>JAWZYU010000022.1:40756253-41956253 GCA_038380435.1 Ryuthela nishihirai
AATGATGAAACAGGCTATAATTTAGCCTCAGAACTGAGGAACAGGTGCTGGTTCGAATCTGGAATTTATGGTTTTGCCCATCAGAAATTAATTTAGAACTAAAATTTTAGTTCTCGTAAATAACTCTACTCTCACTCTGCAAAATACACTTAATACCTGCAATACTTCCTTGGAACACAGCACTAGTTCTAATGATGAAACAGGCTATAATTTAGCCTCAGAACTGAGGAACAGGTGCTGGTTCGAATCTGGAATTTATGGTTTTGCCCATCAGAAATTAATTTAGAACTAAAATTTTAGTTCTCGTAAATAACTCTCTACTCTCACTCGGCAAAATACACTTAATACCTGCAATACTTCCTTGGAACACAGCACTAGTTCTAATGATGAAACAGGCTATAATTTAGCCTTAGAACTGAGGAACAGGTGCTGGTTCGAATCTGGAATTTATGGTTTTGCCCTTCAGAAATTAATTTAGAACTAAAATTTTAGTTCTCGTAAATAACTCTCTACTCTCACTCTTTAAAATACACTTAATACCTGCAATACTTCCTTGTAACACAGCACTAGTTCTAATGATGAAACAGGCTATAATATAGCCTCAGAACTGAGGAACAGGTGCTGGTTCGAATCTGGAATTTATGGTTTTGCCCATCAGAAATTAATTTAGAACTAAAATTTTAGTTCTCGTAAATAACTCTCTACTGTCACTCTGCAAAATACACTTAATACCTGCAATACTTCCTTGGAACACAGCCCTAGTTCAAATGATGAAACAGGCTATAATTTAGCCTCAGAACTGAGGAACAGGTGCTGGTTCGAATCTGGAATTTATGGTTTTGCCCATCAGAAATTAATTTAGAACTAAAATTTTAGTTCTCATAAATAACTCTCTGCTCTCACTCTGCAAAATACACTTAATACCTGCAATACTTCCTTGGAACACAGCACTAGTTCTAATGATGAAACAGGCTATAATATAGCCTCAGAACTGAGGAACAGGTGCTGGTTCGAATCTGGAATTTATGGTTTTGCCCTTCAGAAATTAATTTAGAACTAAAATTTTAGTTCTCGTAAATAACTCTCTACTGTCACTCTGCAAAATACACTTAATACCTGCAATACTTCCTTGGAACACAGCCCTAGTTCTAATGATGAAACAGGCTATAATTTAGCCTCAGAACTGAGGAACAGGTGCTGGTTCGAATCTGGAATTTATGGTTTTGCCCATCAGAAATCAATTTAGAACTAAAATTTTAGTTCTCGTAAATAACTCTCTGCTCTCACTCTGCAAAATACACTTAATACCTGCAATACTTCCTTGGAACACAGCCCTAGTTCTAATGATGAAACAGGCTATAATTTAGCCTCAGAACTGAGGAACAGGTGCTGGTTCGAATCTGGAATTTATGGTTTTGCCCTTCAGAAATTAATTTAGAACTAAAATTTTAGTTCTCGTAAATAACTCTCTGCTCTCACTCTGCAAAATACACTTAATACCTGCAATACTTCCTTGGAACACAGCCCTAGTTCTAATGATGAAACAGGCTATAATTTAGCCTCAGAACTGAGGAACAGGTGCTGGTTCGAATCTGGAATTTACGGTTTTGCCCATCAGAAATCAATTTAGAACTAAAATTTTAGTTCTCGTAAATAACTCTCTGCTCTCACTCTGCAAAATACACTTAATACCTGCAATACTTCGTTGGAACTCAGCCCTAGTTCTAATGATGAAACAGGCTATAATTTAGCCTCAGAACTGAGGAACAGGTGCTGGTTCGAATCTGGAATTTATGGTTTTGCCCATCAGAAATTAATTTAGAACTAAAATTTTAGTTCTCGTAAATAACTCTACTCTCACTCTGCAAAATACACTTAATACCTGCAATAATTCCTTGGAACACAGCACTAGTTCTAATGATGAAACAGGCTATAATTTAGCCTCAGAACTGAGGAACAGGTGCTGGTTCGAATCTGGAATTTATGGTTTTGCCCATCAGAAATTAATTTAGAACTAAAATTTTAGTTCTCGTAAATAACTCTCTGCTCTCACTCTGCAAAATACACTTAATACCTGCAATACTTCGTTGGAACACAGCCCTAGTTCTAATGATGAAACAGGCTATAATTTAGCCTCAGAACTGAGGAACAGGTGCTGGTTCGAATCTGGAATTTATGGTTTTGCCCATCAGAAATTAATTTAGAACTAAAATTTTAGTTCTCGTAAATAACTCTACTCTCACTCTGCAAAATACACTTAATACCTGCAATACTTCCTTGGAACACAGCCCTATTTCTAATGATGAAACAGGCTATAATTTAGCCTCAGAACTGAGGAACAGGTGCTGGTTCGAATCTGGAATTTATGGTTTTGCCCATCAGAAATTAATTTAGAACTAAAATTTTAGTTCTCGTAAATAACTCTACTCTCACTCTGCAAAATACACTTAATACCTGCAATACCTCCTTGGAACACAGCACTAGTTCTAATGATGAAACAGGCTATAATTTAGCCTCAGAACTGAGGAACAGGTGCTGGTTCGAATCTGGAATTTATGGTTTTGCCCATCAGAAATTAATTTAGAACTAAAATTTTAGTTCTCGTAAATAACTCTACTCTCACTCTGCAAAATACACTTAATACCTGCAATACTTCCTTGGAACACAGCACTAGTTCTAATGATGAAACAGGCTATAATTTAGCCTCAGAACTGAGGAACAGGTGCTGGTTCGAATCTGGAATTTATGGTTTTGCCCATCAGAAATTAATTTAGAACTAAAATTTTAGTTCTCGTAAATAACTCTCTACTGTCACTCTGCAAAATACACTTAATACCTGCAATACTTCCTTGGAACACAGCCCTAGTTCTAATGATGAAACAGGCTATAATTTAGCCTCAGAACTGAGGAACAGGTGCTGGTTCGAATCTGGAATTTATGGTTTTGCCCATCAGAAATTAATTTAGAACTAAAATTTTAGTTCTCATAAATAACTCTCTGCTCTCACTCTGCAAAATACACTTAATACCTGCAATAGTTCCTTGGAACACAGCACTAGTTCTAATGATGAAACAGGCTATAATTTAGCCTCAGAACTGAGGAACAGGTGCTGGTTCGAATCTGGAATTTATGGTTTTGCCCTTCAGAAATTAATTTAGAAATAAAATTTTAGTTCTCGTAAATAACTCTCTACTGTCACTCTGCAAAATACACTTAATACCTGCAATACTTCCTTGGAACACAGCCCTAGTTCTAATGATGAAACAGGCTATAATTTAGCCTCAGAACTGAGGAACAGGTGCTGGTTCGAATCTGGAATTTATGGTTTTGCCCATCAGAAATCAATTTAGAACTAAAATTTTAGTTCTCGTAAATAACTCTCTGCTCTCACTCTGCAAAATACACTTAATACCTGCAATACTTCCTTGGAACACAGCCCTAGTTCTAATGATGAAACAGGCTATAATTTAGCCTCAGAACTGAGGAACAGGTGCTGGTTCGAATCTGGAATTTATGGTTTTGCCCTTCAGAAATTAATTTAGAACTAAAATTTTAGTTCTCGTAAATAACTCTCTGCTCTCACTCTGCAAAATACACTTAATACCTGCAATACTTCCTTGGAACACAGCCCTAGTTCTAATGATGAAACAGGCTATAATTTAGCCTCAGAACTGAGGAACAGGTGCTGGTTCGAATCTGGAATTTACGGTTTTGCCCATCAGAAATCAATTTAGAACTAAAATTTTAGTTCTCGTAAATAACTCTCTGCTCTCACTCTGCAAAATACACTTAATACCTGCAATACTTCCTTGGAACACAGCCCTAGTTCTAATGATGAAACAGGCTATAATTTAGCCTCAGAACTGAGGAACAGGTGCTGGTTCGAATCTGGAATTTATGGTTTTGCCCTTCAGAAATTAATTTAGAACTAAAATTTTAGTTCTCGTAAATAACTCTCTGCTCTCACTCTGCAAAATACATTTAATACCTGCAATACTTCCTTGGAACACAGCACTAGTTCTAATGATGAAACAGGCTATAATTTAGCCTCAGAACTGAGGAACAGGTGCTGGTTCGAATTTGGAATTTATGGTTTTGCCCTTCAGAAATTAATTTAGAACTAAAATTTTAGTTCTCGTAAATCACTCTCTACTGTCACTCTGCAAAATACACTTAATACCTGCAATACTTCCTTGGAACACAGCCCTAGTTCTAATGATGAAACAGGCTATAATTTAGCCTCAGAACTGAGGAACAGGTGCTGGTTCGAATCTGGAATTTATGGTTTTGCCCATCAGAAATTAATTTAGAACTAAAATTTTAGTTCTCGTAAATAACTCTCTGCTCTCACTCTGCAAAATGCACTTAATACCTGCAATACTTCCTTGGAACACAGCACTAGTTCTAATGATGAAACAGGCTATAATTTAGCCTCAGAACTGAGGAACAGGTGCTGGTTCGAATCTGGAATTTATGGTTTTGCCCTTCAGAAATTAATTTAGAACTAAAATTTTAGTTCTCGTAAATAACTCTCTACTGTCACTCTGCAAAATACACTTAATACCTGCAATACTTCCTTGGAACACAGCCCTAGTTCTAATGATGAAACAGGCTATAATTTAGCCTCAGAACTGAGGAACAGGTGCTGGTTCGAATCTGGAATTTATGGTTTTGCCCATCAGAAATTAATTTAGAACTAAAATTTTAGTTCTCGTAAATAACTCTCTGCTCTCACTCTGCAAAATACACTTAATACCTGCAATACTTCCTTGGAACACAGCACTAGTTCTAATGATGAAACAGGCTATAATTTAGCCTCAGAACTGAGGAACAGGTGCTGGTTCGAATCTGGAATTTATGGTTTTGCCCATCAGAAATCAATTTAGAACTAAAATTTTAGTCCTCGTAAATAACTCTCTGCTCTCACTCTGCAAAATACACTTAATACCTGCAATACTTCCTTGGAACACAGCCCTAGTTCTAATGATGAAACAGGCTATAATTTAGCCTGAGAACTGAGGAACAGGTGCTGGTTCGAATCTGGAATTTATGGTTTTGCCCATCAGAAATTAATTTAGAACTAAAATTTTAGTTCTCGTAAATAACTCTCTGCTCTCACTCTGCAAAATACACTTAATACCTGCAATACTTCCTTGGAACACAGCACTAGTTCTAATGATGAAACAGGCTATAATTTAGCCTCAGAACTGAGGAACAGGTGCTGGTTCGAATCTGGAATTTATGGTTTTGCCCATCAGAAATCAATTTAGAACTAAAATTTTAGTTCTCGTAAATAACTCTCTGCTCTCACTCTGCAAAATACACTTAATACCTGCAATACTTCCTTGGAACACAGCACTAGTTCTAATGATGAAACAGGCTATAATTTAGCCTCAGAACTGAGGAACAGGTGCTGGTTCGAATCTGGAATTTATGGTTTTGCCCATCAGAAATCAATTTAGAACTAAAATTTTAGTTCTCGTAAATAACTCTCTGCTCTCACTCTGCAAAATACACTTAATACCTGCAATATTTCCTTGGAACACAGCACTAGTTCTAATGATGAAACAGGCTATAATTTAGCCTCAGAACTGAGGAACAGGTGCTGGTTCGAATCTGGAATTTATGGTTTTGCCCTTCAGAAATTAATTTAGAACTAAAATTTTAGTTCTCGTAAATAACTCTCTACTGTCACTCTGCAAAATACACTTAATACCTGCAATACTTTCTTGGAACACAGCCCTAGTTCCAATGATGAAACAGGCTATAATTTAGCCTCAGAACTGAGGAACAGGTGCTGGTTCGAATCTGGAATTTATGGTTTTGCCCATCAGAAATTAATTTAGAACAAAAATTTTAGTTCTCGTAAATAACTCTCTGCTCTCACTCTGCAAAATACACTTAATACCTGCAATACTTCCTTGGAACACAGCACTAGTTCTAATGATGAAACAGGCTATAATTTAGCCTCAGAACTGAGGAACAGGTGCTGGTTCGAATCTGGAATTTATGGTTTTGCCCATCAGAAATCAATTTAGAACTAAAATTTTAGTTCTCGTAAATAACTCTCTGCTCTCACTCTGCAAAATACACTTAATACCTGCAATACTTCCTTGGAACACAGCACTAGTTCTAATGATGAAACAGGCTATAATTTAGCCTCAGAACTGAGGAACAGGTGCTGGTTCGAATCTGGAATTTATGGTTTTGCCCATCAGAAATTAATTTAGAACTAAAATTTTAGTTCTCGTAAATAACTCTCTGCTCTCACTCTGCAAAATACACTTAATACCTGCAATACTTCCTTGGAACACAGCACTAGTTCTAATGATGAAACAGGCTATAATTTAGCCTCAGAACTGAGGAACAGGTGCTGGTTCGAATCTGGAATTTATGGTTTTGCCCATCAGAAATCAATTTAGAACTAAAATTTTAGTTCTCGTAAATAACTCTCTGCTCTCACTCTGCAAAATACACTTAATACCTGCAATACTTCCTTGGAACACAGCACTAGTTCTAATGATGAAACAGGCTATAATTTAGCCTCAGAACTGAGGAACAGGTGCTGGTTCGAATCTGGAATTTATGGTTTTGCCCTTCAGAAATTAATTTAGAACTAAAATTTTAGTTCTCGTAAATAACTCTCTGCTCTCACTCTGCAAAATACACTTAATACCTGCAATACTTCCTTGGAACACAGCCCTAGTTCTAATGATGAAACAGGCTATAATTTAGCCTCAGACCTGAGGAACAGGTGCTGGTTCGAATCTGGAATTTATGGTTTTGCCCATCAGAAATTAATTTAGAACTAAAATTTTAGTTCTCGTAAATAACTCTCTGCTCTCACTCTGCAAAATACACTTAATACCTGCAATACTTCCTTGGAACACAGCACTAGTTCTAATGATGAAACAGGCTATAATTTAGCCCCAGAACTGAGGAACAGGTGCTGGTTCGAATCTGGAATTTATGGTTTTGCCCTTCAGAAATTAATTTAGAACTAAAATTTTAGTTCTCGTAAATAACTCTCTACTGTCACTCTGCAAAATACACTTAATACCTGCAATACTTTCTTGGAACACAGCCCTAGTTCTAATGATGAAACAGGCTATAATTTAGCCTCAGAACTGAGGAACAGGTGCTGGTTCGAATCTGGAATTTATGGTTTTGCCCATCAGAAATTAATTTAGAACAAAAATTTTAGTTCTCGTAAATAACTCTCTGCTCTCACTCTGCAAAATACACTTAATACCTGCAATACTTCCTTGGAACACAGCACTAGTTCTAATGATGAAACAGGCTATAATTTAGCCTCAGAACTGAGGAACAGGTGCTGGTTCGAATCTGGAATTTATGGTTTTGCCCTTCAGAAAATTAATTTAGAACTAAAATTTTAGTTCTCGTAAATAACTCTCGACTGTCACTCTGCAAAATACACTTAATACCTGCAATACTTCCTTGGAACACAGCCCTAGTTCTAATGATGAAACAGGCTATAATTTAGCCTCAGAACTGAGGACAGGTGCTGGTTCGAATCTGGAATTTATGGTTTTGCCCATCAGAAATTAATTTAGAACTAAAATTTTAGTTGTCGTAAATAACTCTCTACTCTCACTCTGCAAAATACACTTAATACCTGCAATACTTCCTTGGAACAGAGCACTAGTTCTAATGATGAAACAGGCTATAATTTAGCCTCAGAACTGAGGAACAGGTGCTGGTTCGAATCTGGAATTTATGGTTTTGCCCTTCAGAAATTAATTTAGAACTAAAATTTTAGTTCTCGTAAATAACTCTCTACTCTCACTCTGCAAAATACACTTAATACCTGCAATACTTCCTTGGAATAGAGCACTAGTTCTAATGATAAAACAGGCTATAATTTAGCCTCAGAACTGAGGAACAGGTGCTGGTTCGAATCTGGAATTTATGGTTTTGCCCTTCAGAAATTAATTTAGAACTAAAATTTTAGTTCTCGTAAATAACTCTCTACTCTCACTCTGCAAAATACACTTAATACCTGCAATACTTCCTTGGAACACAGCACTAGTTCTAATGATGAAACAGGCTATAATTTAGCCTCGGAACTGAGGATCAGGTGCTGGTTCGAATCTGGAATTTAAGGTTTTGCCCTTCAGAAATTAATTTAGAACTAAAATTTTAGTTCTCGTAAATAACTCTCTACTCTCACTCTGCAAAATACACTTAATACCTGCAATACTTCCTTGGAACACAGCACTAGTTCTAATGATGAAACGGGCTATAATTTAGCCTCGGAACTGAGGATCAGGTGCTGGTTCGAATCTGGAATTTAAGGTTTTGCCCTTCAGAAATTAATTTAGAACTAAAATTTTAGTTCTCGTAAATAACTCTCTACTCTCACTCTGCAAAATACACTTAATACCTGCAATACTTCCTTGGAACACAGCACTAGTTCTAATGATGAAACAGGCTATAATTTAGCCTCAGAACTGAGGAACAGGTGCTGGTTCGAATCTGGAATTTATGGTTTTGCCCTTCAGAAATTAATTTAGAACTAAAATTTTAGTTCTCGTAAATAACTCTCTACTCTCACTCTGCAAAATACACTTAATACCTGCAATACTTCCTTGGAACACAGCACTAGTTCTAATGATGAAACAGGCTATAATTTAGCCTCACAACTGAGGAACAGGTGCTGGTTCGAATCTGGAATTTATGGTTTTGCCCTTCAGAAATTAATTTAGAACTAAAATTTTAGTTCTCGTAAATAACTCTCTACTCTCACTCTGCAAAATACACTTAATACCTGCAATACTTCCTTGGAACACAGCACTAGTTCTAATGATGAAACAGGCTATAATTTAGCCTCAGAACTGAGGAACAGGTGCTGGTTCGAATCTGGAATTTATGGTTTTGCCCATCAGAAATTAATTTAGAACTAAAATTTTAGTACTCGTAAATAACTCTCTACTCTCACTCTGCAAAATACACTTAATACCTGCAATACTTCCTTGGAACACAGCACTAGTTCTAATGATGAAACAGGCTATAATTTAGCCTCAGAACTGAGGAACAGGTGCTGGTTCGAATCTGGAATTTATGGTTTTGCCCTTCAGAAATTAATTTAGAACTAAAATTTTAGTTCTCGTAAATAACTCTCTACTCTCACTCTGCAAAATACACTTAATACCTGCAATACTTCCTTGGAACACAGCACTAGTTCTAATGATGAAACAGGCTATAATTTAGCCTCAGAACTGAGGAACAGGTGCTGGTTCGAATCTGGAATTTATGGTTTTGCCCATCAGAAATTAATTTAGAACTAAAATTTTAGTTCTCGTAAATAACTCTCTACTGTCACTCTGCAAAATACACTTAATACCTGCAATACTTCCTTGGAACACAGCACTAGTTCTAATGATGAAACAGGCTATAATTTAGCCTCAGAACTGAGGAACAGGTGCTGGTTCGAATCTGGAATTTATGGTTTTGCCCATCAGAAATTAATTCAGAACTAAAATTTTAGTTCTCGTAAATAACTCTCTACTCTCACTCTGCAAAATACACTTAATACCTGCAATACTTCCTTGGAACACAGCACTAGTTCTAATGATGAAACAGGCTATAATTTAGCCTCAGAACTGAGGAACAGGTGCTGGTTCGAATCTGGAATTTATGGTTTTGCCCTTCAGAAATTAATTTAGAACTAAAATTTTAGTTCTCGTAAATAACTCTCTACTCTCACTCTGCAAAATACACTTAATACCTGCAATACTTCCTTGGAACAGAGCACTAGTTCTAATAATGAAACAGGCTATAATTTAGCCTCAGAACTGAGGAACAGGTGCTGGTTCGAATCTGGAATTTATGGTTTTGCCCTTCAGAAATTAATTTAGAACTAAAATTTTAGTTCTCGTAAATAACTCTCTACTCTCACTCTGCAAAATACACTTAATACCTGCAATACTTCCTTGGAACACAGCACTAGTTCTAATGATGAAACAGGCTATAATTTAGCCTCAGAACTGAGGAACAGGTGCTGGTTCGAATCTGGAATTTATGGTTTTGCCCTTCAGAAATTAATTTAGAACTAAAATTTTAGTTCTCGTAAATAACTCTCTACTCTCACTCTGCAAAATACACTTAATACCTGCAATACTTCCTTGGAACACAGCACTAGTTCTAATGATGAAACAGGCTATAATTTAGCCTCGGAACTGAGGATCAGGTGCTGGTTCGAATCTGGAATTTAAGGTTTTGCCCTTCAGAAATTAATTTAGAACTAAAATTTTAGTTCTCGTAAATAACTCTCTACTCTCACTCTGCAAAATACACTTAATACCTGCAATACTTCCTTGGAACACAGCACTAGTTCTAATGATGAAACAGGCTATAATTTAGCCTCGGAACTGAGGATCAGGTGCTGGTTCGAATCTGGAATTTAAGGTTTTGCCCTTCAGAAATTAATTTAGAACTAAAATTTTAGTTGTCGTAAATAACTCTCTACTCTCACTCTGCAAAATACACTTAATACCTGCAATACTTCCTTGGAACAGAGCACTAGTTCTAATGATGAAACAGGCTATAATTTAGCCTCAGAACTGAGGAACAGGTGCTGGTTCGAATCTGGAATTTATGGTTTTGCCCTTCAGAAATTAATTTAGAACTAAAATTTTAGTTGTCGTAAATAACTCTCTACTCTCACTCTGCAAAATACACTTAATACCTGCAATACTTCCTTGGAACACAGCACTAGTTCTAATGATGAAACAGGCTATAATTTAGCCTCAGAACTGAGGAACAGGTGCTGGTTCGAATCTGGAATTTATGGTTTTGCCCTTCAGAAATTAATTTAGAACTAAAATTTTAGTTCTCGTAAATAACTCTCTACTCTCACTCTGCAAAATACACTTAATACCTGCAATACTTCCTTGGAACACAGCACTAGTTCTAATGATGAAACAGGCTATAATTCAGCCTCAGAACTGAGGAACAGGTGATGGTTCGAATCTGGAATTTATGGTTTTGCCCTTCAGAAATTAATTTAGAACTAAAATTTTAGTTCTCGTAAATAACTCTCTACTCTCACTCTGCAAAATACAGTTAGTACCTGCAATACTTCCTTGGAACACAGCACTAGTTCTAATGATGAAACAGGCTATAATTTAGCCTCGGAACTGAGGATCAGGTGCTGGTTCGAATCTGGAATTTAAGGTTTTGCCCTTCAGAAATTAATTTAGAACTAAAATTTTAGTTCTCGTAAATAACTCTCTACTCTCACTCTGCAAAATACACTTAATACCTGCAATACTTCCTTGGAACACAGCAGTAGTTCTAATGATGAAACAGGCTATAATTTAGCCTCAGAACTGAGGAACAGGTGCTGGTTCGAATCTGGAATTTATGGTTTTGCCCTTCAGAAATTAATTTAGAACTAAAATTTTAGTTGTCGTAAATAACTCTCTACTCTCACTCTGCAAAATACACTTAATACCTGCAATACTTCCTTGGAACACAGCACTAGTTCTAATGATGAAACAGGCTATAATTTAGCCTCAGAACTGAGGAACAGGTGCTGGTTCGAATCTGGAATTTATGGTTTTGCCCTTCAGAAATTAATTTAGAACTAAAATTTTAGTTCTCGTAAATAACTCTCTACTCTCACTCTGCAAAATACACTTAATACCTGCAATACTTCCTTGGAACACAGCACTAGTTCTAATGATGAAACAGGCTGTAATTTAGCCTCAGAACTGAGGAACAGGTGCTGGTTCGAATCTGGAATTTATGGTTTTGCCCTTCAGAAATTAATTTAGAACTAAAATTTTAGTTCTCGTAAATAACTCTCTACTGTCACTCTGCAAAATACACTTAATACCTGCAATACTTCCTTGGAACACAGCCCTAGTTCTAATGATGAAACAGGCTATAATTTAGCCTCAGACCTGAGGAACAGGTGCTGGTTCGAATCTGGAATTTATGGTTTTGCCCATCAGAAATTAATTTAGAACTAAAATTTTAGTTCTCGTAAATAACTCTCTGCTCTCACTCTGCAAAATACACTTAATACCTGCAATACTTCCTTGGAACACAGCACTAGTTCTAATGATGAAACAGGCTATAATTTAGCCTCAGAACTGAGGAACAGGTGCTGGTTCGAATCTGGAATTTATGGTTTTGCCCTTCAGAAATTAATTTAGAACTAAAATTTTAGTTCTCGTAAATAACTCTCTACTGTCACTCTGCAAAATACACTTAATACCTGCAATACTTCCTTGGAACACAGCCCTAGTTCTAATGATGAAACAGGCTATAATTTAGCCTCAGAACTGAGGAACAGGTGCTGGTTCGAATCTGGAATTTATGGTTTTGCCCATCAGAAATTAATTTAGAACTAAAATTTTAGTTCACGTAAAATAACTCTCTGCTCTCACTCTGCAAAATACACTTAATACCTGCAATACTTCCTTGGAACACAGCACTAGTTCTAATGATGAAACAGGCTATAATTTAGCCTCAGACCTGAGGAACAGGTGCTGGTTCGAATCTGGAATTTATGGTTTTGCCCATCAGAAATTAATTTAGAACTAAAATTTTAGTTCTCGTAAATAACTCTCTGCTCTCACTCTGCAAAATACACTTAATACCTGCAATACTTCCTTGGAACACAGCACTAGTTCTAATGATGAAACAGGCTATAATTTAGCCTCAGAACTGAGGAACAGGTGCTGGTTCGAATCTGGAATTTATGGTTTTGCCCATCAGAAATCAATTTAGAACTAAAATTTTAGTTCTCGTAAATAACTCTCTGCTCTCACTCTGCAAAATACACTTAATACCTGCAATACTTCCTTGGAATACAGCACTAGTTCTAATGATGAAACAGGCTATAATTTAGCCTCAGAACTGAGGAACAGGTGCTGGTTCGAATCTGGAATTTATGGTTTTGCCCATCAGAAATTAATTTAGAACTAAAATTTTAGTTCTCGTAAAAAACTCTCTGCTCTCACTCTGCAAAATACACTTAATACCTGCAATACTTCCTTGGAACACAGCACTAGTTCTAATGATGAAACAGGCTATAATTTAGCCTCAGAACTGAGGAACAGGTGCTGGTTCGAATCTGGAATTTATGGTTTTGCCCATCAGAAATCAATTTAGAACTAAAATTTTAGTTCTCGTAAATAACTCTCTACTGTCACTCTGCAAAATACACTTAATACCTGCAATACTTCCTTGGAACACAGCCCTAGTTCTAATGATGAAACAGGCTATAATTTAGCCTCAGACCTGAGGAACAGGTGCTGGTTCGAATCTGGAATTTATGGTTTTGCCCATCAGAAATTAATTTAGAACTAAAATTTTAGTTCTCGTAAATAACTCTCTGCTCTCACTCTGCAAAATACACTTAATACCTGCAATACTTCCTTGGAACACAGCACTAGTTCTAATGATGAAACAGGCTATAATTTAGCCTCAGAACTGAGGAACAGGTGCTGGTTCGAATCTGGAATTTATGGTTTTGCCCTTCAGAAATTAATTTAGAACTAAAAGTTTAGTTCTCGTAAATAACTCTCTACTGTCACTCTGCAAAATACACTTAATACCTGCAATACTTCCTTGGAACACAGCCCTAGTTCTAATGATGAAACAGGCTATAATTTAGCCTCAGAACTGAGGAACAGGTGCTGGTTCGAATCTGGAATTTATGGTTTTGCCCATCAGAAATTAATTTAGAACTAAAATTTTAGTTCACATAAAATAACTCTCTGCTCTCACTCTGCAAAATACACTTAATACCTGCAATACTTCCTTGGAACACAGCACTAGTTCTAATGATGAAACAGGCTATAATTTAGCCTCAGACCTGAGGAACAGGTGCTGGTTCGAATCTGGAATTTATGGTTTTGCCCATCAGAAATTAATTTAGAACTAAAATTTTAGTTCTCGTAAATAACTCTCTGCTCTCACTCTGCAAAATACACTTAATACCTGCAATACTTCCTTGGAACACAGCACTAGTTCTAATGATGAAACAGGCTATAATTTAGCCTCAGAACTGAGGAACAGGTGCTGGTTCGAATCTGGAATTTATGGTTTTGCCCATCAGAAATCAATTTAGAACTAAAATTTTAGTTCTCGTAAATAACTCTCTGCTCTCACTCTGCAAAATACACTTAATACCTGCAATACTTCCTTGGAACACAGCACTAGTTCTAATGATGAAACAGGCTATAATTTAGCCTCAGAACTGAGGAACAGGTGCTGGTTCGAATCTGGAATTTATGGTTTTGCCCATCAGAAATTAATTTAGAACTAAAATTTTAGTTCTCGTAAATAACTCTCTGCTCTCACTCTGCAAAATACACTTAATACCTGCAATACTTCCTTGGAACACAGCACTAGTTCTAATGATGAAACAGGCTATAATTTAGCCTCAGAACTGAGGAACAGGTGCTGGTTCGAATCTGGAATTTATGGTTTTGCCCATCAGAAATCAATTTAGAACTAAAATTTTAGTTCTCGTAAATAACTCTCTGCTCTCACTCTGCAAAATACACTTAATACCTGCAATACTTCCTTGGAACACAGCACTAGTTCTAATGATGAAACAGGCTATAATTTAGCCTCAGAACTGAGGAACAGGTGCTGGTTCGAATCTGGAATTTATGGTTTTGCCCATCAGAAATTAATTTAGAACTAAAATTTTAGTTCTCGTAAATAACTCTCCGCTCTCACTCTGCAAAATACACTTAATACCTGCAATACTTCCTTGGAACACAGCACTAGTTCTAATGATGAAACAGGCTATAATTTAGCCTCAGAACTGAGGAACAGGTGCTGGTTCGAATCTGGAATTAATGGTTTTGCCCATCAGAAATCAATTTAGAACTAAAATTTTAGTTCTCGTAAATAACTCTCTGCTCTCACTCTGCAAAATACACTTAATACCTGCAATACTTCCTTGGAACACAGCACTAGTTCTAATGATGAAACAGGCTATAATTTAGCCTCAGAACTGAGGAACAGGTGCTGGTTCGAATCTGGAATTTATGGTTTTGCCCTTCAGAAATTAATTTAGAACTAAAATTTTAGTTCTCGTAAATAACTCTCTGCTCTCACTCTGCAAAATACACTTAATACCTGCAATACTTCCTTGGAACACAGCACTAGTTCTAATGATGAAACAGGCTATAATTTAGCCTCAGAACTGAGGAACAGGTGCTGGTTCGAATCTGGAATTTATGGTTTTGCCCATCAGAAATCAATTTAGAACTAAAATTTTAGTTCTCGTAAATAACTCTCTGCTCTCACTCTGCAAAATACACTTAATACCTGCAATACTTCCTTGGAACACAGCACTAGTTCTAATGATGAAACAGGCTATAATTTAGCCTCAGAACTGAGGAACAGGTGCTGGTTCGAATCTGGAATTTATGGTTTTGCCCTTCAGAAATTAATTTAGAACAAAAATTTTAGTTCTCGTAAATAACTCTCTGCTCTCACTCTGCAAAATACACTTAATACCTGCAATACTTCCTTGGAACACAGCCCTAGTTCTAATGATGAAACAGGCTATAATTTAGCCTCAGAACTGAGGAACAGGTGCTGGTTCGAATCTGGAATTTATGGTTTTGCCCATCAGAAATCAATTTAGAACTAAAATTTTAGTTCTCGTAAATAACTCTCTGCTCTCACTCTGCAAAATACACTTAATACCTGCAATACTTCCTTGGAACACAGCCCTAGTTCTAATGATGAAACAGGCTATAATTTAGCCTCAGAACTGAGGAACAGGTGCTGGTTCGAATCTGGAATTTATGGTTTTGCCCATCAGAAATTAATTTAGAACAAAAATTTTAGTTCTCGTAAATAACTCTCTGCTCTCACTCTGCAAAATACACTTAATACCTGCAATACTTCGTTGGAACACAGCACTAGTTCTAATGATGAAACAGGCTATAATTTAGCCTCAGAACTGAGGAACAGGTGCTGGTTCGAATCTGGAATTTATGGTTTTGCCCATCAGAAATTAATTTAGAACAAAAATTTTAGTTCTCGTAAATAACTCTCTGCTCTCACTCTGCAAAATACACTTAATACCTGCAATACTTCGTTGGAACACAGCACTAGTTCTAATGATGAAACAGGCTATAATTTAGCCTCAGAACTGAGGAACAGGTGCTGGTTCGAATCTGGAATTTATGGTTTTGCCCATCAGAAATCAATTTAGAACTAAAATTTTAGTTCTCGTAAATAACTCTCTGCTCTCACTCTGCAAAATACACTTAATACCTGCAATACTTCCTTGGAACACAGCACTAGTTCTAATGATGAAACAGGCTATAATTTAGCCTCAGAACTGAGGAACAGGTGCTGGTTCGAATCTGGAATTTATGGTTTTGCCCATCAGAAATCAATTTAGAACTAAAATTTTAGTTCTCGTAAATAACTCTCTGCTCTCACTCTGCAAAATACACTTAATACCTGCAATACTTCCTTGGAACACAGCACTAGTTCTAATGATGAAACAGGCTATAATTTAGCCTCAGAACTGAGGAACAGGTGCTGGTTCGAATCTGGAATTTATGGTTTTGCCCATCAGAAATCAATTTAGAACTAAAATTAGTTCTCGTAAATAACTCTCTGCTCTCACTCTGCAAAATACACTTAATACCTGCAATACTTCCTTGGAACACAGCACTAGTTCTAATGATGAAACAGGCTATAATTTAGCCTCAGAACTGAGGAACAGGTGCTGGTTCGAATCTGGAATTTATGGTTTTGCCCATCAGAAATTAATTGAGAACAAAAATTTTAGTTCTCGTAAATAACTCTCTGCTCTCACTCTGCAAAATACACTTAATACCTGCAATACTTCCTTGGAACACAGCACTAGTTCTAATGATGAAACAGGCTATAATTTAGCCTCAGAACTGAGGAACAGGTGCTGGTTCGAATCTGGAATTTATGGTTTTGCCCATCAGAAATCAATTTAGAACTAAAATTTTAGTTCTCGTAAATAACTCTCTGCTCTCACTCTGCAAAATACACTTAATACCTGCAATACTTCCTTGGAACACAGCACTAGTTCTAATGATGAAACAGGCTATAATTTAGCCTCAGAACTGAGGAACAGGTGCTGGTTCGAATCTGGAATTTATGGTTTTGCCCTTCAGAAATTAATTTAGAACAAAAATTTTAGTTCTCGTAAATAACTCTCTGCTCTCACTCTGCAAAATACACTTAATACCTGCAATACTTCCTTGGAACACAGCCCTAGTTCTAATGATGAAACAGGCTATAATTTAGCCTCAGAACTGAGGAACAGGTGCTGGTTCGAATCTGGAATTTATGGTTTTGCCCATCAGAAATCAATTTAGAACTAAAATTTTAGTTCTCGTAAATAACTCTCTGCTCTCACTCTGCAAAATACACTTAATACCTGCAATACTTCCTTGGAACACAGCCCTAGTTCTAATGATGAAACAGGCTATAATTTAGCCTCAGAACTGAGGAACAGGTGCTGGTTCGAATCTGGAATTTATGGTTTTGCCCATCAGAAATTAATTTAGAACAAAAATTTTAGTTCTCGTAAATAACTCTCTGCTCTCACTCTGCAAAATACACTTAATACCTGCAATACTTCGTTGGAACACAGCACTAGTTCTAATGATGAAACAGGCTATAATTTAGCCTCAGAACTGAGGAACAGGTGCTGGTTCGAATCTGGAATTTATGGTTTTGCCCATCAGAAATTAATTTAGAACAAAAATTTTAGTTCTCGTAAATAACTCTCTGCTCTCACTCTGCAAAATACACTTAATACCTGCAATACTTCGTTGGAACACAGCACTAGTTCTAATGATGAAACAGGCTATAATTTAGCCTCAGAACTGAGGAACAGGTGCTGGTTCGAATCTGGAATTTATGGTTTTGCCCATCAGAAATCAATTTAGAACTAAAATTTTAGTTCTCGTAAATAACTCTCTGCTCTCACTCTGCAAAATACACTTAATACCTGCAATACTTATTGGAACACAGCACTAGTTCTAATGATGAAACAGGCTATAATTTAGCCTCAGAACTGAGGAACAGGTGCTGGTTCGAATCTGGAATTTATGGTTTTGCCCTTCAGAAATTAATTTAGAACAAAAATTTTAGTTCTCGTAAATAACTCTCTGCTCTCACTCTGCAAAATACACTTAATACCTGCAATACTTCCTTGGAACACAGCCCTAGTTCTAATGATGAAACAGGCTATAATTTAGCCTCAGAACTGAGGAACAGGTGCTGGTTCGAATCTGTAATTTATGGTTTTGCCCATCAGAAATTAATTTAGAACAAAAATTTTAGTTCTCGTAAATAACTCTCTGCTCTCACTCTGCAAAATACACTTAATACCTGCAATACTTCGTTGGAACACAGCCCTAGTTCTAATGATGAAACAGGCTATAATTTAGCCTCAGAACTGAGGAACAGGTGCTGGTTCGAATCTGGAATTTATGGTTTTGCCCATCAGAAATTAATTTAGAACTAAAATTTTAGTTCTCGTAAATAACTCTACTCTCACTCTGCAAAATACACTTAATACCTGCAATACTTCCTTGGAACACAGCACTAGTTCTAATGATGAAACAGGCTATAATTTAGCCTCGGAACTGAGGATCAGGTGCTGGTTCGAATCTGGAATTTAAGGTTTTGCCCTTCAGAAATTTATTTAGAACTAAAATTTTAGTTCTCGTAAATAACTCTCTACTCTCACTCTGCAAAATACACTTAATACCTGCAATACTTCCTTGGAACACAGCACTAGTTCTAATGATGAAACAGGCTATAATTTAGCCTCAGAACTGAGGAACAGGTGCTGGTTCGAATCTGGAATTTAAGGTTTTGCCCTTCAGAAATTAATTTAGAACTAAAATTTTAGTTCTCGTAAATAAGTCTCTACTCTCACTCTGCAAAATACACTTAATACCTGCAATACTTCCTTGGAACACAGCACTAGTTCTAATGATGAAACAGGCTATAATTTAGCCTCAGAACTGAGGAACAGGTGCTGGTTCGAATCTGGAATTTATGGTTTTGCCCATCAGAAATTAATTTAGAACTAAAATTTTAGTTCTCGTAAATAACTCTCTGCTCTCACTCTGCAAAATACACTTAATACCTGCAATACTTCCTTGGAACACAGCACTAGTTCTAATGATGAAACAGGCTATAATTTAGCCTCAGAACTGAGGAACAGGTGCTGGTTCGAATCTGGAATTTATGGTTTTGCCCTTCAGAAATTAATTTAGAACTAAAATTTTAGTTCTCGTAAATAACTCTCTACTCTCACTCTGCAAAATACACTTAATACCTGCAATACTTCCTTGGAACACAGCACTAGTTGTAATGATGAAACAGGCTATAATTTAGCCTCAGAACTGAGGAACAGGTGCTGGTTCGAATCTGGAATTTATGGTTTTGCCCTTCAGAAATTAATTTAGAACTAAAATTTTAGTTCTCGTAAATAACTCTCTGCTCTCACTCTGCAAAATACACTTAATACCTGCAATACTTCCTTGGAACACAGCACTAGTTCTAATGATGAAACAGGCTATAATTTAGCCTCAGAACTGAGGAACAGGTGCTGGTTCGAATCTGGAATTTATGGTTTTGCCCATCAGAAATCAATTTAGAACTAAAATTTTAGTTCTCGTAAATAACTCTCTGCTCTCACTCTGCAAAATACACTTAATACCTGCAATACTTCCTTGGAACACAGCACTAGTTCTAATGATGAAACAGGCTATAATTTAGCCTCAGAACTGAGGAACAGGTGCTGGTTCGAATCTGGAATTTATGGTTTTGCCCTTCAGAAATTAATTTAGAACTAAAATTTTAGTTCTCGTAAATAACTCTCTGCTCTCACTCTGCAAAATACACTTAATACCTGCAATACTTCCTTGGAACACAGCCCTAGTTCTAATGATGAAACAGGCTATAATTTAGCCTCAGACCTGAGGAACAGGTGCTGCTTCGAATCTGGAATTTATGGTTTTGCCCATCAGAAATTAATTTAGAACTAAAATTTTAGTTCTCGTAAATAACTCTCTACTCTCACTCTGCAAAATACACTTAATACCTGCAATACTTCCTTGGAACACAGCACTAGTTCTAATGATGAAACAGGCTATAATTTAGCCTCAGAACTGAGGAACAGGTGCTGGTTCGAATCTGGAATTTATGGTTTTGCCCTTCAGAAATTAATTTAGAACTAAAATTTTAGTTCTCGTAAATAACTCTCTACTGTCACTCTGCAAAATACACTTAATACCTGCAATACTTTCTTGAAACACAGCCCTAGTTCTAATGATGAAACAGGCTATAATTTAGCCTCAGAACTGAGGAACAGGTGCTGGTTCGAATCTGGAATTTATGGTTTTGCCCATCAGAAATTAATTTAGAACAAAAATTTTAGTTCTCGTAAATAACTCTCTGCTCTCACTCTGCAAAATACACTTAATACCTGCAATACTTTCTTGGAACACAGCCCTAGTTCTAATGATGAAACAGGCTATAATTTAGCCTCAGAACTGAGGAACAGGTGCTGGTTCGAATCTGGAATTTATGGTTTTGCCCATCAGAAATTAATTTAGAACAAAAATTTTAGTTCTCGTAAATAACTCTCTGCTCTCACTCTGCAAAATACACTTAATACCTGCAATACTTCCTTGGAACACAGCACTAGTTCTAATGATGAAACAGGCTATAATTTAGCCTCAGAACTGAGGAACAGGTGCTGGTTCGAATCTGGAATTTATGGTTTTGCCCATCAGAAATCAATTTAGAACTAAAATTTTAGTTCTCGTAAATAACTCTCTGCTCTCACTCTGCAAAATACACTTAATACCTGCAATACTTCCTTGGAACACAGCACTAGTTCTAATGATGAAACAGGCTATAATTTAGCCTCAGAACTGAGGAACAGGTGCTGGTTCGAATCTGGAATTTATGGTTTTGCCCATCAGAAATTAATTTAGAACTAAAATTTTAGTTCTCGTAAATAACTCTCTGCTCTCACTCTGCAAAATACACTTAATACCTGCAATACTTCCTTGGAACACAGCACTAGTTCTAATGATGAAACAGGCTATAATTTAGCCTCAGAACTGAGGAACAGGTGCTGGTTCGAATCTGGAATTTATGGTTTTGCCCATCAGAAATCAATTTAGAACTAAAATTTTAGTTCTCGTAAATAACTCTCTGCTCTCACTCTGCAAAATACACTTAATACCTGCAATACTTCCTTGGAACACAGCCCTAGTTCTAATGATGAAACAGGCTATAATTTAGCCTCAGAACTGAGGAACAGGTGCTGGTTCGAATCTGTAATTTATGGTTTTGCCCATCAGAAATTAATTTAGAACAAAAATTTTAGTTCTCGTAAATAACTCTCTGCTCTCACTCTGCAAAATACACTTAATACCTGCAATACTTCGTTGGAACACAGCCCTAGTTCTAATGATGAAACAGGCTATAATTTAGCCTCAGAACTGAGGAACAGGTGCTGGTTCGAATCTGGAATTTATGGTTTTGCCCATCAGAAATTAATTTAGAACTAAAATTTTAGTTCTCGTAAATAACTCTACTCTCACTCTGCAAAATACACTTAATACCTGCAATACTTCCTTGGAACACAGCACTAGTTCTAATGATGAAACAGGCTATAATTTAGCCTCGGAACTGAGGATCAGGTGCTGGTTCGAATCTGGAATTTAAGGTTTTGCCCTTCAGAAATTTATTTAGAACTAAAATTTTAGTTCTCGTAAATAACTCTCTACTCTCACTCTGCAAAATACACTTAATACCTGCAATACTTCCTTGGAACACAGCACTAGTTCTAATGATGAAACAGGCTATAATTTAGCCTCAGAACTGAGGAACAGGTGCTGGTTCGAATCTGGAATTTAAGGTTTTGCCCTTCAGAAATTAATTTAGAACTAAAATTTTAGTTCTCGTAAATAAGTCTCTACTCTCACTCTGCAAAATACACTTAATACCTGCAATACTTCCTTGGAACACAGCACTAGTTCTAATGATGAAACAGGCTATAATTTAGCCTCAGAACTGAGGAACAGGTGCTGGTTCGAATCTGGAATTTATGGTTTTGCCCATCAGAAATTAATTTAGAACTAAAATTTTAGTTCTCGTAAATAACTCTCTGCTCTCACTCTGCAAAATACACTTAATACCTGCAATACTTCCTTGGAACACAGCACTAGTTCTAATGATGAAACAGGCTATAATTTAGCCTCAGAACTGAGGAACAGGTGCTGGTTCGAATCTGGAATTTATGGTTTTGCCCTTCAGAAATTAATTTAGAACTAAAATTTTAGTTCTCGTAAATAACTCTCTACTGTCACTCTGCAAAATACACTTAATACCTGCAATACTTCCTTGGAACACAGCACTAGTTCTAATGATGAAACAGGCTATAATTTAGCCTCAGAACTGAGGAACAGGTGCTGGTTCGAATCTGGAATTTATGGTTTTGCCCTTCAGAAATTAATTTAGAACTAAAATTTTAGTTCTCGTAAATAACTCTCTACTCTCACTCTGCAAAATACACTTAATACCTGCAATACTTCCTTGGAACACAGCACTAGTTCTAATGATGAAACAGGCTATAATTTAGCCTCAGAACTGAGGAACAGGTGCTGGTTCGAATCTGGAATTTATGGTTTTGCCCTTCAGAAATTAATTTAGAACTAAAATTTTAGTTCTCGTAAATAACTCTCTACTGTCACTCTGCAAAATGCACTTAATACCTGCAATACTTCCTTGGAACACAGCACTAGTTCTAATGATGAAACAGGCTATAATTTAGCCTCAGAACTGAGGAACAGGTGCTGGTTCGAATCTGGAATTTATGGTTTTGCCCTTCAGAAATTAATTTAGAACTAAAATTTTAGTTCTCGTAAATAACTCTCTACTCTCACTCTGCAAAATACACTTAATACCTGCAATACTTCCTAGGAACACAGCACTAGTTCTAATGATGAAACAGGCTATAATTTAGCCTCAGAACTGAGGAACAGGTGCTGGTTCGAATCTGGAATTTATGGTTTTGCCCTTCAGAAATTAATTTAGAACTAAAATTTTAGTTCTCGTAAATAACTCTCTACTCTCACTCTGCAAAATACACTTAATACCTGCAATACTTCCTTGGAACACAGCACTAGTTCTAATGATGAAACAGGCTATAATTTAGCCTCAGAACTGAGGAACAGGTGCTGGTTCGAATCTGGAATTTATGGTTTTGCCCTTCAGAAATTAATTTAGAACTAAAATTTTAGTTCTCGTAAATAACTCTCTGCTCTCACTCTGCAAAATACACTTAATACCTGCAATACTTCCTTGGAACACAGCACTAGTTCTAATGATGAAACAGGCTATAATTTAGCCTCAGAACTGAGGAACAGGTGCTGGTTCGAATCTGGAATTTATGGTTTTGCCCATCAGAAATCAATTTAGAACTAAAATTTTAGTTCTCGTAAATAACTCTCTGCTCTCACTCTGCAAAATACACTTAATACCTGCAATACTTCCTTGGAACACAGCACTAGTTCTAATGATGAAACAGGCTATAATTTAGCCTCAGAACTGAGGAACAGGTGCTGGTTCGAATCTGGAATTTATGGTTTTGCCCTTCAGAAATTAATTTAGAACTAAAATTTTAGTTCTCGTAAATAACTCTCTGCTCTCACTCTGCAAAATACACTTAATACCTGCAATACTTCCTTGGAACACAGCTCTAGTTCTAATGATGAAACAGGCTATAATTTAGCCTCAGACCTGAGGAACAGGTGCTGGTTCGAATCTGGAATTTATGGTTTTGCCCATCAGAAATTAATTTAGAACTAAAATTTTAGTTCTCGTAAATAACTCTCTGCTCTCACTCTGCAAAATACACTTAATACCTGCAATACTTCCTTGGAACACAGCACTAGTTCTAATGATGAGACAGGCTATAATTTAGCCTCAGAACTGAGGAACAGGTGCTGGTTCGAATCTGGAATTTATGGTTTTGCCCTTCAGAAATTAATTTAGAACTAAAATTTTAGTTCTCGTAAATAACTCTCTACTGTCACTCTGCAAAATACACTTAATACCTGCAATACTTTCTTGGAACACAGCACTAGTTCTAATGATGAAACAGGCTATAATTTAGCCTCAGAACTGAGGAACAGGTGCTGGTTCGAATCTGGAATTTATGGTTTTGCCCATCAGAAATTAATTTAGAAAAAAAATTTTAGTTCTCGTAAATAACTCTCTGCTCTCACTCTGCAAAATACACTTAATACCTGCAATACTTTCTTGGAACACAGCCCTAGTTCTAATGATGAAACAGGCTATAATTTAGCCTCAGAACTGAGGAACAGGTGCTGGTTCGAATCTGGAATTTATGGTTTTGCCCATCAGAAATTGATTTAGAACAAAAATTTTAGTTCTCGTAAATAACTCTCTGCTCTCACTCTGCAAAATACACTTAATACCTGCAATACTTCCTTGGAACACAGCACTAGTTCTAATGATGAAACAGGCTATAATTTAGCCTCAGAACTGAGGAACAGGTGCTGGTTCGAATCTGGAATTTATGGTTTTGCCCATCAGAAATCAATTTAGAACTAAAATTTTAGTTCTCGTAAATAACTCTCTGCTCTCACTCTGCAAAATACACTTAATACCTGCAATACTTCCTTGGAACACAGCACTAGTTCTAATGATGAAACAGGCTATAATTTAGCCTCAGAACTGAGGAACAGGTGCTGGTTCGAATCTGGAATTTATGGTTTTGCCCATCAGAAATTAATTTAGAACTAAAATTTTAGTTCTCGTAAATAACTCTCTGCTCTCACTCTGCAAAATACACTTAATACCTGCAATACTTCCTTGGAACACAGCACTAGTTCTAATGATGAAACAGGCTATAATTTAGCCTCAGAACTGAGGAACAGGTGCTGGTTCGAATCTGGAATTTATGGTTTTGCCCATCAGAAATCAATTTAGAACTAAAATTTTAGTTCTCGTAAATAACTCTCTGCTCTCACTCTGCAAAATACACTTAATACCTGCAATACTTCCTTGGAACACAGCACTAGTTCTAATGATGAAACAGGCTATAATTTAGCCTCAGAACTGAGGAACAGGTGCTGGTTCGAATCTGGAATTTATGGTTTTGCCCATCAGAAATTAATTTAGAACTAAAATTTTAGTTCTCGTAAATAACTCTCTGCTCTCACTCTGCAAAATACACTTAATACCTGCAATACTTCCTTGGAACAGAGCACTAGTTCTAATGATGAAACAGGCTATAATTTAGCCTCAGAACTGAGGAACAGGTGCTGGTTCGAATCTGGAATTTATGGTTTTGCCCATCAGAAATCAATTTAGAACTAAAATTTTAGTTCTCGTAAATAACTCTCTGCTCTCACTCTGCAAAATACACTTAATACCTGCAATACTTTCTTGGAACACAGCCCTAGTTCTAATGATGAAACAGGCTATAATTTAGCCTCAGAACTGAGGAACAGGTTCTGGTTCGAATCTGGAATTTATGGTTTTGCCCATCAGAAATTAATTTAGAACAAAAATTTTAGTTCTCGTAAATAACTCTCTGCTCTCACTCTGCAAAATACACTTAATACCTGCAATACTTCGTTGGAACACAGCCCTAGTTCTAATGATGAAACAGGCTATAATTTAGCCTCAGAACTGAGGAACAGGTGCTGGTTCGAATCTGGAATTTATGGTTTTGCCCATCAGAAATTAATTTAGAACTAAAATTTTAGTTCTCGTAAATAACTCTACTCTCACTCTGCAAAATACACTTAATACCTGCAATACTTCCTTGGAACACAGCACTAGTTCTAATGATGAAACAGGCTATAATTTAGCCTCGGAACTGAGGATCAGGTGCTGGTTCGAATCTGGAATTTAAGGTTTTGCCCTTCAGAAATTAATTTAGAACTAAAATTTTAGTTCTCGTAAATAACTCTCTACTCTCACTCTGCAAAATACACTTAATACCTGCAATATTTCCTTGGAACACAGCACTAGTTCTAATGATGAAACAGGCTATAATTTAGCCTCGGAACTGAGGATCAGGTGCTGGTTCGAATCTGGAATTTAAGGTTTTGCCCTTCAGAAATTTATTTAGAACTAAAATTTTAGTTCTCGTAAATAACTCTCTACTCTCACTCTGCAAAATACACTTAATACCTGCAATACTTCCTTGGAACACAGCACTAGTTCTAATGATGAAACAGGCTATAATTTAGCCTCGGAACTGAGGATCAGGTGCTGGTTCGAATCTGGAATTTAAGGTTTTGCCCTTCAGAAATTAATTTAGAACTAAAATTTTAGTTCTCGTAAATAAGTCTCTACTCTCACTCTGCAAAATACACTTAATACCTGCAATACTTCCTTGGAACACAGCACTAGTTCTAATGATGAAACAGGCTATAATTTAGCCTCGGAACTGAGGATCAGGTGCTGGTTCGAATCTGGAATTTAAGGTTTTGCCCTTCAGAAATTAATTTAGAACTAAAATTTTAGTTCTGGTAAATAAGTCTCTACTCTCACTCTGCAAAATACACTTAATACCTGCAATACTTCCTTGGAACACAGGACTAGTTCTAATGATGAAACAGGCTATAATTTAGCCTCGGAACTGAGGATCAGGTGCTGGTTCGAATCTGGAATTTAAGGCTTTGCCCTTCAGAAATTAATTTAGAACTAAAATTTTAGTTCTCGTAAATAAGTCTCTACTCTCACTCTGCAAAATACACTTAATACCTGCAATACTTCCTTGGAACACAGGACTAGTTCTAATGATGAAACAGGCTATAATTTAGCCTCGGAACTGAGGATCAGGTGCTGGTTCGAATCTGGAATTTAAGGTTTTGCCCTTCAGAAATTAATTTAGAACTAAAATTTTAGTTCTCGTAAATAACTCTCTACTCTCACTCTGCAAAATACACTTAATACCTGCAATACTTCCTTGGAACACAGCACTAGTTCTAATGATGAAACAGGCTATAATTTAGCCTCGGAACTGAGGATCAGGTGCTGGTTCGAATCTGGAATTTAAGGTTTTGCCCTTCAGAAATTAATTTAGAACTAAAATTTTAGTTCTCGTAAATAACTCTCTACTCTCACTCTGCAAAATACACTTAATACCTGCAATACTTCCTTGGAACACAGCACTAGTTCTAATGATGAAACAGGCTATAATTTAGCCTCGGAACTGAGGAATAGGTGCTGGTTCGAATCTGGAATTTAAGGTTTTGCCCTTCAGAAATTAATTTAGAACTAAAATTTTAGTTCTCGTAAATAACTCTCTACTCTCACTCTGCAAAATACACTTAATACCTGCAATACTTCCTTGGAACACAGCACTAGTTCTAATGATGAAACAGGCTATAATTTAGCCTCGGAACTGAGGATCAGGTGCTGGTTCGAATCTGGAATTTAAGGTTTTGCCCTTCAGAAATTAATTTAGAACTAAAATTTTAGTTCTCGTAAATAAGTCTCTACTCTCACTCTGCAAAATACACTTAATACCTGCAATACTTCCTTGGAACACAGCACTAGTTCTAATGATGAAACAGGCTATAATTTAGCCTCGGAACTGAGGATCAGGTGCTGGTTCGAATCTGGAATTTAAGGTTTTTCCCTTCAGAAATTAATTTAGAACTAAAATTTTAGTTCTCGTAAATAACTCTCTACTCTCACTCTGCAAAATACACTTAATACCTGCAATACTTCCTTGGAACACAGCACTAGTTCTAATGATGAAACAGGCTATAATTTAGCCTCGGAACTGAGGATCAGGTGCTGGTTCGAATCTGGAATTTAAGGTTTTGCCCTTCAGAAATTAATTTAGAACTAAAATTTTAGTTCTCGTAAATAAGTCTCTACTCTCACTCTGCAAAATACACTTAATACCTGCAATACTTCCTTGGAACACAGCACTAGTTCTAATGATGAAACAGGCTATAATTTAGCCTCGGAACTGAGGAATAGGTGCTGGTTCGAATCTGGAATTTAAGGTTTTGCCCTTCAGAAATTAATTTAGAACTAAAATTTTAGTTCTCGTAAATAAGTCTCTACTCTCACTCTGCAAAATACACTTAATACCTGCAATACTTCCTTGGAACACAGCACTAGTTCTAATGATGAAACAGGCTATAATTTAGCCTCGGAACTGAGGATCAGGTGCTGGTTCGAATCTGGAATTTAAGGTTTTGCCCTTCAGAAATTAATTTAGAACTAAAATTTTAGTTCTGGTAAATAAGTCTCTACTCTCACTCTGCAAAATACACTTAATACCTGCAATACTTCCTTGGAACACAGGACTAGTTCTAATGATGAAACAGGCTACAATTTAGCCTCGGAACTGAGGATCAGGTGCTGGTTCGAATCTGGAATTTAAGGTTTTGCCCTTCAGAAATTAATTTAGAACTAAAATTTTAGTTCTCGTAAATAAGTCTCTACTCTCACTCTGCAAAATACACTTAATACCTGCAATGCTTCCTTGGAACACAGGACTAGTTCTAATGATGAAACAGGCTATAATTTAGCCTCGGAACTGAGGATCAGGTGCTGGTTCGAATCTGGAATTTAAGGTTTTGCCCTTCAGAAATTAATTTAGAACTAAAATTTTAGTTCTCGTAAATAACTCTCTACTCTCACTCTGCAAAATACACTTAATACCTGCAATACTTCCTTGGAACACAGCACTAGTTCTAATGATGAAACAGGCTATAATTTAGCCTCGGAACTGAGGAATAGGTGCTGGTTCGAATCTGGAATTTAAGGTTTTGCCCTTCAGAAATTAATTTAGAACTAAAATTTTAGTTCTCGTAAATAAGTCTCTACTCTCACTCTGCAAAATACACTTAATACCTGCAATACTTCCTTGGAACACAGCACTAGTTCTAATGATGAAACAGGCTATAATTTAGCCTCGGAACTGAGGATCAGGTGGTGGTTCGAATCTGGAATTTAAGGTTTTGCCCTTCAGAAATTAATTTAGAACTAAAATTTTAGTTCTGGTAAATAAGTCTCTACTCTCACTCTGCAAAATACACTTAATACCTGCAATACTTCCTTGGAACACAGGACTAGTTCTAATGATGAAACAGGCTATAATTTAGCCTCGGAACTGAGGATCAGGTGCTGGTTCGAATCTGGAATTTAAGGCTTTGCCCTTCAGAAATTAATTTAGAACTAAAATTTTAGTTCTCGTAAATAAGTATCTACTCTCACTCTGCAAAATACACTTAATACCTGCAATACTTCCTTGGAACACAGGACTAGTTCTAATGATGAAACAGGCTATAATTTAGCCTCGGAACTGAGGATCAGGTGCTGGTTCGAATCTGGAATTTAAGGTTTTGCCCTTCAGAAATTAATTTAGAACTAAAATTTTAGTTCTCGTAAATAACTCTCTACTCTCACTCTGCAAAATACACTTAATACCTGCAATACTTCCTTGGAACACAGCACTAGTTCTAATGATGAAACAGGCTATAATTTAGCCTCGGAACTGAGGATCAGGTGCTGGTTCGAATCTGGAATTTAAGGTTTTGCCCTTCAGAAATTAATTTAGAACTAAAATTTTAGTTCTCGTAAATAACTCTCTACTCTCACTCTGCAAAATACACTTAATACCTGCAATACTTCCTTGGAACACAGCACTAGTTCTAATGATGAAACAGGCTATAATTTAGCCTCGGAACTGAGGAATAGGTGCTGGTTCGAATCTGGAATTTAAGGTTTTGCCCTTCAGAAATTAATTTAGAACTAAAATTTTAGTTCTCGTAAATAACTCTCTACTCTCACTCTGCAAAATACACTTAATACCTGCAATACTTCCTTGGAACACAGCACTAGTTCTAATGATGAAACAGGCTATAATTTAGCCTCGGAACTGAGGATCAGGTGCTGGTTCGAATCTGGAATTTAAGGTTTTGCCCTTCAGAAATTAATTTAGAACTAAAATTTTAGTTCTCGTAAATAAGTCTCTACTCTCACTCTGCAAAATACACTTAATACCTGCAATACTTCCTTGGAACACAGGACTAGTTCTAATGATGAAACAGGCTATAATTTAGCCTCGGAACTGAGGATCAGGTGCTGGTTCGAATCTGGAATTTAAGGTTTTTCCCTTCAGAAATTAATTTAGAACTAAAATTTTAGTTCTCGTAAATAACTCTCTACTCTCACTCTGCAAAATACACTTAATACCTGCAATACTTCCTTGGAACCCAGCACTAGTTCTAATGATGAAACAGGCTATAATTTAGCCTCGGAACTGAGGATCAGGTGCTGGTTCGAATCTGGAATTTAAGGTTTTGCCCTTCAGAAATTAATTTAGAACTAAAATTTTAGTTCTCGTAAATAAGTCTCTACTCTCACTCTGCAAAATACACTTAATACCTGCAATACTTCCTTGGAACACAGCACTAGTTCTAATGATGAAACAGGCTATAATTTAGCCTCGGAACTGAGGATCAGGTGCTGGTTCGAATCTGGAATTTAAGGTTTTGCCCTTCAGAAATTAATTTAGAACTAAAATTTTAGTTCTCGTAAATAAGTCTCTACTCTCACTCTGCAAAATACACTTAATACCTGCAATACTTCCTTGGAACACAGCACTAGTTCTAATGATGAAACAGGCTATAATTTAGCCTCGGAACTGAGGATCAGGTGCTGGTTCGAATCTGGAATTTAAGGTTTTGCCCTTCAGAAATTAATTTAGAACTAAAATTTTAGTTCTCGTAAATAAGTCTCTACTCTCACTCTGCAAAATACACTTAATACCTGCAATACTTCCTTGGAACACAGGACTAGTTCTAATGATGAAACAGGCTATAATTTAGCCTCGGAACTGAGGATCAGGTGCTGGTTCGAATCTGGAATTTAAGGTTTTGCCCTTCAGAAATTAATTTAGAACTAAAATTTTAGTTCTCGTAAATAACTCTCTACTCTCACTCTGCAAAATACACTTAATACCTGCAATACTTCCTTGGAACCCAGCACTAGTTCTAATGATGAAACAGGCTATAATTTAGCCTCGAAACTGAGGAATAGGTGCTGGTTCGTATCTGGAATTTAAGGTTTTGCCCTTCAGAAATTAATTTAGAACTAAAATTTTAGTTCTCGTAAATAACTCTCTACTCTCACTCTGCAAAATACACTTAATACCTGCAATACTTCCTTGGAACACAGCACTAGTTCTAATGATGAAACAGGCTATAATTTAGCCTCACAACTGAGGAACAGGTGCTGGTTCGAATCTGGAATTTAAGGTTTTGCCCTTCAGAAATTAATTTAGAACTAAAATTTTAGTTCTCGTAAATAACTCTCTACTCTCACTCTGCAAAATACACTTAATACCTGCAATACTTCCTTGGAACACAGCACTAGTTCTAATGATGAAACAGGCTATAATTTAGCCTCGGAACTGAGGATCAGGTGCTGGTTCGAATCTGGAATTTAAGGTTTTGCCCTTCAGAAATTAATTTAGAACTAAAATTTTAGTTCTCGTAAATAAGTCTCTACTCTCACTCTGCAAAATACACTTAATACCTGCAATACTTCCTTGGAACACAGCACTAGTTCTAATGATGAAACAGGCTATAATTTAGCCTCGGAACTGAGGATCAGGTGCTGGTTCGAATCTGGAATTTAAGGTTTTGCCCTTCAGAAATTAATTTAGAACTAAAATTTTAGTTCTCGTAAATAAGTCTCTACTCTCACTCTGCAAAATACACTTAATACCTGCAATACTTCCTTGGAACACAGCACTAGTTCTAATGATGAAACAGGCTATAATTTAGCCTCGGAACTGAGGATCAGGTGCTGGTTCGAATCTGGAATTTAAGGTTTTGCCCTTCAGAAATTAATTTAGAACTAAAATTTTAGTTCTCGTAAATAACTCTCTACTCTCACTCTGCAAAATACACTTAATACCTGCAATACTTCCTTGGAACACAGCACTAGTTCTAATGATGAAACAGGCTATAATTTAGCCTCGGAACTGAGGATCAGGTGCTGGTTCGAATCTGGAATTTAAGGTTTTGCCCTTCAGAAATTAATTTAGAACTAAAATTTTAGTTCTCGTAAATAAGTCTCTACTCTCACTCTGCAAAATACACTTAATACCTGCAATACTTCCTTGGAACACAGCACTAGTTCTAATGATGAAACAGGCTATAATTTAGCCTCGGAACTGAGGATCAGGTGCTGGTTCGAATCTGGAATTTAAGGTTTTGCCCTTCAGAAATTAATTTAGAACTAAAATTTTAGTTCTGGTAAATAAGTCTCTACTCTCACTCTGCAAAATACACTTAATACCTGCAATACTTCCTTGGAACACAGGACTAGTTCTAATGATGAAACAGGCTATAATTTAGCCTCGGAACTGAGGATCAGGTGCTGGTTCGAATCTGGAATTTAAGGCTTTGCCCTTCAGAAATTAATTTAGAACTAAAATTTTAGTTCTCGTAAATAAGTCTCTACTCTCACTCCGCAAAATACACTTAATACCTGCAATACTTCCTTGGAACACAGGACTAGTTCTAATGATGAAACAGGCTATAATTTAGCCTCGGAACTGAGGATCAGGTGCTGGTTCGAATCTGGAATTTAAGGTTTTGCCCTTCAGAAATTAATTTAGAACTAAAATTTTAGTTCTCGTAAATAACTCTCTACTCTCACTCTGCAAAATACACTTAATACCTGCAATACTTCCTTGGAACACAGCACTAGTTCTAATGATGAAACAGGCTATAATTTAGCCTCGGAACTGAGGATCAGGTGCTGGTTCGAATCTGGAATTTAAGGTTTTGCCCTTCAGAAATTAATTTAGAACTAAAATTTTAGTTCTCGTAAATAACTCTCTACTCTCACTCTGCAAAATACACTTAATACCTGCAATACTTCCTTGGAACACAGCACTAGTTCTAATGATGAAACAGGCTATAATTTAGCCTCGGAACTGAGGAATAGGTGCTGGTTCGAATCTGGAATTTAAGGTTTTGCCCTTCAGAAATTAATTTAGAACTAAAATTTTAGTTCTCGTAAATAACTCTCTACTCTCACTCTGCAAAATACACTTAATACCTGCAATACTTCCTTGGAACACAGCACTAGTTCTAATGATGAAACAGGCTATAATTTAGCCTCGGAACTGAGGATCAGGTGCTGGTTCGAATCTGGAATTTAAGGTTTTGCCCTTCAGAAATTAATTTAGAACTAAAATTTTAGTTCTCGTAAATAAGTCTCTACTCTCACTCTGCAAAATACACTTAATACCTGCAATACTTCCTTGGAACACAGCACTAGTTCTAATGATGAAACAGGCTATAATTTAGCCTCGGAACTGAGGATCAGGTGCTGGTTCGAATCTGGAATTTAAGGTTTTTCCCTTCAGAAATTAATTTAGAACTAAAATTTTAGTTCTCGTAAATAACTCTCTACTCTCACTCTGCAAAATACACTTAATACCTGCAATACTTCCTTGGAACACAGCACTAGTTCTAATGATGAAACAGGCTATAATTTAGCCTCGGAACTGAGGATCAGGTGCTGGTTCGAATCTGGAATTTAAGGTTTTGCCCTTCAGAAATTAATTTAGAACTAAAATTTTAGTTCTCGTAAATAAGTCTCTACTCTCACTCTGCAAAATACACTTAATACCTGCAATACTTCCTTGGAACACAGCACTAGTTCTAATGATGAAACAGGCTATAATTTAGCCTCGGAACTGAGGATCAGGTGCTGGTTCGAATCTGGAATTTAAGGTTTTGCCCTTCAGAAATTAATTTAGAACTAAAATTTTAGTTCTCGTAAATAAGTCTCTACTCTCACTCTGCAAAATACACTTAATACCTGCAATACTTCCTTGGAACACAGCACTAGTTCTAATGATGAAACAGGCTATAATTTAGCCTCGGAACTGAGGATCAGGTGCTGGTTCGAATCTGGAATTTAAGGTTTTGCCCTTCAGAAATTAATTTAGAACTAAAATTTTAGTTCTCGTAAATAAGTCTCTACTCTCACTCTGCAAAATACACTTAATACCTGCAATACTTCCTTGGAACACAGCACTAGTTCTAATGATGAAACAGGCTACAATTTAGCCTCGGAACTGAGGATCAGGTGCTGGTTCGAATCTGGAATTTAAGGTTTTGCCCTTCAGAAATTAATTTAGAACTAAAATTTTAGTTCTCGTAAATAAGTCTCTACTCTCACTCTGCAAAATACACTTAATACCTGCAATGCTTCCTTGGAACACAGGACTAGTTCTAATGATGAAACAGGCTATAATTTAGCCTCGGAACTGAGGATCAGGTGCTGGTTCGAATCTGGAATTTAAGGTTTTGCCCTTCAGAAATTAATTTAGAACTAAAATTTTAGTTCTCGTAAATAACTCTCTACTCTCACTCTGCAAAATACACTTAATACCTGCAATACTTCCTTGGAACACAGCACTAGTTCTAATGATGAAACAGGCTATAATTTAGCCTCGGAACTGAGGAATAGGTGCTGGTTCGAATCTGGAATTTAAGGTTTTGCCCTTCAGAAATTAATTTAGAACTAAAATTTTAGTTCTCGTAAATAAGTCTCTACTCTCACTCTGCAAAATACACTTAATACCTGCAATACTTCCTTGGAACACAGCACTAGTTCTAATGATGAAACAGGCTATAATTTAGCCTCGGAACTGAGGATCAGGTGCTGGTTCGAATCTGGAATTTAAGGTTTTGCCCTTCAGAAATTAATTTAGAACTAAAATTTTAGTTCTGGTAAATAAGTCTCTACTCTCACTCTGCAAAATACACTTAATACCTGCAATACTTCCTTGGAACACAGGACTAGTTCTAATGATGAAACAGGCTATAATTTAGCCTCGGAACTGAGGATCAGGTGCTGGTTCGAATCTGGAATTTAAGGCTTTGCCCTTCAGAAATTAATTTAGAACTAAAATTTTAGTTCTCGTAAATAAGTCTCTACTCTCACTCTGCAAAATACACTTAATACCTGCAATACTTCCTTGGAACACAGGACTAGTTCTAATGATGAAACAGGCTATAATTTAGCCTCGGAACTGAGGATCAGGTGCTGGTTCGAATCTGGAATTTAAGGTTTTGCCCTTCAGAAATTAATTTAGAACTAAAATTTTAGTTCTCGTAAATAACTCTCTACTCTCACTCTGCAAAATACACTTAATACCTGCAATACTTCCTTGGAACACAGCACTAGTTCTAATGATGAAACAGGCTATGATTTAGCCTCGGAACTGAGGATCAGGTGCTGGTTCGAATCTGGAATTTAAGGTTTTGCCCTTCAGAAATTAATTTAGAACTAAAATTTTAGTTCTCGTAAATAACTCTCTACTCTCACTCTGCAAAATACACTTAATACCTGCAATACTTCCTTGGAACACAGCACTAGTTCTAATGATGAAACAGGCTATAATTTAGCCTCGGAACTGAGGATCAGGTGCTGGTTCGAATCTGGAATTTAAGGTTTTGCCCTTCAGAAATTAATTTAGAACTAAAATTTTAGTTCTCGTAAATAAGTCTCTACTCTCACTCTGCAAAATACACTTAATACCTGCAATACTTCCTTGGAACACAGCACTAGTTCTAATGATGAAACAGGCTATAATTTAGCCTCGGAACTGAGGATCAGGTGCTGGTTCGAATCTGGAATTTAAGGTTTTTCCCTTCAGAAATTAATTTAGAACTAAAATTTTAGTTCTCGTAAATAACTCTCTACTCTCACTCTGCAAAATACACTTAATACCTGCAATACTTCCTTGGAACACAGCACTAGTTCTAATGATGAAACAGGCTATAATTTAGCCTCGGAACTGAGGATCAGGTGCTGGTTCGAATCTGGAATTTAAGGTTTTGCCCTTCAGAAATTAATTTAGAACTAAAATTTTAGTTCTCGTAAATAAGTCTCTACTCTCACTCTGCAAAATACACTTAATACCTGCAATACTTCCTTGGAACACAGCACTAGTTCTAATGATGAAACAGGCTATAATTTAGCCTCGGAACTGAGGATCAGGTGCTGGTTCGAATCTGGAATTTAAGGTTTTGCCCTTCAGAAATTAATTTAGAACTAAAATTTTAGTTCTCGTAAATAAGTCTCTACTCTCACTCTGCAAAATACACTTAATACCTGCAATACTTCCTTGGAACACAGCACTAGTTCTAATGATGAAACAGGCTATAATTTAGCCTCGGAACTGAGGATCAGGTGCTGGTTCGAATCTGGAATTTAAGGTTTTGCCCTTCAGAAATTAATTTAGAACTAAAATTTTAGTTCTCGTAAATAAGTCTCTACTCTCACTCTGCAAAATACACTTAATACCTGCAATACTTCCTTGGAACACAGGACTAGTTCTAATGATGAAACAGGCTATAATTTAGCCTCGGAACTGAGGATCAGGTGCTGGTTCGAATCTGGAATTTAAGGTTTTGCCCTTCAGAAATTAATTTAGAACTAAAATTTTAGTTCTCGTAAATAACTCTCTACTCTCACTCTGCAAAATACACTTAATACCTGCAATACTTCCTTGGAACCCAGCACTAGTTCTAATGATGAAACAGGCTATAATTTAGCCTCGGAACTGAGGAATAGGTGCTGGTTCGAATCTGGAATTTAAGGTTTTGCCCTTCAGAAATTAATTTAGAACTAAAATTTTAGTTCTCGTAAATAAGTCTCTACTCTCACTCTTCAAAATACACTTAATACCTGCAATACTTCCTTGGAACACAGCACTAGTTCTAATGATGAAACAGGCTATAATTTAGCCTCGGAACTGAGGATCAGGTGCTGGTTCGAATCTGGAATTTAAGGTTTTGCCCTTCAGAAATTAATTTAGAACTAAAATTTTAGTTCTCGTAAATAACTCTCTACTGTCACTCTGCAAAATACACTTAATACCTGCAATACTTCCTTGGAACACATGACTAGTTCTAATGATGAAACAGGCTATAATTTAGCCTCGGATCTGAGGATCAGGTGCTGGTTCGAATCTGGAATTTAAGGTTTTGCCCTTCAGAAATTAATTTAGAACTAAAATTTTAGTTCTCGTAAATAAGTCTCTACTCTCACTCTGCAAAATACACTTAATACCTGCAATACTTCCTTGGAACACAGCACTAGTTCTAATGATGAAACAGGCTATAATTTAGCCTCGGAACTGAGGATCAGGTGCTGGTTCGAATCTGGAATTTAAGGTTTTGCCCTTCAGAAATTAATTTAGAACTAAAATTTTAGTTCTCGTAAATAAGTCTCTACTCTCACTCTGCAAAATACACTTAATACCTGCAATACTTCCTTGGAACACAGGACTAGTTCTAATGATGAAACAGGCTATAATTTAGCCTCGGAACTGAGGATCAGGTGCTGGTTCGAATCTGGAATTTAAGGTTTTGCCCTTCAGAAATTAATTTAGAACTAAAATTTTAGTTCTCGTAAATAAGTCTCTACTCTCACTCTGCAAAATACACTTAATACCTGCAATACTTCCTTGGAACACAGCACTAGTTCTAATGATGAAACAAGCTATAATTTAGCCTCGGAACTGAGGATCAGGTGCTGGTTCGAATCTGGAATTTAAGGTTTTGCCCTTCAGAAATTAATTTAGAACTAAAATTTTAGTTCTGGTAAATAAGTCTCTACTCTCACTCTGCAAAATACACTTAATACCTGCAATACTTCCTTGGAACACAGCACTAGTTCTAATGATGAAACAGGCTATAATTTAGCCTCGGAACTGAGGATCAGGTGCTGGTTCGAATCTGGAATTTAAGGTTTTGCCCTTCAGAAATTAATTTAGAACTAAAATTTTAGTTCTGGTAAATAAGTCTCTACTCTCACTCTGCAAAATACACTTAATACCTGCAATACTTCCTTGGAACACAGGACTAGTTCTAATGATGAAACAGGCTATAATTTAGCCTCGGAACTGAGGATCAGGTGCTGGTTCGAATCTGGAATTTAAGGTTTTGCCCTTCAGAAATTAATTTAGAACTAAAATTTTAGTTCTGGTAAATAAGTCTCTACTCTCACTCTGCAAAATACACTTAATACCTGCAATACTTCCTTGGAACACAGGACTAGTTCTAATGATGAAACAGGCTATAATTTAGCCTCGGAACTGAGGATTAGGTGCTGGTTCGAATCTGGAATTTAAGGTTTTGCCCTTCAGAAATTAATTTAGAACTAAAATTTTAGTTCTCGTAAATAAGTCTCTACTCTCACTCTGCAAAATACACTTAATACCTGCAATACTTCCTTGGAACACAGCACTAGTTCTAATGATGAAACAGGCTATAATTTAGCCTCGGAACTGAGGTTCAGGTGCTGGTTCGAATCTGGAATTTATGGTTTTGCCCTTCAGAAATTAATTTAGAACTAAAATTTTAGTTCTCGTAAATAAGTCTCTACTCTCACTCTGCAAAATACACTTAATACCTGCAATACTTCCTTGGAACACAGCACTAGTTCTAATGATGAAACAGGCTATAATTTAGCCTCGGAACTGAGGATCAGGTGCTGGTTCGAATCTGGAATTTAAGGTTTTGCCCTTCAGAAATTAATTTAGAACTAAAATTTTAGTTCTCGTAAATAAGTCTCTACTCTCACTCTGCAAAATACACTTAATACCTGAAATACTTCCTTGGAACACAGCACTAGTTCTAATGATGAAACAGGCTATAATTTAGCCTCGGAACTGAGGATCAGGTGCTGGTTCGAATCTGGAATTTAAGGTTTTGCCCTTCAGAAATTAATTTAGAACTAAAATTTTAGTTCTGGTAAATAAGTCTCTACTCTCACTCTGCAAAATACACTTAATACCTGCAATACTTCCTTGGAACACAGCACTAGTTCTAATGATGAAACAGGCTATAATTTAGCCTCGGAACTGAGGATCAGGTGCTGGTTCGAATCTGGAATTTAAGGTTTTGCCCTTCAGAAATTAATTTAGAACTAAAATTTTAGTTCTGGTAAATAAGTCTCTACTCTCACTCTGCAAAATACACTTAATACCTGCAATACTTCCTTGGAACACAGGACTAGTTCTAATGATGAAACAGGCTATAATTTAGCCTCGGAACTGAGGATCAGGTGCTGGTTCGAATCTGGAATTTAAGGTTTTGCCCTTCAGAAATTAATTTAGAACTAAAATTTTAGTTCTGGTAAATAAGTCTCTACTCTCACTCTGCAAAATACACTTAATACCTGCAATACTTCCTTGGAACACAGGACTAGTTCTAATGATGAAACAGGCTATAATTTAGCCTCGGAACTGAGGATCAGGTGCTGGTTCGAATCTGGAATTTAAGGTTTTGCCCTTCAGAAATTAATTTAGAACTAAAATTTTAGTTCTCGTAAATAAGTCTCTACTCTCACTCTGCAAAATACACTTAATACCTGCAATACTTCCTTGGAACACAGCACTAGTTCTAATGATGAAACAGGCTATAATTTAGCCTCGGAACTGAGGTTCAGGTGCTGGTTCGAATCTGGAATTTATGGTTTTGCCCTTCAGAAATTAATTTAGAACTAAAATTTTAGTTCTCGTAAATAAGTCTCTACTCTCACTCTGCAAAATACACTTAATACCTGCAATACTTCCTTGGAACACAGCACTAGTTCTAATGATGAAACAGGCTATAATTTAGCCTCGGAACTGAGGATCAGGTGCTGGTTCGAATCTGGAATTTAAGGTTTTGCCCTTCAGAAATTAATTTAGAACTAAAATTTTAGTTCTCGTAAATAAGTCTCTACTCTCACTCTGCAAAATACACTTAATACCTGCAATACTTCCTTGGAACACAGCACAATTCTAATGATGAAACAGGCTATAATTTAGCCTCGGAACTGAGGATCAGGTGCTGGTTCGAATCTGGAATTTAAGGTTTTGCCCTTCAGAAATTAATTTAGAACTAAAATTTTAGTTCTCGTAAATAAGTCTCTACTCTCACTCTGCAAAATACAGTTAATACCTGCAATACTTCCTTGGAACACAGCACTAGTTCTAATGATGAAACAGGCTATAATTTAGCCTCGGAACTGAGGATCAGGTGCTGGTTCGAATCTGGAATTTAAGGTTTTGCCCTTCAGAAATTAATTTAGAACTAAAATTTTAGTTCTCGTAAATAAGTCTCTACTCTCACTCTGCAAAATACACTTAATACCTGCAATACTTCCTTGGAACACAGCACTAGTTCTAATGATGAAACAGGCTATAATTTAGCCTCGGAACTGAGGATCAGGTGCTGGTTCGAATCTGGAATTTAAGGTTTTGCCCTTCAGAAATTAATTTAGAACTAAAATTTTAGTTCTCGTAAATAACTCTCTACTCTCACTCTGCAAAATACACTTAATACCTGCAATACTTCCTTGGAACACAGCACTAGTTCTAATGATGAAACAGGCTATAATTTAGCCTCGGAACTGAGGATCAGGTGCTGGTTCGAATCTGGAATTTATGGTTTTGCCCTTCAGAAATTAATTTAGAACTAAAATTTTAGTTCTCGTAAATAAGTCTCTACTCTCACTCTGCAAAATACACTTAATACCTGCAATACTTCCTTGGAACACAGCACTAGTTCTAATGATGAAACAGGCTATAATTTAGCCTCGGAACTGAGGATCAGGTGCTGGTTCGAATCTGGAATTTAAGGTTTTGCCCTTCAGAAATTAATTTAGAACTAAAATTTTAGTTCTCGTAAATAACTCTCTACTCTCACTCTGCAAAATACACTTAATACCTGCAATACTTCCTTGGAATACAGCACTAGTTCTAATGATGAAACAGGCTATAATTTAGCCTCGGAACTGAGGATCAGGTGCTGGTTCGAATCTGGAATTTAAGGTTTTGCCCTTCAGAAATTAATTTAGAACTAAAATTTTAGTTCTCGTAAATAACTCTCTACTCTCACTCTGCAAAATACACTTAATACCTGCAATACTTCCTTGGAACACAGCACTAGTTCTAATGATGAAACAGGCTATAATTTCGCCTCGGAACTGAGGATCAGGTGCTGGTTCGAATCTGGAATTTATGGTTTTGCCCTTCAGAAATTAATTTAGAACTAAAATTTTAGTTCTCGTAAATAAGTCTCTACTCTCACTCTGCAAAATACACTTAATACCTGCAATACTTCCTTGGAACACAGCACTAGTTCTAATGATGAAACAGGCTATAATTTAGCCTCGGAACTGAGGATCAGGTGCTGGTTCGAATCTGGAATTTAAGGTTTTGCCCTTCAGAAATTAATTTAGAACTAAAATTTTAGTTCTCGTAAATAAGTCTCTACTCTCACTCTGCAAAATACACTTAATACCTGCAATACTTCCTTGGAACACAGCACTAGTTCTAATGATGAAACAGGCTATAATTTAGCCTCGGAACTGAGGATCAGGTGCTGGTTCGAATCTGGAATTTAAGGTTTTGCCCTTCAGAAATTAATTTAGAACTAAAATTTTAGTTCTCGTAAATAAGTCTCTACTCTCACTCTGCAAAATACACTTAATAGCTGCAATACTTCCTTGGAACACAGCACTAGTTCTAATGATGAAACAGGCTATAATTTAGCCTCGGAACTGAGGATCAGGTGCTGGTTCGAATCTGGAATTTAAGGTTTTGCCCTTCAGAAATTAATTTAGAACTAAAATTTTAGTTCTCGTAAATAAGTCTCTACTCTCACTCTGCAAAATACACTTAATACCTGCAATACTTCCTTGGAACACAGCACTAGTTCTAATGATGAAACAGGCTATAATTTAGCCTCGGAACTGAGGATCAGGTGCTGGTTCGAATCTGGAATTTAAGGTTTTGCCCTTCAGAAATTAATTTAGAACTAAAATTTTAGTTCTCCTAAATAAGTCTCTACTCTCACTCTGCAAAATACACTTAATACCTGCAATACTTCCTTGGAACACAGCACTAGTTCTAATGATGAAACAGGCTATAATTTAGCCTCGGAACTGAGGATCAGGTGCTGGTTCGAATCTGGAATTTAAGGTTTTGCCCTTCAGAAATTAATTTAGAACTAAAATTTTAGTTCTCGTAAATAAGTCTCTACTCTCACTCTGCAAAATACACTTAATACCTGCAATACTTCCTTGGAACACAGCACTAGTTCTAATGATGAAACAGGCTATAATTTAGCCTCGGAACTGAGGATCAGGTGCTGGTTCGAATCTGGAATTTAAGGTTTTGCCCTTCAGAAATTAATTTAGAACTAAAATTTTAGTTCTCGTAAATAAGTCTCTACTCTCACTCTGCAAAATACACTTAATACCTGCAATACTTCCTTGGAACACAGCACTAGTTCTAATGATGAAACAGGCTATAATTTAGCCTCGGAACTGAGGATCAGGTGCTGGTTCGAATCTGGAATTTAAGGTTTTGCCCTTCAGAAATTAATTTAGAACTAAAATTTTAGTTCTCGTAAATAAGTCTCTACTCTCACTCTGCAAAATACACTTAATACCTGCAATACTTCCTTGGAACACAGCACTAGTTCTAATGATGAAACAGGCTATAATTTAGCCTCGGAACTGAGGATCAGGTGCTGGTTCGAATCTGGAATTTAAGGTTTTGCCCTTCAGAAATTAATTTAGAACTAAAATTTTAGTTCTCGTAAATAAGTCTCTACTCTCACTCTGCAAAATACACTTAATACCTGCAATACTTCCTTGGAACACAGCACTAGTTCTAATGATGAAACAGGCTATAATTTAGCCTCGGAACTGAGGATCAGGTGCTGGTTCGAATCTGGAATTTAAGGTTTTGCCCTTCAGAAATTAATTTAGAACTAAAATTTTAGTTCTCGTAAATAAGTCTCTACTCTCACTCTGCAAAATACACTTAATACCTGCAATACTTCCTTGGAACACAGCACTAGTTCTAATGATGAAACAGGCTATAATTTAGCCTCGGAACTGAGGATCAGGTGCTGGTTCGAATCTGGAATTTAAGGTTTTGCCCTTCAGAAATTAATTTAGAACTAAAATTTTAGTTCTCGTAAATAAGTCTCTACTCTCACTCTGCAAAATACACTTAATACCTGCAATACTTCCTTGGAACACAGCACTAGTTCTAATGATGAAACAGGCTATAATTTAGCCTCGGAACTGAGGATCAGGTGCTGGTTCGAATCTGGAATTTAAGGTTTTGCCCTTCAGAAATTAATTTAGAACTAAAATTTTAGTTCTCGTAAATAAGTCTCTACTCTCACTCTGCAAAATACACTTAATACCTGCAATACTTCCTTGGAACACAGCACTAGTTCTAATGATGAAACAGGCTATAATTTAGCCTCGGAACTGAGGATCAGGTGCTGGTTCGAATCTGGAATTTAAGGTTTTGCCCTTCAGAAATTAATTTAGAACTAAAATTTTAGTTCTCGTAAATAAGTCTCTACTCTCACTCTGCAAAATACACTTAATACCTGCAATACTTCCTTGGAACACAGCACTAGTTCTAATGATGAAACAGGCTATAATTTAGCCTCGGAACTGAGGATCAGGTGCTGGTTCGAATCTGGAATTTAAGGTTTTGCCCTTCAGAAATTAATTTAGAACTAAAATTTTAGTTCTCGTAAATAACTCTCTACTCTCACTCTGCAAAATACACTTAATACCTGCAATACTTCCTTGGAACACAGCACTAGTTCTAATGATGAAACAGGCTATAATTTAGCCTCGGAACTGAGGATCAGGTGCTGGTTCGAATCTGGAATTTAAGGTTTTGCCCTTCAGAAATTAATTTAGAACTAAAATTTTAGTTCTCGTAAATAACTCTCTACTCTCACTCTGCAAAATACACTTAATACCTGCAATACTTCCTTAGAACACAGCACTAGTTCTAATGATGAAACAGGCTATAATTTAGCCTCAGAACTGAGGAACAGGTGCTGGTTCGAATCTTGAATTCATGATTTTGCACTTCAGAAATTAATTTGGAACTAAAATTTTAATTCTCGTACCTAACGCTGTACTCTCACTATACAAAATACTCCTAATACCTGTAAAATTTAATTGGAACACAGCACTAGTTCTAATGATGAAACATGCTATAATGTTCCTCAGAACCATTTCTAATAACAATATACAATATTGTCTAATAACCAGATCTAGTAACAAAGTCTCTAAGTTGTGATTATTATACTAGAACTATAGTTTTATCTATGTATAATGGGATACGCCAGTGACATACACATTTCCAGGGGGTACGTGAAGCACAAAAGTTTTAGAACCATTGGTTGGGTTGGGTTGTTTTACCTCTGAGCGGCAGTTTTTTGCACACCATGGGCTAAATGGCCAGGTCACAAGGACCCCGATTTATCAGAGAAGGTTGGGGAAGGGGACCCACTGGAAGAGTTGTTGGGAGACAGATGGTAGCCTCCCGTCAAGGCCATCCAGCGTGTTCTTTAACGTGCACAGGGTATGGCTCTCCCACACACTGAGCCACGGCTTATCGTCCCATCCGACGGACGGCGGCCTTTCCGAGTCCATCGGTGTCCCCTACTGACCGTGGGCAGGGCGGGGAATTTTGCGGAGATAAATCTCAACGCTGACCCAGCTGGGACTGGAACCTGGGAACTACAGATTACCAGCCTGGCGCGCTGCCGACTGAGCCACCCCCGCCCCAAGAGAACCATTGGTTTATACGAACAAAAAATTTAAGAGCTAGATTATAACTATCTTCAGGCAAAAGATAATCTCAAACATGAATAATATTAACTGTATAATTTCCTAACGAGGATAAAACAAGATCCAGAATATTGTTGTTAGTGTTTGGGACGTAATTTACATGTAATAAGTTATTGAAAGACATAAAATTTAATAAACTAGATTCATTTGGAGAGTTTGTTTTGCTTAAGTAACGTAAAGTGTTCCAATCGAGAGATGGAACATTAAAATCTCCAAGAATTAATATTTCGTGGTCTTTTATTTCTGAGAGCAATTCGAGACTTTGGAAAGAATCGTTAAAAACCGAAACATTGGTAAGGGGGCTTTGGATGGGTTGTTTTCCCTCTGTGTTTTTGAACACGCTGGATGGCCATGACGGGAGGCTACCATCTGTCTCCCAACAGCTGTTCCAGTGGGTCCCCTCGCCCAACCTTCTCTGAGCCTTCAGGGTCCTTGTGACCTGGTCATTTAGCACATGGTGTGCAAAAAAATGCCGCTCAGAGATGAAACAACCCAACGTTAAAGAACACGCTGGATGGCTTTGACGTGAGGCTACCATCTGTCTCCCAACAGCTGTTCCAGTGGGTCTCCTCGCCTAACCTTCTGTGAGCCTTCAGGGTCCTTGTGACCTGGTCATTTAGCACATGGTGTGCAAAAAAATGCCGCTCAGAGATGAAACAACCCAACGTTAAAGAACACGCTGGATGGCTTTGACGGGAGGCTACCATCTGTCTCCCAACAGCTGTTCCTGTGGGTCCCCTCGCCCAACCTTCTCTGAGCCTTCAGGGTCCTTGTGACCTAGCCATTTAGCACATGGTGTGCAAAAAAATGCCGCTCAGAGATGAAACAACCCAACGTTAAAGAACACGCTGGATGGCTTTGACGGGAGGCTACCATCTGTCTCCCAACAGCTGTTCCAGTGGGTCTCCTCGCCCAACCTTCTCTGAGCCTTCAGGGTCCTTGTTACCTGGTCATTTAGCACATGGCGTGCAAAATAGTGCCGCTCAGAGGTAAAACAACCCAACGTTAAAGAACACGCTGGATGGCCTTGACGGGAGGCTACCATCTGTCTCCCAACAGCTGTTCCAGTGGGTCCCCTCGCCCAACCTTCTCTGAGCCTTCAGGGTCCTTGTGACCTGGTCATTTAGCACATGGTGTGCAAAAAAATGCCGCTCAGAGATGAAACAACCCAACGTTAAAGAACACGCTGGATGGCTTTGACGTGAGGCTACCATCTGTCTCCCAACAGCTGTTCCAGTGGGTCTCCTCGCCTAACCTTCTCTGAGCCTTCAGGGTCCTTGTGACCTGGTCATTTAGCACATGGTGTGCAAAAAAATGCCGCTCAGAGATGAAACAACCCAACGTTAAAGAACACGCTGGATGGCTTTGACGGGAGGCTACCATCTGTCTCCCAACAGCTGTTCCTGTGGGTCCCCTCGCCCAACCTTCTCTGAGCCTTCAGGGTCCTTGTGACCTAGCCATTTAGCACATGGTGTGCAAAAAAATGCCGCTCAGAGATGAAACAACCCAACGTTAAAGAACACGCTGGATGGCTTTGACGGGAGGCTACCATCTGTCTCCCAACAGCTGTTCCAGTGGGTCTCCTCGCCCAACCTTCTCTGAGCCTTCAGGGTCCTTGTTACCTGGTCATTTAGCACATGGCGTGCAAAATAGTGCCGCTCAGAGGTAAAACAACCCAACGTTAAAGAACACGCTGGATGGCCTTGACGGGAGGCTACCATCTGTCTCCCAACAGCTGTTCCTGTGGGTCCCCTCGCCCAACCTTCTCTGAGCCTTCAGGGTCCTTGTGACCTGGTCATTTAGCACATGGTGTGCAAAAAAATGCCGCTCAGAGGTAAAACAACCCAATCCAATGTAGGTTATTGCCACACAGAGAACAACACACAGAGTAACCTTTTAAAACTTTCTGCGGTCTTAAAACAGAATGGTTACTGATAAATGAATGTTGCCTAAACAGGAAACTGGAGCGAGTGCATTTGCGCATGTGCAGTCAGATCTGTTTCCCGGTGAGCGTGCTCTATTTTCGTGTTAATTTTGAGACTTAATGTATCTGTCGAGTAGTGATCGAATCAAAGATTCCTTTCCTCGATTTCGGACATGGGTGACTTTGGTGGAAGTGATTCATTCCAGGAAGCATTCTGAAAAGTTTGCCTTCTTCCAGAATTGGAAGTAGTTAAAATGAAGTCATTTCCTGCTGGTAAAAACGCATTTTGATTTCCGGTTCGTCGACTCGGTGACTCTTGGCGGGAAAGAAAAAAAAAATAAATAAATAAATACCCCCTCAAGCAGCTGCTTGCCACAGAGGTCTGACAGGATCCTGTCAGTTTATATGCATATTAGAAGGTCTGAGAGGATGGCAGGACCTCAGCAGAAAAACGGCACATACATCGATGCCTTACCCGGGGCTCGAACCCAGGTTCCTTAGATCAGTAGCCAAAGCGAACGTCTAATTTTTTGCGGATCAGTTTTTTTTTAACTATTTAGGTATACCTGTTTAGTCATTTAGAGTTCCGCATTATTTTGGAACTTATTGCTTATTTGGACCTGAATAAAAAAAAGTTTTCGCGGAAAAAAAATTACGAAAATAAAAAATATAAAAAAAAAAAACAATTATATTATTCAGTAATAAATTATCACAGGGAAAGTTCTATAGACAAGGTACACTTGAAAAAAATGAGTTGGAAAATATTCGTTGTCCTGACTGGAATTCGAACCCAGGTTTTCTTCAAGTAAGTGACTTAAGTGAAGAAATGGTCAGTTCTTCGATGGTCCAGCTGTTAAGACGCCCAGCATGTTTCTCGGAGACCTGGGTTCGAATCCCAGTCAGGACAACCAATTAGTTTCAACTTATTTTTTCAACAATTATATTAATTGTAAATATGATGCAGATTCGTATATGGGAAACAATATTCCAAAATATACTTAATTTAACAGTTTTATATGGATTAAAAGTAGTTTCTAAAATAAGCGTTCACTATTATTTGGGTTGCTTTACCTCCGAGCGGCACTATTTTCGACATAATGGGCTAAATACCCAGGTCACAAGAACCCCCAAAGGCTCAGAGAAAGGTGATGTAAGAAGACTCACTGGATACTGTTACGGAACAGATGCTAGCGTCCTTTCAAGGCCATCCAGCGTGTGCCTTAGGCACAAGGCATGGCTCTCACGTACACGGGGGGGGGGGGGGGGTGGCTCAGTCGGTAGCGTGCCAGGCTCGTAATCTGTAGTTCCCAGGTTCGAGTCCCAGCTGGGTCAGCGTTGAGATTTATCTCCGCAAAATTCCCCGCCCTGCCCATGGTCAGTAGGGGACACCGATGGGCTTGGAAAGGCCACCGTCCGTCGGATGGAACATTAAGCCGTGGCCCTGTGTGCGGGAGAGCCATACCCTGTGCACGTTAAAGAACACGCTGGATGGCCTTGACGGGAGGCTACCATCTGTCTCCCAACAGCTGTTCCAGTGGGTCCCCTCCCCCAACCTTCTCTGAGCCTTCGGGGTCTATGTGACCTGGCCATTTAGCCCATTGTGTGCAAAAAAGTGCCGCTCAGAGGTAAAACAACCCAACGTTAAAGAACACGCTGGATGGCCTTGACGGGAGGCTACCATCTGTCACCCAACAGCTGTTCCAGCGGTTCCCCTCCCGCAACCTTCTCTGAGCCTTCGGGGTCCATGTGACCTGGCCATTTAGCCCATGGTGTGCAAAATAGTGTCGCTCAGAGGTAAAACAACCCAAACCAACAGAAGAAAGTTGAAAAAAAAAAAAACTCAAGCAGCTGCTTGCCCCAGAGGTCTGACGGGAGCCTGTCAGTTTATATACCATAGTAGAAGATTTCGGGGGATTCAGGACCTCAGCAGAAAAACAACAGAAACATCCAGGCCTTACCCGAGGCTCGAACCCAGGTCCCTTAAATAGTACCCAAGTGCGCTAACCACTCAGCCACAAACGGAACAAAATAATATTATTTTGAAAATGAGTGCACCAATTGTAAAGAAAATTTCAGGAAGAAATTCGAATGGAATTACATTTTAAATAAAAAACAAAAGTGAATATGAACATTATAGTTAAAGAAAATAAAAAATTAAAATGGAATACTCACGTAATTATGATTACAAAAATAATATGGTTTTATTTATATAGGTTATATATTATTTGAGAAAAATTGTATCAAACAATTTTTTATTTCAAATGGCATATAAACTGGCAGGCTCCTGTCAGACCTCTGTGGCAAGCAGCTGCTTGAGGGGGTATTTAATTTGAGCCGTCCCGTGGCCGAGTAGTTAGCACGCTTGGCTACTGATCTCAGGGACCTGGGTTCGAGCCCCGGGTAAGGCATGGATGTTTGTGTCGTTTTTCTGCTGAGGTCCTGCCATCCTCTCAGACCTTCTACTACGGCATATAAACTGACAGGCTCCTGTCAGACCTCTGTGGCAAGCAGCTGCTTGAGGGGGTATTTATTATTTATTTATTATTTATGAAAAAAAAATAAAAACATACAAAATATACGTAGGGACTCGGCGTAAATGAAGGGTCAGCAGGGCCGCCGAGAGAATTTATGGGTCCCTATGTAATATTATGCTCGGGGCCCCCCCTTGAAAACTTTTTTTTTACAAATCATTAATAGCAATTATTCTGGACACAATGATGACATTCAGAGGGAAAAAAAATCCTGTTGCGCAGTCAGGCATGCAAAACCATACGCCTACACAGTTTGTGTCACATAAAACTTTTTAGCATTTATTTTAGGGAACATATTTTGCAAAGCTCACAGCAAGATTTAGAATTTTTGAGTAAATTTAATATAGGCTACATAACATATCATTGAGAAAAACTTTGCAATTCTGCGAGTCTTCATTTTTAATTTTCAGTACTGCAAAATAGGCAACAGTATTTATTTATTTACTTCACATTAGCATAATAGCAGATTCAACACTAAATATAATATAACACATTATTCCTAAAGAGTTGGGGGCGGGGGTGGCTCAGTCGGTAGCGCGCCAGGCTCGTAATCTGTAGTTCCCAGGTTCGAGTTCCAGCTGGGTCAGCGTTGAGATTTATCTCCGCAAAATTCCTCACCTTGCCCACGGTCAGTAGGGGACACCGATGGGCTTGGAAAGGTCGCCGTCCGTCGGATGGGACGTTAAGCCGTGGCCCCGTGTGCGGGAGAGCCATACCCTGTGCACGTTAAAGAATACACTGGATGGCCTTGACGGGGGGGTACCATCTGTCTCCCAACAGCTGTTCCAGTGGGTACCCTCCCCCAACCTTCTCTGAGCCTTCGGGGTCCTTTTAACCTGGCCATTTAGCCCATGGTGTGCAAAAAAGTGCCGCTCAGAGGTAAAACAACCTAACCCAACCCAAAGAGTTGCAACTTCTAACTTATACAGTAGATCAATGTCAATAAACAACTCTCCTCGTCAATTATGTCATCATAATTTAAAGACCTAGCAAGATCGCTCTCCAGACTAAGCAAACCAAGGTTACTCAGTCTTTCTTCACACATTGTTGATCTGAATACATTTTTTATTTCCTTCATTTTGCTGAAGGATCTTTCAGCATCAGCAACTGTCACAGGAATTGTACAGAATATTCTAATGGCTATACAAATATTTGGAAATAAACTGTCCAATTTCAATTCTCTCAGACGGTTGGATTGGATTATTTCACCTCTGAGCGGCACATTTTTGCACACCATGGGCCTAAATGGCCAGGTCACAAGGACCCCGAAGGCTCAGAGAAGGTTGGGAGAGGGAACCCACTGGAATAGCTGTTGGGAGAGAGATGGTAGTCTCGTGTCAAGGCCATCCAGTGTGTTCTTTAATGTTATGTTGTTTTACCTTTGAGTGGCACTATTTTGCACACCATGGGCTAAATGGACAAGTCACATGGATCCCAAAGGCTCAGAGAAGGTTGGGGGAGGGGACCCACTGGAACAGCTGTTGGGAGACAGATGCTGGCCTCCCGTCAAGGCCATCCAGCGTGTTCTTTAACGTGCACAGGGTATGGCTCTCCCACACACGGGCCACGGCTTAACGTCCCATCCGACGGACGGCGGCCTTTTCAAGCCCATCAGGTGTCCCCTACTGACCGTGGGCAGGGCGGGGAATTTTGCGGAGATAAATCTCAACGCTGACCCAGCTGAGACTCGAACCTGGGAACTACAGATTACGAGCCTGGCACGCTACCGACTGAGCCACCCCCCGCCCCTCATGAACTGGCAATTTGTTATATAGTTTACGCCAAGAATAATCTTTTTTCCAGCCTTCATTACTAACTAAAACGGATTTGTGGGGGGATAAAGGTTAAATAATAATTGTTGATAAAAGGCTCTTGTTCCGTCACTTGGAAGGTTATTAGGCATAGGAGGGGGACCTTTTCGAACTATACCTTCAATTACACTTACACTCGCTCCAGTTTGCTGTGAACGGTAACTGCACACGCTCAATATTTCCGTGAATGAGCCCACATGATCTAGTATCAAAATAATATGACCACCTACAGTCGCTCAAAAAAGTATCCGAACACTATAGTTGATTACAGAATTCAGAAAAAATATCTGGCAACGATTTTTTTTAGAAATTAGCGATCTGGCAACCTTCGTGTCACGTGACACGAAGGTTGCCAGATCACTAATTTCTAAAAAAAATCGCTGCCTTTTTAGAAATTACATTTGAATACACCATGTCCATTGTGTGCAAAAAAGTGCCACTCAAAGGTAAAACAACCCAACGTTAAGGAACACGCTGGATGGCTTTGTCGGGAGGCTACCATCTCTCTCCCAACAGCTATTCCAGTGGGTTCCCTCTCCCAACTTTTTCTGAGCCTTCGGGGTCCTTGTGACGTGGCCATTTAGGCCCATGGTGTGCAAAAATGTGCCGCTCAGAGGTAAAACAACCCAACTGGGTAAGTGAAAGGAGTGTCTTTCTATAATAAATAGCAGAGAGTTTCATTTAAAAAAAAGCAAAATTTACCTAGAAGACTTCGCAAATTTGGATTCTGGTAATTTTTTTTTATCTAATATTTAGTAAGGCACATTCTTTTCCTCGTAAACGTAGAACATATCTTAATCATTCGTCAAAATGTAGGTGTTTATTTTTCAGCCAACATCCAAGGATATTGAGAATTTTTTGCGGATGCTCATAAAACTTTTCTTATCCGCACAAGGTTTTAATTATTACTACCTTTAATGAAAGACAGACAGTGGAATATATTGACATCAATTCACGAATTCTAAAAATCATTACGAAATGAGATTTCGATTTTTTGGTCAAGCTTGTTAAATTATCCTGACTCTGCAGGGTTTTTTTTAGACTTGAACAATGACTAGAGTTGGGTTGTTTTACCTCTGAGCGGCACTTTTTTGCACACCATGGGCTAAATGGCCAGGTCACATGGACCCCGAATGCTCAGAGAAGGTTGGGGGAGGGGACCCACTGGAATAGCTGTTAGGAGACAGATGATAGCCTCCCGTCAAGGCCATCCAGCGTGTTCTTTAACGTGCACAGGGTATAGCTCTCCCGCACACGGTGCCACGGCTTAACGTCCCATCCGACGGACGGCGGCCTTTCCAAGCCCATCGGTGTCCCCTACTGACCGTGGGCATGACGGGGAATTTTTGCGGAGATAAATCTCAACGCTGACCCAGCTGGGACTCGAACCTGGGAACTACAGATTACGAGCCTGACGCGCTACCGACTGAGCCACCCCCGCCCCAATGGCTAGAGTAATAACAGTTTATGAAACTAGAAGGATATGACGTCACCTCTGAAGAATATGAAAAGTGGGTTTTCAAAGAGAATGAAGTTTTTAATTTTACGACTTTAGCCAACACCTCCTCTAACAGAAGGGCCAGTAGACCAAATTTATGACGTCACTTAGTAGTGCTACCACACAGACAATTCTGATATTTTTAATTCTAATATTATTACTGGTGGACTTTTAGCTAATCTTTATACTAATGTTTGTCTATCTTTAGATCATCTTTTAATAAGTTTAATACTAATATTTGTCTATAAATATATTTTATTTATAAGAAAATTTATATGTATTAATTAGAATTATTATATTTGATAATAAATACGAATAAGTTTCTTTTTAAATAAAATATATTTAGAGACAAACATCAGTATAAAGTTTGCCAAAAGGGTCCACCAGTAATAATATTAGAATAAAAAATATAAGAATTGTCTGTGTGGTAGGGCTACTTAAACTGACGTCATAACTTTGGTCCGCTGGCTTTCTCTTATTGACGGGAGGCTACCATCTGTCTCCCAACAGTTATTCCAGTGGGTCTCCTCCCCAACCTTCTCTGAGCCTTCGGGGTCTATGTGACCTGGCCATTTAGCCCATTGTGTGCAAAAAAGTTCCGCTCAGAGGTAAAACAACCCAACGTTAAAGAACACGCTGGATGGCCTTGACGGGAGGCTACCATCTGTCTCCCAACAGCTATTCCAGTGGGTCCCCTCTCCCAACCTTCTCTGAGCCTTCGGGGTCCATGTGACCTGGCCATTTAGCCCATGGTGTGCAAAAAAGTGCTGCTCAGAGGTAAAACAACCCAACGTTAAAGAACACGCTGGATGGCCTTGACGGGAGGCTACCATCTGTCTCCCAACAGCTATTCCAGTGGGTCCCCTCTCCCAACCTTCTCTGAGCCTTCGGGGTCCATGTGACCTGGCCATTTAGCCCATGGTGTGCAAAAAAGTGCCGCTCAGAGGTAAAACAACCCAGCGTTAAAGAACACGCTGGATGGCCTTGACGGGAGGCTACCATCTGTCTCCCAACAGCTATTCCAGTGGGTCCCCTCTCCCAACCTTCTCTGAGCCTTCGGGGTCCTTGTAACCTGTCCATTTAGTCCCATGGTGTGCAAAAAAAGTGCCGCTCAGTAGTAAAACAACCCAACTGGGTAAGTGAAAGGTGTGTCTTCCTATAATAAATAGGAGATAGTTTCATTTAAAAAAAGCAAAATTTACTTAGCATTTTCAAACAGTGAGAATTAAAACTAATGGACGATGGGAAAGATTTAAATATTAATATATATTCGTGGCTGAGTGGTTAGCACACTTGGCTACTGATCAAAAAGACCTGGGTTCGAACCTGGGTAAGGCATGGATGCGTGTGTTGTCTTTCTGCTGAGGTCCCGCCATCCTCACAGACCTTCTACTATGGCATATAAACTGTCAGGGCTCTGTGGAAAGCAGCTGCTTGAGGCATTATCTAATATTTTCTATTTTTAGTATGGTCTGTAAATGGTAGCTAGGCATAAACTGGAAGGAGAGTTGTGTACCAATCCCCAGTGATGATGCACAGAACCTGCCAGGTCTAGCACCTAATGTCCGACCCCGCCTTCTCGTGGTGCAGGCCGTTAGTACCTTTCAAAAGAGATATTCTCTTTTGGAAGGGAACGGAAGGGGAGGGCTGCCAGTTCAGTATGGCCTTACTGATCTGGTCATCTATGGCCACTTTTTTCTTTTTTTTCAACCCTGCTGAGAAGTGGTCAACTTCACAGGGTCCTGGTGCTGACCATTTATACTTACTAGACTGGACTTGTTTATGGATTTGAGCTTGATTATGGATCCTGGATTTGCTGCACTGGTGGGCCTCTATTGAGGGAGAATCTACCGCTGTGTTTTCTGTTTGCTTCTGGGTTGCCAGCCCTAAGTGAACAGAGGCATGGGATACCTTATATCAGCTGGTGGATAATCCTAATCAGAGGCCATCGCAGGTACCTGAACCTTACTTAGCTAGTTGGGCATCGTCAAGCCTAAACTGGAGTAATGTGTCTCAGGCAGGCCATATGGCTCTTCAAAAAGTCCACTTGAAAAGGTGGTGCCTGAAGTTCCTACCAGCATCGGTGACTTCAGCCTTTAGCGGAGGAGGAACAGGTCTTTGCCCCATGCCTGCGATCAGGGGGCTGTTTGATATTGTTGGCCCTACTAATCTCAATAAACCTAATTTCTTTAAAAATCCTACTAATCATTTTCTCTCTGCAGGAATGTGGAATGTGAGGGCATTACATAGAGATTATTCTCTTGATGTCCTCACAGATGGACAGGTAAAGATGAGATACTTAAAAATAACTTTAAATTTCTCTTTACAGGGAGGGAGGATGGAAAGCATCACCAAGGCGTGGGTTTGCTTCTCAGCAGACATGCTAGTGATGCTCTTTTAGGATATGAGTGCATTAATGAAAGGTTTCTTACAGCAAAATTTCAGACAAGCATTAAAGACTTGAATGTTATCTGCTGTTATGCCCCCAATGAGGATTCTGATGAGGATGAGAAGGATAGGTTTTACAGACAACTTCAAGATATTTTGAATTCTGTCAAGAAAGGAGATATTACCCTTGTTCTTGGTGACTTCAATGCCAAAGTTGGTACCGACTCTGACCTTTGGGGAGGAGTAATAGGCCCTTTTGGTATTGGTAGCTGCAATGGGCAACGTCTCCTACAGGTAAGTAAACTCAATGGTTTCAGAATAACTAACACATATTACAAACACCGCAACATACATAAGTACACATGGGTTTCACCTGATGGGCTGCATAAGAATATGATTGATTACATATTAATTAACAGCAAATGGACTAGTTCTGTTAGGAATACCAGATCATACGGGGAAGCAGAAATTGGGTCTGACCATTACCTGGTCAAAAGTGTCTTGCAACTGAAGCTTAAGAAATGTGCTAAGGTTAAAAAATTAGCTATAATACTGAATGCCTGATAGATCGAGATATAACCAAAGCATTTCACGATAGGCTACTTAGTCATTATGACAATCGTGGTTTGCTTACTGCTGAAGTTGAGAAAGAATGGGATCAGTTTAAACAGGCTTTTCTTGCAACCAACAGCACTCTTTTGGGTAAAATGTACGTACATGGTTTGTGTTTCTGCACATATATTTCAGAGCTGATGGAAGAAGTTGGAAGAACTCACGACCCTAAGGAATGGCGTCTATTTATAGATTCGTACTTTTTCAGAAAGGAAACCAAAAACCTTCCATTCCAGTGACACGCTGTGGGAATGAAGGAAACTTAGGAAAGCATGGAAAAATACTCACTGCTATAAAACATGACCGGTTTAAGAGGACAGTGTGTGGTGACCTAAAAGTCATCTCTCTATTGTTCGGGCTTCAAGGAGGCTTCACAAAATTTTGCTGTTTTCTGTGTTTGTGGGACAGGGCCAGAAAGGAACACTACAAAAGACTGGCTTTGGGTTGGGTTGTTTTACCTCTGAGCGGCACTTTTTTGCACACCATGGGCTAAATGACTAGGTCACGTGGACCCCGAAGGCTCAGAGAAGGTTGGGGGAAGGGACCCACTGGAACAGCTGTTGGGAGACAGATGGTAGCCTCCCGTCAAGGCCATCCAGCGTGTCCTTTAACGTTGGGTTGTTTTACTTCTGAGCGGCACTTATTTGCACACCATGGGCTAAATGGCCAGGTCACAAAGACCCCGAAGGCTCAGAGAAGGTTGGGGGAGGGGACCCACTGGAACAGCTGTTAGGAGAAAGATGGTAGCCTCCCGTCAAGGCCTTCATCAAAGCGTGTTCTTAACGTGCACAGGGTATGGCTCTCCCGCACACGGGGGCCACGACTTAACGTCCCATCCGACGGACGGCAGCCTTTCCAAGCCCTTCGATGTCACCTACTGACCATGGGCAGGGCGGGGAATAATGTGGAGATAAATCTCAACGCTGACCCAGCTGGGACTCGAACCTGGGAACTACAGATTACGAGCCTGGCGCTCTACCGACTGAGCCACCCCCGCCCCACTACAAAAGAAAAGACTGTTCCAAAAGAGATGTTTTTATTCCTGGAAAGACTAATATGAGGTGTAAGCCTCTAGTTGAGCCCTCTGATGTTCTGCTCCCACCACTACACATCAAACTGGGACTTATGAAATTTAATTGAGGACTTTTGACATTTAGTTAACCTATAAAGAGTAATATCTTTCCTTCCATTACATCCTTAAAACCGTAGTTTTATGGTACCTAGTTTCAAATTCACATCATATTCTCAGTATAGTAATTTGCTTCACATTGAGTCTGCGACAACTGTATCTCGACTGACGAGATTTTGCGAAATAAGAAATATAGGCTTATAGTTAAACCAAACATTAGCTTTAGATCAATGAAATGTTAGAAATATTATTCGAAACAGGAGTATAATTGACAAATTAGCGGTATACAAAATTATTGCTGTTGAAAAATTTGTGGGCCCGAAAAATGGTCGTGCCCCAGAGCCAGTGGCCAACTTGTTCCGGTCCCTGCAGCCAGGGTCCTTGTGACCTGGCCATTTAGACCATTGTGTGCAAAAAAAAAGCGCCGCTCAGAGGTAAAACAACACAACCCTAACTTTAATGCAGTATTAAAAAATATCGCTAAGTATCCGATGATTTTCATACTTTTTACATAATTTTTTTAAAATTAAATATCAAATTCAAGAATAGAAAATTATATAAGTTTAAATCTAATTCAAGAATAGGATTTTACTTCAAGATTGGTGTATTATCTTTTATCATAATACGCTGTTGAATGCGAAAAAGTAAAGCGCTGATACTACAAGATTTTGTGGTTGATGTAAGGTCACACCAGAAACTGGTGTAACAATACATACTTCTTTTCACATTATGCGCAGTTAAGAATTACCCTGACCACGCACAGAGGATATATAAATATGAACAGTTAACCGTTTCAATCCAGAAAGTTAACCGTTTCAATCCGGTTCAATATTAACAGTTAACCGTTTCAATCTGGTTCAATGTGAACAGTTAACGTTTCAATCCGGTTCAATGTGAACAGTTAACCGTTTCAATCCGGAACAGTTAACCATTTCAATCTGGTTCAATATCAACAGTTAACCGTTTCAATCCGGTTCAATATGAACAATTAACTGTTTCAACCCGGTTCAATATTAACAGTTAACCGTTTCAATCCGGTTCAATGTGAACAGTTAACCGTTTCAATCCGGAACAGTTAACCATTTCAGTCCGGTTCAATATCAACAGTTAACCGTTTCAATCCAGTTCAATATGAACAATTAATCGTTTCAATCCGGAACAGTTATCGATTTCAATCTGGTTCAATATGAACAGTTAACCGCTTCAATCCGGTTCAATATGAACAGTTAACCGCTTCAATCTGGTTCAATATGAACAGTTAGCCACTTCAATCTGGTTCAATATGAACAGTTAACGTTTCAATCATGTTCAATGTGAACAGTTAACCATTTCAATCCGGTTCAATATCAACAGTTAACCGTTTCAATCCAGTTCAATATGAACAATTAATCGTTTCAATCCGGAACAGTTAACGATTTCAATCCGGTTCAATATGAACAGTTAACCGCTTCAATCTGGTTCAATATGAATAGTTAACGTTTCAATCATGTTCAATGTGAACCGTTAACCATTTCAATCCGGTTCAATATCAACAGTTAACCGTTTCAATCCAGTTCAATATGAACAGTTAACCGTTTTAATCCGGAACATTAACCATTTCAATCCAGTTCAATATGAACATTTAACCACTTCAATCCGGTTCAATATGAACAGTTAACCGTTTCAATCCTGTTTATTTAACAACATTTTGGAGCATATATTATTGTTAGTTTAGTCCCAAATAAACATCTTTCGCGAAAAAAAAATAACAATAATGAAAATTAAGAAATAACAAACAAATAAAACCATAATGAACCTTTAAAAATTCCTTGTCAATTGTAAACATATTACAAGTTGAGAAACAATTTTCGAAAATGGGCTTTATTTAGCAGTTTTAATTTCTTTAAAAATAATTTTAAAATTACTATTCTCCATGGCCGAGTGGTTAGCACGATTGGCTACTGATCTAAGGGACCTGGGTTCGAGCCTCGGGTAAGGCATGGTTGTGTGTGTTGTTTCTCTGCTGAGGTCCTGCCATTCTCACAGACCTAATCTTGCATATAAACTGACAGGCTCCTGTCAGACCTCTGTGGCAAGCAGCTGCTTGAGTGGGTATTTATTTATTATAACATTGAAGCCAGGGAGTTCCTAGGGAGGAAGAGACAAAGGTGTATGACCCCCCACCCCCACCTAATAAAATCGGTTGCCTTATATAAACTCTGAAATAATTGTTTTCGTATTTTGTGATTTTTCTACTTAGATCCCACCATCCTCACAGACAGTCTCCTGTCATTATTTATTTTATATTTTATTTATTTTTCTTACTATTATTGAAGTGAGCAAACTTTCCCATAGCTAAGTCATGCTGAATATTTTATAAATATTTATTAATATTTATAAACGTAAGACATCTACAAAATAAACCTGGCATCCGTTTGGTTCTTCAGTTTCAAAAAAGAAAAATCGCTTGCTTCCGTATTCAGGCCACTTTCGAAATTCCTCGTTTCAAATCAAAAAATCTCAAAATGTGTTGGTTCGCCTGTTTTCGTTTGCCATTCCTGATATGATTCATCGATATCGCCAAAGCAAAACAAAAAATACGTCATGCTATAAAGAGCGTGCTTCGAAACACGAGCATCTATTTTTAATTTTCCTACATAAATTTTCGAAAGGGGGAAAAAACAAGAAAAACTCGGTTGTCCTCTAAAAAGGCACAGTTAAAAAACAACCGAAGCGTAAGACGAACCTACTTTTCGAGCAGATTTAAGGTTCGAATCGGCAGAATGTTGACCTCGCATTTCACCCGACCAGTCTTCTGTGGCGAACGAGAAACTCGGGGAATCAAACCAACGAACGACGACGGGTAAGTGGAGCGCGTGCCGCCAGGCGTCGCTTCCGCAGCGATCTCTACAAATGCAGCTCGAGAGCAGGCGTCTGCTACATTCCTTTTGCTCCCAACCACCGAGTCGATCGCTTGGTCCAGCCACTCTCTTCAAAAAAAGAAGGATTTATTATTTTGTTTTTTCCACACCATTCCCACACCCAGGATCATGTCTCTCGACGAGGTAGGTTTGTTTTATTTTCTTTTTCATTTGCTTTTTTTTTTTATTTATTGACGTTTTTGGAAGTTAAAGCCGTCCCGTGGCCGAGTGGTTAGCGCGCTTGGCTACTGATCTACGGGACCTGGGTTCGAATCCCGGGTAAGGCATGGATGTATGAGTCGTTTATCTGCTGAGGTCCTGCCATCCTCTCAGACCTTCTACTCTGGCATATAAACTGACAGGCTCCTGTCAGACCTCTGTGGCAAGCAGCTGCTTGAGGGGGGGGGGGATATATTTTTTTGGAAGTTGTAGTTTGAAGTGTTTTCTTTTTTTTTTGGATAGGTTGGTTTTTTTGTCTCTTAGCGGCGCTTTCTTATTTTGCGTGTAATAGGGCTAAAGGGTGAGGCAACAACGCCTCCTATAACAGAAGACCTGTGGACCAAGTTATGACGTCATCATAGGCAGTCCTGTAATGTAGATAATTCTTATACAGTTACTGGTGTACTTTTATGGGGCGGGGGTGGCTCAGTTGGTAGTTCCTAGGTTCGAGTCCCAGCTGGGTCAGCGTTGAGATTTATCTCCGCAAAATTCCCCGCCCTCCCACGGTCAGTAGGGGACACCGATGGGCTTGGAAAGGCCGCCGTCCGTCGGATGGGACGTTAAGCCGTGGCCCCGTCTGCGGGAGAGCCATACCCTGTGCACGTTAAAGAACACGCTGGATGGCCTTGACGGGAGGCTACCATCTGTATCCCAACAGCTGTTCCAGTGGGTCCCCTCCCCCAACCTTCTCTGAGCCTTCGGGGTCCATGTGACCTGGCCATTTAGCCCATGGTGTGCAAAAAAGTGCCACTCAAAGGTAAAACAACCCAACGTTAAAGAACACGCTGGATGGCCTTGACGGGAGGCTACCATCTCTCTCCCAACAGCTATTCCAGTGGGTCCTTTCCTCCAACCTTCTCTGAGCCTTCGGGGTCCTTGTGACCTGGCCATTTAGCCCATTGTGTGCAAAAAAGTGCCGCTCAGAGGAAAACAACCCAACCAGGTGCACTTTTATACTAATCTATTTATGAACATTTATTTATAAATATACCTTATTTAAAAGAAAAATTATTTCAATTCATTATCCATTATCATAATACTAATAAATGCAAATAATTTTTCTTCTAAATAAGGTATACACCCAATTCTGTTTTTACACAGATTTTTTTTTACACGATTTTGAATTAACACGGTTTAGAAAAAAAATTCCAATTATCTTTTTGCACTATTTATTTTGATCTAACACGGTTCAAATGGCGTCATTTTAAAAATCTCCATTTGAATTTAATTCTGAAAAAATATTTCTATTCAAGAAAAAATTTCCTAGAATTTACATTTATAACAAAGATTCCGCTTTTATGGTCACATTTTTCGAAGTAGTTTTAATTTTGGAAATGTAACATAGATGCACATTTGGTATACTAAAATCCCCAAAATAAAATCTACACAACAAGTTTTCTCTATTTTATTCCCTATTTTATGGAAAAATTGTACAAAACCTACTTTATTCGTAATAAAGTGGCAACATTAAGTCCGGAAATTCCCCTCAATTTTATCTTCAATACATACGTTAGTCTTGGTTTCTCATTTCGTGTGGGGCGGGGGTGGCTCAGTCGGTAGCGCGCCAGGCTCGTAATCTGTAGTTTCCAGGTTCGAGTCCCAGCTGGGTCAGCGTTGAGATTTATCTCCGCAAAAATTCCCCGCCCTGCCCACGGTCAGTAGGGGACATCGATGGGCTTGGAAAGGCCGCCGTCCGTCGGATGGGACGTTAATCCGTGGCCGTATGCGGGAGAGTCATACCCTGTGCACGTAAAAGAACACGCTGGATGGCCTTGACGGGAGGCTACCATCTATCTCCCAACAGCTGTTCCAGTGGATCCCCTCCCCCAACATTCTCTGAGCATTCGGGGTCCTTGTGACCTGGCCATTTAGCCCATGGTGTGCAAAAAAGTGCCGTTCAGAGGTAAAACAACCCAAAATTGAAAAACACGCTGGATGGCCTTGACGGGAGGCTACCATCTGTCTCCCAACAGCTGTTCCAGTGGGTCCCCTCCCCCAACCTTCTCTGAGCCTTCGGGGTCCATGTGACCTGGCCATTTAGCCCATGGTGTGCAAAAAAGTGCCGCTCAGAGGTAAAACAACCTAACGTTAAAGAACACGCTGGATGGCCTTGATGGGAGGCTACCATCTGTCTCCCAACAGCTGTTCCAGTGGGTCCCCTCCTCCAACCTTCTCTGAGCCTTCGGGGTCCATGTGACCTGGCCATTTAGCCCATGGTGTGCAAAAAAGTGCCGCTCAGAAGTAAAACAACCCAACATTAAAGAACACGCTGGATGGCCTTGACGGGAGGCTACCATCTGTCTCACAACAGCTGTTCCAGTGGGTCCTCTCCCCCAACCTCTGAGCCCTCGGGGTCCATGTGACCTGGCCATTTAGCCCATGGTGTGCAAAAAAAGTGCCGCTCAGAGGTAAAACAACCCAACGTTAAAGAACACGCTGGATGGCCTTGATGGGAGGCTACCATCTGTCTCCCAACAGCTGTTCCAGTGGGTACCCTCCCCCAACCTTCTCTGAGCCTTTGGAGTCCATGTGATCTGGCAGTTTAGCCCATGGTGTACAAAAAAGTGCCGTTCAGAAGTAAAACAACCCAAAATTGAAAAATACGCTGGATGGCCTTGATGGGAGGCTACCATCTGTCTCCTAACAGCTGTTCCAGTGGGTCCCCTCCTCCAACCTTCTCTGAGCCTTCGGGGTCCATGTGACCTGGCCATTTAGCCCATGGTGTGCAAAAAAGTGCCGCTCAGAAGTAAAACAACCCAACATTAAAGAACACGCTGGATGGCCTTGATGGGAGGCTACCATCTGTCTCCCAACAGCTGTTCCAGTGGGTACCCTCCCCCAACCTTCTCTGAGCCTTCGGAGTCCATGTGATCTGGCAGTTTAGCCCATGGTGTACAAAAAAGTGCCGTTCAGAAGTAAAACAACCCAAAATTGAAAAACACGCTGGATGGCCTTGACAGGAGGCTACCATCTGTCTCCCAACAGCTGTTCCAGTGGGTCCCCTCCCCCAACCTTCTCTGAGCCTTCGGGGTCCACGTGACCTGGCCATTTAGCCCATGGTATGCAAAAAACTGCCGCTCAGAGGTAAAACAACCCAACATTAAAGAACACGCTGGATGGCCTTGACGGGAGGCTACCATCTGTCTCCCAACAGCTGTTCCAGTGGGTCCCCTCCTCCAACCTTCGGGGTCCATGTGACCTGGCCATTTAGCCCATGGTGTGCAAAAAAGTGCCGCTCAGAGGTAAAACAACCCAACAACCGAACCCTGTGCATCTTAAAGAACATACTGAATGGCCTTGACAAGAAAACATTGATATCTCTCTTATCATCTGTATCGTGGATCCTCTTATCTAACCTTCTCTGAGATCTGGATGATCTCTGAAACCGACATCAGAAGGCCCGCGGACCAGGTTATGACGTCAGCTTAAGTAGTCCCGTAATGTAGATAATTCTTATACATTTCTTTCTATTATTATCAGTGGTGTACTTTTACACTAATGCTTATTTATAAATACACTCAAGAGAATCCCCCCTATCCGAATTCTGTTTATACATACTATACGAAATGAGATACAATACTATCCGAATTCTGTTTATACATACTACCCCTATCCGAATTCTGTTTATACATACTATACGAAATGAAATACAATACTATCCGAATTCTGTTTATACATACTATACGAAATGAGATACAATACTATCCGAATTCTGTTTATACATACTACCCCTATCCGAATTCTGTTTATACATACTATACGAAATGAAATACAATACTATCCGAATTCTGTTTATACATACTATACGAAATGAGATACAATACTATCCGAATTCTGTTTATACATACTACCCCTATCCGAATTCTGTTTATACATACTATACGAAATGAAATACAATACTATCCGAATTCTGTTTATACATACTATACGAAATGAGATACAATACTATCCGAATTCTGTTTATACATACTACCCCTATCCGAATTCTGTTTATACATACTATACGAAATGAGTTGTGTTGGCACAACCCAACACAACTCATTTCGTGTTTAAAGTTAGAAGTGTTGGTTTAATTATCTTTATAAGTTCATAAAATAAAAAAATATGTGTTTAAATGAATAAAAATCAAATAAAGATTTATTTAAAGATTTTGATATAATTTGTTTGAAAACAACTTATTATTTGTAATGGGTTTTCACGTCTGCAACCAATCTTCTATTTTTTTCATATGCACTGTATTTTTTTACACGGTCCGAATTCTGTTTATACACGGTAGTGTATAAACAGAACTCGGATAGGGGGGATTCTATTGAGTGTATTTATAAATAAGCATTAGTGTAAAAGTACACCACTGATAATAATAGAAAGAAATGTATAAGAATTATCTACATTACGGGACTACTTAAGCTGACGTCATAACCTGGTCCGCGGGCCTTCTGATGTCGGTCTCAGAGATCATCCAGATCTCAGAGAAGATTGGATAAGAGGATCCACGATACAGATGATAAGAGACATATCAATGTTTTCTTGTCAAGGCCATTCAGTATGTTCTTTAAGATGCACAGGGTTCGGTTGTTGGGTTGTTTTACCTCTGAGGGGCACTTTTTTGCACACCATGGGCTAAATGGCCAGGTCACATGGACCCCGAAGGTTGGAGGAGACCCACTGGAACAGCTGTTGGGAGACAGATGGTAGCATCCCGTCAAGACCATCCAGCGTGTTCTTTAACGTTGGGTTGTTTTACCTCTGAGCGGCACTTTTTTGCACACCATGGGCTAAATGGCCAGGTCACATGGACCCCGAAGGCTCAGAGAAGATTGGAGGAGGGGGCCCACTGGAACAGCTGTTGGGAGTCAGATGGTAGCCTCCCATCAAGGCCATCCAGCGTGTTCTTTAACGTTGGGTTGTTTTACCTCTGAGCGGCACTTTTTTGCACACCATGGGCTAAATGGCCAGGTCACATGGACCCCGAAGGCTCAGAGAAGGTTGGGGGAGGGGACCCACTGGAACAGCTGTTGGGAGACAGATGGTAGCCTCCCATCAAGGCCATCCAGCGTGTTCTTTAACGTTGGGTTGTTTTACCTCTGAGCGGTACTTTTTTGCACTCCATGGGCTAAATGACAAAGGCCACAAGGACCCCGAATGCTCATAGAAGGTTGGGGGAGGGGACCCACTGGAACAGCTGTTGAGAGACAGATGGTAGCCTCCCGTCAAGGCCATCCAGCGTGTTCTTTAACGTGCACAGGGTATGACTCTCCCGCATATGGGCCACGGATTAACGTCCCATCCGACGGACGGCGGTCTTTCCAAGCCCATCGGTTCCCCTACTGACCGTGGGCAGGGCGGGGAATTTTGCGGAATCTCAACGCTGACCCAGCTGGGACTCGAACCTGGGAACTACAGATTACGAGCCTGGCGCGCTGCCGACTGAGCCACCCCTGCCCCTGTAGCGGTGGGTTGTAGCAATAAAATATCCGATATTAAGCATTCGGTCACTTAAAAAGTCAAAAGCATTGTGGTAAACTATTAGGAGCGTTTCTTTTTCGATAAAGATTTTAAAGATTTGATGCCCTAATTTTTCACGGAGTCTCATAATTTTAATTAATCTAGGGGCGTGGGTGGCTCAGTACGTAATGCGCCAGGTTCGTAATCTCCAGTTCCCAGGTTCGAGTCCTTCCTGCACCGACGTTGAGATTTATCTCCACAAAACTCCCCGCCCTGCCTCGATTTATTAGGAGACACCGATGGGCTTGGAAAGGACGCCATTCGTCGGATGGGACGTTCAGCCGTGGCCCCGTGTTCGTGAGAGTCTGATGCACATTAAAGAACGATGGATAACTTGAGAGCAGATATCATCTGTCTTGTAACAGCTGTCCAGTTAGTTTCCTTTCCCCCAACCTTCTCTGAGCCCTTGGGGTCCTTGAGACTTGCCTATTATGTGCAAAACAAATGCCCCTCAGAGGGGGGCGGGAGTGGCTCGGTCGGTAGCGCGCCATGCTCGTAATCTGTAGTTCCCAGGTTCGAGTCCCAGCTTGGTCAGCGTTGAGATTTATCTCCGCAAAATTCCCCGCCCTGCCCACGGTCAGTAGGGAACACCGATGGGCTTGGAAAGGCCGCCGTCCGTCGGATGGAACGTTAAGCCGTGGCCCCGTGTGCGGGAGAGCCATACCCTGTGCACGTTAAAGAACACGCTGGATGGCCTTGATGGGAGGCTACCATCTGTCTCCCAACAGCTGTTCCAGTGGATCCCCTCCACTAACCTTCTCTGAACCTTCGGGGTCCATGTGACTTGGCCATTTAGCCCATGGTGTGCAAAAAAGTGCCGCTTAGAGGTAAAACAATCCAACGTTAAAGATCACGCTGGATGGCCTTGACGGGAGGCTACCATCTGTCTCCCAACAGCTGTTCCAGTGGGTCCCCTTCCCCAACCTTCTCTGAGCCTTCGGGGTCCTTGTGGCCTGGCCATTTAGCCCATGGTGTGCAAAAAAGTGCCGCTCAGAGGTAAAACAATCCAACGTTAAAGAACACGCTGGATGGCCTTGACGGGAGGCTACCATCTGTCTCCAAACAGCTGTTCCAGTGGGTCCCCTCCCCCAACCTTCTCTGAGCCTTCGGGGTCCATGTGACCTGGCCATTTAGCCCATGGTGTGCAAAAAAGTGCCGCTAAGAGGTAAAACAACCCAACGTTAAAGAACACGCTGGATGGCCTTGACGGGAGGCTACCATCTGTCTCCCAACAGCTGTTCCAGTGGGTCCCCTCCCCCAACCTTTTCTGAGCCTTCGGGGTCCATGTGACCTGGCCATTTAGCCCATTGTGTGCAAAAAAGTGCAGCTCAGAGGTAAAACAACTCAACCCAGATGTCTGACAGGAGCCTGTCAGTTTATATGCCATAGTAGAAGGTCTGAGAGGATGGCAGGACCTCAGCAGAAAAACGACACAAACAGCCATGCCTTACCCGGGGCTCGAACCCAGGTCATAAATAAAAATAAATACCCCCTCAAGCAGCTGCTTGCCACAGAGGTCTGACAGGAGTCTACCAGTTTATATGCCATAGTAGAAGGTCTGAGAGGATGGCAGGACCTCAGCAGAAAAACAACACGAACCTCCATGCCTTCACCCGGGGCTCGAACCCAGGTCCCGTAGATCATTAGCCAAGCGCGCTAACCACTCGGCCACGGGACATCGTAATACATAAAATGAGGGAGAGAAAAAAAAAAAGATTAAATGAAAAAGAAAACCGTGAAATTGATAAAAGTTTCCAAATAAAAACATCCCTTTTTCATCAACAATTGAAATAATTTTTCTTTAACACCACAAATTTTTTTAAGTTAACTCTTTCTCTAGGAAGCAAGTTAAATAGGTAGGGAATTTGATATTCTTTGGAATTTCTTCCGTAATTATTATAAAATATTGGTTGTTTCAAAAAAACCCATAGCTTTTTTTCTAGTAAACTTATTGTGCCAAATATTTTGCTTATAGGTATCAATCAAAGAAGTTATTGATAACAGAAACAAACACACATAAACTTTCAATAGGTAAAAGTTTTGAATTTTTTTTTTTAAACTTAAATAATAAGCATTGTTTCTGAACGTTTAATAAAATAAACGTATTATTTACAAGTTTTTTTATCATTAATTATTTTAATATTCGTCAGTATTCTATGAATTTCATAACAGAGCATTATTGATGTTAAACATTTCAGCTTCCACGATTCTTTAAATATCAGCCATTACCGATGAAAATTGAGATTAATATATATGTTACCGCTAAAGTGCAGAAATCCGTTATTCTACAGATTATCTAGGTATTGTGCAGATTAACTAGGGTGATCCGTTAACGTGCGGAAAATTGTTTCATTTCTCAAATTACCTAGCTAATCTGCAAATTACCTGGATAATCTGCACATTACCTACTAGGCACTCGTTAAAGTGAAAATAAGATCTTTGCTGGAACAACAGGAACGTTTCTGTACGCTTAAATTAACATCATGTTATTTATCTAGTGTCCGAGAGTAGAGTTGAAACCAGGGTCATCCCTCTGTCAACATGAATCAGTCGTCCGAATTATAAAAAACGCCCCCAAAATGAGCAGGCCAAGTGAGAACGAATCATTTTAGTGATTCGTTATCAAGAATGAATCACTTTACCGATTCATTCTCACTTGGCCTCCGCTCATCCGGGGCGTTTTTTATAATGCGGACGAGTGAATCACGTGACACGAAGATTCATATTCAAGAGATTCACCACTATGAGAGAAACAAACTTTTGAACTTTAACGATACGGAAGTCGTTAATGTGCACATTACCTAGGTAGAATGCGGAAAACTCTTGATTCCGCACGTTAACGGAGCAAATCAGTTAATCTGCAGATTAGCTAGGTAATGTGCACATTAACGACTTTCGAGCTTTAGCGGTGACAGATAGATTTAATTACGATCTTTAATTTATCTCTAGACGTATTTTACCATGAAAAGCTTATTTTTTTAGAAATTACAGAGTTTCGACGTTAGGGATGCATAGAGTTCGGAGACCACTCACTTCCTTAGGTTGTTAACTTCCACTTGGCATTGAAATGCAGCCGAGATCAGAGGGTCAACGCTCGAATTCCAGAGATGCCATCGTGCAGCGCCCTTATTGGTCAAGCTACAATAAATCGGCCAATAAGCACAAGGTATTCTTTCTCTCGGGTTTTTTCCCGAATGAGAAGAAAGCAGCGAGGCTTTCTTCTCATTCGGAATTTGCGCTCCAGTTTGCTGTGAACGGTAACTGCACACGCTCAATATTTCTGTGAGTGGGCCCACACGATCCAGGTTTTTGTGAGCTCACACGATCCAATGTGCTCTGATGGCAAGCACCTGCTTGAGAGGGTATTTTTTTATTTACGTATCATTGTGTTATTACGTAGATTGTGTTTTCAAGCATTTGTATTCGTCATATATACAGTCGTTCAAAAAAGTATCCGAACACTATGATCCATTTGCCGTCACGTGGCCGAGTGGTTAGCACGCTTGGCTACTGATCTAAGGGACCTGGGTTCGAGCCCCGGGTAAGGCCTGGCTGTTTGTGTCGTTTTTCTGCTGAGGGCCTGCCATCCTCACAGACCTTCTACTATGGCATATAAACTGACAGGCTCCTGTCAGACCTCTGTGGCAAGCAGCTGCTTGAGGGGGTATTTATTTATTTTAATTTACGTAATAAGAGTTTTATTATTATTATGATTTATTATTATGAATGAAGATAATGTAAAATGGGTTTGTTTTGATGGTTTATAAATGGGTTGGGTTGTTTTACCTGTGAGCGGCACTTTTTTGCACACCATGGGTTAAATGGCCAGGTCACATGGACCTCGAAGGCTCAGAGAAGGTTGGGGGAGGGGACCCACTGGAACAGCTGTTGGGAGACAGATGGTAGCCTCCCGTCAAGGCCATCCAGCGTGTTCTTTAACGTGCATAAGGCGTGGCTCTTTCCGCACGCGGAGCCACGGCTTAACGTCCCATCCGACGGACGGCGGCATTTCCAAGGCCATCGGTGTCCCCTACTGACCGTGGGCAGGACGGGGAATTTTGTTGAGATAAATCTCAACGCTGACCCAGCTGGGACTCGAACCTGGGAACTGCAGATTTCGAGCCTGGCGCGCTACCGACTGAGCCACCCCTAAGAGATCAGACATCATAGTTGAGTCTAGTAGAGTTCTCAAAGCAAGGGGGGGAGGTTTAAACTCTTTTTCCCCTCCCTACATCTTAGAAAGGGGAGGGTGGCAATAAAAATTGATCTTGTCCAATTTAAAGTGGCGATCTGCAACCAAAATGGGACATAAAATAATACTCACGTGCTTCGATGTATTTTAGGTCAGTGAACCCATAATGCTTTACGAGTTGTCATCGTCTGTGTAATAATGTTCCTGACATGACGGCCCAGCAGTAAAAATTCCGATCCGAGAGATTTTTACATTTAATGACTGAAATTCTCTCCCATTTTAGAAACTTTTTCCTGTTCGCTACCCACCAGGCTTAAAGGGTTTTGAGAGCAGGAAAATAAAGAGATTGATCCACGTGTCTCAGGGAAAGAATTATTATCCTGCTTCTCTGGGCAACGATCAGCTTCTAACTGGAGCGTGATAAAATTTCAGTTTCGTGCGACATGTCTTTCTTCTTCAGGTCCTAGCATATTCTGCCCACAGAGTCGCACAACCATAAATGACATTTTAATCTGTTTATTTGGCCAGTCATGAACAACAACGACGACGACTCCCCCCATCATCATTTTGCTCCCAGTCATGAACAACAACAACAACAACAACGACTCCCATCATCATTTTGCTCCCAGTCATGAACAACAACAACAACAACAACAACGACGACTCCCATCATCATTTTGCTCCCAGTCATGAACAACAACAACAACAACAACAACAACAACAACAACAACGACTCCCATCATCATTTTGCTCCCAGTCATGAACAACAACAACAACAACAACAACAACAACAACAACAACAACAACAACAACAACGACTCCCATCATCATTTTGCTCCCAGTCATGAACAACAACAACAACAACAACAACAACAACAACGACTCCCATCATCATTTTGCTCCCAGTCATGAACAACAACAACAACAACAACAACAACAACGACTCCCATCATCATTTTGCTCCCAGTCATGAACAACAACAACAACAACAACAACGACTCCCATCATCATTTTGCTCCCAGTCATGAACAACAACAACAACAACAACAACAACGACGACTCGCATCATCATTTTGCTCCGAAAGACAGATCGCGAATGACTCAAATCGTCACAAAATTCGCTCCCAAACAAAATCTAAAGAAGTCGGTGAACTTAAATCGTACAACTTTCCAGATTAGGATCTATTATTTTAAGTAGGGGTGTATTTGGGTCTATTTTTTAGCGAGGGGTGACACTTCACTCAATCGTAATGGGTTAAATGGCCAGGTCACAAGCACCTCAAGGGGTGACAGTGGGACTGGGGTGTTTTTCCTCTGAGGGAGGATTTTTTTTATTTTTATGCAATGGACTGACAGATTACAAGTACCCCAAGGTTTTTTCAGGCTCGATTCTAGGGGCGGGGGTGGGTGGGGGGGGGGGGTTGTTTTACCTGTGAGCGGCACTTTTTTGCACACCATGGGCTAAATGGGCAGGTCACAAGGACTCTGATGGCTCAGAGAAGGTTGGGGGAGGGGACCCACTGGAACAGCTGTTGGGAGGCAGATGGTAGCCTCCCGTCAAGGCCACCCAGCAGTGTTCTTTAACGTGCACAGGGTATGGTTCTCCCACACATGGGGCCACGGCTTAACGTCCCATCCGACGGACGGCGGCCTTTCCAAGCCCATCGGTGTCCCCTACTGACCGTGGGCAGGGCGGGGAATTTTGCGGAGATAAATCTCAACGCTGACCCAGCTGGGACTCGAACCTGGGAACTGCAGATTATGAGCCTGGCGCGCTACCGACTAAGCCACCCCCACCCACGGGGGGGGGGGGGGGGGGGGGGGCTCACTCGGTAGCGCGCAAGGCTCGTAATCTGCAGTTTCCAGGTTCGATAAATCTCCACAAAACCCCCTGCCCCCTCGGTCAGTAAGCAATCTTCTCTGAGCCCTCGGGGTCCATGTGACCTGGCCATTTAGGCCATGGTGTGCAAAAAATATCGCTCGTAGGTAAAACAACCCAACTGTGTTTATAAAGGACCTTATAAATTCGTGAATAAAGTATGAAAAAACTCATAAATTTGTAAACACTATGAATATTATTTCGGCTAGTTTTATACCAAAAAAAATACTTCGAATTCCATGAACTAGTTTTATATAGAAAAATGTTTTGAATTCCATTAACTAGTTATATATATATAAAATACTTCGAATTCCATGAATTAGTTTTATATAGGGGGGAAAAAATGCTTTGAATTCCATGATCTAGTTTTACACAAACTTTAGAAACCTTGAACAAACTTTACAAACTTAGAACCTTTGAACAAACTTTAGAAAACTTAGAAAACTTCAGAAAACATACTTTGAATTCCATGAAGATGAAATAGCCGCTACTCTAGATAAAATAGTTCTATTATAGTTATAACTATAATAGAACTATTTTATCTAGAGACCAGACTTATTTTCACATAATTTCTGAACCTTATACGGCCATATTCACATCAAAGTAACGAGATTTTTTACCATATTTCTAAAATAACACTTTAGAATGAAAATAATAACACAGTAATAACTTCTTACAAAATTGGCCACGGACATTGAAGCATTCTTCTGTTTCGAAATACAGCAAGTTACAACCTTTCTGCAGGTTCGAGTCCCAGCTGAGTCAGCGTTGAGATTTATCTCCGAAAAATTCCCCGCCCTGCCCACGGTCAGTAGGGGACACCGATAGGGTTTGGAAAGGCCGCCGTCCGTCGGATCGGACGTTAAGCTGTGGTCCCGTGTGCCGGAGAGTCATACCCTGTGCACGTTAATAGAACACGCTGGATGGCCTTGACGGGAGGCTACCATCTGTCTCCCAACAGCTGTTCCAGTGGGTCCCCTCCCCCAACTTTCTCTGAGCCTTCGGGGTCCTTGTGACCTGATTATTTAGCCCATGGTGTGCAAAAAAGTGCTGCTCAGAGGTAAAACAACCTAACGTTAAAGAACACGCTGGATGGCCTTGACGGGAGACTACCATCTGTCTCCCAACAACTGTTCCAGTGGGTCCCCTCCCCCAACCTTCTCTGAGCCTTCGGGGTCCATGTGACCTGGCTATTTAGCCCATGGTGTGCAAAAAAGTGCCGCTCAGAGGTAAAACAACCTAACGTTAAAGAACACGCTGGATGGCCTTGACGGGAGACTACCATCTGTCTCCCAACAACTGTTCCAGTGGGTCCCCTCCCCCAACCTTCTCTGAGCCTTCGGGGTCCATGTGACCTGGCTATTTAGCCCATGGTGTGCAAAAAAGTGCCGCTCAGAGGTAAAACAACCCAACCCAACAACCTTTCGTACGTCCTCTAGATTGTCATCTCGAAAACCAGAAGAAAAAACTGAAATCTCAATTTATTAAGGCACGACACCAGAGTTGTCGGAAGCGACGTAATAATTGTACAAATATCCGAGGGAATCGTCATATCCGGCCGTTAGAAATGCGTTCTCTTCAGATTGTTTAATGAAGTCAAGGTAACGAATCGAACGAGTTTTGCTAACAAATCACGCTATTCGAACATCAGACATGAATATTTTATCTCCGTGGCATCTCTTATCAATCTGAATTGCCTTTATGACCAAACTCGAAGGAAGTTTTATTGTTCTTTATTTTTTTATGCGGGGGGGGGGGGGGGCGTCATGAGATGGCAACGCCCTAGCATAAAAAGAAGTTGAGGGGGGGACGAGTATGTGAACTATAGCGTCGCCAACGCCTCGATATTTGTTCTGCTGAGGCCTTGATTTCCCCACCGCAGGCTCTATGGGAGCAGGGGAGCAGAATTCGAACGTGGACACGAGCCAGAATCGATCTCGATCTAAGTGGACCTTTGTCATGTGCGCATGCTCCGTGCAGTGTGCCGATCATTTAAACGCGGATAAAAGCATTCGTAATAAAAGGGTGAGCGTTTTCGGCAAATGTCGTTGGATATCAGTTGGGTTGTTTTACCTCAGAGAGGCACTTTTTCTGCACACCATGGGCTAAATGGCCAGGTCACATGGACCCCGAAGGCTCAGAGAAGGTTGAGGCAGGGGACCCACTGGAACAGCTGTTGAGAGACAGATGGTAGTCTCCCGTCAAGACCATCCAGCGTGTTCTTTAACTTTGGATTGCACGTTAAAGAACACGCTGGATGGCCTTGACGGGAGGCTACCATCTGTCCCCCAAAAGCTGTTCCAGTGGGTCCCCTCCCCCAACCTCCTCTGAGCCTTCGGGGTCCTTGTGACCTGGCCATTTAGCATATGGTGTGCAAAAAAGTGTCTCTCAGAGGTAAAACAATCCAATATTAAAGAACAAGATGGATGGCCTTGACGGGAGGCTACCATCTGTCCCCCAAAAGCTGTTCCAGTGGGTCCCCTCCCCCAACCTCCTCTGAGCCTTCGGGGTCCTTGTGACCTGGCCATTTAGCATATGGTGTGCAAAAAAGTGTCTCTCAGAGGTAAAACAATCCAATATTAAAGAACAAGATGGATGGCCTTGACGGGAGGCTACCATCTGTCCCCCAAAAGCTGTTCCAGTGGGTCCCCTCCCCCAACCTCCTCTGAGCCTTCGGGGTCCTTGTGACCTGGCCATTTAGCATATGGTGTGCAAAAAAGTGTCTCTCAGAGGTAAAACAATCCAATATTAAAGAACAAGATGGATGGCCTTGACGGGAGGCTACCATCTGTCCCCCAAAAGCTGTTCCAGTGGGTCCCCTCCCCCAACCTCCTCTGAGCCTTCGGGGTCCTTGTGACCTGGCCATTTAGCATATGGTGTGCAAAAAAGTGTCTCTCAGAGGTAAAACAATCCAATATTAAAGAACAAGATGGATGGCCTTGACGGGAGGCTACCATCTGTCCCCCAAAAGCTGTTCCAGTGGGTCCCCTCCCCAACCTCCTCTGAGCCTTCGGGGTCCTTGTGACCTGGCCATTTAGCATATGGTGTGCAAAAAAGTGCCGCTCAGAGGTAAAACAATCCAATATTAAAGAACAAGATGGATGGCCTTGACGGGAGGCTACCATCTGTCCCCCAAAAGCTGTTCCAGTGGGTCCCCTCCCCCAACCTCCTCTGAGCCTTCGGGGTCCTTGTGACCTGGCCATTTAGCATATGGTGTGCAAAAAAGTGCCGCTCAGAGGTAAAACAATCCAATATTAAAGAACAAGATGGATGGCCTTGACGGGAGGCTACCATCTGTCTCCCAACAGCTGCTCCAGTGGGTCCCCTCCCCCAATATTCTCTGAGCCTTCGGGGTCCTTGTGACCTGGCCATTTAGCATATGGTGTGCAAAAAAGTGTCTCTCAGAGGTAAAACAATCCAATATTAAAGAACAAGATGGATGGCCTTGACGGGAGGCTACCATCTGTCCCCCAAAAGCTGTTCCAGTGGGTCCCCTCCCCCAACCTCCTCTGAGCCTTCGGGGTCCTTGTGACCTGGCCATTTAGCATATGGTGTGCAAAAAAGTGTCTCTCAGAGGTAAAACAATCCAATATTAAAGAACAAGATGGATGGCCTTGACGGGAGGCTACCATCTGTCCCCCAAAAGCTGTTCCAGTGGGTCCCCTCCCCCAACCTCCTCTGAGCCTTCGGGGTCCTTGTGACCTGGCCATTTAGCATATGGTGTGCAAAAAAGTGTCTCTCAGAGGTAAAACAATCCAATATTAAAGAACAAGATGGATGGCCTTGACGGGAGGCTACCATCTGTCCCCCAAAAGCTGTTCCAGTGGGTCCCCTCCCCCAACCTCCTCTGAGCCTTCGGGGTCCTTGTGACCTGGCCATTTAGCATATGGTGTGCAAAAAAGTGTCTCTCAGAGGTAAAACAATCCAATATTAAAGAACAAGATGGATGGCCTTGACGGGAGGCTACCATCTGTCCCCCAAAAGCTGTTCCAGTGGGTCCCCTCCCCCAACCTCCTCTGAGCCTTCGGGGTCCTTGTGACCTGGCCATTTAGCATATGGTGTGCAAAAAAGTGTCTCTCAGAGGTAAAACAATCCAATATTAAAGAACAAGATGGATGGCCTTGACGGGAGGCTACCATCTGTCCCCCAAAAGCTGTTCCAGTGGGTCCCCTCCCCCAACCTCCTCTGAGCCTTCGGGGTCCTTGTGACCTGGCCATTTAGCATATGGTGTGCAAAAAAGTGTCTCTCAGAGGTAAAACAATCCAATATTAAAGAACAAGATGGATGGCCTTGACGGGAGGCTACCATCTGTCTCCCAACAGCTGCTCCAGTGGGTCCCCTCCCCCAATATTCTCTGAGCTTTCGGGGTCCTTGTGACCTGGCCATTTAACCCATGGTGGGCAAAAAGTGCTGCTCAGAGGTAGAACAGCCGAACCCATTTTGAAGGCCTTGTACTACCAGAGTTTTAATCTTGCCTTAACGCTAAGAAGAATCTGTTAGAACTGAACGTCACGTGGTCGTCTGGAGACAGGTTTTTTTTTCCATCCCTGTGGACTTAATGCTCAGAATTGTTACAAAGCTAACACGATTCCAAAGTCGTAATAATGGCATTTATTACTCATCTGATTCGTATTGAGTCGTGCTTTTATCCACGATTTGAATGCTGTACCCAACATCTGTTGATTAATGCGCAGGATAATTTCCTTTCGTTAAGTGGATAATTTTTCCCTGTTATTCAGCATTAAGGATTCCGTTGATTTCCTTCAACAAGGACAACTTCAAAATTTCCCTGTTGTTGGAGCATTTCACGTTCAGTTAGTCATGTGACAAAATTCCAGATCTTTCTCTAATCGGCCGGGGGTGGCTCAGTCGGTAGCGCGCCAGGCTCGTAATCTGTAGTTCCCAGGTTCGAGTCCCAGCTGCGTCAGCGATGAGATTTATCTCCGCAAAATTCCCCGCCCTGCCCACGGTCAGTAGGGGACACCGATGGGCTTGGAAAGGTCGCCGTCCGTCGGATGGGACGTTAAGCCGTGGCCCAGTGTGCGGGAGAGCCATAATCTGTGCACGTTAAAGAACACGCTGATGGCCTTCACGAGAGGCTACCATCTGTCTCCCAACAGCTGTTCCAGTGGGTCCCCTCCCCCAATCTTCTCTGAGCCTTCGGGGTCCATGTGACCTGGCCATTTAGCCCATGGTGTGCAAAAAAGTGCCGCTCAGAGGTAAAACAACCCAACGTTAAAGAACACCTGGATGGCCTTGACGGGAGGCTACCATCTGTCTCCCAACAGCTATTCCAGTGGGTCCCCTCCCCCAACCTTCTCTGAGCCTTCGGGGTCCACGTGACCTGGCCATTTAGCCCACGGTGTGCCAAAAAGTGACGCTCAGAAGTAAAACAATCAACCAAAATTATTCACCATCTTCAGTTTATTGTAATAATAAGGTTACAAATTATTTAAGGACATAATTTTGCCAACATTGGCACTCAACTTTAGATAATGATATAAAGGGTATGGCTCATCCGCACACAGTGCCACGGCTTAACGTCCTATCCGACGGACGGCGGCTTTTCCAAGCCCATCGGTGTTCCTTCCTGACTGTGGGCAGGGCGGGGAATTTTACGGAGTTTAATCTCAAGACTGACATTGAGATAAACCAGGTGGGAATCGAACCTGGAAATTGCACATTACGTGACTGGCGCGCTACCGACTGAGCCACCCCTCCCCAGAGGAAGGAGGGAGGGGAGGGGGTCACAAGCGATTCAATCAAGCCGAAAAGAGAACATTTTCTCATTTTTTGTAAAATTTTCAAATAAATTGTAAAAAAAAAAATTGTGAAAATATATACATTCACTCAAAAAAATATCCGAGCATTGTGGCTGATTACAGAATTCATAAAAGATATCTGGCAACGATTTTTTTAGAAATTAGTGATCTGGCAACCTTCGCACGTTGCCAGATCACTAATTTCTAAAAAAACCGTTGCCAAATTTTTTTTATGAATATTTAAATATATATAATGCGTATGAATATATAATGCAATGAATATGGAGCGTATGCAGTTACCGTTCACAGCAAACTTTAGCGGTTGCGGTTAATGTTCACAGCACATTGGATCGTGTGAGCTCACAAAGACCTGGATCGTGTGGGCTCACTCACGGAAGTATTGAGCGTGTGCAGTTGCCGTTCACAGCAAACTGGAGCGTGTGCAGTACCAGTTTGCTGTGAACGGTAACTGGAGCGTGTACAGTTGCTGTACACGCTCCAGATATTTTTCCTGAATTCTGTAATCACGTGCCACGAAGGTTGCCAGATCACTAATTTCTAAAAAAATCGTTGCCAAATATTTTTTTATGAATTCATTAATCAACCATAATATTCGGATATTGTTTTGAGCGACTGTACAAGTTTAATTACTTTTGGCGTCTATTAATTACTCTTCTAGCATTTTCAAAAGGGAAGCCCCCACCCCCCACCCCCCCGGCCTTGTTCTGGAATAAATTTCCTGGAAATGAAGAAAGTTTGGTTTAAAAAAGCAGCTTGAATTGATAAACCTGTTTGTTGACGTCTCGAGAAAAGGGAAGGATTCGGTGTCAGGTGTTTGTCGCGCGAAAGCATCGAAGGTTTGTGCGCGTCATGCATCACGAGACGAAGTCTCTGCCAGATGCCCCTCGGAGAGGGTTATTCTCTGCATTGTAATTGCCGATGCTGATGGTGGAGGCGTGGTGGAGGGGAGGGTCGTAAGAGGAAAAGAAATGGGGATGGGGTGGGGGGACGTTCCTGAGTCATTCTCGAACAAAGGAATGACGACTTGAACTATTGAGCGCAATGGCAAAGTCGTAAGTGCCTTTTCCAATTGGCGCTATTTGATCAGAACAAAGAAACCCTGATTGGGCTAAATGGTCAGGTCACTAGGACCCCGAAAGCTCAGAGAAGGTTGGGGGAGGGGACCCACTGGAACAGCTGTTGGGAGACAGATGGTAGCCTCCCGTCAAGGCCATCCAGCGTGTTCTTTAATGTTGGGTTGTTTTACCTTTGAGTGGCACTTTTTTGCACACCATGGGTTAAATGTCCAGGTTACAAGGACCCCGAAGGCTCAGAGAAGGTTGGGGGAGGGGACCCACTGGAACAGCTGTTGGGAGACAGATGGTAGCCTCCCGTCAAGGCCATCCAGTGTGTTCTTTAACGTTGGGTTGTTTTACCATTGAGTGGCACTTTTTTGCACACCATGGGCTAAATGGCCAGGTCACAAGGACCCCAAAGACTCAGAGAAGGTTGGGGGAGGGGACCCACTGGAACAGCTGTTGGGAGACAGATGGTAGCCTCCCGTCAAGGCCATCCAGCGTGTTCTTTAACGTTGGGTTGTTTTACCATTGAGTGGCACTTTTTTGCACACCATGGGCTAAATGGCCAGGTCACAAGGACCCCAAAGGCTCAGAGAAGGTTGGGGGAGGGGACCCACTGGAACAGCTGTTGGGAGACAGATGGTAGCCTCCCGTCAAGTCCATCCAGCGTGTTCTTTAATGTTGGGTTGTTTTACCTTTGAGTGGTACTTTTTTGCACACCTTGGGCTAAATGGCCAGGTCACAAGGACTCCGAAGGCTCAGAGAAGGTTTGGGGAAGGGACCCATTGGAACAGCTGTTGGGAGACAGATGGGAGCCTCCTGTCAAGGCCATCCAGCGTGTTCTTTAACGTTGGGTTGTTTTACCACTGAGTGGCACTTTTTTGCACACCATGGGCTAAATGGCCAGGTCACAAGGACGCCAAAGGCTCAGAGAAGGTTGGGAGAGGGGACCCACTGGAACAGCTGTTGGGAGACAGATGGTAGCCTCCCGTCAAGGCCATCCAGCGTGTTCTTTAACGTTGGGTTGTTTTACCACTGAGTGGCACTTTTTTGCACACCATGGGCTAAATGGCCAGGTCACAAGGACCCCAAAGGCTCAGAGAAGGTTGGGGGAGGGGACCCACTGGAACAGCTGTTGGGAGACAGATGGTAGCCTCCCGTCAAGGCTATCCAGCGTGTTCTTTAACGTTGGGTTGTTTTACCTCTGAGAGACACTTTTTTGCACACCATGGGCTAAATGGCCAGGTCACATGGACGCCGAAGGCTCAGAGAAGGTTGGGGGTTGCCTTGGGTTGTTTTACCTCTGAGCAGCACTTTTTTGCACACCATGGGCCAAATAGCCATGTCACATGGACCCCGATGGCTCAGAGAAGGTTGGGGGAGGGGACCCACTGGAACAGCTGTTGGGAGACAGATGGTAGCCTCCAGTCAAGGCCATCCAGCGTGTTCTTTAATGTTGGGTTGTTTTACCTCTGAGCGGCACTGTTTTGCACATCATGGGCTAAATGGCCAGGTCACATGGACCCCGAAGGCTCAGAGAAGGTTGGGGGAGGGGACCCACTGGAACAGTTGTTGGGAGACAGATGGTAGCCTCCAGTCAAGGCCATCCAGCGTGTTCTTTAACGTTGGGTTGTTTTACCTCTGAGCGGCACTTTTTTGCACACCATGGGCTAAATTGCCAGGTCACATGGACCCCGAAGGCTCAGAGAAGGTTCGGGGAGGAGACCCACTGGAAGAGCTTTTGGGAGACAGATGGTAGCCTCCCGTCAAGGTCATCCAGTGTGTTTTTTAACGTTAGGTTGTTTTACCTCTGAGCGGCACTTTTTTGCACACCATGGGCTAAATAGCCAGGTCACAAGGACCCCGAAGGCTCAGAGAAGGTTGGGGGAGGAGACTCACTGGAACAGCTGTTGGGAGACAGATGGTAGCCTCCGTTAAGGTCATCCAGTGTGTTCTTTAACGTTGGATTGTTTTACCTCTGAGCGGCACTTTTTTGCACACCATGGGCTAAATGGGCCAGATCACAAGGATCCCGAAGGCTCAGAGAAGGTTGGGGGAGGAGACTCACTGGAACAGTGGTTGAGAGACAGATGGTAACCTCCCGTCAAGGCCATCCAGCGTGTTCTTTAACGTGCACAGGATATGGCTCTCCCGTACACGGAGCCACAGCTTCCGATTGATGGCGGCTTTTCCAAGCCCATCGAAAACTTTTTCAAAATTTTTTAACACCGTTAATTATTTCTAGTCTGTCTGTTCCAACAGACTAGTGACGTAATTCTCACGCTGAAGCACAACACGAGCGTCAAATGATGCATCACTTCTGGTTTTATTGTTGCGTGTTCTCCTGTCGTAATATTATTATTTTTGCAGTAAAAGTTATTCAAACGTTTTGGAATGAATGCTTTCGCTTTGATCGTTTGCTCTCAAGGTGACCTTTTCACGCGACATTTACGTGGTGAGGCTTCGATGCATTTCGAACTGTTCAGTCGGAAACGTAAATGACCCGAAATGTCTCAGATGAAGCAGTAAAAATTGAAAAAAAAAGGGGGGTGGGGGGTATCCGAAAAATTAATTACGTTAAAACCAAGGTCACATTCTTTTCCGCTGCAGTCGATGATAAGGAGGAGATTTCTTATCACGGAGCTGATGTGACTCAGTCGGTAGAGCGCCAGGCTCGTATTCTGTAGTTCCCAGGTTCGAGTCCCAGCTGGGTAAGTGTAGAGATTTATCTCCGCAAAATTCTCCGCCCTGACCAATGTCAATAGAAGACACCGATGGGCTTGGAAAGGCCGCCGTCCGTCGGATTCTCACGCTGAAGCACAACACGGCGCCACGCAAAGCCGTGGCGCCGTGTGCGGGAGAGTCACACCCTGTGCACGTTAAAGAACACGCTCGATGGCCTTGACGAAAGGCTACCATCTGTCTCTTAACAGCTAGTAGTTCCTTCCCCCCAACAACCTTCTCCGAGCCCCGGGGTTCTTGTGACCTGGTGGGGGCGGGGATGACTCAGTCGGTAGAGCGCCAGGCTCGTATTCTGTAGTTCCCAGGTTCGAGTCCCAGCTGGGTCAGCTTTGAGATTTATCTCCAAAAAATTCCTCTCCCTGCCCACGGTCAGTAGGGGACACCGATGGTCTTGGAAAGGCCGCCGTCCGTCGGATGGGACGTTAAGCCGTGGCCCCGTGTGCGGGAGAGCCATACCCTGTGCACGTTAAAGAACACGCTGGATGGCCTTGACGGGGGGCTACCATCTGTCTCCCAACAGCTGTTCCAGTGAGTCTCCTCCCCCAACCTTCTCTGAACCTTCGTGGTCCTTGTGACCTGGCCATTTAGCCCATGGTGTGCAAAAAAGTGCCGCTTAGAGGTAAAACAACCCAACGTTAAAGAACACGCTGGATGGCCTTGACGGGAGGCTACCATCTGTCTCCCAACAGCTGTTCCAGTGAGTCTCCTCCCCCAACCTTCTCTGAACCTTCGTGGTCCTTGTGACCTGGCCATTTAGCCCATGGTGTGCAAAAAAGTACCGCTCAGAGGTAAAACAACCCAATGTTAAAGAACACGCTGGATGGCCTTGACGGGAGGCTACCATCTGTCTCCCAACAGCTGTTCCAGTGGGTCCCCTCCCCCAACCTTCTCTGGATTTTCGGGGTCCTTGTGACCTGGCCATTTAGCCCATGGTGTGCAAAAAAGTGTCGCTCAGAGGTAAAACAACCCAACGTTAAAGAACACACTGGATGGCCTTGACGGGAGGCTACCATCTGTCTCCCAACAGCTGTTCCAGTGGGTCCCCTCCCCTAACCTTCTCTGAGCCTTCGGGGTCCTTGTAACCTGCCCATTTAGCCCATGGTATGCAAAAAAGTGCCGCTCAGAGGTAAAACAAACCAACGTTAAGAAACACGCTGGATGGCCTTGACGGGATTTTACCATCTGTCTCCCAACAGCTGTTCCAGTGGGTCCCCTCCCCCAACCTTCTCTGAGCCTTCGGGGTCCATGTGACCTGGTTATTTAGCCCATGGTCTGCAAAAAAGTGCCGCTCAGAGGTAAAACAACCCAACGTTAAGAAACACGCTGGATGGTCTTAACGGGAGGTTACCATCTGTCTCCCAACACCTGTTCCAGTGGGTCCCCTCCCCCAACCTTCTCTGGATTTTCGGGGTCCTTGTGACCTGGCCATTTAGCCCATGGTGTGCAAAAAAGTGCCGCTCAGAGGTAAAACAACCCAATGTTAAAGAACACGCTGGATGGCCTTGACGGGAGTCTACCATCTGTCTCCCAACAGCTGTTCCAGTGGGTCCCCTCCCCCAACCTTCTCTGAGCCTTCGGGGTCCATGTGACCTGGCCATTTAGCCCATGGTGTGCAAAAAAGTGCCGCTCAGAGGTAAAACAACCCAACGTTAAGAAACACGCTGGATGGCCTTAACGGGAGGTTACCATCTGTCTCCCAACAGCTGTTCCAGTGGTTCTCCTCCCCCAACCTTCTCTGGATTTTCGGGGTCCTTGTGACCTGGCTATTTAGCCCATGGTGTGCAAAAAAGTGCCGCTCAGAGGTAAAACAAACCAACGTTAAGAAACACGCTGGATGGCCTTAACGGGAGGTTACCATCTGTCTCCCAACAGCTGTTCCAGTGGGTCCCCTCCCCCAACCTTCTCTGGATTTTCGGGGTCCATGTGACCTGGCCATTTAGCCCATGGTGTGCAAAAAAGTGCCGCTCAGAGGTAAAACAACCCAACGTTAAGAAACACGCTGGATGGCCTTAACGGGAGGTTACCATCTGTCTCCCAACAGCTGTTCCAGTGGGTCCCCTCCCCCAACCTTCTCTGGATTTTCGGGGTCCTTGTGACCTGGCTATTTAGCCCATGGTGTGCAAAAAAGTGCCGCTCAGAGGTAAAACAACCCAACGCATCATTTCCAAAACTTTATTATAATTTATCTGTTGAGTTAGAAGTGAAATTTTTCCTATAAAATATTGAGACTTACTCAAACTGTTGATTTCACAATATATTTTATTCCTCATCTCCGATTAGATTTTTTGGACTAAACAATTCTCGATATAACCTTGAATTCAAATTGTTTCAGAAATTCAACGCTGCAGCTGAATCCGTCCGAGCCATGAAGAATCGTCCTGCAGACACAGAATTGCTCGAGCTGTACGCGCTCTTCAAACAAGCCACGACTGGAGACTGCGTCATTGGTAAGCTCTCTTTGCTCTTCCTGTTTCTCGACGTTGCCATTCATGTTTCCCAAATGTTCTGGGATCTTAAAATCCATTTCCGGAAACCTGAGAGGCGACGGTGGCTCAGCTGGTAGCGCGCCAGGCTCGTAATATGTAGTTCCCAGGTTCGAGCCCCTGCGTTGAGATTTATCTCCGCAAAATTCCCCGCCCTGCCCACGGTCAGTAGGGGACACCGATGGGCTTGGAAAGGTCGCCGTCCGTCTGATGGGACGTTAAGCTGTGGCCCCGTGTGCGGGAGAGCCATACCCTGTGCACGTTAAAGAACACGCTGGATGGCCTTGACGGGAGGCTACCATCTGTCTCCCAACAGCTGTTCCAGTGGGTCTCCTCCCCCAACCTTCTCTGAGCCTTCGGGGTTCATGTGACCTGGCCATTTAGCTCATTGTGTGCAAAAAAGTCCCGCTCAGAGGTAAAACAACCCAACATTAAAGAACACGCTGGATGGCCTTGACGGGAGGCTACCATCTGTCTTCCAACAGCTGTTCCATTGGGTCCCCTCTCCCAACCTTCTCTGAGCCTTCGGGGTCCATGTGACCTGGCCATTTAGCCCATGGTGTGCAAAAAAGTCTCTCAGAGGTAAAACAACCCAACATTAAAGAACACGCTGGATGGCCTTGACGGGAGGCTACCATCTGTCTCCCAACAGCTGTTCCAGTGGGTCCCCTCCCCCAACCTTCTCTGAGCCTTCGGGGTCCTTGTGACCTGGCCATTTAGCCCATGGTGTGCAAAAAAGTGTCTCTCAGAGGTAAAACAACCCAACATTAAAGAACACGCTGGATGGCCTTGACGGGAGGCTACCATCTGTCTTCCAACAGCTGTTCCATTGGGTCCCCTCTCCCAACCTTCTCTGAGCCTTCGGGGTCCATGTGACCTGGCCATTTAGCCCATGGTGTGCAAAAAAGTGTCTCTCAGAGGTAAAACAACCCAACATTAAAGATCACGCTGGATGGCCTTGACGGGAGGCTACCATCTGTCTTCCAACAGCTGTTCCATTGGGTCCCCTCTCCCAACCTTCTCTGAGCCTTCGGGGTCCATGTGACCTGGCCATTTAGCCCATGGTGGGCAAAAAAGTGTCTCTCAGAAGTAAAACAACCCAACATTAAAGAACACGCTGGATGGCCTTGACGAGAGGCTACCATCTGTCTTCCAACAGCTGTTCCATTGGGTCCCCTCTCCCAACCTTCTCTGAGCCTTCGGGGTCCTTGTGACCTGGCCATTTAGCCCATGGTGTGCAAAAAAGTGCCGCTCAGAGGTAAAACAACTCCAACCCAACCCTCCCCCACTTTACATTCTCAGGCTCGATTGTGTTTCCTTACCCTATTGTTTTTATTAATCCCAGTTGGGTAGTTCTACCTCTGAGCGGCACTTTTTGCACAAAATGGGCTAAATGGCTGGATCACGAGTACCCCAAGGGCTCAGATAGGGTTGGGGTCAAGTTTTTTCCGTCAAATCATCTAGCGTGTTCTTTAACATTTGCACAGAGTATGGCTTTCAGGCATTCGGAACTACTGCTTAAAGTCCAATCCGATGGATGGTGGCCTTTACGAGTCCATCGGTGTCTCTTTCTAACTGAAGGCAGAGCAGGGAGTTTTGTGGGTTGTGTTGGTTGGGTTGTTTTACCTCTGAACGACACTTTTTTGCACACCATGGGCTAAATGGCCAGGTCACATGGACGCCGAAGGCTCAGAGAAGGTTGGGGGTTGCCTTGGGTTGTTTTACCCCTGAGCAGCACTTTTTTGCACACCATGGGTTAAATGGCCAGGTCACAAGGACCCCGAAGGCTCAGTGAAGGTTGGGTGAGGGGACCCACTGGAACAGCTGTTGGGAGACAGATGGTAGCCTCCCGTCTAGGCCATCCAGCGTGTTCTTTAACGTTGGGTTGTTTTACCTCTGAGCGGCACTTTTTTGCACACCATGGGCTAAATGGCCAGGTCACAAGGACCTCGAAGGCTCAGAGAAGGTTGGGGGAGGGGACCCACTGGAACAGCTGTTGGGAGACAGATCGTAGCCTCCCATCAAGGCCATCCAGCGTGTTCTTTAACGTTGGGTTGTTTTACCTCTGAGCGGGACTTTTTTGCACACAATGAGCTAAATGGCCAGGTCACATGAACCCCGAAGGCTCAGAGAAGGTTGGGTGAGGGGACCCACTGGAACAGCTGTTGGGAGACAGATGGTAGCCTCCCGTCTAGGCCATCCAGCGTGTTCTTTAACGTTGGGTTGTTTTACCTCTGAGCGGCACTTTTTTGCACAGAATGGGCTAAATGGCCAGGTCACAAGGATCCCGAAGTCTCAGAGAAGGTTGCGGGAGGAGACCCACTGGAACAGCTGTTGGGAGACAGATCGTAGCCTCCCGTCAAGGTCATTCAGCGTGTTCTTTAACGTTGGTTTGTTTTACCTCTGAGCGGCACTTTTTTGCACACCATGGGCTAAATGGTCAGGTAACAAGGACCCCGAAGGCTCAGAGAAGGTTGGGGGAGGGGACCCACTGGAACAGCTGTTGGGAGACAGATCGTAGCCTCCCGTCAAGGTCATTCAGCGTGTTCTTTAACGTGCACAGTGTATGGCTCTCCCACACATGGGGCCACGGCTAAACGTCCCATACGACGGACGGCGGCCTTTCCAATCCCGTTGGTGTCCCCTGCTGACCGTGGGCAGGGCGGAGAATTTTGCGGATATAAATCTCGACGCTGACCCAGCTGGGACTCGAACCTTTGAACTATAGATTACGAGCCTGGCGCGCTACAAAGTGAAAAACTCATTCCCCACGTGACATGGAAATTCTCTAATAGTTTGATAGAGGATTTTTTGACAAAAATATCTTAAAAAATAAAAACAACAAATTTAAAATAATAAGAAAATTCTTTTATTACCTGTAAATGTGTGAAATGTTGTCGTGTGAACTTTTTTGTTATAACAATATTATTTAACAAATTCATATTAATAAGAAATAGTTTTAAAATTATTGTTTCGACATGGGCGCGTGGGTACTGAAAAGGTATTTAATGCATGCGTATTCTAAACCTTCAGACTTGGCAAACCAATTTTGAAAGAACCGAGTGAGCTAGTTTTCGCAGTAGCAGAATTTAAGCAAAAACAATAATTTAGAAGAATAAGAATGGCAACATAAGAACGAAGACAATAATTTAGAAGAATAAGAATGGCAACATAAGAACGAAGACAATAATTTAGAAGAATAAGAATGGCAACATAAGAACAAAGACAATAATTTAGAAGAATAAGAATGGCAACATAAGAACGAAGACAATAATTTAGAAGAATAAGAATGGCAACATAAGAACGAAGACAATAATTTAGAAGAATAAGAATGGCAAGATAGGAACGAAGACAATAATTTAGAAGAATAAGAATGGCAACATAAGAAAGAATACAATAATTTAGAAGAATAAGAATGGCAACATAAAAACGAAAACAATAATTTAGAAGAATAAGAATGGCAACATAAAACAATAATTTAGGAGAATAAGAATGAGAACATAAAAACAATAATTTAGAAGAATAAGAAATGCAATTAAGAACGAAGACAATAATTTAGAAGAATAAAAATGGCAAAATAAGAACGAAGACAATAATTTAGAAGAATAAGAATGGCAACATAAGAACGAAGACAATAATTTAGAAGAATAAGAATGGCAACATAGGGACGAAGACAATAATTTAGAAGAATAAGAATGGCAACATAAAAACGAAAACAATAATTTAGAAGAATAAGAATGGCAACATAAGAACAATAATTTAGAAGAATAAGAATGGCAACATAAGAACAATAATTTAGAAGAATAAGAATGGCAACATAAGAACAATAATTTAGAAGAATAAGAATGGCAACATAAGAACAATAATTTAGAAGAATAAGAATGGCAACATAAAAACGAAAACAATCGTTTGGAAAAAAAAAACGTGCGACGCAAGACCGAAAACAATAATTAGAAATAAGAGTGACTTCGAAAGTGTTTCAGCCGAAACTCTTTCAAACTTTTGCCGAGGCACGTGCTGCTGTTTTCGAAACGGTTAAGGTTTCCATTCGCGCTCATGCTACTGCTAGATCTAGAGGAAAGGAAATATCTAAATTCTGAATAAATGGTCTGGTTGCAAGAAAACACTTAACAACAGGAAACTCTTTCTCCGAAAAAACTGCTCGCCTTTACATGAAGCATTCCTTAAATATGATATTTTTTATCAGTTTTTGATGTGTTTACGCATTTTTATGGTGTATTTTTTTTATCTTCAGCATTTTTCGTTTTTCACCGTATCTAGATTTGGCATTCATTTTTTTGTATGTAGGTTCGGCATTCGTTTTTCTGTCTCAATCTTTTTTTTCTGTGGGTTTTTTTTCTCCAAAGACTGGGGAACAAGTCAATAATCGTAACTTAACTGCATGTAAAAAATAAATACTCCCTCAAGCAGCTGCTTGCCACAGAAGTCTGACAGCATCCTGTCAGTTTATATGCCATAGTAGAAGGTCTGAGAGGATGGCAAGGACCTCAGCAGAAAAACTACACAAACGTCCATGCCTTATCCAGGACTAACAGTTTTGGACGATTCGTCGTCTGGTGTGTGTGTGTGGGGGGGGGGGGGGGGGAAATACACAATCCTTCGTCCAGTGGTTCATAATTTTTTTTTGCACTGGTGCACAAATTCAATATCGTCATTAATTCATACACAGTCGTATCAGAATAATATGACCACCTACAGTCATTCAAAAAACGTATCCGAACACTATGGTTGATTACAGAATTAAGAAACAAATATCTGGCAACGATTTTTTTTAGAAATTAGTGATCTGGCAACCCTCGTGTCAAGTGACACGAAGGTTGCCAGATCATTAATTTCTAAAAAAAAATCGTTGCCAGATATTTGTTTCTTAATTCTGTAATCAACCATAGTGTTCGGATACTTTTTTGAATGACTGTAGGTGATCATATTATTCTGATACGACTGTGTATATGGATATGCACAACATTGTAGTATGACAAATGCAAGAAAATGATTTTTTTCTATACTATCTATTTTATTCATTTACTTTGTTTAAAAAGCGCTTTTTATCTTTATCAAAAGTGTTTTGTGTTTATATTTACCCAGTACAATTGGAAATTTTGCAAAAATTTTTAATTTTTAATGATTTTGAAACAATTATTATAATATTAGAAAAAATTTAATAATTATAATATTATATTAATGATTAATATAATTAATTATTCATAATTAAATTGCTATTAATATTAAAAATAATATAAATAAATAAATACCCCCTCAAGCACCTGCTTGCCACAGAGGTCTGACAAGAGCCTGTCAGTTTATATGCCACAGTAGGAGATCTGAGAGGATGGCAGGACCTCTGCAGAAAAACGACACATGCATCCATGCCTTACCCGGGGCTCGAACCCAGGTCCCTTACATCAGTAGCCAAGCACGCTAACCACTCGGCCACGGGACGGCTAATGGACCATCGTGTTCGGATACTTTTTTGAGCGACTGTATATAGGACGAATACAAATGCTTGAAAACACAATCTACGTAATAACACAATGATACGTAAATAAAAAAATACCCTCTCAAGCAGATGCTTGCCATCAGAGCACATTGGATCGTGTGAGCTCACAAAAACCTGGATCTTGTGGGCCCACTCACGGAAATATTGAGCGTGTGCAGTTACCGTTCAAAAACTGGAGCGTGTGCAGTAACTGCACACGCTCCAGTTTGCTGTGAACGGTAACTGGAGCGTGTACAGTTGCTGTACACGCTCCAGATATTTTTTCTGAATTCTGTAATGGACCATAATAAAAAATAAACAAATACCCCCCTCAAGCAGCTGCTTGCCACAGAGGTCTGACAGGAGCCTGTCAGTTTATTATGCCATAGTAGAAGGTCTGAGAGGATGGCAGGACCTCAGCAGAAAAACAACAACGAACATCCGGGGCTCCAACCCAATTTCGTTTGAGCAATAGCCAAGCTGGTTCCCAACTCGGATAAGACTATAATGCAACATCTAATATAAATGTTCCTACTGAGCATGTTAATAATTCTTAAAGATATGAAACGTCCAAGATAAGATTTCTTATATTTGATTTCTTTCGTATTTCAGACAAACCAGGAATAGCGGACCTGAAAGGTAAAGCTAAGTGGGACGCCTGGAATGGAAAGAAAGGTAAATCATTCATTCAAAATATTTTTCAAATATCTTGAATTAAGTTCAAGAATTAAATATCTTGAATCAAGTTCTTGAATTCCACCTTATCTAATATATTGTATAGGCATTGTGATTGACTGATTGACAAGTGTTGGGTTGGGCTGTTTTTACTCTGAGCGGCACTTTTTTTTGCACACAATGGGGTAAATGGCCAGGTCACAAGGACCCCGAAGGCTCAGAGAAGGTTGGGGGAGGGGACCCACTGGAACAGCTGTTGGGAGACAGATGGTAGCCTCCCGTCAAGGCTATCCAGCGTGTTCTTTAACGTTGGGTTGTTTTACCTCTGAGCGGCAGTTTTTTGCACAAATGAGCTAAATGGCCAGGTCACAAGGACCCCGAAGGCTCAGAGAATGTTGGGGAAGGGGACCCACTGGAACAGCTGTTGGGAGATAGATGGTAGCCTCCCGTCAAGGTCATCCAGCGTGTTGTTTAACGTTGGGTTGTTTTACCTCTGAGTGGCACTTTTTTTGCACACAATGGGCTAAATGGCCAGGTCACATGGACCCCGAAGGCTCAAAGAAGGTTGGGGGAGGAGACCCACTGGAACAGCTATTAGGAGACAGATGGTAGCCTCCCGTCAAGGCCATCCAGCGTGTTCTTTAACGTGCAGAGGGTTTGGCTCTCCCGCACACGGAGCCACGGCTTAACGTCCCATCTGACGGACAGCGGCCTTTCCTAGAGGTCCTGTATAGTTAGAGGCTGGCCATCTGGGTGATTCACTGCCATTGGTTGATTGTGTCACGTTGTTTATGGACGCCATGTTTTGTCGTACCGTGAGACGAAAGCCTATGAGTTAGTGTATGTACGACGTTAAAACTTCTCAGTTGTTATAGTTTTATATATTTCTGCCACTTTTTTTTTTGTCTTTAAAAGCTGTCATATTTTATTAATGCCTGACTGCGCTACCATTTGGATTTAAAATTTCACTCAAAGAAATAAATTAATGAATAATTTTTTCCGAGAAACTCCATCAGAAGACGGCAAATCGGCTGCAAAAGTGAAATGAGCTAACTGAAAACCAACAAAATATTTGTTTAAGGTTCGTTTGAAAAACGAGCTAATGTTTCACTTTGTCGTCTGCCTATGCCAGTATTTTTTCGTCTGTCTGTCCGTCTCTCAGCTGTCTGCCCATATGTCTTTCCACTTGTCTGTCTGTTTATAGACAAAGTTCACTTTTACCAATTTGTTTCACTTTTAGAGCTAAATGAAAAATTCTTTTTCGGTTGGATTGGTGTCGATCAAATATTGCGATTCGCAATTTCAAAAAATTTCAATAACTTTAATAGCGCCCTCTAGCGGTGCGAAAAGACGGAAAATGCTAAAATTTCAACCGAATGTTGCAAACAAACTATTCACACTGGAAAACTGAAATTTTGGTAGTCGAGTGTTATGGTCAGAAGGTTTACAATGGCAACAAGGTTTTGTCGTCTTAGCCAAAAGGGGGTGCGAAAATGAAACTTTTTTTAGAGATGAAACTATATTTTCTTTTGCTTTACAGGCACTAACAAAATATTAATAATTTTAACAATATTTGATGATCTCAGCGTTACCTGTAGACGTTTAAACGTCTATAAATCAATAAATGTTTTTGTGAAAAAACAATTGCCCACATACGGGATTCGAATCCGCATCTCTCCAGAACATGCCAGAGTATTCTAACCTGTTGAACTACTGCCCTCAGTCTTTTTTCCACTAATGATGACTATCACTCTTCCCGTGAATTTTGAGCGTCACCTTTGGCGCCATCTATGATCACGGGTGGCAACTATTTCTTTTTCAGTGCTCTGAGTAAGATGGAAATAAATAATGAAGTCACATCACGCTATTTAGCGTTATTAATGATTTAAACAATATTTGATATTCTCAGCGTTACCTGTAGATGATTAAACGTTTATAAATCAATAAATGTTTTCTTGTGAAAAAAGCCGGCGTTAGTTCAACAGGTTAAAATACTCTGGCATGTTTCTGGAGAGATACCGGTTCGAATCCCGTATGTTTCCACAAAAATATTAATATTTACGTTTTACGAATACTCATCAGTTGGAATTTCCAGTGTTAGAGAGTGCTAAAGGCGGTAAATAAAAACTCGAAAGGCGACCTCTAGTGGCGGAAAAAAAGCTGGAAAATAGAAAAATCTTTAAATAAATATTGAAAACGATACTTTTTTGCTAGAAACTTAAATTTTTGGTCACAGAGTGTAATGATCAAGTGGTTTACACTAATAGTAATGATTTCTCCCATTGCTAAAATGCAACTTTTCTGCTTTAAGAGATAAATGAAAAACTTTTTTCGCACATTACAGGTACTAATAAAATATTAGTTTATTTTCTCAATTATACAGTAGTTCGAATTTCCACCGTCAGAGGGTGCTGAAAGTGTAAAATAACTAGAAGAACGCATATCGCCTCTGGTGCATATGGGAATTTCATTTTCAAAGAGAATGACGTTCTTACTTTGCCTACTTTTTCACTCCTTAAAAGTTTTAATTATGGATGTTCGTGTTGGTTTTCTGTTGAGGTCCCGCCATCCTCATGGACCTTCTACTATGGCGTATAAACTGACAAGCAGCTGCTTGAGGGGCTATTTATTTTTTTATGTATGATGATGGAAATGCACATAGTAGTATTTTATTAATAATTTTAAAACGTAAAAAGTATTTGTCTTTTCGTTCTTAAACATAAAAAGTTGCTTTTCTTTCGCTCCTCTGAAAATAGTGGGCAGATCACTGCTGTCAGTGGGGCGGGGTTGGCTCAGTCGGTAGCGCGCCAGGCTCGTAATCTGTAGTTCCCAGGTTCGAGTCCCAGCTGGGTCAGCGTTGAGATTTATCTCCGCAAAATTCCCCGCCTTGCCCATGGTCAGTAGGGGACACCGATGGGCTTGGAAAGGCCGCCGTGGTGCCGTGTGTGGGAGAGCCATACCCTGTGCACGTTAAAGAACACGCTGGATGGCCTTGACGGGAGGCTACCATCTGTCTCCCAACAGCTGTTCCAGTGGGTCCCCTCCCCCAACCTTCTCTGAGCCTTCGGAGTCCTTGTGACCTGGCCATTTAGCCCATGGTGTGCAAAAAGTGCCGCTCAGAAGTAAAACAACCGAACGTTAAAGAACACGCTGGATGGCCTTGACAGGAGGCTACCATCTGTCTTCCAACAGCTCTTCCAGTGGGTCCCCTCCCCCAAGATTCTCTGAGTCTTCGGAGTCCATGTGACCTGGCCATTTAGCATGGTGTGCAAAAAAGTGCCACACAGAGGTAAAACAACCCAACATTAAGGAACCATGCACAGAGCACAGAGGTAAACCAACCCAACGTTTAAACCATGGTGTGCAAAAAAGTGCCGCACAGAGGTAAAACAACCCAACGTTAAGGAACACGCTGAATGGCCTTGCCGGGAGGATACCATCTGTCTCCTAACAGCTGTTCCAGTGGGTCCCCTCCTCCAACCTTCTCTGAGCCTTCGGGGTCTATGTGATCCTGGCCATTTAGCCAATGGTGTGCAAAAAAAGTGCCACTCAGAGGTAAAACAACTCAATGTTAAAGAACACGCTGGATGGCCTTGGAGGGAGACTACCATCTGACTCCTAACAGCTGTTCCAGTGGGTCACCTCCCCCAACCTTCTCTGGATTTTCGGGATCCTAGTGACCTGGCCATTTAGCCCATGGTGTGCAAAAAAGTTCCACTCAGATGTAAAGCAACCCAACGTTAAAGAACACCCTGGATGGCCTTGACGGGAGGCTACCATCTGTCTCCTAACAGCTGTTCCAGTGGGTCCCCTCCCCCAACCTTCTCTGAGCCTTCGGGGTCCATGTGACCTGGCCATTTAGCCCATGGTGTGCAAAAAAAGTGCCGCTCAGAGGTAAAACAACCCAACCCAAAATCTATTTACCTTGAACTAAAGCTGCCACAGACAGATATCTTTCATTATTTTTATAGATGTTGAAAGCCACTTACTTGATAACAGTGCCCACTGATTTTTTCCTCGTTTCTTTCCAGGTATGACCCAAGATGCAGCCAAAGAGGCGTACGTGGGCTATGCCAACACCCTCATCACCAAGTACTGACCTGATCGTACTTGCAGATTTGCAGCGTCTCTTGTAGCAGCATTTTCATCATGTGTATATGGTCAGCTTCAACACTTCACCTTATAGCTTCCTCTGACATTCCTTGATCTTTTGCATGCCTCATCGAGGGGATTTTTGTTTAAAAAAAAGATGTACAAATATTTCGAAAAAAAAAGGTACTAATAAATCCCATTAAACTTTCTATTGTCTATTCTTGGTTCATTCTTAAGTGTGAGGTTCCTTAATGAATTTAAATCTTTCCACGATTTCTGACAACCCGATTTTTGAACTCTTACAAGAAATGCGGGTAGGCTTTGGGGGGTAATATATGCAAAGGTTGTCTTGAATAATACGAATTCGTGGATTCGGACTCCACCGGGCTGATGACAATTTTAATAATATGTTAAGTCACAACTGTGTTGCATGAACGATGTCTGAAGAAAAAATAGATCAAGTGTGGGTGAAGAGGAATGGATCGAGTGTGGGTGAGGAGGAATGGATCGAGTGTGGGTGAAGAGGAATGGATCGAGTGTGGGTGAAGAGAAAATGGATCGACTGTGGGTGAAGAGGAATGGATCGAGTGTGGGAGAAGAGGAATGGATCGAGTGTGGGTGAAGAGGAATGGATCGAGTGTGGGTGAAGAGGAATGTATAAAGTGTGGGTGAAGAGAAAATGGATCGAGTGTGGGTGAAGAGAAAATGGATCGACTGTGGGTGAAGAGGAATGGATCGAGTGTGGGTGAAGAGGAATGGATCGAGTGTGGGTGAAGAGGAATGTATAAAGTGTGGGTGAAGAGAAAATGGATCGAGTGTGGGTGAAGAGGAATGGATCGAGTGTGCATGGTGAGGAATGGATCGAGTGTGGGTGAAGAGAAAATGGATCGAGTGTGGGTGAAGAGAAAATGGATCGAGTGTGCGTGAAGAGAAAATGGATCGAGTATGGGTGAAGAGGAATGGATCGAGTGTGGGTGAAGAGAAAATGGATCGAGTGTGGGTGAAGAGGAATGGATCGAGTGTGGGTGAAGAGAAAATTGATTGAGTGTGGGTGAACAGAAGTGGATCGAGTGTGGGTGAAGAGTAATGGATCGAGTGTGGGTGAAGAGAAAATAGATAGACTGTGGGTGAAAAGAAATGGATCGAGTGTTGGTGAAGAGAAATGGATCCAGTGTGGGTGAAGAGAAAATGGATCGAGTGTGGATGAAGAGGAATGGGTCGAGTGTGGGTGAAGAGAAAATGGATCAAGCTTGTGTGAAGAGAAAATGGATCGAGTGTGGGTGAAAAGGAATGGATCGAGTGTGGGTGAAAAGAAAATGGATCGAGAGTGGGTGAAGAGGAATGGATCTAGTGTGGCTGAAGAGAAAATGGATCGAGTGTGGGTGAAGAGAAAATGGATCGAATGTAGGTGAAGAGAAAATGGATCGAGTGTGGGTGAAGAGAAAATGGATCGAATGTAGGTGAAGAGAAATGGATTGAGTGTGGGTGAAGAGAAAATGGATCAAGTTTGGGTGAAGAGGAATTGATCGAGTGTGGGTGAAGACAAAATGGATCGAGTGTGGGTGAAGGAAAATTATTGAATGATAGTGAAGAGGAATGGATCGAGTGTGGGTGAAGAGAAAATGGATCGAGTGTGGGTGAAGAGAAAATCGATCGAGTGTGGGTGAAGAGTAATGGATCGAGTGTGGGTGAAGTGGAATGGATCGAGTGTGGGTGAAGAGAAAATGGATCGAGTGTGGGTGAAGAGGAATGGATCGAGTGTGGGTGAAGAGAAAATGGTAGACTGTGGGTGAAGAGAAATGGATCGAGTGTGGGTGAAGAGAAAATGGATCGAGTGTGGGTGAAGATTAATGGCTCGAGTGTGGGTGAAGAGAAAATGGATCGAGTGTGGATGAAGAGAAATGGATCAAGTGCGGATAAAGAGGAATGGATCGAGTGTGGGTGAAGAGAAATGGATCGGGTGTGGGTGAAGAGAAATGGATCGAGTGTGGATAAAGAGGAATGGATCGAGTGTGGGTGAAGAGAAAATGGATCGAGTGTGGGTGAAGGAAAATTATCGAATGATAGCGAAGAGGAATGGATCGAGTGTGGGTGAAGAGAATTGGATCGAGTGTGAGTGAAGAGATATGGATCGAGTGTGGGTGAAGGGAAAATGGATCGAGTGTGGGTGAAGAGTAATGGATCGAGTGTGGGTGAAGAGAAAATGGATCGAGCGTGGGTGAAGAGGAATGGATCGAGTGTGGGTGAAGAGGAATGGATCGAGTGTGGGTGAAGAGAAAATGGATCGAGCGTGGGTGAAGTGGAATGGATCGCGTGTGGGTGAAGAGGAATGGATCGCATGTGGGTGAAGAGGAATGGATCGAGTATGGGTGAAGAGGAATGGCTCGAGTGTGGGTGAAGAGAAAATGGATCGAGTGTGGGTGAAGAGGAATGGATCGAGTGTGGGTGAAGTTAAATGGATCGCGTGTGGGTGAAGAGGAATGGATCGCGTGTGGGTGAAGAGGAATGGATCGAGTGTGGGTGAAGAGAAAATGGATCGAGTGTGGGTGAAGAGGAATGGATCGAGTGTGGGTGAAGAGGAATGGATCGAATGTGGGTGAAGAGAAAATGGATCGAGTGTGGGTGAAGAGGAATGGATCGAGTGTGGGTGAAGTGGAATGGATCGCGTGTGGGTGAAGAGGAATGGATCGCGTGTGGGTGAAGAGGAATGGATCGCGTGTGGGTGAAGAGGAATGGCTCGAGTGTGGGTGAAGAGAAAATGGATCGAGTGTGGGTGAAGAGAAAATGGATCGAGTGTGGGTGAAGAGGAATGGATCGAGTGTGGGTGAAGTGGAATGGATCGCGTGTGGGTGAAGTGGAATGGATCGCGTGTGGGTGAAGAGAAATGCATCGAGTGTAGGTGAAGAGAAGTGTATCGAGTGTGGGTGAAGAGAAAATGGATGGAGTGTAGGTGAAGAGAAATGGATTGAGTGTGGATGAAGAGAAAATGGATCGAGTGTGGGTGAAGAGGAATGGATCGAGTGTGGGTGAAGAGAAAATGGATCGAGTGTGGGTGAAGAGAAAATGGATCGAGTGTGGGTGAAGAGGAATGGATCGAGTGTGGGTGAAGAGAAAATGGATCGAGTGTGGGTGAAGAGGAATGGATCGAGTGTGGGTGAAGAGGAATGCATCGAGTGTGGGTGAAGAGAAATGGATCGAGTGTAAGTGAAGAGGAATGGATCGAGTGTGGGTGAAGAGGAATGGATCGAGTGTGGGTGAAGAGGAATGGATCGAGTGTGGGTGAAGAGGAATGGATCGTGTGTGGTTGAAGAGGAATGGATCGAGTGTAAGTGAAGTGGAATGGATCGAGTGTGTGACGAGAAAATGGATCGAGTGTGGTTGAAGAGGAATGGATCGAGTGTGAGTGAAGAGAAAATGGATCGAGTGTGGGTGAAGAGAAAATGGATTGAGTGTGGGGGAAGAGGAATGGATCGAGTGTGGGTGAAAATATAATGGATCGAGTGTGGGTGAAGAGAAAATGGATCGAGTGTGGATGAAGAGAAAATGGATCGAGTGTGAGTGAAGAGGAATGGGTCGAGTGTGGGTGAAGAGAAAATGGACCGAGTGTGGGTGAAGAGGAATGGATCGAGTGTGGTGAAGAGGAAATGGATCGAGTGTGGGTGAAGTGAAATGGATCGAGTGTAAGTGAAGAGGAATGGATCGAGTGTGGGTGAAGAGGAATGGATCGAGTGTGGGTGAAGAGGAATGGATCGTGTGTGGTTGAAGAGGAATGGATCGAGTGTAAGTGAAGTGGAACGGATCGAGTGTGGTTGAAGAGGAATGGATCGAGTGTGAGTGAAGAGAAAATGGATCGAGTGTGAGTGAAGAGAAAATGGATTGAGTGTGGGGGAAGAGGAATGGATCGAGTGTGGGTGAAAATAAAATGGATCGAGTGTGGGTGAAGAGAAAATGGATTGAGTGTGGATGAAGAGAAAATGGATCGAGTGTGGGTGAAGAGGAATGGGTCGAGTGTGGGTGAAGAGAAAATGGATTGAGTGTGGGGGAAGAGGAATGGATCGAGTGTGGGTGAAAATATAATGGATCGAGTGTGGGTGAAGAGAAAATGGATCGAGTGTAAGTGAAGAGGAATGGATCGAGTGTGGGTGAAGAGGAATGGATCGAGTGTGGGTGAAGAGGAATGGATCATGTGTGGGTGAAGTGGAACGGATCGAGTGTGGTTGAAGAGGAATGGATCGAGTGTGAGTGAAGAGAAAATGGATCGAGTGTGAGTGAAGAGAAAATGGATTGAGTGTGGGGGAAGAGGAATGGATCGAGTGTGGGTGAAAATAAAATGGATCGAGTGTGGGTGAAGAGAAAATGGATTGAGTGTGGATGAAGAGAAAATGGATCGAGTGTGGGTGAAGAGGAATGGGTCGAGTGTGGGTGAAGAGAAAATGGATCAAGTGTGGGTGAAGAGGAATGGATCGAGTGTGGTGAAGAGGAAATGGATCGAGTGTGGGTGAAGTGAAATGGATCGAGTGTAAGTGAAGAGGAATGGATCGAGTGTGGGTGAAGAGGAATGGATCGAGTGTGGGTGAAGAGGAATGGATCATGTGTGGGTGAAGAGGAATGGATCGAGTGTGGGTGAAGAGAAATGGATCGTGTGTGGGTGAAGAGAAAATGGATCGAGTGTGGGTGAAGAGGAATGGATCGAGTGTGGGTGAAGAGAAAATGGATCGAGTGTGGGTGAAGAGGAATGGCTCGAGTGTGGGTGAAGAGAAAACGGATCGAGTGTGGGTGAAGAGGAATGGATCGAGTGTGGGTGAAGAGAAAATGATCGAATGTGAGTGAAGAGGAATGGATCGAGTGTGGGTGAAGAGAAAATGGATCGAGTGTGGGTGAAGAGGAATGGATCGAGTGTGGGTGAAGAGAAAATCGATCGAGTGTGGGTGAAGAGAAAATCGATCGAGTGTGGGTGAAGAGTAATGGATCGAGTGTGGGTGAAGAGGAATGGATCGAGTGTGGGTGAAGAGAAAATGGATCGAGTGTGGGTGAAGAGAAAATGGATCGAGTGTGGGTGAAGAGAAAATCGATCAAGTGTGGGTGAAGAGTAATGGATCGAGTGTGGGTGAAGAGGAATGGATCGAATGTGGGTGAAGAGAAAATGGATCGAGTGTGGGTAAAGAGGAATGGATTGAGTGGATGAAGAGAAAATGGATCGAGTGTGGGTGAAGAGGAATGGATCGAGTGTGGGTGAAGAGAAAATGGATCGAATGTGGGTGAAGAGAAATGGATAGACTGTGGGTGAGAAGAAATTGATGGAGTGTGACATGATCAGATGACGATGAAGATGGTGTAATCGCTTAAGGATGAGGAAAATTGTTTAGGGTGATGAAGATGACATAATCGTTTGAGGAAGAGTTTCGCATGGAAAACTTAAATGGAAAGGAATATCACATTGTAAACTTATACGGATTGGAGGATTTTGTGAAAAACTGAAATGGAATGGGGGTCGCATTGAAAACTGAAATGGAATGGACGGTCTGCCTGGAAAACCGAAATGGAATGGAGGATCGTGTGAAAAAGTGAAATGGAATGGGTGTCGCATTGAAAACTGAAATTGAATATAATGTGGGATGGAAAACTGAAATGAAATGGAGGATCGCATGGAAAACTGAAATGGAATGGGGGTGGCATACGAAATTGAAATGGGAGGGAGGGTCGCATGGAAAAGTGAAAGTTGAGCGCAGGCCGCTAAATGAGTTATATAATCAATAGCGTGTGTGTAATTTATTCAATGAGAATTTGCTTCCCCGAAGTTGGATTTTTTGTCTCTATAGGTTCATTTTCACTTTTAGAAATTTAATTTGTCGTCAGTACTTCGCGGGTCGCCCAAAAAATATGGTGGCCCTCGTGCCGTAGTTTGTCCAGACCTGGCTTAACCCTTTCACGACCAAGGGAAACATTTTTCCCCATTTTATAATTGGTGATTGTCGTATTTAATTATAACCTTATCTGCATTTTTTATACAGAATGTCAAAATAGAACGTATGTCGAACGCAATTACGTAAACGGGAACGTTTAGAAAACAAAAACAGAACTGTCAGGACGCATAATATATGTACTATGTGCAATGTCCATCTTTGCCTCACTACCAAAAGAAATTGCTTCGCAGAATATCATAATTAGCACATCATTTTGTATAGTAATTTTATTTCATAATTTTGTATTATTTTAGTTAACATTTTGTTATAATAAACCAATAAATAAAAGACACTGCATAATAAGCCTAACTATAATTTGTGTTACCTTTATAGTCCATTGGAAAAAATATTTCCCATAAAATTCCAAAAAAACTACACATTGTTATGTATTTTTCTTATGATTTTTATTTATTTTACGTCTAAACAAACTAAAATAAACAGTTACATACTAATATTTACTCTTAGAAACCTTATGGTCCTGAAAGGGTTAAGCAAATTCCATCCCTTTGCATCTGCAAGAGACATTCATCCGATAACTTGAGGAATTTGCTTGCTCGCCAAATTCCCTTCTCAACCCTTGATAGGAAATAAAACGTCTCCAGTGAAGCCCAGAGCGACAACGTCTATTTACTGGTTGCAGCGAGGCTTACGGACGCTCTCGCTTCGTGTTGTTGTCTCCGGACTCTACTAGTCACGCACGCATCAGAGCAAAGACCCGGACTGGCCCCGCCGCGGGGTCTGCGCGCCATTGCCAACAACAAGGCCACATCGGCGGACGGATGTGCGGGAGGCAACTTCATCAGTCGAGGGGGGGGGGGGTCAAAATGGACCCACATAAACAGCAACGTGTCATTCTGTTCCAGCAGACAGTCTTTTTTTCTCTCTAAGCTGTTGCACTAATCGCTTGAGCGAAGCACTCTTTGTTCTGCTGCTCTTTTTCTCAGAGGGACGACAGCTTTTTTTTTTAGTTCCTTCGACCCCTTTTTTTTATTGTCTCCTGCTTTTCATTGGTGGAAAAAGGAGGAGAGGGTTCTTTACGGTACAAATTAAAACTTTCGCTTTTTCACGTGCGGTTGCTATAGAATCAGCAGCCAGGGCGGCGCTAGCAATTCTGCCGCCGTTTTTCCAGTCTGTTCCGAGTGCTTAGCGCGCTTGGCTACTGCTCAAAGAGACTGGGTTCGAGCCCAGGGTAAGGCATGGATGTTTCTGTTGTTTTTCTGTTGATGTCCCACCATCCTCACAGATCTTCTACTAAAATAAATAATAATAAATACCCCCTCAAGCAGCTGCTTGCAACAGAGGTCTGACAGGAGCCTGTCAGTTTATGTGCCGTAGTAGGTCTGTGAGGATGGCAGGACCTCAGCAGAAAAACAACACAAACATCCATGCCTTACCCGAGGCTCGAACCCAGGTCCCTTAGATCAGCAGCCAAGCGCGCTAATCACTCGGCCACTATGACGACTATGGCGTATTAAACTGACAGATTCCTGTCAGACCTCTGTGGCAAGCAGATGCTTGACGGGGTATTTAATATTTTCCCCAGAGGCGTATTCCCGCATGAAGTTTTCGCTGTTGGGTTGGGTTGGGTTGTTTTACCTCTGAGCGGCACTTTTTTGCACACCAGGGCTAAATGGCCAGGACACATGGACCCCGAAGGCTCAAAGAAGGTTGGGGGAGGGGACCCACTGGAACAGCTGTTGGGAGACAGATGGTAGCCTCCCGTCAAGGCCATCCAGCGTGTTCTTTAACGTTGGGTTGTTTGCCTCTGAGCAGCACTTTTTTGCACACCATGGGCTAAATGGCCAGGTCACATGGACCCCGAAGGCTCAGAGAAGGTTGGGAGAGGGGACCCACAGGAACAGCTGTTGGGAGACAGATGGTAGCCTCCCGTCAAGGCCATCCAGCGTGTTCTTTAACGTTGGGTTGTTTTACCTCTGAGCGGCACTTTTTTGCACACCAGGGCTAAATGGCCAGGTCACATGGACCCCGAAAGCTCAAAGAAGGTTGGGGGAGGGGACCCATTGGAACAGCTGTTGGGAGACAGATGGTAGCCTCCCGTCAAGGCCATCCAGCGTGTTCTTTAACGTTGGGTTGTTTGCCTCTGAGCGGCACTTTTTTGCACACCATGGGCTAAATGGCCAGGTCACATGGACCCCGAAGGCTCAGAGAAGGTTGGGAGAGGGGACCCACAGGAACAGCTGTTGGGAGACAGATGGTAGCCTCCCGTCAAGGCCATCCAGCGTGTTCTTTAACGTTGGGTTGTTTTACCTCTGAGCGGCACTTTTTTGCACACCAGGGCTAAATGGCCAGGTCACATGGACCCCGAAGGCTCAAAGAAGGTTGGGGGAGGGGACCCACTGGAACAGCTGTTGGGAGACAGATGGTAGCCTCCCGTCAAGGCCATCCAGCGTGTTCTTTAACGTTGGGTTGTTTGCCTCTGAGCGGCACTTTTTTGCACACCATGGGCTAAATGGCCAGGTCACATGGACCCCGAAGGCTCAGAGAAGGTTGGGAGAGGGGACCCACAGGAACAGCTGTTGGGAGACAGATGGTAGCCTCCCGTCAAGGCCATCCAGCGTGTTCTTTAACGTTGGGTTGTTTTACCTCTGAGCGGCACTTTTTTGCACACCAGGGCTAAATGGCCAGGTCACATGGACCCCGAAAGCTCAAAGAAGGTTGGGGGAGGGGACCCATTGGAACAGCTGTTGGGAGACAGATGGTAGCCTCCCGTCAAGGCCATCCAGCGTGTTCTTTAACGTTGGGTTGTTTGCCTCTGAGCGGCACTTTTTTGCACACCATGGGCTAAACGGCCAGGTCACATGGACCCCGAAGGATCAGAGAAGGTTGGGGGAGGGAACCCACTGGAACAGCTGTTGGGAGACAGATGGTAGCCTTCCGTCAAGGCCATCCAGCGTGTTCTTTAACGGCTTAACGTTCCATCCGACGGACGGCGGCCTTTCCAAGCCCATCGGTGTCCCCTACTGACCGTTGGCAGGGCGGGGAATTTTGCGGAGATAAATCTCATCGCTGACCCAGCTGGGACTCGAACCTGGGAACTACAGATTACGAGCCTGACGCGCTACCGACTGAGCCACCCCCGCCCCTTATGATGTGTGCAGGTTTGTATAATGCATATTAAACTTTCTAGTTATTATACATTTGAGGGGGTGCCACAAGGCTCCGTTCTGAGTGTTACGCTTTTCGCTGTTAAGATTAATTCTATCACTAGACAACTTCCTCCATCATTAGGCAATGGGGGCGGGGTGGCTCAGTCGGTAGCGCGCCAGGCTCGTAATTTGTAGTTCCCAGGTTCGAGTCCCAGCTGGGTCAGCTGAACCAGAGATCAGCCAACGTTAGAGTAAGAGTGGGGTTCGAGTCCCAGCTGGGTCAGCTGACCTGAGATTTATCTCCGCAAAATTCCCCGCCCTGCCCACGGTCAGTAGGGGACACCGATGGGCTTGGAAAGGCCGCCGTCCGTCGGATGGGACGTTAAGCCGCGGCCTCGTGTGCTGGAGAGCCATACCCTGTGCACGTTAAAGAACACGCTGGATGGCCTTGACGGGAGGCTACCATATGTCTCCCAACAGCTGTTCCGAAGGCTCAGAGAAGGTTGGGGGAGCCAACAGCTCCCCCAACCTTCTCTGAGCCTTCGGGGTCCATGTGACTGGTCATTTAGCCCATGGTGTGCAAAAAAGTGTCGCTCAGAGATAAAACATCCCAACGTTAAAGAACACGCTGGATGGCCTTGACGGGAGGCTACCATCTGTCTCCCAACAGCTGTTCCAGTGGGTCCCCTTCCCCAACCTTCTCTGAGCCTTCGGGGTCCATGTGACCTGGTCATTTAGCCCATGGTGTGCAAAAAAGTGTCGCTCAGAGATAAAACATCCCAACGTTAAAGAACACGCTGGATGGCCTTGACGGGAGGCTACCATCTGTCTCCCAACAGCTGTTCCAGTGGGTCCCCTTCCCCAACCTTCTCTGAGCCTTCGGGGTCCTTCTGACCTGGCCATTTAGCCCATGGTGTGCAAAAAAGTGCCGCTCAGTGGTAAAACAACCCATCGTTAAAGAACACGCTGGATGGCCTTGACGGGAGGCTACCATCTGTCTCCCAACAGCTATTCTAGTGGGTCCCCCTCCCCCAACCTTCTCTGAGCCTTCTGGGTCCATGTGACCTGGCCATTTAGCCCATGGTGTGCAAAAAAGTGCCGCTCAGAGGTAAAACAACCCAACCCATTAGGCAATGCCCTCTACGTTGATGACTTTAGCATCTTTTGCTCTTCGTCTAGCATGAAGGTCATTGAAAGACAACTGCAAATTGCCCTGAACAATCTTTTGGTTTGGGCGACGGCAAACGGTTTTCGGTTCTCCCGCAGAAAACCGCTTGTGTGAACTTTTGCCACAAGCGTAATCTTCACCTGGATCCGGGGGTGACATCATTCCAGTTGTGGCGGAGACCAAGTTTCTCGGTCTGATCTTTGATCGGAAATTGACCTTTTTACCACACATACGTCATCTCAGGTCCAAATGCACGTGGGCATTGAACATTGTCAAGGTCCTCTCCTCCCTTTCTTGGGGGGCAGACTGATGTTCTTTGCTCCGCCTCTACCGTGCACTTGTCTGATCGAAACTGGACTACGGATCCCAGGTGTATGACTCGGCCCGGGATTCAGTGGTGAAGATGTTGGACCCCCTCCATCATCAGGCTCTCCGTGTTTGCACGGAAGCCTTCTGCACCTCACACCGGTCCAGAATCTATACGTCGAGACCGACGAACCTTCTTTATCTCTTCGCCGAATCTTCACCATCTTTACGAATGGCAGTCGACCGATTTGTGTAAAGCATTTCCCACTTTGGACTGAAAACACAGTCCCAAGTGGGATGGCCAGGTAGGGATCGCAATTTAAATGCATATATTATCATCTGGATGTTTTCCCTCGATTTTGAAAGATTCAACCGTTGTCCCAATATATAAAAATAAATAAATAAATAAATACCCCCTCAAGCAGCTGCTTGCCACAGAGGTCTGACAGGAGCCTGTCAGTTTATATGCCACAGCAGAAGGTCTGAGAGGATGGCAGGACCTCAGCAGAAAAACGACACATACATCATCCATGCCTTACCCGGGGCTCGAAAACAAGGAGGTGAATATTTAGATATCGCAAATTACAGACCGATATCCTTTCTCTCAGTTTTTTCAAAGATTTTCGAAAAGCTACTTAAAACTAGAATTTTAAATTTCTTGAATAGAAATAAATTTTTTCTGATCATCAGAATGGGTTTAGAAAAAATGTAGGTACTGAGGATGCTATATTACAATTGTCTTCCACAGTATAATAAAATAAATACCCCCTCAAGCAGCTGCTTGCCACAGAGGTCTGACAGGAGCCTGTCAGTTTATATGCCACAGTAGAAGATCTGAGAGGATGGCAGGACCTCAGCAGAAAAACAACACATACATCCATGTCTTACCAGGGGCTCGAACCCAGGTCCCGTAGATCAGTAGCCAAGCGCGCTAACCCACTCGGCCACGGGATACAGATCTATAAATGATAATTTGAAAACTGTTGTGCTATTTTTGGACATCAAAAAAGCGTTTGATTCGGTTTCGCATGATTTGCTGATAATAAAAACTTGAAATGGCTGGAATTCGAGGAAATGTTTTGAAATGGTTGGATGCATATTTGAAATATATATTTGAAATATGGAAACATACTTCAAAAATAGAATTCAAAGAGTAAAAATGGTAAACTTGTTTAGTAAGGGAATTGAACTGAAATATGGAGTTCCACTGGGTTTTGTGTTGGGGCCAATATTATTTAATGTTTTTATAAACGATCTTTGCAATCTTGAACTTAAAGGAAAAATAATAACTTTCGCTGATGATACAGCTTTGATATATGCGGCTGACAATGAGAATATTTTAATTGAAGAAATAAATGAAGACTTGGGTAATATTAGAAAATGGTTCTTAAAAAATAAATTGTTATTGAATATTAATGAAACAAAATATTTATATTTCAATTAAAAACGTAATAAAGTCGATAAGTTAAAAAATAAATTATTTTATCGTTCTGTAAACTGTATAGGATATCAGTGTGCATGTGAAGCAATTGAAAGTGTAGAATATTATAAATATTTGGGCGTATATAAAGACAGTCAGTTAAATTGGAATGAACATATTAAATATTTGATAAAAAAAATTAATGCAATAATTCCAAAATTGTTTTATATTAGAAATTTTATGAAACTTACTTTTTTAAAGTTTATATATAATGCTTGGGTTAACTCATATTTAAATTATGGAATAATATGTTAGGGGAGGAATGTTTTATAGTAATATTGAATCCTTAGTTACTATTCAAAATAGAATAGTTAGATGTGTATTAAGAAAAAGAAAATATGATAGTATTAAATATTTTTATAATGATCTTCAAATTTTACCACTACGGAAAATGTATGTTTATAATGTGATCTTATATTTAAAAAAGCACTATAGAGAAAGTGACATTAAAAATGTAATACAGAATACCAGAACAAGTGCACATATTAATTTCATTGTACCATTTCCGAAGAAAACTATTACGCAGAAACATTATATATTTTTGGCGCCTAAAATATTTAACAGTTTACCTGAAACTATACAGGATGAAATAAATTCTTTTACGTTTTCTCGAAAACTAAGAGATTGGATTTGTAATATAGATGATATAGAAAAATTTCTTTAGGTTGGAGGGTTTTCCCCTATATTTCTGATTGTAAAATTTTCTTTTTATTTGTTTGCTCTTTAGGATGTTAAATTTTTTAATAAAAATTGGTGTATTTATAGTTTATTATTGATTCTGTTACTATGTTGTTGATGTAACCACGACAGAAAATATTAATATGGCAATATACTTAAAATATTGTTTCTAATGTTTATATATGTTTTTTATTTTAACCTTATACTCCGCGTGCGAGTCTATGAACTCTTGTGGAGTTGTACAGTCGCTCAAAAAAGTATCCGAACACTATGGTTGATTGCAAAATTCAGAAAAAATATCTGGCATGGATTTTTTTTTAGAAATTAGTCATCTGGCAACCTTCGTGTCACGTGACACTGTGATGTAATCACTGCAGACCAGATCCCACTGCATTGTTCCATCTTCACTGCAGAGTTGCACGCTATCAGTCTCGCCTTGGACCACGTGGCGGCTAAGCATCATCGTCGGTGTGTGCTTTACACCGACTCGCTTAGCTCACTACAGGCTTTGATCTCGGTGAGGCATGGGCCTCACCCTGTTCTCTCCAAGATCCGCCAGCAGCTCCATTGTCTGGCAGCCACCACCAATGTTCTCTTGTGCTGGGTGCCCAGTCACGTCGGGATCAGGGGCAATGACTTGGCAGACGCTGCTGCCAAGTCAGCCATGCCCTTGTCCGACTCTCCGCTGCCGGTTTCATATCTGGATTTCCGGCAGCGTTTTACAACCGAGCTCCGGGCACAGTGGCAGAGATCTTGGTCTGAACAGCTTACGAACAAGCTCTTTGAGATCAAACCTATCATCAAACCATAGCAGTCTTGTTACCGCAGGAATCGCAAGGAGGAAGTTGTACTTGCTCGGCTCCGCTTAGGTCATTCGTTTATTTCTCATTCGTATCTTCTACGAGCGGACGACGAAACTAAGTGCTAGTTTTGTGACACCGTTTTAACTATAAAACATATTTTAATTTCTTGTCCATGTTTTAACCTTGAGCGGCGTTTGTTTTTTAAATTTAATGATTTTTACGTCCGAGCCCCTTACACTGGACATTGGTTTATCCAATCTTTATTGTTTTAACGCCGTCTTCGAATTTTTACATTTTATAGGATATTTTACTCAGATATAGTTTAATTCCAATGTTTAACCCAGGTCGCTTACACCTGGATTACTAGGGGCGAGGGCGGCTCAGTCGGTAGCGCGCCATGCTCGTAATCTGTAGTTCCCAGGTTCGAGTCCCAGCTGGGTCAGCGTTGAGATTCATCTCCGCAAAACTCCCCGCCCTGCCCACGGTCAGTAGGGGACACCGATGGGCTTGTAAAGGCCGCCGTCGGTCGGATGGGATGTTAAGCCGTGGCCCCGTGTGTGGGAGAGCCATACCCTGTGCATGTTAAAGAACACGCTGGATGGCCTTGACGGGAGGCTACCATCTGTCTCCCAACAGCTGTTCCAGTGGGTCCCCTCCCTCAACCTTCTATGAGCCTTCGGGGTCCTTGTGACCTGGCCATTTAGCCCATAGTGTGCAAAAAAGTGCCGCTCAGAGGTAAAACAACCCTACCTGGGTTACTTTTATATTTATAATTTATTTATACATTGTTTCGTGTTGTCGACTATGTTTCCTTTTATTGCTTCACATTTTTAGTATATGTTTGTGGTTTATTTTAAAATTTGGTTACGGGTTACACGACTTTTATCTTTTTTCTTATGGACATTCGTATGGCGCATTATAGCCTTAGATGCTAATGCGCCATTAAAACCCAAACAACCAACCAACTATTATACATTTAGATAATTTAACTTATTTAACTTTCTGCAAATATTGTTTTCAAATTCCTAAGTTTCAAAATTTGTTGTCGAATGGGTTGGGTTATGAACTGATGATTTGTTGTCACAATGGGTTGGGTTATGAACGTACAGTCACTCAAAAAAGTATCCGAACACTACGGTTGATTACAAAATTCAGAAAAAATATCTGTCGACGATTTTTTTTTAGAAATTAGTGATCTGGCAACTTTCGTGAAATCTAAAATCCAGATCACTAATTTTTTTTTTTTAATTCTGTAATCAACCATAGTGTTTGGATACTTTTTGGGGCGACTGTACCTGGAGGACCCGTGGCGACAGATTCGAGAGGACCTAGGAGAAAAAAAAATCTCAAATCCCTAACTGCCCGGAAGTGGGCGGTGTGTGGGGGATATACGGGGGGGTACTTGGATATATGATATGTATTGTACAAAACGTTTCGCAACTTAAGAATGAGATCCACAAAACTCCCCTGCCCACGGTCAGTAGAGGACACCGATCTGCTTCGAAAGGTCGCCGTCCGTCGGATGGGACGTTAAGCCGTTGCCCCATGTGCGGGAGAGCCATACCCTGTGCACGTTAAAGAACACGCTGGATGGCCTTGACGGGAGGCTACCATCTGCCTCCCAACAGCTGTTCCAGTGGATCCCTTCCCCCAACCTTCTCTGAGCCTTCGGGGTCCTTGTGACCTGCCCATTTAGCCCATGGTGTGCAAAAACGTGCCGCTCAGAGGTAAAACAACCCAACGTTAAAGAACACGCTGGATGTCCTTGACGGGAGGCTACCATCTGTCTCCCAACAACTGTTCCAGTGAGTCCCCTCCCCCAACCTTCTCTGAGCCTTCGGGGTCCTTCTGACCTGGCCATTTAGCCCATGGTGTGCAGAAAAGTGCCGCTCAGAGGTAAAACAACCCAACGTTAAAGGACACGCTTGATGTCCTTGACGGGAGGCTATCATCTGTCTCCCAACAACTCTTCCAGTGGGTCCCCTCCCCCAACCTTCTCTGAGCCTTCGAGGTCCTTCTGACCTGGCCATTTAGCCCATGGTGTGCAGAAAAGTGCCGCTCAGAGGTAAAACAACCCAACGTTAAAGGACACGCTTGATGTCCTTGACGGGAGGCTATCATCTGTCTCCCAACAACTCTTCCAGTGGGTCCCCTCCCCCAACCTTCTCTGAGCCTTCGAGGTCCTTCTGACCTGGCCATTTAGCCCATGGTGTGCAGAAAAGTGCCGCTCAGAGGGAAAACAACGTAAACCCAGCTCACAAGTGGAGAAAAATGCACGCAGTAGGTTAAATGAATTTAAATACAGAAATGCAGAAATAGAAAAATTTTTGTGTATCATATAAACTTGTATATATTGAAAAACAAACAGAAACTGAATTATTAACTGAAATAAATATCTGTTCATTTTAGTACATTATCGAAAATTACATTATATTTGCTATTAACTTAAGTAAAAACACGAGAGTGTACAAAATAGTACGTTATATACCGATTGTAAAAGATTTCACTTAATAAAATGCTCCAAAAAAATCGAGTTCTCTGCAGCCATTAGTGTGGGGACTCTAGGCGAGAGCCTCATGTGCCAGTGAGGAACGTTGAGTACTCTCCATCCCCATATCCGGACATTTGGAGGGGGGGAGGGAGGAAGCTCCTGAACTTCTTGGTCCTTGGGCCATCTGATGCGTTAATTCGCCACTGCCGCCAAAGTGGCAACGTTTTTTTATAACCATCCTGTTTCATTCTGATAGGTTTGGTTATAAACAGAGAGAAAACTAAGTGATGAAAATTGGTCAGGCAGATGGTGTTTCAGTTGCTTTGAATGGTTGCACTCTTGAGCAAGTATATGATTTTAATTATCTTGGGAGCTATGTAACAGATACTGATTAACAGACGAATAGGGATTGCTGCCGGGACTTTTAAGAATCTATGGAGAGTGTGGAGAAATAGGCGTATACACCTAAAGACTAAAATTAGACTGTATAATAGTTTGGTTCTTTCTAAGGTTAGTTATGGTAGTGAAACTAGATGCTTTTGATTCTAGATGCTTACGCAGTATCTTGGGCATTAGGTGGTTCAACTTTGTAACTAATGATGAGGTTAGGCAAAGGAGTTTGCAACCTCCTTTAAGCAGCATATTGTGCAGAGAGAGACTCCGTTGGTTTGGCCATGTTGCCCGTATGGATAATTATAGATTGGCGAATAGGGTTATGAACAATGTGCCTAAAGGCCTCAGAAAGAGGGGGAAACCTAAGATGCGGTGGGCAGACAATGTCAAACAGGACCTTGTTAGAATTGGTGTGCAGTGGCCAGATGCAGCAGATGTAGCTCAGGACAGACTTGCTTGGAGAATTAAACTGCATAGTCTGGTTGGACCTCCGTAGCCCATGGCTGCTTCAGGATGATGATGATGCACAAGGTGTCCCACAATATTTTCTTTTCCATTCAGAATTAAAAGAATTAAGATGAGACAAGAATGGATGAATGATGGTAAAAACGCCGTACATAGCTTTCACTGTAACACTGCGATGTAGTGCTGGAAACTACGCAGCCTAAAAACGCTCTATTATATACTGGTGCGCAAAATTTAAGTTACAACGCCATTTTATGTTAAAAGGAACTAACCACGAAACCTCTAACTTCTAAAATAAACATTTTATGTTAAAATGTGTGAATATAAATTAATGATCTCAATCAAACTACTATTCATCAAACATCAAATTTGAAATTTCATCAATATTCGTTGCGTATTCTACTGAGGTCCTGCCATCCTCTCAGACCTTCTACTGTGGATATAAACTGATAGGCTCCTGTCAGACCTCTGTGGCAAGCAGCTGCTTGAGGGGGTATTTATTTTATTTATTTAATGAGTTATGGAAGTTTGGATAACAAACAATACCAATGGGTAGTCATGAGATTTCATTTCGAAAGTTAATTAAAACTTAAACAATAAATATCGTTTTGGGTATGTTTAATAAAATAAGTGTATACTTTAGATGTTTCTTTCAGTAAATTTTTCGATGTTCGTCAATAGTGAGTTGAGTTATTTTAACTCTGACCAGCACTTTTTTGCACACAATGGGTTGGGTTACCTCTGAGCGGCACTTTTTCTGCACACCATGGGCTAAATGGCCAGGTCACATGAACCCTGAAGGCTCAGAGAAGTTTGGGAGAGGGGACCCACTGGAACAGCTGTTGGGAGACAGATGGTAGCCTCCCGTCAAGGCCATCCAGCGTATTCTTTAACTTTGGGTTGTTTTACCTCTGAGTGGCACTTTTTTGCACACCATGGGCTAAATGGCCAGGTCACATGAACCCTGAAAGTTCAGAAAAGGTTGGGGGAGGGGACCCCTAGAACAGCTGTTGTGAGACAGATGGTAACCTCCTTGTCAAGGCCATCCAGCGTGTTCCTTAACGTGCACAGGGTATGGCTCTCTAGCACACCGGGTCACTGCTTAACGTCCCATCCGACGGACGGCGGCCTTTCCAAGCCCATCGGTGTCCCCTACTCACCGTGGGCAGGGCTGGGAGTTTTGCGGAGATAAATCTCAACGCTGACCCAGCTAGTACTCGAACCTGGGAACTACAGATAACGGGCCTGGCGCGCTACCGACTGAACTCCCCCCCCCCCCCCCACGCAAAACTGTACTTCGAACCAAAGGAAAACTTCGAGAACTGGCCTTTGAGCTTCTTCGTCACCCAGCGTATAGTCCGGACATAGCTCCTTACGACTACCACTTCTTTCGTTCCATGACTCATTTTCTTCGAGGTAGGCGGTTTCAAACATGAAGAAAGTCAAAAACAGACATCGGGAGTGTTTAACCTTCAAAGATCAAGCGTAGTATCGAAGAGGAATCGAAAAACTTGCCGACAGATGGCTACGAACTTTTGAAAATGAAGCTTTTTTTTTTGCTGAGTTAGGGTTCGTTATTTATATTGTAATGCTCATTTCTCAAGTAGACGATTCACAGACTTATGAATCATCCTACCGTCTTTCCCCGAAAATAAGACCGGGTCTTATATTAATTTTTGCTCCAAAAGACGCACTAGGGCTTATTTTCAGAGGATGTCTTATTTTTTCATGTACAAAAATCCACATTTATTCAAATACAGTCATGTCATCTTCTTCTGGAACATCATCATAACTTTCCAAACTCCGAATTCCGACTTGAATTTCTCACGACTCCATTTCCTGTAGAACCATTGGCCAAAATCTCTCATGTCCAGCAATAGATTATAATGAAGCATTTACAAATACTTCATTATAATTTATATTATCATTTATTTTAAGTATTAATGTCAATATATTATTTATTTATATTTAATTATAAAAAAAATAAATACCCCCTCAAGCAGCTGCTTGCCACAGAGGTCTGACAGGAGCCTGTCAGTTTATATGCCACAGTAGGAGATCTGAGAGGATGGCAGGACCTCTGCAGAAAAACGACACACACATCCATGCCTAATTCCGGGGCTCGAACCCAGGTTAATTATATATTAATATTATTATTTTATAATTCAATACGTCCGTCGTGTGTTGCAACGGACGTAGTAAATGCGTCCGTCTGGCTGACGATCTTAACTGGGGCTTATTTTTGGGGTTGGTCTTATATTACGAGCATCCTGAAAAAACATGCTAGGTCTTATTTTCGGGGAAATACGGTAATATAAAGAAAAGTGTCTCTGTCTGTAACTTGCCTATGCACTTAGCCCTCATAGGTTTATCATTAGTGATTAATCGTGACTTAACTGTTAACATAATAAAATTAGCATAATAAAATCAGTTAACCATTAAAGAGTTGGGTATTCAGTCTCTATTAAATGCAGGAAGGAAATAGCCGGTTTTAGTTTAATACTATTGAAAAGCATTTGAATTTATCGCGTCTTTTGCGGATTCCATTAAAATGGTTCTCATATCCATTAGTGAAAATGGGTTGGATTGGGTTGTTTTACCTCTGAGCGGCACTTTTTTGCACACCATGGGCTAAATGGCCAGGTCACATGGACTCCGAAGGCTCAGAGAAGGTTGGGGAAGGGGACCCACAGGAACAGCTGTTGGGAGACAGATGGTAGCCTCCCGTCAAGGCCATCCAACATGTTCTTTAACGTGCACAGGGTATGGCTCTCCCACACACGGGGCCACGGCTTAACGTCCCATCAGACGGACGGTGGCCTTTCCAAGCCCATCGGTGTCCCCTACTGATGATCTCAACATGTCCCCAACGCTAACCCAGCAGGGACTCGAACCTGGGAACTACAGATTACGAGCCTCGCGCGCTACCGACTGAGCCACCCCCGCTCCTAGTGAAAATGGAGGTAGTGGGACGTCATCCTAGTCTGAACTGAAAACGTGGATTTTGAAAACCTTTCTGTTCCTAAAATTCCTTTCTTAGTTCAGAAAATTCATTCCCACCGGAGACGGGAAGGGGGAAGGGCGGTAGCCATCTGGTTCAACTCCCGCCTGGGCCAGTGTTGAGATTTATCTACGCCAAAAGCCCTGCCATCAGGACACCGATGGTCTTCAAAAGGCATCCGTCTGTTGGATGGGATGTTAAACAGCACTGACAAGAATTCCAGTGGAACCCCTTCCCCTAACCTTCTCTGAGCCCTCGAGGTCTTTGTAATCTGGTCATTTTGCCCATCATGTGCAAAAAAAAAAAGTCGCTCAGAGGTAAACTCTTTAATAAAAATACAACTAGGCCACTAATTTTGGGGCGGGGGTGGCTAGGTCTGTAGCGAGCCAGGCTCGTAATCTGTAGTTCTCAGGTTCGAGTCCCAGCTGGGTCAGCGTTGAGATTTATCTCCGCAAAATTCCCCGCCCTGCCCACGGTCAGTAGGGGGCACCGATGGGCTTGGAAAGGCCGCCGTCCGTCGGATGGGACGTTAAGCCGTGGCCCCGTGTGCGGGAGAGCCATACCCTGTGCACGTTAAAGAACACGCTGGATGGCCTTGACGGGAGGCAACCATCTGTCTCGCAACAGCTGTTCCAGTGGGTCCCCGAAGGCTCAGAGAAGGTTGGGGTGTTCCAGAGGGGAAACAACCCAACCTTCTCTGAGCCTTCGGGGTCCATGTGACCTGGCCATTTAGCCCATGGTGTGCAAAAAAGTGCCGCTAAGAGGTAAAACAACCCAACGTTAAAGAACCCGCTGGATGGCCTTGACGGGAGGCTACCACCTGTCTCCCAACAGCTGTTCCAGTGGGTCCCCTCCCCCAACCTTCTCTGAGCCTTCGGGGTCCATATGACCTGGCCATTTAGCCCATGGTGTGCAAAAAAGTGCCGCTCAGAGGTAAAACAACCCAACGTTAAAGAACACGCTGGATGGCCTTGACGGGAGGCTACCATCTGTCTCCCAACAGCTGTTCCAGTGGGTCCCCTCCCCCAACCTTCTCTGAGCCTTCGGGGTCCATGTGACCTGGCCATTTAGCCCATGGTGTGCAAAAAAGTGCCGCTCAGAGGTAAAACAACCCAACGTTAAAGAACACGCTGGATGGCCTTGACGGGAGGCTACCATCTGTCTCCCAACAGCTGTTCCAGTGGGTCCCCTCCCCCAACCTTCTCTGAGCCTTCGGGGTCCATGTGACCTGGCCATTTAGCCCATGGTGTGCAAAAAAGTGCCGCTCAGAGGTAAAACAATCCAATCCAAAACAAAACAATCAGTCCTTCATCAACCACGATTTCACGTATGGAGGTGCACTACGCAAAAGGAGATCCATTTGTTTCATGAAGCATAATTTAAGACTTTTTTTTCTCAAACGTTTCGTTCAAAGTTTGGATATGGTGATGATTGGATTGTTTTACTTCTAAGCGGCGATTTTTTGCACACCATGGGCTAAATGGCCACGTCACATGGACCCCGAAGGCTCAGAGAAGGTTGGGGGAGAGGACCCACTGGAATGGTTGTTGGGAGACAGATGGTAGCTTCCCGTCAAGGCCATCCAGCGTGTTCTTTAACGTGCACAGGGTATGGCTCTCCCACATACGGGGCCACGGCTTAACGTCCCATCTGACGGAAGACGGCCTTTCCAAGCCCATCGGTGTCCCCTACTGACAGTGGGCAGGGAGTTTTGCGGAGATAAATCTCAACGCTGACCCAGCTGGGACTCGAACCTGGTAACTGCATATTACGAGCCTGGCGCTCTACCGACTGAGCCCCCCCCCCCCCGGATATGATGAAATTCATAGCCCTAAGTACGTTAGTGTGTCACACTTTATCGAATTCAATTGTTTACGTTATTTGTCAAAATGCGGCTGAACTCTCCTGCTGCCCACCACTGATCAAATCTTCCTCCCCACTTTACGTAAAAAGAGCTTTAAAATTTATCTCCGCTGGGACACTAATGGACTTGGAAATGCCCTCCACGAATGGGGCTTTAAGTCATGATTCAGAGTGCAGGAGAGCCATACCCTGTGCAGGTTAAAGAACACACTGGATGGTTTTGACGAGCGACTTACGTCTCCTAATATTTGTCCACTGGGTATCCTTTCCCCAACCTTCTCTGTGCCCTTGGGATCCTAGTGACCTGTCAATTTGGCCAGCTGTGTGCAAAAAAAAAGCAGCTTAGAGGCGAAACAACCCACCATAAAAAGTGCACTTCTATTTCATGTGAAAGAGGTACCTGAATCGTAGCTTCGTAAATTCTAATGTAAATTAATTATGGTAAAATGTTACTTGCATGAAAGCTTTTCATCGAGATTATATTCTCAAGCTAGGCTTTCGTATACATGAGGGAACGAGCCAACCAACTCCAAGTTGCGAAACTCGTTAAAACCACAAAAAAATTAATTACAATAAAGATAGTGTACGTACCTTAGTAAACTGTTTTATTATTTAAACCAGTTAACAATGAGATTAATATATATATATCACAGGTCACTCCAAATATGTATAAATATATATAAGATTATATTTATTTTTTCAATACACAAAAATGTCAGCATTGTTCAAAATACTAGAAAAATGCACAATGCTTTGAAAACTCAAACATATTTTTAGGAACGAATGTAAATAATGTATTCCAAGTAAAAGGAACTTATCCACTTTCAAACTTGACACAGTTTATGAAATACCAGTGTATATACATATCATGCACATTAGTACAATTATAAATGTCTTCATTTTATAAACGTTTTTGCTTATTTCAGGTTTGAGTTAAAATCATAATATTTTGGGTTTAAAGTAAATAAATTTTTAGAAGCCAGCCAATATGAAAGAGTTGAAAATAAATATTTTAAAGCACACAAATGATTTCACAGAAATTGTTTCTCTAAAGAAAATGCTATAAACGTAGATGTACATAAACGTATATCTAGAAAATAAACGCTGATTGTTCTATTGCTAAATTTCAAAGAACGCAAAATGACATTATTTCCGCCAAAAACTTGTGGTCAAGTGGTCAGTCTTGTTTTTTCTTTGTATTTGGTTTTACTAATATAAATACAAATCTACAGAATTATCTTAGAACACAATACTTCAGTTAACTAGGAGATCTGTAAGAATGCAAAATGGCATTCATTTTTTCGTTGAGAAGTTGTTTTTTCTTCCTTACTTAATATTAGTTGAGAGAACAATTCAACAACATTATTAAATGTAGACCTACAATACAAATTCTACTTATTATTCCACTGGTAAATTTGAAAGAATGCAAAATGACATTCTTTTTATTATTATCGCCAAAACTTGAGGTAGAGTGGTCTTTTTATGTTTGGTTACAAAATACAAATCTACACAATTATCTTGAGATGTAATATTCCAGTTAGCTAGGAAATCTGTAAGAGTGCAAAAATGGCATTCATTTTTCATTAACAGACGTCGCTCTTGTTCTTGCTTTTTTATTACTTTAGAGAACAATTCAACAACATTATTAAGAAACTGAACTGCCTGAGCTCTCACAGCTTGTGCAGATTATTTTTTGCTATACTTGAGTGCAGTGAAACTTAGTGTATAATCTTGGAATCATAAGTTTGATCTTCGTAGAATTATACATAAAGCAACAACTTCACTCGAAATATGTTCAATATGAAAAAAAAACTATAAATACACAATAAAGTAGTTTATACGCCAACTTGATATGTCCTAGTCTTAATTCGAAACTTACATTTGCAAAAACTTAATTGACTTTTGTCTGTTATGGAAATTTACTCACCTCCATAAATGTTATGACAAGAAAATAAATCTGCCAACCAGATGCATCATCCACGATACTTCTGAATTCATGTATTGATAAATGATCAAGGCTCTTATCCTGCCTTTCGGTTAACATTTAAAATAAAATACAATTTTGTAATCAAAATAGTATTTTGGTCTTATATAGAAAGATCTATTACTGTAAGACATGTCGAAAACCAATATGAACTAAAAAAAAACATTAGTATATCAAGCAACATACACATACTAGACATATATATATATGGATGTAAAAAAATATGGTGTATACACAGTAATATTATATTATAGAAATAGACATCAATTGTATACGATTATAACTATATCAAAGTAGAATTTGCCTCAATATCAAAATGCGTTTCATATAGTACTTCAAAGTAACAAATAATAATAAAAATTACAAATATAAAAATAAATATCAGATAAATAACATATTTGTAATTGAAAACAAGGCTATTAAACACTGAACACAAATATATTTGACTTGTTAGAAACAATCTCTAAGACTAGATAAAATAAGTTGTACTTTATAATCCTCATAAAGGATTAGAGCCATCATGAGTAAATGTGGAAATATAGCGAACTGGTCCTTGGAGATTATTCAACTGTTTGATATTATTCAATAGTTTGACATGCATATCGTTATCAAATACTATGGATTATAAAGTGTCAGTTCACGCAGAGTTGCAATATTTTTGCGAGTGTATGGGGGGGGGGAGGAGTTCCACATCTGTTAAAGAACAGTAATGATATATATTTAAGCGATATTGAAATATTTTTCAGTTAGCAAATGTATTTTCTATTTTCAAATGTAATTATATGTGTATATTTTTTATTATACTCACATATTACCACCACCAAAGACTCTATTTGTTCCTTTCCATATATTCGAAAAAGATTTGTTTAGACGACTTCAAAACCATTATTTATTTGATAAAGTAAAAATCTTTCAGGGCTAAATCAAAATGATAAGTAAGAGACAAAAGGTTAACCTAGGGAAGGTGAGTTTCGAGGAGTAATATAGATCATGTTACAGCTTTAAAGAGGAAGGTTTCGGGTCGTGAAGAATGTTGCAGCGTACGCCAGTGGCACGACACGAAGAATCGATCAAACGGTATTTTTCAGAAATTTTAATACTGGATTTGATAAAAAGTTTTATCGTAAGCCCTTTTTTATGCTTAGCATCAATTGAAGCGATTAAAATCTGGCAACAATAAGTGCCGAACATTGTCGGCTGCAAACGAATTAAACCCGGCAACTACTATTTGACCGCTTAATGTTGTCAAACTTCGTCATATATTGATTTTGCAATGCTTTAAGACTATAAATATTCAGAAAAGATATTTAAATAATTGTGAAACAAGCGGCATTCGGACAAATCCTTGGAGCATCAAGTTAATGGAATAATGTAAGCATACAAAGGTAATTATTATTCTTGATAGTAGACTCAATGACAGGTTTTGGGAAGCAGTAGTAGAAAAATTTACGAACCTTTCAGTGGCTAACTAGGAGCGGAAGGGTCAACGTAATGAAATGCATATTTTTTTTTTTCGTTAAAAAAATTAGCTATAGATGAATAAGATAAAATATACGTACGAAATCAGTATCACTAAACATAAATATAAAATCAAATTTAGTGACATAATATAAAAAAAACTTTAAAGTATTCTTTGCTTTCACTTGCTCAAAATGATCAATGATTTTGTTGAGTTCGCCGTAATTTATGGGATCGAAAGGATAAAAATTATCACAAACGTGATAATTTTACATGTTTACTAATAGCTTGATTTAATAGCATTTTTTTCCCAGAGTAACAATTGTCCCTCATATTTCATCCGCTATTTATTTAAATTTGAAGCCAAACAATGTCCCATCCCCTGTATATTCATACTTGTATCCCGGTATCTAGCCGTACTAAATATTAATATATTGCTGAACTTTCGAATCGAATTAGTAACTGAAGTCTACCTAAATTTTTGCATTGAAGAATGATAGTCATTCATTTAAGAAAAATATTCATTAATTTTTTTAAGCTGAAAAAAACTTTTTTTAAAATTTTTATGTTTACTGAACAATTATTTTTAATTTTGAACAACTCGCTGAACTACGAAATCGCGTCAACTTCAAATTTACAGCTAGTGAAAAAGAGCAGAGCCAGTTGACAGAAAATGTTGGACAAAAGCATAAAAAAAGAGAACTCTCAGGCCTTTGATATTTTATCATTAATATTTCATGCGAACATCAATATTGACTATAAATAATATTAACTTTGATATACCTTAATATCTTATATATTGGACATTTTATATACACTATTTGGTATTCAAAAAACTTTAGTTGTTATATACAGTAATAAATAATTGTAAAAATATATTTTCTTCTTAAAAAAATAAAATACATAAATTACACCGAGCTCTTTAAAATGTAATACAAGAATTTTTTTAAACTTATACGGATAATTCATTTCTGATTTCAAGCTTCTTTTAATAAATATTAATTTACTTACAGTGACTATTATTTTTCAGCAAAATGGTATTTCTCGAAAGAAAATAAACTAGTGAGAGCGAATTTCTATTAGACTTTAGTTTTGCTTGCAATTTCTAAACCTTTGAGCAACTTAATTACTCAACTAAGAGCGTTGAGGAGGAGAAAAGAATTCAGGCAAAGAAGCCATCAGTGAAGCACAAGTCTTCCATTTTTGTCGAACCCAGCTTTCTGACTCCCATTTTTGACATTGAAGCCTCCAACATGAGCACTAAGTTGTTTATCGCCCCGGCGCACAAAGAAATAACGATGTGGATCACAACTTGCAGCCATATGGATCAGTGGAGTCGACACTGATACAGTTCCGACTGTTGGAGACGTACGCAGGACTCTGCGTCCATAATTTCTCGACACTCTGACGTCACCCCACTGGTTTTGCTTGATGCGGACTCCTCCGATGGTCCAGACTTCGTCGCCGTTGTCATAGAAACGATAGGAAGCGGTGGCCAAGGTAATCATGCAGTTTTCATAGGTCTGCTGTCCACATAGAGAACTGCTGTAAAAAACCTCCAGAGAAAAATCATGCTGTAGGTTGCGGAATCGTTCTGCCGTGGATTTAGTCCCTGAAGCATCTACCAGGTAAGCAAGACTGTGGTCTAGAGACGTGAAAGTTACTCCTCTCCTCGATATTTTAGCAACGCGGTTTCCTGTTTCCATGTGAACGGTAATTCCATCTTGCAACATCTTCCCACTTGGATGAATGATGCAGCTCTTATCGCCCATAGAATTCATGGATGCAATGCATTGGCCTGGAAAGTTGCTCAGATAAATAGCTCTGTCAGGAGTGATGTCCACCCGGACGCAGTGACGTAGCAACACGGCAATGGTGCCGTAAGCGGTCACCATCGGGCAACTATTCGGGATTTCCAGAGGAGCTATCTGAGATTGTAGATCTTCGTATGGTTGCTGTTCTTCCCCATACTCAATTTGAGATAAAGGAAATCCTGAACCATCCATACTAAGAGTAGTGTTGTAAGGATCCAAATACTGATAGCTGGCTAACTCCTGCCACAGACTCTGGCTGTAAGAATCAGAGAGATTCTGCAGTTCTTCGATGATTGGGTTCATGAAGACGTAGTTGTATTGGTAGGGACTGAGCACTGTGGATGATTGCTCGGTGGAGTAAAGAGACTGCAAGAAGAGAGAAGAATACCAGTCATAGTTCAGATTCAGCCAAGAAGTTTCTTGAGAAGTCTGGACGGACATACCGTCGTAGCTGTTCAGGTCATCTGGTCTAACCTGCTCCAGATCGTCATGAACACAGTACGTGTGGCTATACCTCTGCCTCCTCATATTTTATTGTCAGCTGGACTTAAAAACTGGAAAGAGAAAGAATATAGTTTTAATGTAACTACAGGTAATTTCATAATGGCAAGATAAAACTAAGTACAGTAGACTCTCCTATATAAAGGGCAGGGACGGTTTAAACAATTGCTGGCTCTGCAGCCAAGTTCCAAATGGAGTCTCTATACAGCGCAGGACTACGATTTGTTTACGACATACGATAAATTTAATGAAAATTGCACTACTTTATGTAAAATCGTCGATTGTGTCAATTAAAAAATGAAATTAATAGTACTTTAAATAAGTAAAAAAAAAAAACGAAGTCGGAGAACTGGAGAAATGGCTCCACGTTTAATCCGGCCCTGATATGCGGAGGAAGGGGAGCATGTTAATAGGAACCCACTCCAGTGCGTACCCAGGGAACAGAGAAAGTTACATCCCTTCCTATTCGAGGACTGGAAGCTGGAATAATTTTACTTTCTAAGGAACTCCCTGAAAAACATGCTCGCAATCTGTTCCCAGTTCGAATCCAAACTGCCAACGTTCAGCTTTATCTCCGCTATATCCCCACCCTATCCTCGGTCAGTGGGAGACACCAGTGGGCTTGGAAAGGCCGTCGTCTATCAGATGCAAGGTTGGGTTGTTTTACCTCTGAGTGCCACTTTTTTTCCACACAATGAGCTAAATGGTCAGGTCACAAGGACCCCGAGGGCTCAGAGATGGTCGGGGGGGGGGGGGGGAGAGACACTCTGGATAGATGTTAGGAGACGGATGGTAGCCTCCTGTCAACGCTATCCAGCATGTTCTTTAACATGCACAGGTATGGCCCTCCTGAACACGGAACCATGGCTTAATTTCCCATCAGATGGACAGTCGCCTTTTCAAGTCCATCGGTGTCCCCTACTGACCAAGGGAGACAGGACGGGGAGTTTTGCGGAGATAAATCGCAATGCTGCCCAGCTGGGACTCGAATCTAGGAACTGCAGATTACAAGCCTGGCATGCTACCAACTGAGCCACCCCACCCCACAGATGGGAGTAAGGCCGTGGCTCTGTGTGCAGGACGGCCATATCTTGTGCATGTTAAAGAACACGCTGGACGGCGTTGACTGGAGGATATATGTATCCTAATAGCTGCCCAGTGGGTCCACTTCCTCAACCTTCTATGAGCCCTTGGGGATCCTTGTGACCTGGCCGCTTACCCCATTGTATACAAAGATGTGCCCGCTCAGAGGTAAAACAACACAACCTTTAAATCAAAGATTCGAGGTCCCATTGGGAAGGGTGGGAATAAGATCCTATGCATTGGCGGATTTGAATGAAAATTGCGTTTAATGTCGGATAAATAATGTTTAAAAATGCTTCAAAAGCTAAAGAATGGTAAAAGAATAATTTTTTCAGTCACAAAATATCTCTAAACCTTGTGTTAAGAATAGTTATCTACGGTTTATGGAGTTGATTTTATTCAATTAATAACCTTTTCAGAGCCGAATTAGCATAATGGCCGGGGGCCACACCCTCAAGGGTGTGGCCAGCGCTATCGCAACTTCCAAGTTCTCCAGTTGGCCCCTTCCCTCAACCTTTCTGAGCCCTTAGGGTCCTTCTGATCTGGCCATTTAGCTCAAAGTGTGCAGAAAAGTGGCGCTCTCAAAGGTAAAACAACCCGATCCTCGCAAATCAGGGACTCGGCTATCTCGGGGTGTCTAAGGCAGTGGTTCTCAAACTTTTATGCTTCACGTACCTCCTGGAAATGTGTATGTAACTGGCGCACCCCTTGTATAGATAGATAAAACTATAGTTATAGTATAACAATGGGAATAAAATAAAACATATATATATATGCACATCAAATTTTGTATTCATAAATACATATATCGATAAACACAAAAAATTACATTTTTGCACAGCAGTGTTGCCAACTTAGTGACTTTGATACTAGATCTAGCGACTTTTGAGCTCTCACGGTGTACCCCAAAAAATTTTACCTAGTTCCCCACGTTGAGAACCCCTGGTCTAAGATATCGCTACAGAAAACATTTTCCTGAATATTTTTTAAATTAATTTAAAAATTTCACAATTTAACAATCGATTAAATTATTGAACAAATAAAATCGTTGATAGAACTATGACAACTATGGATAGAAAAAGTGCCTTCTTACATGGCAGACACGACTTTGTTTTCTACTATGTTATGAATGCTTAAATGTGAAGTCATACTTGTATAGTCCATATAGAACGTAAAATTCACGTTAGCGTGTAATAAAATATTTTCCACGTTCGTTTTTTTTTTCGCGTATAATCATATCTGCAATCGGCACGAGTTCTTTGTATAATTTTCAGATTAGCCAAATAAGTAGGGATGCAAAAGCTTATGGAAATCTTGCTCTGGTTAAGATCACGTCTTCTAAAAATATGAAAACCTAAGCATTTATTTATATTTGACAACTAAAGTTTTTAATGTTCCACCAGTTGAAACGAGAATGAAACTATATTTAGGATTTATTTTATCAAAATGAGGATTTAGGTATTCTGCAAACGAGTTATTATTCTAATGAGCACTTCTCTTACATCTTCATTTGTTTAAACAGAGTAATTAAAAAGTAACTTTTACAATTTCAAACAAAATTACTTTATTCTTTTCCCCAACCTACCAATTGAGCTTTATCTCCACTAACCCCCCCCCCCCACACACACACACACACACCACCACCACCACTAATACCTCAACGAGAAAAGAGACACTGGACACTGATGGGTTTGGAAATACCGCCATCCGTCGTATGGACGTTAAGCTGTGGCCCCGTGTGCGGGAGAGCCATAACCTGTGCATGTTCAAGAACACGCTGGATAGCCTTGAGGGTAGTCTTCCATGTCACCCAACAGCTGTCCAGAGAGTCCCCTTCAAAAAACCTTCTCCGAGTCCTTGTGATCGGGCCATTTAACCCATTATGTGCAAAATCAAAGTGGTCATAAGCCCCACCCACTCCCCTGGAGTACGCCACTGATGAGGCATATGCCATCAGTCTTCCATGACAATTCATGTAACTTGGCAGTCTTCCAAAATGCCCTCAGCGTTAGAGAGTTTTATCTCGTTTTTTAACAGATTTCGATCCACCATACTTGACAGACCGGGCCTACCATGTAATCAGGTTATAGCTCAGATAACATAGCTGGAGTTGGCAGGTGCCAGGTCGCAGGGCGAATGCCTCAGTCTGCATCCAATTCTCAACTCCAAATGCTCTTGTTAGTAAGAGAGACATGTTTTCAGTAGGCAAATTCGTATTTTAAGATGACAGTGTTCCGTGCTAGAGAGCAAGAAGTGTGCAATGGATTTAAGTGAATAAACTGGCCAGCCCCAATATTTGATTTAAATTTGTTGCATTAGGAAACATTATCATACAAATAAAGAAGATCACGTTGAAGCTATTATTTCTGCATGGCACCACCAGTTAGTCAAGCAATTGACTTGCAGAAGCTTTTTGAATCATTTCCAAATTCGGATGGTGATGAAAACAAATAAGTACTTCCAGATAAAACACTTACTTTTAGACCGAAAAGCTGTTTCTATCGAATTTCAACTATTACTAAATGATTTATTTACATAAAAATTGTAGGTTGGGAGGAAGGGCAACATCCCAACGCGACACCATTGGACAGCTGTTAAGAGACAGATGGTAGGAAACAGTGGTAGGGAAGGAGACCCACTAGACAGCTGTTAGGAGATATGGATCCCCCTCAAGGCCATCCAGCGTGTTCTTAATCATTTACAGGGATAGCTCTCCTGCATATGGGGCCATGGCTAAACGTCCCAGGACGACAGCCTTTCGAATCTTACTGGCACCTACCGAGCGAAGGAAGGGTGACAGTAAAGAAGTGCAGGTGACAGGCGAAGGCAGGATGATAGCAAGAAGTCAGTAGTGATGAAGGCAGGGGGACCGTTACGGTGTCACCTACTGACCGAAGGCACGGTGAGGATTTAGCGCAGATAAATCTCAACGTGGCGCAGTTGTTACTCGAACCTGAAGCGCTATTGACTGGTCACCTCTGCCCCAAGTAACGTTCAACCTTTTTCTTACGGTGAGTTTATCAAATAAGAGTAAATTATTGGCTATTAATATTACTGTCGATTAAATCAGGGGTTCTAAACGTGGGGTACGCGGTAAAAATTTTTGGGGTACGCCGTGAGAGCTCAAAAGTCGCTAGATCTAGTAACAAAGTCGCTAAGTTGGCATTATTATACTATAACTATAGTTTTATCTATCTATATAAGGATACGCCAGTTACATACACGTTTTCAGGGGATACGTCAATCATAAAAGGTTGAGAACCACTGAATTAAATTATTGATTATAAAAGTAAACAATGTTTTATGAAATAAAAGTAAATTATTGCATTTTTCTATCATATTCATTGGCAAAAGCGCAAGATGTACACAGACCGCAAAATGAAATGAATTGCAAGTTAAAAAAATTATGATCAATTAAATATTACAAGAGTTAAAAGAAACCTTAATTACAGTAAAAATATAATGTGTCTCGCTGTAATCGATCAGGCAGCTCACGATCGACGGATATCTCTTCCCTAGATCGCGCATTTTCAACAAATAGAAATTCTATAATTAACGTTCTGGCCTATAACTTTATTTATTTAAAAAAAAAACTATTTTTAGAAGTTATAAATTTGTTTATTATGAAAGCCGAATGGTATAATATGGCTTTTTCGATAATTTTTTTCTGTTTTTGAGTAATAGCAAAATTATGTCCTTTTCAATTCTTAGAAGGAATAGAAAACACAAATAAATATCTGTGATACTAATTTTTTTGTAGATACTACATACTTACAAAAGTTTCGTTTCAAAGTTGGGAAGTTTTGAATATAGTTTTCCATTCACACAGCATAGAAACTGTCAGTACTTTGTATAACTGATTTTAATTTTTGCGTGCCCAGAGCAAAAAAAAAAGGGGTAGGAAAAATATTAAAATGTAAAAATGAATAATATGATTTTTACGTGTTACTCTATATTGAATACTATAAATTACACTGCTCGACATAGAAAATGTCACACCATGAAGGAATGCACGAAATGAGACGAAACTTACCACACATGTGGACAATTAGGTGGGAAAGAAGTGATTTAATTTGTGACGGGAATGCGATGGGAGAGGAGATAGTATAATTTTGGCCTGAGTCAGTAGATCGTATGACCGCCATGCGAGGTTATACATTTGGCAACATGGCGTGACATTGAGTGGCAAAGTTCCCGGATGATGTGTTGAGGTATCGCGGACCATGCCTCGTTGTCCTGTGTCCATAATTCATTGACATTGCAAGGGGGTCGTGCAGAGGAAGAAAGTTGTCTGCCAATGACATCCCACACGTTCTCTATAGGGGAGAAGACTGGCGATCGCGCTGGTCAAAGCAACACTTGAACACCTTGTAGGCTCTGTCTGCTGATGTTGGCAGTGTGCAGGTAGGCGTTATCGTGTTGAAACTAGGCCTCAGGGATACCACAGAGATACAGCAAGAAAACGAGCTGCAGCACCTCATTGACATATCATCAAGCTGTCATTATACACATTATGTGTACAGCGGTGAACAGCTGTTGAAATTAATAGCACCACAAATCATGACATGACACCAGGCTGAGGAGCCGTATGAAGCTCATGGATGGCAGCAAGATGAGCCCTCTGACCACTTCATCTCCAGACTCTCAGTCAGCGATCATTGGTACTGAGGCAAAAGTGAGACTCGTCGCTGAATGGTTCCATTCGTCCCGCCATGCATTCCTGGTATGGCACCACTGCAACCTTACATGACGATGTGCTGCTATTAGTGGCAGTCGTCGCAATGCTGGCGAGAGCACAAACCTGCCGTAGCCAAACTCTGATTCACAGTCCGTGTCGACACGAGATGTCCTTAGCTGCCTGTACACTACGTCAAATGTCATCTGCTGTGGATTGTGGGACTGCTGTAGCTTGCCGTCGAATGTGACGATCGAGGCGTTTGGTCGTCCACCTATGTGCACCAGTCCCACTATGATGATGCAGGTTACTTTCCTCCAACCGCTGTTACCAGATTCGACTGACAGTTGTTGCATCCCGATGAGTTTCCACAGGGTATGTAGTCCTATGATGCCGTATATAGTCCTATGATGAAGCCTCTGGTAAAGGTGTTCGTGTGATGGTAGGATTCCCGATGATGTCACCCAGGCATTCTCACTCCTTACACGTGTTTTCGCCACCGAGATCACTCCTATACAGTGGCCCACACGCCAGGTGAGGACGACCAGACTTAGCAATGCCGAGCCGTTTTGCCCTGTTATCTCCCTCATCTATCACGTGATTGTTTCGCGATTGCATTCATTTACATAACCCAACTGTTAACACATACTCACCTATTTGCATGGCACTTCGACAAATACTTCCTGGTGTGGCATTTTCTATGTCGAGCAGTGTATATGCTATGTCCTATACGCCGGCAAATACGGTAATTACCTAATTTTTTCCACTGTTTGATAATAAATTTCCAAATCCGTTTCGATTACATTTCCCTAAATAATTGTGTAAATATATTCCGATCATAATGGCGCACTAGCACTTCGTGTGTTTATAGAACGGAAAGAGATTGCACTTTGACAAGCATAATATCTGAGATGAAAATACTAGATAGAAATTCTAGTTCGTCCAAGAATTAATAACAAAATTTAGGATATAAAATATCTAAATTTCAACTGTATCCGGGCTTGCATACACATCGACAAAATATTTTTATTTAACAGAATAATAATAATTAAGGGTATTATAAATATAATAGTTCAGAGTTGTATACGATTAACAAAACAGTCTCTTATTCCTGTCTACTTCAGGCAATATTTTTATTATAATCTCCAGAAATTAACTTTTTCACATGAAACGCTGCACAAAAGTAGGCACACTTTAAATTATTTCATGAAATTGGTAAAAAAATTCTAAAATTTATACTCGATATGTTCTAAAAGTTAATTTTTCCTTAATAACGTGCTGCCGAAATCTGATCAAAAGAATTAACGCAATCAGTCTTTTATAATGCATTGAACTTAAGTTATAATGTAGGATCGATTTGTGATCAGATTTTAATAAGTTGCAGCAAACTATAAATATGTAATAATCCAACATTTTACAAATAAACGAAAAGCTATTCTAGTTTTAAATCACCAAAATAAAAATTAGGTGCTTTATTAAACAGTTTAATTGAAATAACTTATCAATACTAAAACTTACCAAGATCTCAACTCTAATGCTACGTGAGAACCGCACGGGGAAAAAACTATGTTGACACTTAATGTTCAGGAGCTCAAGAATTTAATTTTGACTTTAATAATCGACGGGCCTATTTAAAACCGAATTACAGGCAGGATACCATTTTGTTTAACCTCGAGACAGCAGCGGTTCTGGATGTAGAAGAACAGAACAGCGCGCGACTTGCTATCAGCTATCGCGTACAAAGTGGTTGCAATGTTGACATTAACGAAAAAAAGTTTAGGAGCTGGATATAGCTGAGATTGTAGAAGTCATAAAAAGAAAAGAATGCAAAATGATACTTAGAATATGAACTACTCAATCTTTTGAAGAATATATTGATGGATAATCGGTAGTAACTGGGGTCAAGAAATTTCGGAAAATCTTGTTTTTTTAATGTAATCAATATTCGTTTCTGAAGTCTAGAAAATAAATGAGATTGAACGCTATTTGTTTAAATTATCCACTACGTATGTATAATAAGTAAATGCAATATTTAATCAAGAAATATATATATATCAATCACTCGTTACCTTTTCAAACTTTGTGATCATGACAAAAAACATTGATATGGAATTTTATGATTCAGGGTATGTTTTAAGTGCCCCTAAGTCGGAAATATGGTTTTCCCATCTATTCATTAAGTAGTAGAGGCCCTATATAGGTAGAGGTTGGCCATCTCAAAATTCGACGCCATGTTTTGTCGTCGCTCGGATTGTTTAGCGTGCAAATCTGAATTACCATTCAGTTTTGCACGCTATAAACAATCCGAGCTACGCTAAACAACGGATACTTATGGATTCCGGAAAAGGGTAGGGTAATATTTAATAAAGATATCAGTGATCATGATTGGAAACACTTTGAAAACGGCTAACAAAAAAAGTAAATTTTAGGACTTTTTTTTAAAAAAAAAGGTATAATTTCGCTTTGTTGTCTGTCCGTCTTTGACATCGAACTTTTTTGTTTATACAGATAAATAAAGAATTCTTTTTGTGTTAGATAGGTGTTAGTCACATATTACGATCTGCATTTTTCGAATTTCCCATAAGTTATAACTGCGCCCTCTAACGGTGGAAAAAATTGAAAATTCCAAAATAACAAACGAATATTCCAAACGATGTAGTTATGTTAGAAGTTTGAAATTTTGGTGTTGAAATGTGAAGGTTACGAAGTTGCCATTGGCAACAATCAGTTGACCCTTTAGGCCTAGTGCGGAGGGGAGGTGAATGCAATTTTTGTTTTAACAGAAAAGTGTATGTTTTTAGAGATAAATCAAAAATTTCTTTTGGGTTCGACAGGTATTGATGAAATATTACAATTTGCATTTTGCAAATTTCCCAAATCTATAATTGCACCCTCTAACGGTGTAAAAAAAATCGAAAAACCCAAAATTTAAAACGAATATTGTAAACGATATACTTATGTTAAAAATTTTAAATTTTGGTCATGGAATGTGAGTCTTGAAAATTCCATTGATAACAATGAGTTGTCTCTAAGCCCTAGGTAGGTAAGAAACGGAACGGTTTTGTTTTAAGAGATAATTGGAAATCCCTTTTTAGTTGGTTACTAATGAAATGTATTCGCATTTCCAAAGGTAGTTTTAATTTATATCATTAGAGATCACTAAATATCGAAATTGCAAAACTTTTAACGTTTCAAGTGATCTGCTTATGGTAGAAATTTCGGCGTGTAGAGTTCTGTTATGGTAGAAATTCCACTGACAGCAATGATTTTCCCACTATTTTCAGAGGAGCAAGAAAAAAGCAACTTTTTAAATTGAAGAACGAAAAGACAAATACTTCTAACGTTTTAAAATTATTAATAAAATACTACTATGTGCATTTCCCCCATCATACATAAAAAAATAAATAGCCCCTCAAGCAGCTGCTTGTCAGTTTATACGCCATAATAGAAGGTCCATGAGGATGGCCGGACTTCAGCAGAAAGACAACACGAACATCCATAATTAAAACTTTTAAGGAGTAAAAAAGTAGGCAAAGGAAGAGCTTCATTCTCTTTGAAAATGAAATTCCCATATGCACCAGAGGCGATATGCGTTCTTCTAATTATTTTACACTTTCAGTACCCTCTGACGGTGGAAATTCGAACTACTGTATAATTGAGAAAATAAACTATTAGTATTTTATCAGTACCTGTAATGTGCGAAAAAAGTTTTTCATTTATCTCTTAAAGCAGAAAAGTTGCATTTTAGCAATGGGACAAATGATTACTATTAGGGTAAACCACTTGATCATTACACTCTTTGACCAAAAATTTAAGTTTCTAGCAAAAAAGTATCGTTTTCAATATTTATTTAAAAATTTTTCTATTTTCCAGCTTTTTTTCCGCCACTAGAGGTCGCCTTTCGAGTTTTTATTTACCGCCTTTAGCACTCTCTAATTCTGGAAATTCCAACTGATGAGTGTTCGCAAAATGTAAATATTAATATTTTTGTGGAAACATACGGGATTCGAACCGGCATCTTTCCAGAAACATGCCAGAGTATTTTAACCTGTTGAACTAACGACGGCTTTTTTCACAAGAAAACATTTATTGATTTATAAACGTTTAATCATCTTCAGGTAACGCTGAGATTATCAAATATTGTTTAAATCATTAATAACGCTAAATAGCGTGATGTGACTTCATTATTTATTTCCATCTTACTCAGAGCACTGAAAAAGAAATAGTTGCCACCCGAGATCATAGATGGCGCCAAAGGTGACGCTCAAAATTCACGGGAAGAGTGAGAGTCATCATTAGTGGAAAAAAGACTGAGGGCAGTAGTTCAACAGGTTAGAATACTCTGGCATGTTCTGGAGAGATGCGGATTCGAATCCCGTATGTGGGAAATTTTTTTCACAAAAACATTTATTGATTTATAGACGTTTAAACGTCTACAGGTAACGCTGAGATCATCAAATATTGTTTAAATCCGTAATATTTTGCTAGTGCCTGTAAAACAAAAAATATATATATTGTTTTGTTTATCTCTTTAAAAAAAGTTTCATTTTCGCACCCCCTTTTGGCTAAGACGACAAAGCCTTGTTGCCTTGTAAACCTTCTGACCATAACGCTCGACTACCAAAATTTCAGATTTCCGGTGTAAATAGTTTGCTTGTAAATTTCGCATTTTCCAGCTTTTCCATCGTTAGAGGGCGCTATTAAAGCTATTGAAAATTGCGAAACGCAATATTTGTTCGACATCTATCCAACTCAAAAAGAATTTTTCATTTAGCTCTAAAAGTAAAAAAAAATTGATTGTCTATAGACGGACAGAGAGATGGACAGACAACAGTTAACAGAGAGATGGACAGACAGACGAACAAGTATTGGCATAGGCAGACGACAAAGTGAAACATTAGCTCGTTTTTCAAACGAACCTTAAAAGAAATATTTTGTTGGTTTTCAGTTAGCTCATTTCACTTTTGTAGCCGATTTGCCGTCTTCTGATGAAGTTTCTCGGAAAAAAATATTCATTAATTTATTTCTTTGAGTGAAATTTTAAATCCAAATGTAGCGCAGTCAGGCATTTTAAAATGTAAAAGGTTTTATAAGCAAGAAATGCGGTAGAAATATACTGAGAAGTTTTAACTTGGCACATGCACTAACTCATAGGCTTTCATCTCACGGTACGACAAAATATGGCGCCCATAAACCACGTGATTCAATCAACCAATGGCAGTGAATCACCGAGATTGCCTCATACAAAGCACTGGCAAAATACTTTAACTTTCCAACTTCCTGCAGACTCTCCATCTCAATATGTGAAATATAACTCTCCTCCCTGCAGACACCCCCTACTCAAAAGATCCATTGGACACCAAAAGATCCAGATGCCAAAAAGATCCAAAGGGACAAAAAAGAAGCATTTTGGACACATTACTGCACCACCTTATTTCTCTAGTGCAATTGTATGATGTTTTCAAATATATATATATACATAATTATACTCTGTAACCATAAACTACAAATCCCAAAGTACCCTTTTCAAAAAATCATTACTAGTGGTGGCAAACCATCTGCCCGACCAATTTTCATCACTTTAGTTTTCTCTCTGTTTATAACCAAACCTACTATACTACCAGTCTCATCAACAGCTTGAATGAAAGAGTTCATTTCATCAACATCATTTGCCAAAAGACCTAAATCATCAGCATATTCCAAATCAGAAATTTCAAGATCTGCCAACCATTTTAGGCCATCCTTAATTGTAAGAGATTCGGGGCGATTTTGAATATTTACCTTGCACCCTTCTTACCAACTTCCGGCCAACATGGGCCACACAGCGATCACACACGCTACAATTTTCACTCCCAGAAGAACTTTACTCCAAACCTCTCCCCTCCCCACCCCCTTGCCACAAAACTACGACGCAGCACTTCCTTGGCACGAAACTTCAACCACCTCCTTCACTTTTAGGCGTCCTGCGACCAAAAGCCTATCGCCAACATGTAGGGTCGCTAGCACTTCACTGTACTGGTCCCTACTTTTGACGCACACAAAAAAAAACTTTTTCTCGTGGACCAGATAAAGGGGCCAAGGTCCCTTTTACAAAATGGTCCAATTTTTAAAGAAGGATGTTAGACTCTAACTATACAGGACCTCTAATTAAGTTGGAGACAGCAGCTCCCCCAGAGATTTCCCAGACACTTGTGACAGGTTTCACCTCGACTCACCGCAGCTAGGAACCAGATCTCGAAACCTTACACAGGAAGGCTACACCAAATTCAGGACCGGTCGTCGAGTGCCTGCGGGATTATCGGGATCTGAAAACTTCCACCACCAGTGACGTAACCCCGGACGTAAATGAGCGTCACTCTACCTGTTGGGAATACGCCTGATAATCATTACAAACACCTGGCAATTCTTCATAAACGTAAAACAAGCGTAGTTATTTTTTTTTGCATTTAAAAAAGGCTTGTAATTAATATTCCATCAAATATTATTGGAAAAATTAAAAACCTGTGGTGTTAGGGGATATTTGTTTTTATGGATTAAGAGTTATTTAATGAATAGGAAGCAAAAAGTGAAAAAATCGAAAATATATTAGTGAAGAAATAAATGTATAAGTTAGTGTCCCTCAGAGTTCTGTTTTGGGGCCTTTATTTTTTTGCTTTACATAACTGGCTTTTGTAGATTGATTTGAATGGTAGAATAATTTCATTTGCAATATTATTTATATTCAATTATAATATTATTAATATTTATTGATTACAGATGATTCTGCACTAATATATTCTGGAGAAAAAAAGTAAATTTTAGAGACTATAAAGAGCGACTGGATAAAAATAAAAATGTGGCTAAAAGTCAATAAAATCTTTTTAAGTACTAAGAAGATAAAATACGTATATTTATATTAGACCAAGAGAAAATCTGATTGATTTTTTTTCACGATAAAGTGATTTTCCATTCTGAATTTTTTGCTGGAGAAAATTGCAATTATGACAAAAAACGAGGGGCGTTGAATGCTATAAATATTTGGGTATTTTCATAGATATAAAGATGTCCTGGAAAATACAAATATCTGATGCTGTTTTAAAAAAATTAACTGCATCATATCTAAAATTAATTTTATTAGGAAATTTATAGATTTATCTTTATTAAAATTATTTACTTTTCTTGGATAAAATCTTCTTTGCTATGTGGTCGTTTGTCGTGGGGTAAAGTTTGACTACAATCAAACCATTTATGTGCAGAACCACACAATTAGATGCAAGATGAAACAAAATTTGAAAGCGTTGCAAATATATATATTGAATTAGGTATATTATAAATAAAAAAATTATATGCATTTCAAGTACTGAAATGTATAAGGAAGAATTTTAATGTTCAAACCTTACGGACATTTGAAAGGAATACCCAACTGTCAAAAGATCTTTTTCATACCTGATTTAGAAACGTACAAAATAATGTTAAAAACATTGTCAGCTTTGCACCCTTAACGTACTACTCCAATCACAACTGTCGTCGATAACATGGTACTCCTTTCAGGAGGTAACGACGACGCGGTACTCCTTTCAGGAGGTAACGAGGACGCGGTACTGCTTTCAGGAGGTAACGAGGACGCGGTACTCCTTTCAGGAGGTAACGAGGACGCGGCACTCCTTTCAGGAGGTAACGAAGACGCGGCACTCCTTTCAGGAGGTAACGACGACGCGGCACTCCTTTCAGGAGGTAACGACGACGCGGCACTCCTTTCAGGAGGTAACGACGACGCGGTACTCCTTTCAGGAGGTAACGAGGACGCGGTACTGCTTTCAGGAGGTAACGAGGACGCGGTACTCCTTTCAGGAGGTAACGAGGACGCGGCACTCCTTTCAGGAGGTAACGAAGACGCGGCACTCCTTTCAGGAGGTAACGACGACGCGGCACTCCTTTCAGGAGGTAACGACGACGCGGCACTCCTTTCAGGAGGTAACGACGACGCGGTACTCCTTTCAGGAGGTAACGAGGACGCGGTACTCCTTTCAGGAGGTAACGAGGACGCGGTACTCCTTTCAGGAGGTAACGAGGACGCGGCACTCCTTTCAGGAGGTAACGAGGACGCGGTACTCCTTTCAGGAGGTAACGACGACGCGGCATTCCTTTCAGGAGGTAACGAGGACGCGGCACTCCTTTCAGGAGGTAACGAGGACGTGGTACTCCTTTCAGGAGGAAACGAGGACGCGGTACTCCTTTCAGGAGGTAACGAGGACGCGGTACTCCTATCAGGAGGTAACGAGGACGCTGTACTCCTTTCAGGAGGTAACGATGACGCGGCATTCCTTTCAGGAGGTAACGAGGACGCTGTACTCCTTTCAGGAGGAAACGAGGACGCGGTACTCCTTTCAGGAGGTAACGAGGACGCGGTACTCCTTTCAGGAGGTAACGACGACGCGGCACTCCTTTCAGGAGGTAAGGAGGACGCGGCACTCCTTTCAGGAGGTAACGAGGACGCGGTACTCCTTTCAGGAGGTAACGACGACGCGGCATTCCTTTCAGGAGATAACGAGGACGCGGCACTCCTTTCAGGAGGTAACGAGGACGTGGTACTCCTTTCAGGAGGAAACGAGGACGCGGTACTCCTTTCAGGAGGTAACGACGACGCGGCACTCCTTTCAGGAGGTAACGACGACGCGGCACTCCTTTCAGGAGGTAACGAGGACGCGGCACTCCTTTCAGGAGGTAACGACGACGCGGCACTCCTTTCAGGAGGTAACGACGATGCGGCACTCCTTTCAGGAGGTAACGATGACGCGGCATTCCTTTCAGGAGGTAACGAGGACGCTGTACTCCTTTCAGGAGGAAACGAGGACGCGGTACTCCTTTCAGGAGGTAACGAGGACGCGGTACTCCTTTCAGGAGGTAACGAGGACGCAGCACTCCTTTCAGGAGGTAACGAGGACGCAGCACTCCTTTCAGGAGGTAACGAGGACGCGGTACTCCTTTCAGGAGGTAACGACGACGCGGCACTCCTTTCAGGAGGTAACGACGACGCGGTACTCCTTTCAGGAGGTAACGACGACGCGGCATTCCTTTCAGGAGGTAACGAGGACGCGGCACTCCTTTCAGGAGGTAACGAGGACGCGGTACTGCTTTCAGGAGGTAACGAGGACGCGGTACTCCTTTCAGGAGGAAACGAGGACGCGGTACTCCTTTCAGGAGGTAACGACGACGCGGTACTCCTTTCAGGAGGTAACGAGGACGCGGCACTCCTTTCAGGAGGTAACGACGACGCGGCACTCCTTTCAGGAGGTAACGACGACGCGGCACTCCTTTCAGGAGGTAACGATGACGCGGCATTCCTTTCAGGAGGTAACGAGGACGCTGTACTCCTTTCAGGAAGAAACGAGGACGCGGTACTCCTTTCAGGAGGTAACGAGGACGCGGTACTCCTTTCAGGAGGTAACGAGGACGCGGCACTCCTTTCAGGAGGTAACGAGGACGCGGCACTCCTTTCAGGAGGTAACGACGACGCGGCACTCCTTTCAGGAGGTAACGACGACGCGGTACTCCTTTCAGGAGGTAACGAGGACGCGGTACTCCTTTCAGGAGGTAACGAGGACGCGGTACTCCTTTCAGGAGGTAACGAGGACGCGGTACTCCTTTCAGGAGGTAACGACGACGCGGCATTCCTTTCAGGAGGTAACGAGGACGCGGCACTCCTTTCAGGAGGTAACGAGGACGCGGTACTCCTTTCAGGAGGAAACGAGGACGCGGTACTCCTTTCAGGAGGTAACGAGGACGCGGCACTCCTTTCAGGAGGTAACGACGACGCGGTACTCCTTTCAGGAGGTAACGAGGACGCGGTACTCCTTTCAGGAGGTAACGAGGACGCGGTACTCCTTTCAGGAGGTAACGAGGACGCGGCACTCCTTTCAGGAGGTAACGAGGACGCGGTACTCCTTTCAGGAGGTAACGACGACGCGGCATTCCTTTCAGGAGGTAACGAGGACGCGGCACTCCTTTCAGGAGGTAACGAGGACGCGGTACTCCTTTCAGGAGGTAACGAGGACGCGGTACTCCTTTCAGGAGGTAACGAGGACGCGGCACTCCTTTCAGGAGGTAACGACGATGCGGCACTCCTTTCAGGAGGTAACGATGACGCGGCATTCCTTTCAGGAGGTAACGAGGACGCTGTACTCCTTTCAGGAGGAAACGAGGACGCGGTACTCCTTTCAGGAGGTAACGAGGACGCGGTACTCCTTTCAGGAGGTAACGAGGAAGCACCACTCCTTTCAGGAGGTAACGAGGACGCAGCACTCCTTTCAGGAGGTAACGAGGACGCGGTACTCCTTTCAGGAGGTAACGACGACGCGGCACTCCTTTCAGGAGGTAACGACGACGCGGTACTCCTTTCAGGAGGTAACGACGACGCGGCATTCCTTTCAGGAGGTAACGAGGACGCGGCACTCCTTTCAGGAGGTAACGAGGACGCGGCACTCCTTTCAGGAGGTAACGAGGACGCGGTACTGCTTTCAGGAGGTAACGAGGACGCGGCACTCCTTTCAGGAGGTAACGAAGACGCGGCACTCCTTTCAGGAGGTAACGACGACGCGGCACTCCTTTCAGTAGGTAACGACGACGCGGCACTCCTTTCAGGAGGTAACGACGACGCGGTACTCCTTTCAGGAGGTAACGAGGACGCGGTACTGCTTTCAGGAGGTAACGAGGACGCGGTACTCCTTTCAGGAGGTAACGAGGACGCGGCACTCCTTTCAGGAGGTAACGAAGACGCGGCACTCCTTTCAGGAGGTAACGACGACGCGGCACTCCTTTCAGGAGGTAACGACGATGCGGCACTCCTTTCAGGAGGTAACGACGACGCGGTACTCCTTTCAGGAGGTAACGAGGACGCGGTACTCCTATCAGGAGGTAACGAGGACGCGGTACTCCTTTCAGGAGGTAACGAGGACGCGGTACTCCTTTCAGGAGGTAACGAGGACGCGGTACTCCTTTCAGGAGGTAACGACGACGCGGCACTCCTTTCAGGAGGTAAGGAGGACGCGGCACTCCTTTCAGGAGGTAACGAGGACGCGGTACTCCTTTCAGGAGGTAACGACGACGCGGCATTCCTTTCAGGAGGTAACGAGGACGCGGCACTCCTTTCAGGAGGTAACGAGGACGTGGTACTCCTTTCAGGAGGAAACGAGGACGCGGTACTCCTTTCAGGAGGTAATGACGACGCGGTACTCCTTTCAGGAGGTAACGAGGACGCGGCACTCCTTTCAGGAGGTAACGACGACGCGGCACTCCTTTCAGGAGGTAACGACGACGCGGCACTCCTTTCAGGAGGTAACGATGACGCGGCATTCCTTTCAGGAGGTAACGAGGACGCTGTACTCCTTTCAGGAGGAAACGAGGACGCGGTACTCCTTTCAGGAGGTAACGAGGACGCGGTACTCCTTTCAGGAGGTAACGAGGATGCAGCACTCCTTTCAGGAGGTAACGAGGACGCGGTACTCCTTTCAGGAGGTAACGACGACGCGGCACTCCTTTCAGGAGGTAACGACGACGCGGTACTCCTTTCAGGAGGTAACGAGGACGCGGTACTCCTATCAGGAGGTAACGAGGACGCGGCACTCCTTTCAGGAGGTAACGAGGACGCGGTACTCCTTTCAGGAGGTAACGACGACGCGGTACTCCTTTCAGGAGGTAACGACGACGCGGCACTCCTTTCAGGAGGTAAGGAGGACGCGGTGCTCCTTTCAGGAGGTAACGACGACGCGGCACTCCTTTCAGGAGGTAACGACGACGCGGTACTCCTTTCAGGAGGTAACGAGGACGCGGTACTCCTATCAGGAGGTAACGAGGACGCGGCACTCCTTTCAGGAGGTAACGAGGACGCGGTACTCCTTTCAGGAGGTAACGAGGACGCGGTACTCCTTTCAGGAGGTAACGACGACGCGGTACTCCTTTCAGGAGGTAACGAGGACGCGGTACTCCTATCAGGAGGTAACGAGGACGCGGCACTCCTTTCAGGAGGTAACGAGGACGCGGTACTCCTTTCAGGAGGTAACGAGGACGCGGTACTCCTTTCAGGAGGTAACGACGACGCGGCACTCCTTTCAGGAGGTAAGGAGGATGCGGTACTCCTTTCAGGAGGTAACGAGGACGTGGTACTCCTTTCAGGAGGTAACGAGGACGCGGTACTCCTTTCAGGAGGTAACGACGACGCGGTACTCCTTTCACAATTTCACCTGGTACTCCTTTTACAAATGTTTTCACATGGTACCCTTTCACAACGATCAATGTTACTCCTTTCACAATTCTGATGCAGTGCCGTCAGAAATGTCGGACTCTTTTCGAGGGATCTCTCCCGACCCACGGCAGCTAGGAACACGATCTGTTATCCCAACTGGGCTAGAACAAAGTGGGACAAACCCACCAAAATTTGGGACCGATCGATAATGTAACCACGTAACCACAAGGAAACAACAATTTCTGCCACTTGCTACGTCATACTTATCCGCCCGTCCATTTTTGCCCGGAATTACGTCTATTATACAATATGATGATAGTTAACAAGTTTTTATTAATGTCATTTCCTCTAAATTTAATATCGATATTAATAGTGGGTTGGGTTGTTTTACCTCTGAGTGGCACTTTTTTGCACACCATGGGCTAAATGGCCAGGTCACAAGGACCCCGAAGGCTCAGAGAAGGTTGGGGGAGGGGACCCACTGGAACAGCTGTTGGGAGACATGGTAGCCTCCCGTGAAGGCCATCCAGCGTGTTCTTTAACGTGCACAGGGTAGGGCTCTCCCGCACACGGGGCCACGGCTTAACGTTCCATCCGACGGACGGCGGCCTTTCCAAGTCCATCGGTGTCCCCTACTGACCGTGGGCAGGGCGGGGAATTTTGCGGAGATAAATCTCAACGCTGACCCAGCTGGGACTCGAACCTGGGAACTACAGATTACGAGCCTGGCGCGCTACCGACTGAGCCACCCTCGCCCCAATATTAATAGTGCTTTCAGATAATTTGAACTGAAAAAAAAAAACCATCGAGAAATTTATTGCCTGAACATTACATTTTGTGAAAAATCTGTGCGTAGTGACGAAAATTAGATAAAATCTTTAAAATCACATGGATAAAATATTTAAGACAGGGACCATCGCAATCTTGTGTAATGCATTGTAATAAAGGCATATACATATCAAATTTCATCTTGAAAGACGGTGCCAGCGAGTTAACTATGTTTCTGTGAGCTTGAAGCAAAGAAAGTCTGTTTCACCTGGTAAAATATAATGAAAAAAACTTAATTGTTACGTCGAATATCTTTCCTCGTTCTTATTTGCACACGCTACCATTCTGTTTAACACGAATGTCACGTGAAATGACGACGTATTGTAAAAAGAATAAAAACGCGAGACGTAATCGAAGAAAATGAATCATCATTCTGTTTTCCTGATTAATAGAATAAAATGTTCTCTCGAAAATGATTAAAGAGAAAAATTATATTAGAGGTAAAACAACCCAACAATTCTTTGCTCTGCTTCGGAAATTAAACGCATACGACATTAGATGCGAAAGTTTTATGTTATCACGGTTAGAAATCTCGCCTGGCAATTTTCACAGATTTCTTTCTTTGTTATTCTTAAGCTTTACATATGACTCATGAAAAGTTTCGTTTTTTTTTCTCGATTTTTATCTCCAACTTAGTAAAGCCCATTCATCCACCCTGCTATTTAGAAATGCTCTTTTTTTCGTGATCATCAGACTGTTAGCATTTCGCCAAGTGCACGATCAAGTTCCCACGACTGAATAGTAGTGACGGATGGATCCTTCTTCCTCCTTTATCATTTGCGTGAAGCGTTCACATCGACGGCTATTACGCATTGTTCTCTCACGTGAGAAGCGCGCGCATTGCAACGAATAAACAAGGTCGGTTGCGATGGGTCAATGGCCTGTGCTTAAGAACTGGAATTCCTTTTGTCGCGTTTTTCGATCATTCCTTCAATTATGCTAGACACAAGCTAAACATTAACTTCATAAAAGAATTCTTAAAAAAAAAATCATCTTTTTGAACAACTGGATAAGTTTCCAGTTTGAAAATAGAGGCTTGTTTTGGGTTGTTTTACCTCTGAGCGGCACTTTTTTGCACACTATGGGCTAAATGGCCAGGTCACATGGACCCCGAAGGCTCAGAGAAGGTTGGGGGAGGGGACCCACTGGAACAGCTGTTGGGAGACAGATGGTAGCCTCCCGTCAAGGCCATTCAGCGTGTTCTTTAACGTTGGGTTGTTTAACCTCTGAGCGGCACTTTTTTGCACATCATGGGCTAAATGGCCAGGTCACATGGACCCCGAAGGCTCAGAGAAGGTTGGGGGAGGGGACCCACTGGAACAGCTGTGGGAGACAGATGGTAGCCTCCCGTCAAGGCCATCCAGCGTGTTCTTTAACGTCGGGTTGTTTTTACCTCTGAGCGGCACTTTTTTGCATACCATGGGCTAAATGGCCAGGTCACATGGACCCCGAAGGCTCAGAGAAGGTTGGGGGAGGGGACCCACTGGAACAGCTGTTGGGAGACAGATGGTAGCCTCCCGTCAAGGCCATCCAGCGTGTTCTTTAACTTTGGGTTGTTTTACCTCTGAGAGGCACTTTTTTTGTACACCATGGGCTAAATTGTCAGGTCACATGGACCCCGAAGGCTCAGAGGTTGGGGGAGGGGACCCACTGGAACAGCTGTTGGGATACCTTGATGGTAGCCTCCCGTCAAGGTCATCCAGTGTGTTCTTTAACGTGCACAGGGTATGGCTCTCTCCCACACACGGAGCCACGGCTTAAAGTCCCATCCGACGGACGGCGGCCTTTCCAAGCCCATTGGTGTCCCCTACTGACCGTGGGCAAGGCGGGGAATTTTGCGGAGATAAATCTCAACGCTGACCCAGCTGGGACTCGAACCTGGGAACTACAGATTACGAGCCTGGCGCGCTACCGACTGAGCCAGCCCCGTCACCGCCCCCGCCCCAGAAAATAGAGGCGGATCCCAACTTATGAACGTAATGTGTATCTTGAACTGTGTTTGGAAATGTGTCGAAATGTGTTTGGAAACTGAATGTCTGAAAGTAGAATTGGTTTTTCCCCGTATGGATTGGGTTGTTTGGGTTGTTTTACCTCTGAGCGGCACTTTTTTGCACACCATGGGATAAATGGCCAGGTCACATGGACCCCGAAGGCTCAGAGAAGGTTGGGGGAGGGGACCCACTGGAACAGCTGTTGGGAGACAGATGGTAGCCTCCCGTCATGGCCATCCAGCGTGTTCTTTAACGTGCACAGGGTATGGCTCTCCCGCACACGGGGCCACGGCTTAACGTCCCATCCGACGGACGGCGGCCTTTCCAAGCCCATCGGTGTCCCCTACTGACCGTGGGCAGGGCGGGGAATTTTGCGTAGATAAATCTCAACGCTGACCCAGCTGGGACTCGAACCTGGGAACTACAGATTACGAGCCTGGCGCGCTACCGACTGAGCCACCCCCGCCCCATCCCCCGTATGGATATGTTGATGCGTTCTTCAGTTTAAAAAAAAGTAGAGACTGTAAAATCGAAATTTATCAAAAATTTCATTGCTTTCTAAAGAATAATTCTCTAAATGTTTTCCCATTTCGAAGAACAACAATGAATTTAAGCAAACTACAGATGGATTTACTGCAATCATAGTGAAAAAAGTCTGTAAAGTACATTATTAATCTTCTTTCATATATTTTAACATGTCAATTCAAAATGGTGTCTTCCACAATGGATTAAAGAAAGCAGTCGTGGTTCTTGTTTATAAAAATAAAAATAAGAATATGTTATTAAATTATAGACCATTTTTAAAAATATTTTCGAGAAGCTAATTAAAAAAAGAATTAACAATTTTTCATTGAAAAATAAATTTTGCTTGAATAGGCAGTTTGGCTTTAGAGAGGGTAAAAGTACGCAGGATGCCACAATTGATTTTACTAAGTACATATATGAATCCTTAGATCAGTGATTCTGAACCTTTTATGCTTCACGTAGTCGCTCAAAGAAGTATCCGAACACTATGGTTGACTACTGAATTCAGAAAAAATATCTAGCAATGATTTTTTTTAGAAATTAGTGATCTGGCAACCTTCGTGTCACGTGATTACAGAATTCCGGAAAAATATCGAGCGTGTACAGCAACTGTACACGCTCCAGTTATCGTTCACAGCAAACTGGAGCGTGTGTAGTTACTGCACACGCTCCAGTTTGCTGTGAACGGTAACTGCACACGCTCAATACTTCCGTGAGTGAGCCCACACGATCCAGGTCTTTGTGAGCTCACACGATCCAATGTGCTGTGAACATTAACCGCAACCGCTCGTTTGCTGTGAATGGTAACTGTACACGCTCAATATTTCCGTGAGTGAGCCCACACGATCCAATGTGATGTGAACATTAACCGCAACCGCTCCAGTTTGCGTGAACGGTAACTGTACACGCTCAATATTTCTGTGAGTGAGCCCACACGATCCAATGTGCTGTGAACATTAACCGCAAACGCTCCAGTTTGCTGTGAACGGTAACTGCACACGCTCAATATTTCCGCGAGTGAGCCCACACGATCTAGTATCAAAATAATATGACCACCTACAGTCGCTCAAAAAAATATCCTAACACTACGGTTGATTACATTATTCAGAAAAAAATATATGGCAACGATTTTTTTTTAGAAATTAGTGATCTGGCAACCTTCTTGTCACGTGATTACAGAATTCAGGAAAAATATCTGGAGCGTGTACAGCAACTGTACACGCTCCAGTTACCGTTCACAGCAAACTGTGAACGGTAACTGCACACGCTCAATATTCATACGCAGCATATATATTAAAAAATATCCGAACACTATAGTTGATTACAGGATTCAGAAAAAATATCTGGCAACGATTTTTTTAGAAATTAGTGATCTGGCAACCTTCGTGTCACGTGACACGAAGGTTGCCAGATCTTTAATAGCTGTCTGAGACTGGGCAACTTCCCAAAGACCTGGAAACAGGCCCGACCTAGTCCTATCCAACAAGGCGGGTAGAGATCCGGCAGATGTAAGATCTTACAGCCCAATATGTCTGCTGCCAGTGATGGGAAAGATTCTAGACAAACTGCTCACAAATAGGATGTACTACCACTGTAAAAAAGAACAACTTCCAGAACAATAGACAGTCGGGTTCAGGACAGACCAGTCCACCAGTGCTGCTATCAAACAGGTGGTGGACATTGCTAAGGTGAACAGGGATAAATTGCCACCTCTCTTATCGCCTTGGATGTGATGGGCGCATTTGATAATGTCTAGTGGCCTGCAATCCAATTATCTCGGTGAGAGAATGGTCACCAACTCCTGTGCCAGTGGGGCAGTCTCAAGGAACTTGGTCAGGGGCTGCCCACAAGGTTCGTGCAGTGGTCCGTTTCTCTGGAACTTAGTTGCAGACGCAGCTCTGGAGTTGACCCTATCTAAGGGTGTCTGGCTCCAGGCTTATGCAGACGATATGCTGCTTCTCATATTGGCCTCCTCCAGAGCGAGACTGGAGATCGCCGGCAATGCATTACTCGAAGGATGGAGTCTACACTACAAAGTGTAGGCTCGAAGTTTCGGTGCTCGAAGGATGGAGTCTACACTACAAAGTGTAGGCTCGAAGGATGGAGTCTACACTACAAAGTGTAGGCTCGAAGTTTCGGTGCTCGAAGGATGGAGTCTACACTACAAAGTGTAGGCTCGAAGTTTCGGTGCTCGAAGGATGGAGTCTACACTACAAAGTGTAGGCTCGAAGTTTCGGTGCTCGAAGGACGGAGTCTACACTAAAAAGTGTAGGCTCGAAGGACGGAGTCTACACTAAAAAGTGTAGGCTCGAAGGACCGAGTCTACACTACAAAGTGTACGCTCGAATTTTCTGTGCTCGAAGGATGGAGTCTACACTACAAAGCGTAGGCTCGAAGTTTCGGTGCTCGAAGGATGGAGTCTACACTAAAAAGCGTAGGCTCGAAGTTTCGGTGCTCGAAGGATGGAGTCTACACTACAAAGCGTAGGCTCGAAGTTTCGGTGCTCGAAGGATGGAGTCTACACTACAAAGCGTAGGCTCGAAGTTTCGGTGCTCGAAGGATGGAGTCTACACTACAAAGCGTAGGCTCGAAGGATGGAGTCTACACTACAAATTGTAGGCTTGAAGAGTCGGTGCACGAAGGATGGAGTCTACACTACAAAGTGTAGGCTCGAAGTTTCGGTGCTCGAAGGATGGAGTCTACACTAAAAAGTGTAGGCTCGAAGTTTCGGTGCTCGAAGGATGGAGTCTACACTACAAACTGTAGGCTCGAAGTTTCGGTGCTCGAAGGATGGAGTATACACTAAAAAGTGTAGGCTCGAAGTTTCGGTGCTCGAAGGACGGAGTCTACACTAAAAAGTGTAGGCTCGAAGGACGGAGTCTACACTACAAAGTGTAGGCTCGAAGTTTCTGTGCTCGAAGGATGGAGTCTACACTACAAAGCGTAGGCTCGAAGTTTCGGTGCTCGAAGGATGGAGTCTACACTACAAAGTGTAGGCTCGAAGTTTCGGTGCTCGAAGGATGGAGTATACACTAAAAAGTGTAGGCTCGAAGTTTCGGTGCTCGAAGGACGGAGTCTACACTAAAAAGTGTAGGCTCGAAGGACGGAGTCTACACTACAAAGTGTAGGCTCGAAGTTTCTGTGCTCGAAGGATGGAGTCTACACTACAAGCGTAGGCTCGAAGTTTCGGTGCTCGAAGGATGGAGTCTACACTAAAAAGCGTAGGCTCGAAGTTTCGGTGCTCGAAGGATGGAGTCTACACTAAAAAGCGTAGGCTCGAAGTTTCGGTGCTCGAAGGATGGAGTCTACACTACAAAGCGTAGGCCTGAAGTTTCGGTGCTCGAAGGATGGAGTCTACACTACAAAGCATAGGCTCGAAGGATGGAGTCTACACTACAAATTGTAGGCTTGAAGAGTCGGTGCACGAAGGATGGAGTCTACACTACAAAGTGTAGGCTCGAAGTTTCGGTGCTCGAAGGATGGAGTCTACACTAAAAAGTGTAGGCTCGAAGTTTCGGTGCTCGAAGGATGGAGTCTACACTACAAACTGTAGGCTCGAAGTTTCGGTGCTCGAAGGATGGAGTATACACTAAAAAGTGTAGGCTCGAAGTTTCGGTGCTCGAAGGACGGAGTCTACACTAAAAAGTGTAGGCTCGAAGGACGGAGTCTACACTACAAAGTGTAGGCTCGAAGTTTCTGTGCTCGAAGGATGGAGTCTACACTACAAAGCGTAGGCTCGAAGTTTCGGTGCTCGAAGGATGGAGTCTACACTACAAAGTGTAGGCTCGAAGTTTCGGTGCTCGAAGGATGGAGTATACACTAAAAAGTGTAGGCTCGAAGTTTCGGTGCTCGAAGGACGGAGTCTACACTAAAAAGTGTAGGCTCGAAGGACGGAGTCTACACTACAAAGTGTAGGCTCGAAGTTTCTGTGCTCGAAGGATGGAGTCTACACTACAAAGCGTAGGCTCGAAGTTTCGGTGCTCGAAGGATGGAGTCTACACTAAAAAGCGTAGGCTCGAAGTTTCGGTGCTCGAAGGATGGAGTCTACACTACAAAGCGTAGGCTCGAAATTTCGGTGCTCGAAGGATGGAGTCTACACTACAAAGCGTAGGCTCGAAATTTCGGTGCTCGAAGGATGGAGTCTACACTACAAAGCGTAGGCTCGAAGTTTGGGTGCTCGAAGGATGGAGTTTACACTACAAAGCGTAGGCTCGAAGTTTCGGTGCTCGAAGGATGGAGTCTACACTACAAAGCGTAGGCTCGAAGTTTCGGTGCTCGAAGGATGGAGTCTACACTACAAAGCGTAGGCTCGAAGTTTCGGTGCTCGAAGGATGGAGTCTACACTACAAAGTGTAGGCTCGAAGTTTCTGTGCTCGAAGGATGGAGTCTACACTACAAAGCGTAGGCTCGAAGTTTCGGTGCTCGAAGGATGGAGTCTACACTACAAAGCGTAGGCTCGAAGTTTCGGTGCTCGAAGGATGGAGTCTACACTACAAAGCGTAGGCTCGAAGTTTCGGTGCTCGAAGGATGGAGTCTACACTAAAAAGCGTAGGCTCGAAGTTTCGGTGCTCGAAGGATGGAGTCTACACTAAAAAGCGTAGGCTCGAAGTTTCGGTGCTCGAAGGATGGAGTCTACACTAAAAAGCGTAGGCTCGAAGTTTCAGTGCTCGAAGGATGGAGTCTACACTAAAAAGCGTAGGCTCGAAGTTTCGGTGCTCGGAGGATGGAGTCTACACTACAAAGCGTAGGCTCGAAGTTTCGGTGCTCGAAGGATGGAGTCTACACTACAAAGTGTAGGCTCGAAGTTTCGGTGCTTGAAGGATGGAGTCTACACTACAAAGTGTAGGCTCGAAGGATGGAGTCTACACTACAAAGTGTAGGCTCGAAGTTTCGGTGCTCGAAGGATGGAGTCTACAGTACAAAGTGTAGGCTCGAAGTTTCGGTGCTCGAAGGATGAAGTCTACACTACAAAGCGTAGGCTCGAAGTTTCGGTGCTCGAAGGATGGAGTCTACACTAAAAAGTGTAGGCTCGAAGTTTCGGTGCTCGAAGGATGGAGTCTACACTAAAAAGTGTAGGCTCGAAGTTTCGGTGCTCGAAGGATGGAGTCTACACTACAAAGTGTAGGCTCGAAGTTTCGGTGCTCGAAGGATGGAGTCTACACTACAAAGTGTAGGCTCGAAGTTTCGGTGCTCGAAGGATGGAGTCTACACTACAAAGTGTAGGCTCGAAGTTTCGGTGCTCGAAGGATGGAGTCTACACTACAAAGTGTAGGCTCGAAGTTTCGGTGCTTGAAGGATGGAGTCTACACTACAAAGTGTAGGCTCGAAGGATGGAGTCTACACTACAAAGTGTAGGCTCGAAGTTTCGGTGCTCGAAGGATGGAGTCTACAGTACAAAGTGTAGGCTCGAAGTTTCGGTGCTCGAAGGATGAAGTCTACACTACAAAGTGTAGGCTCGAAGTTTCGGTGCTCGAAGGATGGAGTCTACACTACAAAGCATAGGCTCGAAGTTTCGGTGCTCGAAGGATGGAGTCTACACTACAAAGTGTAGGCTCGAAGTTTCGGTGCTCGAAGGATGGAGTCTACACTACAAATTTGTGTTAAGCTGTGCGAAAACTACATCAATGACTGTAGACAAAGAGGGTGTCCTCAACAAGAGGTACCCAATCATTAAATTGAGTGGCAATAACATCTGCCATATGAAGACTTTGAAACACTTGGGGATCACTCTGGATGAGAGGATGAGCTGGATCCTGCACCTGCAGGACCTTAAGGTAAAATGTACCAAAGTTATGTGCAAACTGGGGTATATGGCTCGCGTCTCATGGGGACTCCGAGGGGAGGTTTGAAATTTGTTCAGCTAAGGCCGAAAATGCCTGGTACACGCTGTCAGCAGGTTTATCACCATTTGGATGCTTTTGAAAGAGAAAGAATTATAGGCCTACGTGAACCTGGATGTACTACAGTGTCGCTGCCCATGTTCATCGGGATGCACGAACTGTTGGCAAACAGTGACGGTTCTAGCATGTGTCGCAGAGGGAGTGGTGCCGTCCGACAAATGTCAGCATGGCTTGACAGGCACATTGTTCGACATGCTTGTTTGTCATCACAGACGATATTCGACGGGCTGTGTAAGCAGCCATGGACATGGACGACCCGAATGGCAAACCGAAGGTTGCTTGAGGCACGTCTGCGTTCTAGACAACCATTACATTGACAGCAAACCATCGCAGCACTCGTCTGGCTTGGTGTCGAAGTCATGCGAACTGGGGTCATGAATGGAACACTGTTGTGTTTAGTGATAAATCCTATTTCTGTCTGGGTGCTGACGATCAACGGGACCATCGTGAATGATGACAACCTGGCGAGAGGACGGACACAGATGTTCATGACAGGCACATCACCCGTCATTCAGGCATAATGGTTATGGGGTGCTATTGGATATGACAGCAGGTCATCTCTTGTCTGCATCACGGGAACACTGACAGCTGCACTATACATTAATGCGGTTCTGCAGCCCGTTTTGTTACTGTTCCTGGGAGGGATACAGCAGCCCATTTTCCAGCATGGCAAAGCACGTGTACACTTTTAGGGTCTCCAGACAATGTTTGCAACATATTCAGGTATTGCTATGGCCAGTACAATCTCCAGATTCATCCCCAATAGCAAGTCTGTGGGACCACATTGGACGACGTGTGCAATCCTCTCACTGATCAGCACGGAATCTCGATGAATTATGGGAGCAAATGAACACTGCTTGGTGTGGAATTCCTCAGGACCACATCCGTCAACTGTACGACTCCATGCCACGCTATATTGCCGTACACGGCAGTGCAACCACCTAATGAGGCAGTCACATTGTGCTGCATTATCTTATCTTCTAACCGCTCTAAGTGGCTGCAAATTAAATCTTGGTATGCCAATATATATTTCTATGTGTGTACTACATTTCATCCCTATCCCCTCACTCCTGGGGGCGGGGGTGGCTCAGTAGGTAGCGCGCCAGGCTCGTAATCTGTAGTTCCCAGGTTCGAGTCCCAGCTGGGTCAGCGTTGAGATTTATCTCCGCATAACTCCCCGCCCTGCCCACGGTCAGTAGGGGACACCGATGGGCTTGGAACGGCCGCCGTCCGTCGGATGGGACGTTAAGCCGTGGCCCCGTGTGCGGGAGAGCCATACCCTGTGCACGTTAAAGAACACGCTGGATGGCCTTGACGGGAGGCTACCATCTGTCTCCCAACAGCTGTTATAGTGGGTCCCCTCCCCCAACTTTCTCTGAGCCTTCAGGGTCCATGTGACCTGGCCATTTAGCCCATGGTGTGCAAAAAAGTGCCGCTCAGAGGTAAAACAATCCAATCCAATCTCACTCCTGGGTGGAGCAATTTCAATATCATGCAGTGTGTATAAAAACAGACAAAGGCACTAATCGCACATCTTTTTTTTCTAATGAAACAGTGAAATAAATCTACCCACTGAATCAACGATAAGTGAAAAGTACTGTGATAAACAGCGAAATTAGAAACTTCCAACTGCACATCTTGAAACAATGCTGCTCTGGAGAATTGGATTTTGAATATATTCTGCAACAGTGTGTAAAAGTATTTAGAGCTATGTATCTAACCAATTTCAGGTATTGCTATGGCCAATACAATATCCAGATTCATCCCCAATAGCAAATCTGTGGGACCACATTGGACGACGTCCATTGGTATAATTTTAGAGCTATGTATCTAACCAATGTACTGGTAATACCTTCAAACTGCCCTACAGCTTTAATAGTGTAAAATTGCTAACTTAAACATAGGTGACAATCACTGCGTTACCTGGGTGACATTTTAACGTCAAATATCAATAAATATTTTGTGGAAAAAATTTCTCCTACATACGGGCAATGTTTATGGAGAGACGTGGGTTCAAGTCCCGTATGTCGGCGAAATTTTTTCCACAAAATATTTATTGTTAAATTGTCTGAATATTGCCAAAATCAGTTTTCATCAATAAAACTGCAGGTAGATATATTTTATACTAACTTTAAACAATATCATTTTTTTTATATTTTAAACACTAAATTTTAAACATTTTAGAGGAAATTATTTTTCTGTTAATTAAAAAAAATAGGTTTTGTACAAAACCTCTAAAGAAGAATGTTTTACTAATTGTGTTCCAACTATAAAACACAATTTGAAAACAGCATAATAATCAAAATTTAATAAAAAAATTTACAGCAGTAAAACTGGAAAAATTCCCTTTGTGAAATGGGTAGAAAAAACAAAAAACGAGTTTTTTTTTTAATCAGCATTATTGGTGAGAAGAAAAATGCTTACAGAATGAAAAAAAATTGTGAAAATGTCAATAAGTTTTTGAGATATTTTGTTTATAAGATTTTTTACATTATCTGTGCATTTGAAAAAGGTAATTTTTTTCATGTTTTTCAAAAATTAATATTTCAGCAGGTAATTTTTTTATAGTGAAAGAAAACACACCTTTCTCCATATTTTTACCTGAAAACAACAGAGCAAAATTAAAAAAATTAAGATAACTTAGTTCTAGGAAGTATCTGCATGAATGATAATTCCGAGATAGAACGCCTTTTCATTTTAGAGGGTTGTTGTTGGGGTTGTTTTACCTCTGAGCGGCACTTTTTTGCACACCATGGGCTAAATGGCCAGGTCACATGGACCCCGAAGGCTCAGAGAAGGTTGGGGGAGGGGACCCACTGGAACAGCTGTTGGGAGACAGATGGTAGCCTCCCGTCAAGGCCATCCAGCGTGTTCTTTAACGTGCACAGGGTATGTCTCTCCCGCATACGGGGCCACGGCTTAACGTCCCATCCGACGGACGGCCGCCTTTCCAAGCCCATCGGTGTCCCCTACTGACCGTGGGCAGGGCGAGGAATTTTGCGGAGATAAATCTCAACGCTGACCCAGCTGGGACTCGAACCTGGGAAATACAGATTACGAGCCTGGCTCGCTACCGACTGAGCCACCCCCGCCCCTTTCATTTTAGAATTACAGCAACTGAAGCAGTATAAAAATAATATATAATAGTTGCAATTCTGGACAGCCAGACGGGTGGGCACGTGTCACATCTGTGAAAGAAAATGTCGGTTTCCCTGCGATTCTATGGCCACTTCCGTGATCGCTCCTACTTAGTTCTAGCCCTGTTGGGGGGGGGGGGGTAACAAGATCGAGTTCCTAACTTCTGTGGGTTGAGTGATGCCTCGAAAAAGGTCCCAAATTTCAGGGGAGGGGGGATGGCTGCTGTCGCCTACCTTCTGAATAAAGTAGCCTATTGTGATTTGTATGTTAACTCTTCCCATCGATAAGTTCATTTCCACTGTTATCAATGGATTTGCTGCCAAACTTTTAGCGTGGGTTTAACTAGTAGATATGTATCTAACAATATTTTAGATCTCAATAAATATGTAGAACTATGGGTGCTTGCAGGGAGAGGTGGGTGATGGGAATTCTCCCTTTTAAAATACAAAAATATTAGTAACACTTTACATTTTTGTCTTCCCTCCTAGAAACGTAAAATAATGTTTTGTCCATCCAGGGAACTGATTCTGCTGGGAGTCATGCACCTAGCAATAGTATTTCTTTTTGAGTATCTGGTATAACAGTATATACAGGGTGTCTCAAAAATATAGGTACAAACTTTTAGGGGAGGTAGATAACATCTAAAGAAATGAGAATTGCATAGGAACCCATCACCGTAAGTCAATAGGCGGCGCTGTTCATCAGTGCGCTAGAGAGGAAATTTCGGATTTCCTCATTCGAGTGGTAGTCGGCTGACGAAGAGCATGTAAAGGTATTCGAACAGGGAGCTGGCAGACATGCACTTAGTGTATGGAATAGCTGAGGGCAACGGGCGAGCCGCTCAACGAATGTATCAAAACGCTTCCCATACAGACATGTACCGGGCCACCGTTTGTTTGCGCGTGCGCATCCAAATTTGTGCGATTATGGGTCAGCGATTATGGTTAGGGCAGGCCATCTAGTACGCCATTTGTAATAATTATGTCCAATAAATGTTTTCCCATTAATCACTGTCTTGTGTCCTTTCAGATCTTGTACCTCTGCTACCACTTTCCCATGACGTTTCCGGTTATGGGTTCCTATGCAATTCTCATTCCTTTAGATGTTATCTACCTCCCCTAAAAGTTTGTACCTATATTTTTGAGACACCCTGTATATATATATATTCTTCTATTTTTTATATGTCATTCCATATAAGTTATACCAGATACTGAATTTATTATATATATTTCTACATATTTAAATAAAATTAACCAGTAGTTTTCAAATGAAGCAGATTAATGATATCAGAAGTAATGAAATATGTTATTTCAAGTAAATCTTGTATTGCTCAAATAGGATTTTCTTTAGGATTGTTAAAAGAATGTATGAAGTTACATAAAATGCAAAATAATCTGTTGGCAAATAAATAATTTTGGGTATGCATATTCCTTAGTTTCCCTGTACTTATCAACAAAAAGTAATTTAAATAATAGAATTGTTTTGAGTTGTTTTTTCACTTCAATACTTTTATTACTCATTCAAGCTCTCAGTATAAGATATATAACTGTACATCAGGAATTATTTAAAAGCAACACAAGTTTACAAAGTTACAGTTGGTAGGCAATCATCAAACGATTTGCTGAGTTTTATCGCCACTTACAGAGCAGTAGAGAATCATACACACCAAGTGCTCCTAGTTTCTACAGAATATATATATTTTTCTATATGTACATAACAAATGCTAACATCTTCATATAAGACTCATATCCAACGTTAAAATGTAATTTCAAATATTTGCTTTTTACCTGATTAAAAGAAAGGCACTTAAATAGCACAGCTGAAATTAGTCCATTTATAAATATAAAAATTTATTTACACAAGGTCTGGCCTTTAAAGAATGCTCACTAAAATTTATCGGTTAAAGCAATATTACATTTCTTCCAACATTGAAAGAGGTTAATAATCAAATCTGTCTTAACCCATTAGGACAGCTCAATTTTTTTAAAGTATTTTTTAAACCTAACCTAAAGCAGTGATTTTGCTTAATGAACATTTATAAATAAATTTATTTCTAAAAGCAAATTAAATTTTGATATAATGTTTTTAAAAAAAATTATACATTGATCATTTTTTCCCTATTTAATACATCCATTAAATTTGTATCCATTAGTTTGCATAAAAAATAAAATTCCTAAATATTTTTTAAACCTTACATAAAAATGTTTCAATAAAAGATACAACTTACAATTTTGAAATATTTTAACACTTCTTTTAATGGTATGTTACAAACATTATTCATTAGTTTCATAAAAGAATTATTAATGAAATAATATTAAACTGTTGTTATGAAAAGAGGCAAGTTTTTGAGAACTGCATACAATGGTACAAAGCATAGTAATAGTCCGCAAAAACTATAACTTATTCATATGCTTAATACATAAATGACTGAGGTATATTTATTAAATATTATCTACTTGTATGGACTGTTAAACATTAATTTAAAATTGTTTGACTAAAAGAAATGACTAAAAACATGACCAAATATAATTTGCTATAAAAGAGTTAAGTTAGTAGTTTAAAAGCTAAATGACTAGTAAAGGCTTTTTTATTGCACACTGTTAACAATTATAAGCCTTGTGAATGTTTTTATAACAAAAAGTTTATTCATTTAAATGCTATATCCTTAACCCTTTCAGGACCATAAGGTTTCTAAGAGTAAATATTAGTATGTAACTGTTTATTTTAGTTTGTTTAGACGTAAAATAAATAAAAATCATAAGAAAAATACATAACAATGTGTAGTTTTTTTGGAATTTTATGGGAAATATTTTTCCCAATGGACTACAAAGGTAACACAAATTATAGTTAGGCTTATTATGCAATGTCTTTTATTTATTGGTTTATTATAACAAAATGTTAACTAAAATAATACAAAATTATGAAATAAAATTACTATACAAAATGATGTGCTAATTATGATATTCTGCGAAGCAATTTCTTTTGGTAGTGAGGCAAAGATGGACATTGCACATAGTACATATATTATGCGTCCCGACAGTTCTGTTTTTGTTTTCTAAAAATTCCCGTTTACGTAATTGCGTTCGGCATACATTCTATTTTGACATTCTGTATAAAAAATGCTTATAAGGTTATAATTAAATACGACAATCACCAATTTTAAAATGGGAAAAATGTTTCCCTTGGTCGTGAAAGGGTTAAGATATTATTAAATTTGCTTACTTCATATTACTGATTAGAGCAAAATTACCCAGTACCACCAGGAATCAAACTGAAAATTGGCTTTGTACTATTTGCCCTGCCACTGAACTCTAGGGCCACTATCATCATTTATGAAATCGAAGCTATAAACTTGAGCAACTCATTTAGTAGTCAACAAGCCATAGAAAACACCCACGAACACCAGAAGTGGAAGAGGCAAAGTTGAAAAGCCAACCAAATAAAATTCGTATTTAAACATTAAAGCTAATGCTTACGTATAATGTAATTCAGGTCATTCCAAAAATTAAGAACCTACTACCACCAGCAAATTTATGCCTAGTTACCCCACTCAGGCAGTTTCACTTGGATACTTGCAATACATTAAAACTACACTCATTCACTTGCTTTCCTTTATGAAAATATTTAAAATAGAACTTTTTATCCCTATAAATTTAGATTCTGTCACTATATTGCCTTTGCTATGCATCAGTAGTAATAAGGGGTAGAACAACCACTGGTATAACACACTGGATCATATGGCATCACAGAGCCTATTGTTGCACTAAATAGGACGTATATTTTTATTTAAGAGTGATCATATATGCTGCTCAAAATTTAAATATTGTGTTCAACCTTTACTTCAAATGGAAAATTTTTACAATATAACTGAATGGTTCTACATATTTTGGGAAAAAATATAAAAATATGTACCATGGAAAAATTAACTTGAGGTTGTTAAAATACTACCCAAATACTGGTGTTTCAGACCAGATACAGCTTACAATTTTGAAGAAATTGTGACACTGTTTGCAGTGAGATTATAACATTCATTCATAATAAAAAACATTATCAAAGATCAACCTTCTTAGCAAAACTAAAAGAAATGAATGCAGCAAAGCTTTCCATTGCAAGAAGCAATTGCAAAATCTGATTTTATATTTATACTGTCAAACTGAAATAATCGAAATTAACTAGTCTCTAAATGTCTAGCATAAAAATATAATTGGACAAAGCACTAAAATTACTTAAACAAAACCAATGAATATTTATCATGTCAGAAATACACCAAAGAGCCAAAAATATTATGACCAGTGCATCTTTATGCAAATCGAAGCAACTGCAGGTAAATGATGGCCATGTGAAGGTCATGAAAAGTTATAAATAAAACACCTGATAATAAATGTACAATGATAATGAGCTCAAATTCAAATAAAAATAAATGTACAATGGGTTGGGTTGTTTTACCTCTGAGCGGCACTTTTTTGCACACCATGGGCTGAATGGCCAGGCCACAAGGACCCCGAAGGGTTGGTGAAGGTTGGGGGAGGGGACCCATTGGAACAGTTGTTGGGAGACAGATGGTAGCCTCTCATCAAGGCCATCCAGCGTGTTCTTTAACGTGCACAGGGTATGGCTCTCCCGCACACGGGGCCACGGCTTAACGTCCCATCCGACGGACGGCGGCCTTTCCAAGCCCATTGGTGTCCCCTATTGACCGTGGGCAGGGCGGGGAGTTTTGCGGAGATAAATCTCAACGCTGACCCAGCTGGGACTCGAATCTGGGAACTACAGATTACGAGCCTGGCGTGCTACCGACTGAGCCACCCCTACCCCAAATGTACAATGATAATGAGCTCTGTTAATCAGTGCTATTCTTGTTCTTCAGATGGGAAAGGCAGTGGACTTAGTGAGTTTGACAAAGGCAAAATTGTAATGATCAGATGATTGGGTCAGAGCATTTCTGAGATGGCAGAGCTTTTGAGGTGCTCATGGTCAGCCATGGTTAATACCTTCAAAAAGTGGTCTGAGGTGGAAAAAACCACGAACTGCCAGCAGTGTGTGGGCTGACAACAGTTCATCAATGCTAGAGGTGAGCAAAGACTATCCTGTCCATATGGTAGGAGCCAACAGAAGGGATACTGTGAAACTCACTCGTAATTTGAATGCTGGTGACAGGAGTAATGTGTCACAAGACACAGTACATCGAACCCTGCTGAAAATGGGGCTGTGTACTGCAGGCTAATGCTAACCTCGGTTCACTGTCAAAAGTGCCTACAATGGGCATGTGAGCATCAAAACTGGACCTTGAATGATTGAAAGAAGGTTGTCTGGTCCGATGAATCTTGTTTCCTGTTACACCATGTGGATGGCTAGGTATGTGTGCATCATTTTAATGGGGAAGTGTTGGCACCAGAATGCAATGTGGGATGAAAACAACGGTGGAAGAAGTGTAATGATATGGGCAATGTTCTGCTGGGAAACCCTGGGTCCAGTCATTCATATGCAGGAAACTGACATCTACCACCTACCTAAACATCATTGCAGACCAGGTACATCCTTTCATGGCAATGGTACTCCCCTCTAGTAGTGCTTTCTTTCAGCAGGATAATGCGCCATGCGAAACTGCCTGGATTGTTTGAGAATGGTTATTGAAACATGAGGAAGACTTCCAGATATTGTCCTGGCCTCCAAATTCCCCAGACATCAATCCAATTGAGCATCTGTGGTTTGTGTTGGAACAGCATATCTGATCTGTGGCGGCTCAACAACATAACTTACAAGAGTTAAAGGATCTGCTGGTAATGTGTTGGTACCAGATACCACAAAACACCTTAAGGTAATGTTTTGGTACCAGATATCAGAAGACTTCAGAAATCTTGCAATGTCCATGCCTCGCTGGGTAAGAGCTGTTCTGGTGGCACATGGAGGACCAACATCATATTAGGAGGTGGTCATAATGTTTTGGCTCTTCGGTGTAGGTCTGATAGTGTAAAACCAAAATTGGGAGAAATAAAGTAAAACAAATAATTTTAAGAACTGTGTGAAAACGAGAGGTTCACTTGTTTAGGATAGAAATAGGATTTCCACTATTAAAGACAAATTATTTGAATTAACGATGACATTAGTAAATCATTATAAAAAAGATATTTTAAAATTACAAAGACTTACAGTCTTTTTTAATTCATGCCATGAATCAGAAAGTTAAACAATAGCAATGCTTAATCAATTGTCAAAGCAAGAAGAGTGAAAGCTCAATAAATGTTTTAGTTTTCTGCTTAAATATGGCAGAAGGGGGGGGGGGGGCAATAAAGCTCTACCATGGGCAAAAACGTTTCCGATATTCTTGTTAAGATATTACTTATAGCTATTCATGCTCTTACATATTAAATGATACCCCAATATTATTAATAAATAGCTAGCTTTTGTATGGTAATATAAATAACATTAATTATGTTTATGTAGAGACACGATAGCAATAAGAGATATGCTATAATTCAGTGGTGGAATGGCTCTCTCATTATATGTTTAAAATTATTAATTATGCAGTTATTCAAATGAATCTTAATAGGCTTTAAAATTCATCCAACTCTTCGGTATCTAAACTAAGAAGGAATTGTTACTGTTTAAAACTTTTAAATGAAAGCATGTGTACAGAAATATGCCAAATGAAATTTAAATAACACACTATTACATATTACTTTTCATGATCATTGGTTTTGACTGTTGCATAACATTAATAAACTACATTTTAATATTAAAAAAAAAATACCCCCTCAAGCAGCTGCTTGCCACAGAGGTCTGACAAGAGCCTGTCAGTTTATATGCCACAGAAGAAGGTCTGTGAAGATGGCAGGACCTCAGCAGAAAAACAACACGAACGTCCATGCCTTACCCGGGGCTCGAACCCAGGCTTTTTAGTGGTTATGATATTAAAAAACTGTACCTTTTATTCTGAATTTCAACTTTTTTCTGAAAATGTTTTCAAAATGCTCCCAATAATAATTTTGTAACTGCCATCTCTGAGACAAATTATTTTATTTCAATGATATACATTTTAATATTATACTTTAATTATATTTAGCTTAACCATTAAGGTAATGTAATTTTAACTTTTAATCAAAGGCTAGTGATATGCTAAATTATTATTCACAAAAAAACAAATACTTTAATCACATTTTTCTGTAAAACTGATAGCCTCCAAAAAAGAAACATTTCAGGTCCTATTAAATAGTACATAAACACATCACATTCAGTATTCATTTACATCAAAAACAATAATTTACATTTTAAAATCTGGCATTCTTAACCAGAAATAGTGATATAACATGGCACTTGACTATCTTTCAATTATAACTAAATTATATAAAGAACTAAACACGTTAGAAGAAAAAAGCAAATTAGTCAACAAAATGATTCCATTTAAAATTCTTCAAAAGAGTCGATTGAAGTCTTCAAGCTTTTAAACATGTTAATAAATTTTTTAGTCATTATATTTCAAATGTGAGGTATATGTTGCTCAGCAGATTTTGAATTTGCATTCCATTTTTTGCAGGTATTTCTCATTGCATTTGGCTAAATGGTAGCAAAGTTGAAGTAATTTACGTAAGTATCCAATGTATTAATCTTTTCGTAAGAACAATATCATTTTTTGACACCATTCCAACAAATATAATGACAAATACTTAGCAAACAAAATGTACAATTTTGATGTCTGTTATGAAACAAACTACACTTAGTCAAATAACTTATATTCAAAAATATATTAATGACAGTTTCACTTATTTGAACTTTTGTGTCAGTTTTCAAAAAGAATTTCCAAATAACTTAATTTTTATATTTAATTTCAGACTTTCTGCTATACTCATAAATGTTTTAAAGGCAGAGTGTACAAGACTTGTTTAAATATTATGTTGAAAGCCTTTGAATATTAGCAGAATATTTTTCTGCAAATATTTTAATCTGTTAAATAATTTGTTTTCTTACTTATAATAATTGACCAGTTAGTTATACATTTAAAAATTTTATGAGTATAATATGAATTGTAAACAATCTTTGATTATACAATATCAATATTAATGCTGCAGTTATGGTTTGTAACTTATCTGCTCTTGGATGCATATTAAAGATACCAAAGTATAATTGATAATCAATACTTGCAATCACACATCCTTCCAACAAAATGAAGGCAAAGTTACAGTTGGAGCCACTAATACATTCAGACCATAAGGACATCAACAGAATAATTTCTCTTCAATTGAAATTAACAACCATGCAGCTTAAAAAGTAAAATTTTTACAATGTGCTTAAATTCTAAAAATATAACAAAGACAATAGAAATTTAAGGGACATAGTTCTCAACAATCCTTCTTAGATATCCAAGCATATTGAAGCAGAACAAATGCATTGCCTTAGCAATCAGCTTTCTTACAATACTTTGCATAATGTACTGTGTTTGAACATTATGCAAAGTATTGTAAGAAAGCTGTTTGCAGGCCCATAATTGAACCTGTGTTTCAAAAATTCACTTTTATGTTACTTATTAATTTAATTGAATAGCTGCCTAAATAAATAATAAACATATGTATAATTATTTACACATTATTTGCAAGCTCATTCCAAGTTTTTTGATTGTAGGAATGATGTTTCCACAAGCTAAATCAAATTTACAACTGGGAACATTCTTACATGTTTCCACAGAAATTAAGCCCTTCTTATGACAATGCTTTAGTGTTATTTTTTTTTGTTTCACACTGGATGATAATAAATTTTCATGAAGTTTTAAATCTTCAAATATGCATCCAAGAAAATTTGCTAAACTTTTATTATATTAAGATTTAATGTTTGGTCCAATGGTTTAAAATTATTCACAGTAATCAACCCCTTGAAAAACATTTAAAACATGTTCGTAACTATATACAAATATTAGACAACTTTATTTGTACGATGGGTAAAAAAACTAGCAAAACAAAAACATAAGAGTCACATTAACGTATTAAAATATCTCTTTGGAGTGATAAGGAAATTGTATGCTTGACGATATCACAAGAGGTGAGACCAAAGGGCTATGTTGCAAATAAGACTAGCTTTTATCTTGAATGTTTAATCCTAACTGTCTGTGGAGAGTTTCTAGCCTTGTCACATATTCAATAAGATGTCCTTGTTCAGACGTTGATGTTTCTGCTTCAAGTGGTATTTTCACTTCCAGTCCATTTCTGAAAAATAAAAATTTAAAATAGAAAACTAATACAACACTGATAAATAAAATATATAATTTTGATTATTACATTTAGTTTATAAACAAAATGCATTTAATTTTTCTATGGGATATCTAAAGTTAGATTCTGCAAGTGACTGATTAATGGTAATCAGTATCTTAGGATTATGGATATTTTGCATTTACCTCTTAAGGACATTTACTTCTTAGCAGTATTTTTGCTGTGGAATGTACCATATGCTCAGGTACATGAACTTAAGACTTGGGAGATGGTTGTATGAAGAAGAACCATGGGATGGTATTAAGAACCAATTAATGCTGTGTTTCTCAAACAGGGTGATTCAAAACATTTGACATGAAATTTATAATTTTTTTTTTCTTTCCACAATTTGGTAATGATATTTTAGCTTACAATTTGCAATATTTTCATTATACAAATTATGATCATGTAAATAACAGTTTTAATGCACCAATTTGTGATTATTTATTTGAATGTGAGGCGAGAAATTCAGTTTATTTTTAAAAGGGACAAAAAATAAAAATGAAATGAGACAAACAAAAGTATGAGAATCACTACTTTAAAAACTGGGACCTTCAATTATTACAGGTATTGCAGAAGTGAGACCATGCTTAGGAGTGTTACAAAAATGTGTTTCTCAACCTCTGGAATTGCCAGAGGTTGGAATACACATTAAGACCTATCATCAAGGCTATCTAACAATATTTTAACCCTTCCAAAGTCTTCAATTATACACATTGGCAAAATCTGAAATTAAAAACCACAGATGCTTAAATGTTTTTAATACAACACATAAAACTTTATGTTTTTTTAAACAACAGAAATTGCGTTTGAAAGATTTCTTACATACATCTTATTAAAAATATGTAATTGAAACTTGAAAAATAATACCTTTTTTTTCATTTCATGAATACTTTATTAAGCTGTGATATAAATAATCTGTTAAAGCCATCTGATTGCAATTTTTTACTCCTGATATATGGCAAAGTTGATTTACTTGTTTCCCTTTTTTACATTGATGCAACCTCCTGATTTAAGCTCACAAGTTTGATCTTAACTATTACAAACTCATTTTCCCCCCTTAAAATTCTTCCAAAAAGATAACCAAAAATTTGTTATTTATAAAATCAGAGGATTTTAGGAGAAATTATTATACAAAGAACATATTGTGTATATATATATTTGCTTTACTTTCTCATTTCTGTTAAACCTACGGAGGCACTTGAGCTTATTTCAGAAAGAAAGAACTGCAGGAATGTCCTTAATCAATACCCTACTAGTCCTAATAGAAAGCATTACAGAGAGCTTAATAAACGTGTAAAGGATCAGTTAGCTGTTGATAACAATCTTTGGCTTGGCTTGACAGAGCTGAGGAAGTATTTCCTCTACTCTGGATGTAAAGCAATTTTTCAGGCTGGACCTTGGAAGTTTAAGGACATCACGGCCATCTAGTCTGTTTTTGTGCATATGGTATAGTTAAACATCTCATGTAGTGAATAACAGCTTCAGCAAAACATTCACGATTCTATGCACTTCCTTTTGATACGCAGGCATATCAAAAATTAAGTTGCACTCAGCACTACCTGTCATCATAGTAAAGAAACATTTGTGTTTTGGAGGGACATATAGCATAGTACAACTGTCTAACCGGGGCAAGTTGCAATATGCAAACATGCACAGTGTGTTTATACTGTTTGTGAATGATGGTGACTCAATAGAGGTGAATGAGGTCAACTCAATTGTTACTCCAAATTAGAAGTCTGCAGAATAGTTAATTTTTTGTGGGCAAAAACTTCAATTCTATGAAAATGCAATGTTTTATCAGGCTATCAATAAGTTGAACCAACAGTTTGAAAATAGCTGTACAGATTTGGACAGATAAATACTGCAGAGACAGACAATTAATGTCCATCACTCCGGATAATGTTTTGCATGTTGAGATGATTTGGGATAACTGCTGGATTAAAATTAGGGAAATAGTGACTACCATTTGTTTGGTAAAATTGATAGAGCATCTGGGAGGACAGAGATTTTCATCAGATGAAGATGTCAAGTAGTTTTGACCAGGTGGTGGGTATTGGAGCAGATTTGTATTCTCAGGTAATGGACAAATTAATCACATTTGGATAAGTGTTTACACAACCTAGACAACTATGTGGAGAAACAGATTCTTTACCCTAATATATTTGATGTTCTCATATACTTTGTTGTGTTATCTATTCACAGATGCAACTTATTTTTTGATACACCCTCATAGTTCAGTGTTGAGTGATATATAAAATATTAACTGATTTTATGAAACTTGCATGCAACAGTCAAATTAAGGACACTGACTACAAATAGCTTACTTAACAAAAAATACTTATTTGTATTCAAAGTACAATTTTTTTCTAATTTTTAACAAATTTACTAAAATTAAAGTTTCAATAGTTACAATTCAAATTTATATCTTCTACATTCAAATATTTAGGACAAATATAGTTTTAAAAACTATGTCTGAAACATGCTTAGGTGGAGAACAGGAATACCCAAATTATGATTGCCATACTCACATAAAAAGATATGAACACAATAGTTCCATTATCATGAAAAAGTAGTTCATATGTTTTCTGCTGTAATATTGAGATTGGTTATCAGTCTCTTTAGAGCAGGGTTACTTGAATGGTTGGGTCAATGCAGAATGTTAAAAACAAAATAAGGAATTCTTTTGCTTTCTCAAAAGAAATACACCGAAATGAAAATTTATTGTACACACCCACCTAATAACATATGGGTCCACCTTTTGTCCCCCAACAAAAGCAACACTTCATGACATGGACCCTACTAGATGTTGGAAATATTCATGTGGTACTGTGGCCCAAGATTCTAGGGAAGCTGTCTTTAAAGTGCCAAGAGTTGCTGGTGGTGAGTTTCGGGCTCAAATGCATTACTCCAATTTTTCCACAGATTCTTAATAGGGTTCAAATCCAGAGAGTGAGAGGGACATTTCAGGGTTAACTCACCGGAATGTTCTTCCAACCAGTTCTCCACCAAACGGGAGTGATGAGACACGCATTATTTTGTTGAAATAAGGCATCCTGCTGTGAGAAATGGACAGCCATGCATGGGTATAGGTGGTCTGAAAGTATATTATCATAACTTTGTACAGTGATGGTGGTCTCAATAGGTAAAGGGGTCCCATGGTGGCCCACATAAACATACCCCAGAATATTATACCACCTCCACCAGTCTGTAACACCCAGACGACAGTTGGGGTCAATGGCCTCATGTGGTCTATGCCATAGACACAACCTCCCATCAGTGTGTTGTAGTTGGAACCTCAATTTGTTAGACCAAGCTATCTGTTTCCAGTTTTCCACAACCCAGTGGTAATGTTCCTTCACCCATTACAGCCTCATAGCACAGAGTCATGCTGTTAACAAGAGTACTCAATGTGGGCGTTGACTGTCATAGCCCAGTCATGCCATCGTAAATCAAATGGTCTTTGCATAAACTTTCATAACTGGCCCTGTGATGGTCCACCCATTCACTTCTACTTTTCCTTAACCAGTTTTGCTTTATTTATGTTATATTTATCATTTTGAGGGTTATTTCATTTTTTGGACATAGCAATCCTCATTCCAAGCTGTAGGAGTTGTGCATGCGCAACATGCACAACTCCTACAGCTTGGAATGACCTTTTGATTATCAACTGCAAAAGCGCATGTAGGACATGACCCCTCTTACATCATAGATAGTGCGAACATCATATTATGCAAATGTCTTTCCCAGCGTGTAATAGACACATGCCAGCTTTGTACGCCACTTGTTATAGTAGTGACGTAAGGTCACAGAGTTAGAATGAGAGAGAATTAGGAGAGACTGAGATGTAGTTAGAATGATAAAAATTGTGGAGTGAGCTGTGAGTGTAGTAGAGATGTAAGAGTTAGAAGTATGTGTTGTGTAGATAGAAGGAGTTGTTAGTCTACATTTTTTGTATTCTACCATTGAGTTTGGTGAATACAAAATAAAAAATTTTTTTGGAAATAAACTTTGTTTGTTTTAGAAACTTTTGAATTTTTGCTATTTTTCTCTTGAGCAACATTGATTGATTTTTGATTATATTTAAACTTTAATTAAACTTGACAATCCTTTTTGAATTCTTACTCGATAAGTAACGCCTGATATTATACATTAATGAACCCTATTTCAACTTTATTTGGCAAGCTATTATTGCCTGGCACCTGATACAACTATCTGGAATTTGAATAAATTTGGATAAGACAAAGGGTCCAACTTTAAAGGTTAATAACCTTTGGAGTGTTAACCCCATTGTTGAATGCCAAGGTTGACATCTGCACTGTGGCCCTCCATTCTAATGTTATGATATGGAGAAGCAGGGCTCACCTCAAACATCACAACAGCCCAGTTATGGCCACAATTTTTTGGTGGTTGCAGATTTTGCTGGTTCTGATGCAGTTTCTGGTACTCACGTCTGATGGTTGCACACAGAAATCCCAGATGCTCTGCTGGCACAGACAGGAAGCACCCCATCTTCTACACACCGATTATATGCCCATGATCAAACTTGTTCAGGTTGTCATGTTTACCCATCATAACAGGTATACTATACAGCAAGTAGGTATCTGACTTATTTATAACCTGAAAGAGGTTTTGGCTGGCCACGTTATTGTGGTAGAGTATGGCAGATTTTGGGATGGGTGGGATGTGTATAATAAATTGTGCTTTTAGTGCAAGTTAAAGGAATAAATTAATGAAGAATTTGAAACATACTACATAAATGTAATTGTAATCTTCACCTATGGCTCATGAATAATTTTTGCATTCATTTCTTATGGCCAACAAAAACACTTCAAATTCAAAACATTAACCCTTCCAGGGTCATATATAGATGTTTTTTGTACAATACATGAAACTTCAAATTTTTTTTAATTGCCATTTGAAAATTTTCTTACATATATCTTTTAAAAACATTTAATTCAAGCTTAAAAAATAATATTTTCCTTTTTTATTTGATGAATATTTTATCAAAGTATAATATAAATAATTTGATAAAGCCATCTGATTGCGATATTTTAGAAGTGCTATATGGCATTGCTGATTTATTTGTTCATGTTACTCTGTATTGAAGCAATCACCTGATTAAAAGCTCACAAGTTCGATTTGAACTATTATCAACATATTTTTCCTTAAATTTTTGAAAATCTAAAAAATTAACAAAAACTGCTATTTTTAAAAAGGAAATTTTTGGAAGTAATTATGAAATATATACCTATTTTTATAGTATACCACTTTAAAAAGTGTTATTAAAATTACTATGTTATTATAATGTTCAAATTTTTAACTTCAATAAAATTCAGAATTAAATTCTCTTTAATTTGGTATATACCATGACCTATTTCTGTTAATTAGTTATTTATTAAAAATATTTTAAAGTTGACTTGTTTATTGGACTCTGCAACTAGCCTGGACTTTTCTCATAGTACAGAGAAAAAAATTACAAAATGGAAGAAACGTTTACTCTAAATAAGAAATTTTTTTTTTTCATTATTCAGAAATAAATAGCTTTTCTATTTATTACATTATAATCATATCTGTCTATTAGTGTTTTTTTAAATAAATTTTTATTTGTGTTGCAAGATGCATTTTTTTTACTACATGACTTTAAAAAAGTCCTATTGAAATAAAAAGAGTCATCTTTTTTGTTAAATATTTTATTTTCAGAAAATCCAGAAATAAATGCTAATTAATTTGGCATATAGCATGCCATAATTCCTTTCATTAGTTATTTGGCAAAAAAGTTCTAAGTTAATTTTTTTTGCCTGATCAGAGTGAAAAAAGAGCTGGACCTCTGTATGTAAATCAGATTTTCAGGCTGGACCCTGGGAGGGTTAATTGTTTATATATTGGAAGTGGAAAAAGTTAATTGCTTTTTTTTACAGTATTAAGGTAAAAAAAAAAGAACTATCCAATTAAAGCTTAATTTTGGAAAACCTGATGAATAAAAAAAAAATAAATTATATATTCATCAAAAATAAATTTCTTCCCGAATAATATAATATTTACATGAAACATGATTTTTATTTCTCTTAACGTTTTTTTTTTCAGTGTGGCATATTTTGAAGCATCGGCCAGCATTATAGAAAGTTACTTGGATTGCTCGCATTAATGAGATTTTCTATCTGGTTTAAGAAACGGAGGAACAGTTTCTTGACTACTTTTTTTTTTACCAAACATTATGATTTTTGCTAAATGCCGAAAAAGTCAGCCCACAAAAGCAAAAAAAAAAAATCTATCATCAGAGTGGAGCAGCCAAGATATTGAGGCAGGAGGGGATGCTTTAAAAATGATTCAATATGAACATAAAAGCTCATAATGTAAAGAAAAAAATGAAAATTTTCTAAAGAAAGGGGGGAGTAAAACATCTCAGTGAGTTTAGGGGAAGGAGGTTAAAAATCCTTCCCGAAATTGCCATCTCACATGAGGAAAGGAAGTATATTTTGCTTCTGTATTCAAAACCTCAATCATTTTCAGGAAACAATACAAGATCAAAGTTTTTTTTTACTGAAAAACAAAGAAATAATTAAAAAAAAACCTAATACAATGATAAATAAACTATCCACAGCAACTAGTTGTAAACCAGCCATCTAAGTAGCGTAACTCTGAAAAAATCGATAATTATCGATTGGTAGAAAGACTGATAATTTATGGAAATAAAGTAAATCTATAGAAATGAAAACTAAAATTTAATTTAAAAAAAATGGTAATAAAATACTAACTTTATGCACAGTTGATAATCCAATTTGTTGGGAGGAAGTATTGACTTAAATCATCCACGTAAACAACATGCCGTATCAAGGAATTCCTTTTTGCTTCATATCCAATACTTCATTCATTTTCAGGAAACAATAGAAGATAAAAAAGTTTTTTTACAAAAATAGAAATAAAAAAATATATTAACATATAACCTAATGTGATATTAAATAATATCCCCAACAACTTGTAAAACTGGCCATCCAATGTAGCATAACTCTAAAAGATTGAAGCTTAGTCAACAGGAAAAAATAAATAATTTACGGAATAAATCTACACAAATGAAAATGAAGGTTAATACTAACTAGAAGCATGGTACCATTATCCTGTATCCCAAAAGAACTCTTCTGTAAACATCCACTATAGAGTCACTTTACTTCATGTCTGAGCAATAATAAGGTCTTTTGTTATTGCTCACACATGCACCTGCTGCTGTGACATACTTTGCGAAACAACTTCAACTCAGCTTGCTGGCTTTGTTTCTAAGAAGACTCATGTTACAGTTTTGATTTTAAGAGCAGGAAAGATATATAGAATGCTGAGATAAATGATAAAAATAATTCTGAGAGTACTGAAATAGGTTTATGGCAGAAAAGAATGTAAAATAGAGAAAAAAATGACTGTACATACTTTGTAATTACTTCCAAAATCTACTGTTTTCAAAAGTAGCAGTTTTTGTTAATTTTTAGGAGATATTTGAAATTTTAAGGAAAAAAATTGTTGATAATAGTTCAAATCAAACTTGTGAGCTTAAATCAGAAGGTTGCCTCAGTAAAGAGGAAGGCTAATAAGTATATCGGCAATACCATTTAGCGCTTCTAAGAAATGGTAATCAGATGGCTTTAAAAAATTATTTATATTATAGTTTAATAAAATATACATCAAATGCAAAAAAGAAAATATTATTTTTCAAACTTGAAGTGACCTGGGATGAGTTAAACAGTTGAGGTGCTAACTGGGTATTAAGTTACTTGTTTCATCATGTAACACCTGTAATCCTTTCCACTGTAAAAATGTTAGTTTTCAAATATGTATCTCATAAGCTGGTCTTATTTTTATAAAGATCAAGAAGTTGTTGCTGGAAAAATGGGAAACAGAAAAATTCATCTGCAAACACGAGCACAAATGTTGCAGTCTCAAGAAAAAATCTCGACACAGTTAATTTCATCCATACCTTCTAAAAAGTAAACTGCTTCACTAAAAGATTCTATTTACCTCTTCCTTATATATGTACACAATGTAAAAATTTCTGGTCCAATTCTTCTGATTTTTCTTGATGCAAATGTAAATTTATTAATTTAAAAGCAGCCTTTAACATTGAACTTTCCGAGACTTGCATAAGGATCTTAGTCAACTACAAACTGCATAAATAAAGTTGAGATATCACAACTGAATAAAATCAATGGCTGCTGCATGACCAAACAGCTTACTGCCAATACACAGTTTTTGGAACTCCAGTATCGAATTTGTTTAGCATACTATAGCCTCAGTTGTTAGTGTGCCATAAAACCTCAAAGAACTTAACTGGCACCAAATGTAAGGGGCCTGTTTATTACTTGCCTCATTAGCATTTCATTACATATAGTTTTTACAAAATGGGTGGATTCATGTCAGTCATAATTTGGTCAAAAGATATGGCCAAAGAACATGTGAAATTTTACATATCTTTGCTCTGTACACTGTGGAAATATCTTACATAACAAATCATCAATAGATTCCCATTGGCGAAAACAAATAATCATTTGTTATCATATTTATTGCCCATGTAAAATTATAAACAATTTCATAACTATAAAAATAAAAGTAATGGAAGACAATGTAAAAGGCAAACTATTTACTAACCGTAACAGAACAGTTATGTTAGTTTGAAGTAAATGAAAAATTACGCTATTTAATAATGACAACTGGTCCATAAATTCTTACCGTAATATTGTTACATCTCTGCTCCTCATAGGATTCTCAGAAATGAAATCATCTGTATATGGAGAACCAGACAATCTTAGAGGTGATGAACAAGATGATGTATTCTGTGAACCTAAATAAAAGATTGACATACTTCATTTTTTAAATAAATTCATAGAGAGTTAGGCTTTGTGAATATTATAGTCACTTTAATCACTTGTTAAAGCATTTAATAATTGTTTGTGCAAAATTTAACAAAAATTTCATTAATGTTTTAGAAATGAAATTCATAACATTCCCTGTTGGAAAATATAACTATTTAATTCTCTAAAATACTATAAACACTTATTAAATTCTTAAACTATCATAAATTACTGGTATTTAAAAGAGTATAAATGATAGTGATAGCTGTGCACATATTTCCACATGACACAATACTTTGCTGTTTAGGATTTCATTTATTTCTTTTTCTTAATGTTGCCACAGGCAATTGCTCATGGCTGTATTACTGGCCGTGAGAAAATATCTCCTGAGAACCGGTGATTTAAGCATGTTTCCCTGCAGAATAAAGGGAAGTAAAGTTGACCAATCTTTAGCAAGGAAAAAAAAATACCAATGAAGTAGAGATTAATAGACCAAACTAATCTGGAAGCCCTTCTCTTCTGCTTCCCTTGAGAGGAGAGAGTATGTTATTTGAAAGGTACTAATGGGTTGCTCCCGGTATTATGAGAGGGGAATAGTACACAGCTCTCTTTCCAGTGTATTTCTAGATACCATCTTATATGAATTATATTACAGCCATCTCAATAAATAGAAATTCTGTAAAATCATTGTAGTTTTCTTCATTTTCCCAATGACAAATGGATAGGAAATGCTACCTAAGGCTTCTGGGCTTGATCTAATCCACTGAGTGAATGTAAATGGGAATTAAATTGAATACCAGTTGAATTCAATTTAAAGCAGTGTTAGGGTCTGTAAATGGTAGCTAGGTAGTCACTGGAAGGAGAGCTATGCACCAATCCCCTGTGATGATGCATAGAACCGGCCAGGCCTAGCACCTAATGTCCGACCCCGCCTTCTCGTGGTGCCGACCGTTAGTAACTTTCAAAAGAGATACTCTCTTGTGGAAGTGAACGGAAGGGGAGGGCTGCCAGATTAGTGTGGCCTACTGATCTGGACAACTATGGCTACTTTTCTTTTTTTTCTACCCTGCTGAGGAGAGGTCAACCACACAGGGTCCTGGTGCTGACCATATAAACCTACTGGACTGGACAGATATATGGCTCCAAGCTTGATTATGGATCCTGATTTTGCTACACTGGTGGGCTTCTGTGGAGGGAAAATCTTCTGCTGTGTTTTCTGTTTGTTTGTGGGTTGACGCCCCAAGTGAATAGATTCACAGGATATGTTTATCAGCTGGTGGATAATCCTGAGCAGAAGTCATCGCAGGCACCTGAACTCTTTGCTTCTATTGGCATCGTCAAATTCTACATTGGAGGAAGTCTTCCAGTGTAGATGGCTTCAGCCTTTAGTAGTGGGGGAACGGGTCTTTGCCCCATGTCTGCGATTAGGGGGCTGTTTGATATTGTCGGCATTCCCTCTCTCAATAAACATAGTTTCTTTAAACATCCCACTAACCATTTTCTCTCCATAGGTAGTTGGAATGTGAGGACTCTGCACAGAGCTTTTTCTCTTGATGTTCTCACACAAGAATTCCACCATTATAATTTAGATATTCTCGGCTTGCAAGAGACCAGATGGACAGATAAAGGTCAGATTCTTAAAAATAATCTTAAATTTCTCTTTTCAGGGAGGGACAACAATAAGCATCACCAAGGTGTGGGTCTGCTTCTCAGCAGACATGCTAGCGATGCTCTTCTAGGATATGAGTGCATTAATGAAAGGTTTCTTACAGCAAAATTTCAGACAAGCGTTAAAGACTTGAATGTTATCTGCTGTTATGCCCCCACTGAGGATGCCGATGAGGATGAGAAGGATAGGTTTTATGAACAACTTCAGGATATTTTGAATTCTGTTAAGAAAGGAGATATTACCCTTGTTCTTGGTGACTTCAATGCCAAAGTTGGTACTGACTCTGACCTTTGGGGAGGAGTAATATGCCCTTTTGGTATTGGTAGCTGCAATGGCAATGGGCAACGTCTCCTACAGGTAACTAAACTCAATGGATTCAGAATAACTAACACTTATTACAAACACCGCGACATACATAAGTACACATGGGTTTCACCTGATGGGCTGCATAAGAATATGATTGATTACATATTAATTAACAGCAAATGGGCTAGTTCTGTTAGGAATACCAGGGCATATAGGGGAGCTGAAATTGGATCTGACCATTACCTTGTTAAAAGTGTGTTGCAACTTAAACTTAAAAAGTGCTGTGCTAGGGTTAAAAAATTTACTTTTAATACTGAAGCTCTGAAAGATCCAGTTATAGCCAAAGCTTACCACGATAGGTTACTTAGTCATTATGACAGTCATGGTTTGCTTACTACTGAAGTTGAGGAAGAATGGGATCATTTTAAACAGGCTTTTTTGGACACTAACAGTACTCTTTTAGGAAAAAAGGAGCAGAAGAGGCAAAATTATCTGAGTGATAAGGCAATTGAGCTTATTTCGGAAAGAAAGAACTGCAGGAATGCCCTTAATCAATACCCTACTAGTCCTAATAGAAAGCATTACAGAGACCTTAATAAACGTGTAAAAGATCAGTTAGCTGCTGATAAGAATCTTTGGCTTGATGGTTTGGCTGACAAAGCTGAGGAAGCAGTTAGACAGCACAACAGCAGAGAGCTGAACCAGATAGTTAATGTTTTGTGTGGTAGAAAACGGACAGGCATACAAGGATTGAAGGATAAACAAGGTAAGGTTATAGAAGGGGAGGATTCTGTCATGGCTAGGTGGGCTGAGCATTTCAGTGATGTTCTAAACAATGTAGTTAGTTCTACTCCCATTGTTTGCAATGACAATAGATGCATTGGTGGCTTTAATGTTGGCCCTATAACACAATCTGAACTTATTTTGACTGTTTCTAAACTTAAACTTCATAAATCCCCAGGGGTAGATGAAATTACTACGGAAATGCTTAGAGCTGGGAATGTTTCGGTTACCACTTGGATGACTGAAATTCTGAATATCTTTTATGATAAAGGCATGGTTCCTAAGGATTTTACCAGAGCTATTGTTATCCCTATTTTCAAAAAAGGTGATCGCAGTTCTTGTGATAACTATAGGGGTATCAGCTTACTCTCTGTTCCAGGTAAAGTTCTTTCCATGATTGTGCTTAATAGAATTAAGAATCTGGTTGACAGTCAATTGCGTGATGAGCAATGTGGATTCAGACGTGGTAGGGGATGTGTGGATCAGATATTTTCACTTAGGCAGATTCTTGAGAAATGTTTAGAGTTTCAGAAACCTTTGGTTGCTAGCTTTGTTGATTTCAAAAAGGCTTTCGACTCTGTTGATCGTCATAATTCGTGGTTGATTGTGAGATCATATGGTATACCAGACAAGTTAGTTAACATTATGAAAGCTCTCTATAATAACACTGAGTCGTGTGTGAGAGTTGGTAAGGCTTGTAGCAAATGGTTTAGCATTACTTCTGATGTTCGACAAGGGTGCATTTTGTCTCCTTTTCTCTTTAGCTTGGTTATTGATTATGTTATGCGAAATTCACTTCAAGGGAAAGATTTTGGCCTTAAATGGGCTGGAGATACGAAAATTTCTGATTTAGATTATGCTGATGATTTAGCCCTTTTGGCAAATGATGTTGATGAGATGAACTCTTTCATTCGAGCTGTTGATGAGACTGGTAGTAGAGTAGGTTTGGTTATAAACAGAGAGAAAACTAAAGTGATGAAAATTGGTCAGGCAGGCTGTGATTCAGTTAATCTGAATGGTTGCAGTCTTGAGCAGGTGTCACAGTTTAATTATCTTGGGAGTTATGTAACAGATAATGGTGATGTGCGGCATGAGATTAACAGACGAATAGGGATTGCTGCTGGGACTTTTAAGAATCTATGGAGAGTGTGGAGAAATAAGCGTATACACCTAAAGACTAAAATTAGACTGTATAATAGTTTGGTTCTTTCTAGGGTTAGTTATGGTAGTGAAACTTGGACACTTTGTAAACAAGATAACAGAAAACTAGATGCTTTTGATTCCAGATGCTTACGCAGTATCTTGGGCATTAGGTGGTTCAACTTTGTAACTAATGATGAGGTTAGGCAAAGGAGTTTGCAACCTCCTTTAAGCAGCATATTGTGCAGAGAGAGAATCTGTTGGTTTGGCCATGTTGCCCGTATGAATAATTATAGATTGGCGAATAGGATTATGAACAGTGTGCCTAAAGGCCTCAGAAAGAAGGGGAGACCTAGGATGCGGTGGGCAGACAACGTCAAACAGGACCTTGTTAGAATTGGTGTGCAGTGGCCAGATGCAGTAGATGTAGCTCAGGATAGACTTGCTTGGAGAACTAAATTGCACTGTCTGGTTGGACCTCCGTAGCCCATGGCTGCTTGAGGATGATGATGATGATTTCTATATTACCAACAATTGAGAAAATTATGGAGAGATACATAGCCGATAAAATCTACAGTTATCTTTACAAATTTAATCTATTACATTCAGCTCAATATGGTTTCCAAAAAAATAAGAGCAGCAGCTTACTTTTAGAAAATTTTGCAGATATTCTCAATAGCAATTTAAATACAGATAGACTCATATGCTGTATCTTCTTAAATTTAAATAAAGCCTTCGATTCTGATATTTTGCTCAGGAAGTTGGAAAGAATTGACATTAGAGGTCAATTTCTTAGGTGGTTCAAAGCTTATTTAAATGATCAATACATTACCACCAAAATAAAAGACATCAAAAGCTTTCCTTGGGTCTCACAGTATGGGTGCAGCTCAGGGGTCAATTTTAAGTCCATTACTATTCTTAATATATATTAACAACTTATTAGATATTAAATTTACTGGCTCTATCTTTCTATATGCTGATGATATTGTATTAGTCAATTATGATTATAATTTGGAAACAATTATTTGTAATTCCCAACTTGATCTTAACAAAATGGTTATATAAAAATCACATTTATTTGAATAGTAATAAGACCAAAGTTATGTATATCCACTCACCTGGTATAAAAATTACAACAGCAGAATCTATCAAAGCTCACTCCAATATGTATAAACGAAACACATTTTCAGTTGAGGAAAAGTGATAACTGTGTCTGTCCAGAATTAGAACAGGTAACATCATTTAATTATTTAGGTTTAATTATTGATAAGAATTTCAGATGGAAGACCCATATTAATAATTTATGTGATAGGCTTAGAAGATGTGTCTATAAAATCTATAAATTACAGAGTGCAGTTCCCACTAGCATATGTATATTGCAAAGTGTACAAGTCTTTATGTGAATCTATTATTCGATATAGCTTATCAGTCTATGGTTCAACCTACTCCTCTCACATTGACTGCATTTTTGGAATACAAAGCAGTATTTTAAAACCAATATTGATTTCTCACCCTAGTGTAAACTCTAGCCTCAAGAAGGAAAGATTTTTTAAGTTAGCTATCCTACATGTCGACGATTGATACAAGTGTATCATAATTCTAAAATATTACTTTAGTAAAGACTTCAAAACTGAAAAAAAAGCTCTCTGCATCCAGCAACAAGGTTGAGCACTAAGGGATACTACTTATTGCCTAAAATCATTAACAACTAAGGTAAAAATACCCAAGTGTACCAAGTACCATTCATCTTTAATTCAATGCCATGACATCTGTTACAGCTTAAAAGATATGCCATTATCAAAAATTAAACAAAAAATTGGTTATTTGAAAACATGCCAAATTAATATTTCGATTTTTATATTTTACAAATGAAATGTTTGTGTACATATTTCTCTACTTATTTCATTTAATAATCATCTATATTCTGTGAAATAATATACTATTTGTGATTATATTCTGTGAAATAATATCCTATTTGTGATATATGTGTAAATTATTTCTTTATATACAATAAAACTGATACATATAATGCAAAATTTCCTGCTGATAAGTCCCTGACTTCATAGGATCATAATCATTATGTATCTATTAAATACGATGTTTAATAAAAAAAAAAATTCCTAAAATAGTTAAGCATGCAAATGATAGTTCAAAAGCGTCTATTGTGATACCCAAAGAATAGACATAATAATCTTTTCACTGCATATTCAGGTCAATTGATGGATATATAGTAATCAAAACATCTTTATTTCAGTTAGTGAAATTTTCTGGCAGTTCCACCTAAATTTTAAGGTAAGCCACACTTGAGAACAACTTTACTAACTACTTGGCCCTTGGAACAGTCACTACTGCCTAGTATGCAGTAGAAATAGTTCACTGTTTAAGAATTTCTTTTAAGAATTTTTTTAAAATCATTGACTGAAATGTATGGGAAAACGCAATTAATGCCATTTTGAAAGATGTTTAGCCTATGGGGAAAAAAAAGATTATAAATAGTATAAATTAATTTTTTACTACAGTTTTAAAAATACAAAACTTTGTTACTAATAGAAAAGTTGCTTGGAAATTATTAATATGATTATTTAGAACTGCTGAGACCAAATTTGGTGTTGGGTTATAACTGTCATCTTCCAAAGTGACATTAGGTTGGGTTGTTTTAGCAGCAATTTTGTGCACATAATAGGCTCAATGGCCAGGTCACAAGGATCCCAAAGGCTCAGAGAAGATTAGGGGAGAAGATCCATTGGATATATGTTAGGAGACTCAAACAAAAGGAGCAGCTTTTTCAAGCCCATTAATGTCCCAGGACTTTCTGAGGGCAGAGTGGGGGCTAGTGGAAATAAATCTCAGTGTGGCACTTTGGACTCAAACCTGGGAACTGCAAACTACAAGCCTGATACACTACCGGCTGAACCAACCCCATCCCCAAAAGTGATATTAAATATCACCCTTCTGTGCATTTTGATGTCTAATTTAGCCCTTATAGTCATTCTGAATATAATGAATTTCACTTTGAAACAATTGGAGGATAATGTTAAATCAATAGTAACACTTTTGAAAACATTTGATGTTCCATAAATTTGAAAATATACTTTGTTTTATCAAAAAATATCACTCGGAATAAGATTTCTCAAAATCTTGATTTTCAGCTATATTTATTACAGTATTGTAAAGAATATAGTGGTAAATCGAAAAATGATTTCACAGCATCATTAACTCATAAGAATGGATAATGCTTTTTTGTCAGTTAGATTTATTTACACGAGTACTGCAATATGCTGTTTACATGGAGCTGAATGCTTTCGACTATACTCAGCAGTCATCATCAGGGCAGCGTACGTTCCTTGGAGAGGCAGATTGTTGGTTATATGTTAGGTATTGTATTTAAAGTATTGAAATGCTGAAACATTTAAAAGCAATATTGTTTGTTTAGAAATGTAACTTAAAAAATCATCACATTAATGTTGAAAAATGCATTTAAGTAAACAATTTTGATGCAGCAGTTGGTGTGTTTCAATTTGGGGCAAAATTCGAAGTAGCCTATGGCCAACCTCACAAGAGAAGCTTGATGCTTTATTTGACACCTAACTCATAACTATGGGCCATTGTGTTCAGAAGATATAATTGAAGAACAATTTTCACATTTCTCTGTTTTTAGCAGGGGAAGAAAGCAGAGGTGGGAGGTATATTTTTATAGTCTATAATACTGCCCTGTGTGTTTCAAGCTTTAATTTGATGCATAACTTGTTATTCTCAGCCTTTGCATTTTGAAGATATAGTGTAACAATCATTTTCATATTTTCCTTTTTTTAGGGAGAAGAAAGCATAGGTGGTAAATTTTTTGTAGCCTCTAACACTCCATGTTATAAGCTCCCATATGACACATAACATTTTAAGTTTGCCTTTGCATTTGAAAGATATGGTGAAACAACTATCATGACAAACTTAAAAATTGACAAATCACCAAATGACAAGAAAAGCAATAGAAATATAGATAAAAACTGACTAAATTTTGTGCAAATTCGTGATTTTAAATTTTTATAAAGCATAGGTTAACAATTAACCCTTTCAGTGTTCATGTCGTCTGTATATGTTCGGAGAATCAGAATTGAGAGGCCAAGGGCATATGCATCCATTTTTAGTACAAAAAAAAAACTTTTTTTTTAAATAAAAATTGCCACTGTTATTTTATATATATATATCTTAAAAAATATATAATACAGGTTTCAAAAATAATATTTTGTTTTTTAATTTGATGCATATTTATTAAATTACAATATAAATAATTTGATAAAGCCATCTGATTGCCATTTCTTAGCAGCACTAAACAGTATTGCTGATTTGCTTGTTAACATCCCTATTTGCTGAAGCAACCTTCTGATTTAAGCTCACAAATTTGATTTGAACTATTATCAATAAAATTTTCCTTAAATTTTCAAAAATCTAAAAATTAATAATAAAAAAAAACTGCTATTTTTAAAAATGATAAATTTTGGAAGTAATTACAAATACATACCACCATTTTTTTCCCCGTTTCACACTCTTTTCTGTCATAAACCTATTTCAGTATTCCCAAGATAATTTTAGCATTTTTCCCAGTATTCTATGCCTCTTTATAAAAAAAAAATACCCCCTCAAGCAGCTGCTTGCCACAGAGGTCTGACAGGAACCTGTCAGTTTATATGCCATAGTAGAAGGTCTGAGAGGATGGCAGGCCCTCAGCAGAAAAACGACACAAACAGCCATGCCTTACCTGGGGCTCGAACCCAGGTCCCTTTACTGCTCTTAAAATCAAAACTGAAAGAAAACACATCCTTCTTAGAAATTCTGGTTTTTTGAACAAATGAGGTCTTGGATACGGAAGTAAATTCATTTCTGTATATTTAATTCCATTAGTTAGTGATCTTTGATCGATTGATTTATCAATCTTTCCGAGTTATGCTAGATCAGAGGCCAGCTTAAAAGTTGTTGCGGATATTTTATTTAACATACCATTAGGTTATATGCAATTTTTCTTTTATTATTTCTTGTTCTTTTAGTAAAAAAATTTTGAGCTTGTACCGTTTTCTGAAAATGAATGTTTTGGATACAGAAGCAAAATAGACTTCCTCGCTACGGAAATCAGCCATCATATGGGAGGGCAATTTCGGGAAGGCATCCCCTCTGCTAAACTCACGGTGAAAGTTTCAACCCCCCCCCCCCCTCTAGAAAAAAAAAATATTTTTTAAATTAAGAGTTTTTATGTTTATATTGAATTATTTTAAAGGCAACCCCCTCCCTCAATACCTTGGCTGTGCGACACAGACAATATAACATTATGTTTTTGTTTTGCTTTGGTGTACAAACCTTTCTGCACTCAGCCAAGATCACCAAACTTCAATACCCAAAGAAAAAAAATTCATAATGTTTAGCAAAAAAAGCAGCCAAGGAAGTTTTTTTTTCTATTTCATAAACAGTTCAGAAAACTACGTGAATGTAAGAAGTTCAAGTCACGTTGTATAACACTGGCCATGTTTAAAATGTACTAACCTTCTACTTTGGCATATAAACTGACAGGCTCCTGTCAGACCTTTGTGGCTAGCAGCTGCTTGAGGGGGTATTTATTTTTATACTGAAAAGAATCATTAAAATAAATAAAAATCATATTTCAGGTTGAATATTACATTATTCGGGATGAAATTTCCTTTTGATAAATATATAATTTAACTATTTTTATTCAGCAGGTTTTCCAAAATGAAGCCTTAATTGTATAGTGCAATCTTTTTTTTCACCATATCACATTGAAAAAGGCATATTAAAATCAATATACTTGCAAATTTGTTTAGATTATTTATTTTAATAAAATTCGTAATTAAATTCTGTTTAATTTGGTATATAACATAACCTATTTCCATAGATTGGTTATTTAAAAAAAAAAATTCTAAAGTTGACTTGCTTATGACTCGGCACAATTGGTTAAAAGTCTGGAATTTCTCAGTGCCATACTTTCTCAAAGTATGGCACTGAGAAAAAAATTGCAAAACGAGAGAAATATTTACTTAAAACCAAAAAAAAATTTTTTTGTTATTCAGAAATATATACACAGTTGTATCAAATATGACCACCTACTGTAGTATATGTATGATAGGTGGTCATATTATTATAGGTGTCATAGTGGTCATATTATTCTGATACGACTGTGTATAGTCATTCTATTCATGTGCATTGTAATCATTTCTGTCTATTAGTTTTTTTTTAAATAAATTTTTATTTGTGCTGCCAGATGCATTTTTTTTACTACAACTCTAAAAGAAGTCCTATTAAAATAAAACATATCATCTTTTTTGTTAAATACTTTATTTTCAGAAAATCCAGAATTAAATGCTGATTAATTTGGCATACAACATGCCATAATTCTTTTCATTAGTTATTTAGGGAAAAAAAGTTCTAAAGTTAAAGTTTTTTTCGTGGAGCATAGGGAGAAAATAGCTTGGCCTCTGGATGGAAACCTGTTTTTCAGGCTGGACACTAGAAGGGTTAAGGCCTTACATCTTAGCCATGTGAAGATATAACTAAAACAAAGCAATAATGGGAAATCATTCTCTTCTCAGGTATGGCAGTAATAATTAACCAACTTGATTATCTTTTTCTCACATACTTAATCCCCTCTCTTGGTATCCATCGATAATCTAGAATGAAATGTTGGTTGGTTGGCTAGAATCTGGATGAATAACACTATTTGACAAGAATTGGTTGGTAGGTTGTTTTGGGTTTTATGGTGCAAAGGCAACTAAGGCCATGATGTGCCAAATGAGGTGTAAAGGGTAAGAAAGGAACTAAAAGTCAAGTAAACCCACACAACCAATTAAAAACAAAAAAGTTAAGACAATAAGTGTAAACACTAAACCATCAAATGATAGAAAACATCTATGTAAAACACAAAAAAAAAAACAAGAACAAATGTGTAAAAATAACAATGGGTGTATAGGAAACATGTAAAAACAATGCCAAAAGGTAAAAATCAAAGACAGTTAAAATATCCAGTAAAACATAATAAGGCAAAAACAGCAGATAAAACAGAGTCATTGGATAAAAGATGTTCGAGTGCAAGAGGCTCAGACGTAAAATCATGAAAAGTAAAAAATAAACATCTCTCTAGGTTAAAAGCTGGACAATGGAAAAAAAAATGTCTTTAATAGTTAAATTGGTGTCACAAAACTCACACTTAGGTTCATCATCTGCCTAAAGAAGAAATGAATGAGTGATAAATGAATGACCTAAGAGAAGCTGAACAAGTAAAACTTCCTCCTTGTGTTTCCTGTGAAAACAAGACTGCCACAGTTTGACAATGGGCTTGATCTCAAAAAGCTTGTTGCCAACCTGTTCAGACCAAGATCTCTGCCACTGCACCCGGAGTTTGATGGAAAAACGCTGCTGGAAGTCCCAATTATGGAACTGGCAGTGGAGAATCGGATAGGGGCATGGCTGACTTGGCAGCAGCATCTGCCAAATCATTGCCCTTGATCCTGATGTGATCGGGCACCTAATAGAAGAGAATGGTGGTGTAACGGGCCAAAGAATTACAATACTTTTAAAGTTTTGAACCCTTTGTCTGATCCAATATTTACTCAAGCTTCGAATAGCTTAATTTCAGGTGCCAGGCAATAATAATAAATTGCCAAATAAGTTGAAATTAGGGTTCGAATACCAGCAGGCGTTACTTAGCAAGTAAGAATTCAAAAATAAATGATTGTCAATCTAATTTAAATTATAATCAAAAATTATCAACTAACGTTGCTCAAGAAAAAACAGCAAAGATTCAAAAAATTTCTATAACAAACAAATTTCCAAAATTATTTTAACTCGCCAACAGTTGATGAAAATGTCGACTACATCATCACTATCTCACTACTACTAACAACAACTCTGTGACAACATACACCTCTGCTACAACTCTGTCTCTTTCAACTCCAACAACTTACTACTACAACTCTACTTCCTACTCCAACTCTGTGACCACATGCCACTGCTATATGATGTGTTGTGTACAAAAAGCCCACATGTCATGTTGCACACCGGGAAAGACATTTACATAAAGTGACGAGTGCATAAGCTATGATGCAAGAGGGGGAGTGTCCTTGAACACACGCGCTTTAGTGGGTGACAAGCGAAAGTTCGGAGTTGCGCATGCGCAACTCCTATGCTCTCGGGAACGAGTGCTGTGATGCCAAAAATAAAATTAAAATCCCCAAAATGATAAATATAACGTAAATTAAGCAAAACTGGTTAAGGTAAAGTAAAAGTGAATGAAGGGGCATCACAGTGTTGGTGGCTGCCAGACAATGGAGCTGCTGGAAGATCTTGATAGAACAGAGTGAGACCGATGTCTCACCAAGATCAAAGCCTGTAGTGAACTAAGCGAGTCAATGTAGAGGACACACCAATGATGATACTTAATTGCTATGTGGTCCAAGGCAAGGCTAATAGCATGCAACTCTGCAGTGAAGATGGAACACTGCTGTGGGATCTGACCTTCAATGATTACATCACAGCAGACCATGACTGATCTCACTGACGTGCCGGACTTCGAGCCATCTGTGAAGACAGGCAAGAAGTCTGGGTGCTCAGCACGATGGCTGGCAAGAGTTGCCGATACACACGGTCAGGTGTAAAGGCCTTCCCTGTCTCCTGCACAGGAAAAAATTACAGGAAGGGGAAACAGCAAGCCATGGTGGAAGCGGTTCGGCTGTCGACTGTGAGATGCTATTGAAACTGGTGTTAATGTCTTGCAGGTAATCTTGGACACATAAACCATAAGGAAGAATGGCAGTCAGCCAATTCTGATATAACAGTTCCCACTGGGGACTGAAAATATAGTCCCAGGTGGAATGGCCAGGCAGGGATCGCAATTTTGCAGCATACTGCATTATTTGACAAGAAAACTTTAGAAAAATATATTTACTGGAAGAAGTTTTTACTGATTATTAATTATTAACTGAGTGAAGGGAAGCATTACAGGTAAATATGGTATATAATGTAAAGGAAATATAGCTAAATATTTTTGTCACCTGTATGTAAAAATAATAATCTAGAGATGAGGGGTGGGGGACTTGTCAGCTCTAGATATGATTCGTACACTACTGTTTGTCACACTTCAGAACATATAGTTAATAAATAGTGATTACAATGAACTGTTAAATATAGTTTAAAGACTATTGAAATCATTTAACATATAACAAAAATATTCTGAAGGAAATGCAAAAATGTAGCTGATGTAAAGTGAAATCAAAATTAAAACAGGAGCATTTATTTCAGTCAATTAGTATTCTAAACTATAGTATTAAAAGCCAAAAGCATTTCAAATGCCTAAATAATATTTCTAACAACATTTATTCTAAGTGTATGAAATTCATTACAAATGCTTTCTTACCAGATTTTATACTTGGTGTAACAGAAACTTTTTTTACAGCAGATTCAACTTCTTTAGCAATGATATGGGATGGTGGCACTCTAGCTGCTCTTTTCCAATGCTTCACAAGGAACTTCATGCGAATAGTACCAATAATCACATATGACACTGAACGAAAGAGTGAACAACCTCTTAATTGCTGATCAATCATGGAAGAATTTGATGATAGTAATTCCTTCTTTTTTGAAACATTAGCACCCATTTGAGCAAGCATGGCTAATGTAACTTCTTCTGTTGCTTGAAATCCGCCCAATAGAGTCAATAAATACTTTTTCTGAAATATTAGAGCTTTTTGGTAGCTTTCACTTCGTCTGTATTTCCAGTACATGTGGTGGAGCTGAAAATTAGCAGGATTTGCCTTTGTAATTAAACATAGCAAAAATACTTAAAATCAACTAACAGAATTTATTGCATTACAGAGCTATTTACATGTTTCACTTACATTTTAAAGGCAGTTCAACATTTATAGCTGAGCAACTTTAAATAGCAGTTAGCTTACAGGGCAATTTGAAACTAATAACAATATATGAATGATTATTAACCCTCCAGAAGTGGCATACGGTCTGTCAGACTGATAAATTTACTAATAATTTTGCAAACATAAAAGCAAATAAACAAAAACTGAAAGTTTATTTCAAATTTATTTATTATTTATTTATTATAAACTTTTGGAGAACATTTTTGCATAATTGATCTGGGAGACCGACGCCACCTCTTTATTTCTTTAATTCCATGTCACTTCTGGAGGGTTAATAATATACGAATGAATAATAATAATATATGAAACCCATTTATTTTTAATATCAATAAAATTATTTCTCCTTAGCCCACTAGCTGTAGAGGTCTAAGATTGTCAGCAAAACAAGTGATAAAGAATTTATCATGTTATATTTAATATATATATAACAACAACAAAGGATGCAAGACCTCAGCAGAAAGATAGCAAAAATTTATACCTTACCTAGAATTTAAACACAAGTTCCTTTGCAAAACATCCTAATGGTTTGACATTAAAAAAATATATATTTTAGAGAATATATCTGTCTGTCTGTCTGTTTGTGTGTCTTTATCTCTTTGTTCAAGAACTACTCCTAAATAGTAAGTGCTAGGACAACCAAATTTGGTAACAGTTTTATTTCAACCATAATTAATGCAAATATAAAGGTTTGGATCCATGAAATTAAGCTCCCCCAAAAAATTAAGATAATATGTATTGATAAGCAATTGTAATGAGTTTTTAATGATAACCATTATATGCAACAGGGCATAACAATGCACATTCACCAAACAATTAGGTCATATGAATGATTAGCAACTTATCAAAAAATAGGTGTCATTTAAAAGTTTTGGACGAGTTCATGAATTTTAATTTTATACTTTTCTACTATTCTTAACTTCTTAAATACTTGAATGCTTGTTCCAAATTCCACATACTGATTTCCCCCTGACATCACACATATTGCATTAAGAAAAATCAAGGCCTTACCTTTAATAGAAGTAGATTTCAAACATGACTCCTCTTTTCATGCAAATTTATATAAATATCGGGTTATGTGATAGGATATCCCATAACCATATATCATAATTACCTTTAATGGTAATTATGATATAAATGGTCTGTAAATGGTAGCTAGGTAGTCACTGGAAGGAGAGCTATGCACCAATCCCCTCTGATGATGCATAGAACCGGCCAGGCCTAGCACCTAATGTCCGACCCGCCTTCTCGTGGTGCAGACCTTTAGTACCTTTCAAAAGAGATACTCTCTTGTGGAAGTGAACGGAAGGGGAGGACTGCCAGATTAGTGTGGCCTACTGATCTGGACAACTAAGGCTACTTTTCTTTTTTTCTACCCTGCTGAGGAGTGGTCAACCACACAGGGTCCTGGTGCTGACCATATAAACCTACTGGACTGGACAGATATATGGCTCTGAGCTTGATTATGGATCCTGATTTTACTGCACTGGTGGGCTTCTGTGGAGGGAAAATCTTCCGCTGTGTTTTCTGTTTGTTTGTGGGTTGACAGCCCCAAGTGAATAGATTCACAGGATATGTTTATCAGCTGGTGGATAATCCTGAGCAGAAGTCATCGCAGGTACCTGAACTCTTTGCTTCTATTGGCATCGTCAAATTCTACATTGGAGGAAGTCTTCCAGTGTAGATGGCTTCAGCCTTTAGTAGTGGGGGAACGGGTCTTTGCCCCATGTCTGCGATTAGGGGGCTGTTTGATATTGTCGGCATTCCCTCTCTCAATAAACATAGTTTCTTTAAACATCCCACTAACCATTTTCTCTCCATAGGTAGTTGGAATGTGAGGACTCTGCATAGAGCTTTTTCTCTTGATGTCCTCACACAAGAATTCCACCATTATAATTTAGATATTCTTGGCTTGCAAGAGACCAGATGGACAGATAAAGGTCAGATTCTTAAAAATAATCTTAAATTTCTCTTTTCAGGGAGGGACGACAATAAGCATCACCAAGGCGTGGGTCTGCTTCTCAGCAGACACGCTAGCGATGCTCTTCTAGGATATGAGTGCATTAATGAAAGGTTTCTTACAGCAAAATTTCAGACAAGCGTTAAAGACTTGAATGTTATCTGCTGTTATGCCCCCACTGAGGATGCCGATGAGGATCAGAAGGATAGGTTTTATGAACAACTTCAGGATATTTTGAATTCTGTCAAGAAAGGAGATATTACCCTTGTTCTTGGTGACTTCAATGCCAAAGTTGGTACTGACTCTGCCCTTTGGGGAGGAGTAATAGGCCCTTTTGGTATTGGTAGCTGCAATGGCAATGGGCAATGTCTCCTACAGGTAAGTAAACTCAATGGATTCAGAATAACTAACACTTATTACAAACACTGCGACATACATAAGTACACATGGGTTTCACCTGATGGGCTGCATAAGAATATGATTGATTACATATTAATTAACAGCAAATGGGCTAGTTCTGTTAGGAATACCAGGGCATATAGGGGAGCTGAAATTGGATCTGACCATTACCTCGTTAAAAGTGTGTTGCAACTTAAACTTAAAAAGTGTTGTGCTAGGGTTAAAAAATTTACTTTTAATACTGAAGCTCTGAAAGATCCAGTTATAGCCAAAGCTTACCGTGATAGGTTACTTAGTCATTATGACAGTCATGGTTTGCTTACTACTGAAGTTGAGGAAGAATGGGATCATTTTAAACAGGCTTTTTTGGACACTAACAGTACTCTTTTAGGAAAAAAGGAGCAGAAGAGGCAAAATTATCTGAGTGATAAGGCACTTGAGCTTATTTCGGAAAGAAAGAACTGCAGGAATGCCCTTAATCAATACCCTACTAGTCCTAATAGAAAGCATTACAGAGACCTTAATAAACTTGTAAAGGATCAGTTAGCTGGTGATAAGAATCTTTGGCTTGATGGTTTGGCTGACAAAGCCGAGGAAGCAGTTAGACAGCACAACAGCAGAGAGCTGTACCAGATAGTTAATGTTTTGTGTGGTAGAAAACGGACAGGCATACAAGGATTGAAGGATAAACAAGGTAAGGTTATAGAAGGGGAGGATTCTGTCATGGCTAGGTGGGCTGAGCATTTCAGTGATGTTCTAAACAATGTAGTTAGTTCTACTCCCATTGTTTGCAATGATGATAGATGCATTGGTGGCTTTAATGTTGGCCCTATAACACAATCTGAAGTTATTTTGGCTGTTTCTAAACTTAAACTTCATAAATCCCCAGGGGTAGATGAAATTACTACGGAAATGCTTAGAGCTGGGAATGTTTCGGTTACCACTTGGATGACTGAAATTTTGAATATCTTTATGATAAAGGCATGGTTCCTAAGGATTTTACCAGAGCTATTGTTATCCCTATTTTCAAAAAAGGTGATCGCAGTTCTTGTGATAACTATAGGGGTATCAGCCTACTCTCTGTTCCAGGTAAAGTTCTTTCCATGATTGTGCTTAATAGAATTAAGAATCTGGTTGACAGTCAATTGTGTGATGAGCAATGTGGATTCAGAAGTGGTAGGGGATGTGTGGATCAGATATTTTCACTTAGGCAGATTCTTGAGAAATGTTTAGAGTTTCAGAAACCTTTGGTTGCTAGCTTTGTTGATTTCAAAAAGGCTTTCGACTCTGTTGATCGTCATAATTTGTGGTTGATTGTGGGATCGTATGGTATACCAGACAAGTTAGTTAACATTATGAAAGCTCTCTATAATAACACTGAGTCGTGTGTGAGAGTTGGTAAGGCTTGTAGCAATTGGTTTAGCATTACTTCTGGTGTTCGACAAGGGTGCATTTTGTCTCCTTTTCTCTTTAGCTTGGTTATTGATTATGTTATGCGAAATTCACTTCAAGGGAAAGATTTTGGCCTTAAATGGGCTGGAAATACGAAAATTTCTGATTTAGATTATGCTGATGATTTAGCCCTTTTAGCAAATGATGTTGATGAGATGAACTCTTTCATTCGAGCTGTTGATGAGACTGGTAATAGAGTAGGTTTGGTTATAAACAGAGAGAAAACTAAAGTGATGAAAATTGGTCAGGCAGGCTGTGATTCAGTTAATCTGAATGGTTGCAGTCTTGAGCAGGTGTCACAGTTTAATTATCTTGGGAGCTATGTAACAGATAATGGTGATGTGCGGCATGAGATTAACAGACGAATAGGGATTGCTGCCGGGACTTTTAAGAACCTATGGAGAGTGTGGAGAAATAGGCGTATACACCTAAAGACTAAAATTAGACTGTATAATAGTTTGGTTCTTTCTAGGGTTAGTTATGGTAGTGAAACTTGGACACTTTGTAAACAAGATAACAGGAAACTAGATGCTTTTGATTCCAGATGCTTATGCAGTATCTTGGGCATTAGGTGGTTCAACTTTGTAACTAATGATGAGATTAGGCAAAGGAGTTTGCAACCTCCTTTAAGCAGCAAATTGTGCAGAGAGAGACTCCATTGGTTTGGACATGTTGCCCGTATGAATAATTATAGATTGGCGAATAGGGTTATGAACAGTGTGCCTAAAGGCCTCAGAAAGAAGGGGAGACCTAGGATGCGGTGGGCAGACAATGTCAAACAAGACCTTGTTAGAATTGATGTGCAGTGGCCAGATGCAGTAGATGTAGCTCAGGATAGATTTGCTTGGAGAACTAAATTGCATGGTCTGGTTGGACCTCCGTAGCCCATGGCTGCTTGAGGATGATGATGATGATGATGATGATGATGATGATATAAATATCAGCTGCATTTGGTAGCAGGCTACATTCCTTATGTTAATGCTTGAGTACATCTGACTTCAGATGCTCTTGATAGTGTTTACTATTAAGACGAGTCATAAGTCTGTGCATTTTTCACCATGCAAAATGTATATGGTGACACATCATTATGTTGCATATGGATACCTCTGAATATAGTACTAAGAGAAAGTATAAAGTGCACTGCATCAGTTCATAACTATTACAAGTATTGGAGTCTGTTTCCATTGTTAGAAACGTTGTACAATGAGTGAGTTAAGAATTGAGCCTTGAAAATAAGTCCTGATTAGGACAGCAAATATCAGTAGATCACAACATTCTGTGCCATGCTATTGAAGTGCTGACGAGCACTTTCAGGCTTTCGTCCAAACACAAGCAATTATACTATAGTATGGCATCTGCAACACATTGGTAAGGTAGCCAGGAGTTGCCAAAGTATTCCTATGAACTGAATACTGAACAAGCAAACCATGTATCAAAGTCTGCAAGAAACTCCTAGATAATACATGCAGTCACTGTTTCATCAAGCAAATTTTTATGTGTGATGAAATGATCTCAGGCAAGTCATACGGCTCTTAAAAAGGTCCACTTGAAAAGGTGGTGCCTGAAATTCCTACCAGCAAGGGTGGCTTCAGCCTTTAGCAGTGGGGGGAACAGGTCTTTGCCCCATGCCTCTGATCAGGAGGCTGATATTGTTGGTCCTACCTCTCTCAATAAACTTAGTTTCTTCAAAAATCCTACTAATAATTTTCTCTCTGCAGGTGTGTTGAACATGAGGATGTTACATCAAGATTATTCTCTTGATGTCCTAATACAGGAATTCCAGCATTATATTATTCTAGGCTTCCAAGAGACCAGATGGACTATTTATAAACACATGGGGGTTTGCCTGATGGGTTGCACAGGAATACGATATATTATATTTTAATTAACAGTAAATGGGCTACTTTGGTTAGCAATACCCGATCACACAGGGAAGCCAAAATTGTGTCTGACCATTACCTGGTCAAAAATGTCTCCAACTGAAGGTTAAGAAATGTGCTAAGGTTAAAAAATTATCTTAACACTAAAGGTCTGAAAAATCCAGATATAGCTAGAGCATACCATGATAGGCTACTTAGTCATTATGACAATCGTGGTTTGCTTACCGCTGAAGTTGAAAAAGAATGGGATAAGTTTAAAAAGGTTTATCATGAAACTAATAGTACTCTTTTAGGTAAAATGAACAGAGGAAAAAAACTTATTTCAGTGATAAGGCTGTGAAACTTATTTCTGAAATAAGAAAGTGTATGATTAATATGAATCAACACCCTACTAGTTCTAACAGACAGTGTTACAACAAGCTTAATAAATGTGTAAAGGATCGGTTAACAGCCGATAAGAATCTTTCACTTGATAGCTTGGCTGATAAAGCAGAGGAAGCAGTTAGACAACATAAACAGCAGGGGTTGTACCAGAATGTTAAAGCTTTGTGTGGGAATAAACAGAAAAGTACACAAGGATTGAAGGATAAATATGGTAAGGTTATTAAAGGTGAGGATTCTTTGATGGCTAGGTGGGTTGAGCATTTCAGAGATGTTCTAAACAATGTGATTATTTCTATTCCCATTGTTTGTAATGAGGATAGATCAATTACTTGCTTTAATGATGGCCCTATATCACAATCCGAAGTCGCTACATAGTATATAAACAGTCATATCAGAATATTACCACATACAAAATCACACTGTACCCGCCCAGGCACAGAGTGCACATGACAAGTGCTTGTCAGTGCACAGAGTGCACATGACAAGGTTGATCACACAGAGATATAAGTGGCCAGCCAGGACAGATGAGTCATAGTGCATGTGAGAACAATGGGCAGAGGTATTGATTTGATGGACGTTTAAAAAGGAATGATCATCGGCTACCACGCCAAGGGTGGAAGTATCTTGGAAACAGCAGACTTCATGGGCTGTTCGAGAGATGCTGTAGTAAGGGTGTACCAAGAACGGACCACTGGCATGCCGAGTACCTCCAGACGTCATAACTGTGAAGCCCCAAAGACCATCAACCCCAGAGGAGAATGGTGCCTCTGTCGACTGGTAAAGGGCAATCAATGCGCAACAGTGCAGCAATTGACCACTCAAATTAATGTTGGGGCATCCAGGTATGTGTCACCGATAACAGTAGAGAGAACCCTATTATGCATGGGTCTCCAGAGACGACACTGTGTAAAGGCACCCATGTTAATCAAGGTTCATCGGCAACAATGCCTACAGTTCGCATGGGACTACTGTCATTGGACAATGGAACTGTGGAAAAAGGTTGTCTTCTCTGACGAATTGTGGTTTCTACTCCACAGAAGTGATGGGCAGTGGTGGATATGGTGTCAGGCACATGAGAACCAACACCGGGACATGCTTGTCGGTCAAGTACAGGCCAGCGGTGGCAGTGTGCATGTCTGGGGGATGTTTTCCTGGTATGACCTAGCACCGCTGGTACCACTAGATGGGTCCATTAACACCGATGGCTACCTGTTCATCCTCGTTGATCACATGCATCCCTTCATGTTGGATGTTTACCCTGGTGGTGTCTACCAACAGGACAATGCACCTTGTCATGTCGCCAAGGTGGTGCATGACTGGTTTCAGGAACACGACAGTGATGTCTCCGTTCTCCCTTGGCCTGTGAAATTGCCCGATCTCAATTCCATAGAGCACTTGTGGGGCCATTTGGATCAACAGGTTCGATGTGCAGACCAACAACCACATCATCTCCGGAACCTCCGTGCTCTGCTGGAGTCCTAGTGGGCACGTGTGCCTCTGGCAACCATCCAGGGCCTCGTGTCCATGCCATGCCTCTATCTGTCTGTCTGTCTGTCTACACACATAAACACACACACATACATTACATACACATACATACATAATCCTCATGCAACCATGGGCTATGGAGATCCAACCAGACTGTAATTTTCCTCTCCAGACGTTTGTTCTGAGCTACTGCTGCTGCATTTGGCCACTCTAGGACAATTCTAGCAAGGTCCTGTTTGACATTGTCTGCCTATCACTTCCTAGGTCTCCCCCCCTTTTTCTGAAATCCTTAAGCACTGTTCATAACCCTGTTTCCTAATTTGCAGCTATGCATACGGGTAACATGGCCAAACCAATGCAGTATCTCTCTCTGCACAATATGCTGCTCAAAGGAGATTGATGACTCCTTCTTCTCCTCATCATTACTTACAAAGTCAAACCTAATTCCCAAGATACCGCATAAGCATCTAGAACCAAAGATTTTTGTTATTCTGCTTACAAAGGATCCATGTTTTACTACCATAACTAATCTTAGAAAGAACGAAACTATTATACAGCCTAATTTTAGTCTTTAGGTGTGCACGCTTATTTTTTCACACTCTTCATAGAGTCTTAAAAGTCCCAGTGGCAGTCCATATTCTTCTATTTATCTCATGTTGCACATCCCCAGTATCTATTCATAGCTCCCAAGATTAAACTGAGACACTTGCTCAAGAGTGCAGCCATTCAAAGCAATTGAAGCACTATCTGCTTGACCACTTTTCATCACTTTAGTTTTTTCTCTGTTTATCACCACACCTACTCTATTACCATTCTCATGAACAGCCCAAATGAAAGAATTCATCTCATCAACATCAGTAGCCAACAGGGCCAAATCAACTGCATAATCTTAATCAGATATTTTGATATATCTCTACAACATTAAAGCCAAACTTTTTCCCTGGCAAAGAATTTCGCATAACATAATCTATAACCAAACAAAACAGAAAAGGAGACAAAATGCACCCTTGTCTAACTTCACCAGCAATGCTAAACCAATCACTGAAAGACATACTATCTCTCACACATGACTCAGTGTTATTATAAAGAGCTCTAATTACAATAACTTATCAGGTAGTCAACATGATCTAATAATCAACCAATCCAATGTTGATCAACAGAGTCAAAAGGCTTTCTGAAATCTATAATGCTAGCAACCACAGGTTTCTGAAACTCTAAACGTTTCTCAAGAATCTGCCTAAGTGAAATAATTGATCAATACAATCCCTACCATTTCTGAATCCACACTGTTCATCACGCAGTTGTCCATCAACCAAATTCTTAATTCTATTAAGTATAATCAGGCAAAGAACTTTACCTGGAACAGAAAGTAAACTAATTCTTCTGTAATTATCACAAGAACTGCAATCACCTTTTTTAAAAATTGGGACAATGATAGCTCTATTAAAATCCTAAGAAATCACACTTTATCGTACAAAATATTCAAAATCATACACATATCTTTGTATTTGCTTTCGTGTAAATCATTGGAATATGTTTACCCTGTTCATTAGTTAAAATAAATCGAACTTTCCATGAAATTTATTTTCAGGAAAAATTATTAAATCTTTCTTTTGGGTATGACTGATAACTTTTATGTTTAGGAAGGTTCTTGAGATGACTGTAAAAGCTTTCAATATGAGAAGCTCAACAATAGCAACTTTTGTGCCTTGTGAAATTGCCAGCATTTTAATAATACATTTTAGTAGCTATGAGCCAAATATATTAATTTATTTATTAAAAGGTCTATTAGTCATTAAAAATATTACTGACTATGATATTTTGAATTCAAATTTTCATTGAACATGATAGGAAACATCCCATTAATTGATTTTGATTGTTTTTCAAACAAAGAAATTAGGCTTCCATAACATGCTAACACGTGTAAAAAAGTTAAAAAATTTCATATTCACAGCACCAGTATTTCTCACACCCCTTATATAAAGAAAATAAAACCAAAAAAAAGACTCCTTTTAAATTGTGCAATAAAACTTATGGTTTAACATGTTCACAGGGTGGAACAGTTGGCATGATGCAGTCTGCAGCTCATCTGTGCTTGCTGATTGGTTTCAAGATTGGATCCTTGTATATTTCATGAATTGGGTTCAGATTATTAAAAGCATATCTACTGAGACTGAATTTGAACAACTAGTAGATTAAGTGAAGGTCTAACACATTTGATTTGAAACAGACAAGCATAGACCTTCTTGAACAATATTTTTGGAAGAAATTATCAAAAAAGTTCAATATTTACAAATGAATGTATTATATAGCTTATATGTGAGAAAAACTATATAAATTTGATAACATTAAGATAACTATATAGTTGCTGGGTAAAGTAACATTTAATTTATAGGATAACTTCTGGAAAAGATACTGCAATAGCATGAAATCTTTAGTGTTGACACAAAATTTTTATGTTTAAGCAGATTCTAGGGATTACAGACTGCAGAAGTTTAACTATTGTGAGAAGCTCAATAACAGCAACCTTTATGTCTCATGAAATTTCTAACGTTTTAATGGCACATTTTTGCATATTGAAATACATATTGAAAGAAAAGGAAACGAATCAATTAGAATATGCAGATTTTTCAGATCCTGCAAGATCTGAAAAAATTACCTTTACCTTAGCTTTACTGTAACACCCTGCAAGTTGGCAAACTTTATGCATTCAGGACATCACTGAATATTTAAAAACAAGTGGAAAAAGCAAATACAGACAAATCCTGTTAAAATGCGATCCGATAGAACATGATTCCGCTTATAACATGATGCAAGCATGCTCCCTTTTATTTTGTCATATGAAACATAATTTTTCACTCAAGAACTACATATTGGATTCCTTGTGTAGTTTTGCATACACGTGGGAGATATTTTCACTCCAGCATGAATCTGTGAGACTTGTTATCATTTGACATCCAAAAGAATGCTGGTAGTTGATTCATTTACTTATAACTTTTTGTTGGCAACATCCAAATGTTTTGTATTTCAAATGAACAAACTGACAAGCTCTTTTGTTACTGAAGGCACATGTATTCGATTGGCATATTAATTAATTAAATTTTCCATGTAATAATATTGTTTACTTGATTTTTCCAATTTTCCATGAATACTTCTATTGCAATTTACAGCACTCAAAAAAGCAGCAAAGACAAGTTGATATAGTTGGCAGATGTACGAAGTTTGAATGCCGAAAAATGGCTTGAATTTTTACTAACGTGACTCTGCTTATATTGTGATGCAATTCTTTGGACCCCAAGGATTTACCTGTATTCAGAGAAACAAAATATGACACCAAAAAAGGAAACACACCAGACATCTTTTTTGATACCAAGGAAAACTGTAGTAAACAAAATTATATTTACTGTGAATCATTCATTTTTAAAATTCTACCTAAAGATATCAAAACTGAAAAACATTACATTAAATATATATATAAGTATATTAAAGTAATTGTTACATGATTGTGAAGATGTAGATCTACTATAATAGATTTTCTGAAAATTTTATGAAGTGAAACATAAAAGAACCTTTAAATATATTTATTAGTAAATTTGCAATTTTTGTAATTATTATAAACTTTGGAAGTTTTGAATAAACATAGAAGAGTTTATTCATTAGCCAGGTGGGATCAGAACCCACAATTTCAATTTGGAAGTTTATATTTTACTAATTCTAAAAGTAAATCTGCTACAGCAGTTTGATGAAATAAACACGAATTCATTTGTAAGCAAAGCTCTGGTGTATAGTACAATTTCCAAAAATTTAAGAAAATAAAGATGATTAAGATGGCTTACTTCATTAAAATGAATAAACTTAGAGAAAAATAATATCTATTATACAAAAATATCTTTTATAGCAAAATCCTAATGGATTCAATTTCAATTTTGTCCCAAAAGATACAAGACTATTTATATTCTTAATGTAAATCCAGTTCAATGGACCTCTTTTTATAAATGTGCAGTGGACTTGTTTACCTATACACAAACAAGGTTGGGCACATCAGATCCCATCTGATGTGGTAGTACATGTCATTTTCTTTTAGTCACAGTCAGCTGTCATGTAGTTACGGAGGAGCAGTGCATCTGCACCAAGTTCTATGTAAAGCTGAGAAAAAGTGCCACAGAGATGTCCAACATACTGCAAGAAGCTTAGTGATACAGCTTTACTATGTACTTTAGATTGGTACAGACATTTTCACAATGGAAGGGAAAATGTTACAATCTCAAGACTGGGCACCCTTCAGTTGTGAGGTCAGATGAACACAATTGAGCAAATCAGTGCAATTTTGCAAGATTGTCAAATAACACTTCAAATGCTTGCAGCAAAATTGGACCTGAGCAAAAGCATATGCTTCCAAATTTTAACAGAGGATTTGGGGGAGGGGAAAAAAAGAAATTGTGCCAGAAATTTGTTCCCCACAATCTGACAATGGAACTAAAGGAGACTCAGTCTGCATTTTGTGCTGATCTTGGAGACTGCAAAGTGTAACAAGGCTTTCCTGACACCAATTATTGCTGGAGATGAAATGTAGTTCTTCCACTACAATCTGCCCACCCTCCATATCCCTGACTTGTCACCACCAAATTTGTTTCTGTTACCATTCTCAAAGTAGCGCTTAAAGGATAAGTGCACATGGAGACTTTGGATATTCAAGAAACTGTGATGAAAATACCTGTCACCCATCCCAAAAAAGTGACTTCCCAGAGTGCTTTTAAAGCCTGCAAAGTTTGCAGTAGTGCATTGATATGGGGGGGGGGGGGGGGTGACTACTTTGAAGGTGACAAGGACTGTCCATTTGTAAGTCTTCTCATTGTTTTGTAATAAATAGAATCTCATTTCTTTTGGGATAAACCTTGTTCAAACTTCATAATTCATAAGGTAATCTGGAATTCTGACTGCATGTTTTTCCGATGGCATACTAAAAATATCTGACTGGAAGAGGGGTTTCACATGTTCAGTTGGCCCACGATAATTTTGATTGGTAGATCACACACCAATCGAAAATTCAAAGTATCTCTTAGAAGGATATATTAATTGCCAGGTAGCAGATAGTGGATAATTTATTATGCACTTCATTATTAGCCATTTGGGTTGTTTTACCTTTCAGAGGTACTTTTTTTTTGCATGCAATGGGTTAAATGGTCAGATCACAGGGACTTTGAAGACTCAGAGAAAGTTGGGGGAGGGAACCCAAGGACAGCTGTTGGGAGACAGATGGTAGCCCCCCCCCCCTATCCACCCCCGAGTGTTCTTTAACATGCCCAGGGTATGGCTGCCCCGCACATGGGACCATGATTTAACATCCCATCTGATGGACAGATCGTGGCCTTTACAGGTCCACTGGTGTCCCCTGCTGACTGTGGGTAGGGAGGGGAGTTTCACAGTGATAAATATCAATGTTGGTCCAGCTGGGACTTGAACCTGAGAACTGCATATTATGAGCCTGGTGCACTACTGACTGAGCCATCTCCAGCCCCATGTTCGAATGTAATTAGAGATTGTTGTCATTTTTGAGAGTTTGATTTTCAAGGCTGTGTTAGAAAATGCAAGTTAGTCAGCCCTCAAGGGGGTGGGATTAAAACCCATTTGAGGGGAAGAATTGTTTTTGGCTGCTATATCATAAATTTATAAATAATTATTTTTCTACTTTAGCAATGAAGTTAACTGATTGTAGCATTACTTTCTAGAAAAAAAAAACAAACATTAAAAGCAAACATTAATTTGCTTTCAATTAGCAGCTGATTATTGAAAGGAATAAAAAAAAGAATTTAATTCAGAAAAATCATTTATTTAGAAAGCAGTAATAACCAAATTTGAGATTTTGTTTTTCAGAGATCTTTTTTTAAAATTGCCACATTTCAAATTTTTAGTCTTGAGACCCTGTGCTATATATATCAAGAACAGGTATTTGTGATTTAGTATGCTTTTGCATAATACCATTTTAACACTACTTTAATATTATGGAATTATTTGTAAGTGCAGCTAGCCAAGATATAATTTCTTATTCAGCAAGATTATATTAGGTTGAATAAACTATTCAAGATATGGTTTTGTGGTGAATTAGAATTTCAATGTTTTCAGGGAATTGGATAGTGCAACTGATTGATATAGAATAAGTTGCAAGGAGAGTCGGACTTGATTAGACTTAAAAAAAAAGCATATACCATTAATAATGGCATTGATGTCACTTTTCTATCAATTGCTGAAACATTCATTGATGATGATAATCAGGATGCATTTACAAACCAGCTTCATAATTTTTAAATTAAATTCCAAGCCCATCATACTGTAGGTGTAACTTCACTAAGCAAGGTGGGAGGGGGTGGCTCAGTCATTAGTGCACCAGGCTTGTGCACCTGCAGTCACCCAAGTGCATGTTCTCAAGATTCCACTAAATCCACACCCTGTCTTCAGTCAGAAAAGGAATACCAATGGGTTTGGAAAGACTGCTGTCCATCAGACGGGATGCTAAGTCATGGCCCCTTGTGCAGGAGAGCCATACCCCATTCATGTTAAAGAACACACTGGATGGTCTTGACAGGCTTCCATCTCTCTCCTAACAACTGTCTGGTGGGTCCCTTCTCTGAGACTTTGGAGTCCTTGTGTCCTGGCCATTTAGTTCATTGTGTGCAAAAAAAGTGCCAATCAGAGGAAACAACTAAACCCTATTCACTATCAAACCTCCTATGTTGCAGTAAATATTTTTTTTTCCTAAATTTTAAATTCATATTTTTAATATTTTATATACCAGCAGCATAGCTCTTTAAGGTTACAGCATTTAATTTATATTGTAGAACATTATATATTACATCTGAGTGGCACTTTTTTTTTTTGCACAAAATGAGCTAAACGGTCAGGTCATAAAGACCCCAAGGGCACAGAGAAGGTTGGGGGAATGGACCCATTGGACAGCAGTTAGGAGACAGATGGAAGCATCCCATGTCAAGCATATCCATGTGTGTTCTTTACTGTGCACAGGTATGACTCTCTTGTACACAGGCCTATGATTTAATGTACCATCCAGTGGATGGTGGCCTTGCAAGCCCATTGGTGTCCTATTTCTGACCAAGGGACAGAGTGGGAATTTAGTAGAGATAAAATCTCAATGCTGGCCTAGGTGGAATTCAAACCTGTGAAATGCAGATTATGAGCCTGGCACCAACATTTGGTTAAGAATATATCTCACCTGTTTCTATATATTTCTATGGGGACATTATATGGCCTTATAACAAGATATTTCCAGGAAGCAGAGGATATAGTTAGGTATATACAGGTAAGCAGAGGATACCTGTATATACCTAACTATTAAATTGTTCATACTGAATACATTTACAAAAATTCATCTAATGAAAAAAGTATTACATTACCATATTACATTAAAATTATGTTATTGCAAATAATTAATGCTTGAAAAATAACATATTGTTAATAAATGCTTAACCCTTCCAGGGTCCCTGATAAATATAGACCTTGACAGAGTCTGAAATGAGAGGCCCAAGATGCCAATGTTCATTTTTAGTAAAAAAAACTGCAATTTTTTTTACATAATCTTATAAAAATACATAATTCAAAGCTTGAAAATAATATTTTCCTTTTTTCTCATTTGATGCATATTTTATTAAACTAAAATATAAATAATTTGTTAAAGCCATCTGATTGCCATTTCTTAAAAATACTATATGGTATTGCCAATTTGCTTGTCAATGTTATTCTGTGCTGAAGCAATACCATGATTTAAGCTCACAAGTTTGATTTGAACTATTATCAATAAATTTTTCCTTAAAGTTTTGAAATTTCCTAAAAATTAACAAAAAACTGCTATTTTAAAAACAGAAAATTTTGGAAGTAATTACAAAATGTGCACTTTTTTTTATTATTATTATTTTTTATTTTCTGTGTTAAACCTATTTCAATATTCCTAGAATTATTTCCATTATATATATCATTTATTCCAGCATTTTATGCAACTTTCCTGTTCTTCAAATCAAACTAGTATAAAGTAAAAAGAGCTGCCTTAGCAAGAGCTGATTATTGTGAAAACTGCCTGCAGCTTAAAGTATGTCATAGCAGAGCAGGTGCTATGACCTAGTTAATTGCCAGGACACATGCGTGTGAGTCAAGTGGATACATGGTGGATTGTTTACAGCAAGCATTGTTGGATTACCCATTGGATAATGTCACCATGCATCCAATTAGTATTTATACTTTAAGATTTAAATTTTCATTTCTGCAGATTTATTTCTGTAAATTATTGATCTTTCAAACAGTAACTAATATTACAGAGTTACCTGTTGACTTTAACAACAATAAATCAAAAAGTATTTTTGTGGAAGAAAGTTTTGCTGATGTGTGGGATTTGAATCCATGTCTCTCCAGGATTTCCTTAGAATGGAAATCAGTTCTCCTGTGGGAGAGCAATTTTGGCAAGTTTTTTTTACCCACTACACTAAGAGCATTTTACTCTCCACCCCTCCAAAAAAAATTCATTTTTTAAAATATTACAAATTTTAATGCTATATTGAATGGTTTTAATAGAGTATATTTATATTGTCTGCACCACTCTGACAATAGACATTTTTGTTTTTCTTTTTGCCTTGGTACACTAACTTTTCAGCACTTAGTCAAATTTCAACACCCAAAGAAAAAAAATTCATAATATTTAGTAACAGAGGCAGTCAAGAAAGTGTTTATCCATTTCATAAGCAGGAGAGAAAATCTCGTTAATGTAAGCAATTCGAGTTCACCTTGTATTGTATAACATTGGCCTGTGTTTTAAAATATACCACACTGAAAAGAATCATCAAAGGAAATAAATCATGTTTCAAGTAAATATTATAGTATTTGGGAAGAAATTTTCTTTTGATTAATATATAATTTAACTAATTTTATTCATCAGGTTTTCCGAATTAAAACTTAACTCATAGTCTGATCTATTTTTTTGTTACATCATAGTGGCCAAGTATTATTAAAATATGTTTCTAAATTTGTTTAAATATTTTATTTTTATAAAATTCTAAGTTGATTTCTATTTAATTTTGTATATAACTTGACCTATTTCGGTTGATTGTTTTGCTTTCTTTCAATTCTAAAGTTGACTTACTGATATGACTCAGAACAGTTGGAAAAAAGCCTGGACTCTTCTCTAAGTATTACACCAAATAAATTTTACAGAATTCTTGTTTCAAGTAAATATATATATATTTGTTATTCAGAAATAAATAACCTTTCTATTCATGGGCATTACAATCATTTCTGCCTATTAATTTATTTTAAATAAATTTTTATTTGCATTGTCAGATGCAGTTTTTTTACTACATGCCTCTACAAAAAAGACCTATTAAAATAAAACTGTCATCTTCTTTGTAAAATATTCTATTTTTGAAAAATCCAGAATTAAATGCTGATTAACTTGACTTATAACAAACATGTCATAATTCCTTTCATTAGATATTTGTCAAAAAAATTATAAATTTAATTTTTTTGGCTCATCAGAGTGAAAAAATAACTGGGCCTCTGGATGTAAACCAGTTTTTCAGGTAGGACTCTGGAAGGATTAATAATATTTTATATTCAAAGTTTCAGCCACTAACTTTTATTGTGCATGAGAAAGATATATCAACTACCATATACGTACCTTTGCTTCTGAAGCAGTGCAGAATCCTCTATTTCTCTCTATTTTCATCTGATGCAATTGATGTCTTAAGTGAGTCGATTCGTTTTGTGCTTCTTGCACAGAATCTTGTAATAAGGCTCTTTGTGCAGCCCAGCTGCTTCGTTCTACTAGTAAAGCACTCTCTGCACTTGCACATTTAGTACATTCCTTTAAGAATAAAAATGTAGCATTAAATGCAATGAATCACAAATACACATGTACCTAAAATATTTTAACAAAGTCCGATTAATCTTCTACATTAGTGGTTCTCATAAAACTTGTAGTGCCCTACTAGGGGACATCCCTGTTTGTGCCTGTTTTAGGAAGCACAATTAGAAGGGGTAAGAATGAAAATAAACATTAGATGGCAAGCAATATGTTGAGCACATGACCGGCAAAGAATGTGCAATGTCTTTAAATACACATAAAGCAATGTTATGTACAGCTGATGGAATTTGGAAGGGGTTAGATCATTGTGGGTTCTCAGAACTGGTATCAACACACCAAATTTCCATTTATGTGGATTGTGATGCTAGTTGACAGAGCTGTTGACTGGAGATGGGATGACATCCCTATCTGCACATGTATTATAGAGCACAATTAGAAGGCAACTGTGAGAATCAGGGCTATATTCAGGCTATCCATTGTTCACCTACCTCTTAGGCCACCTCATCACTAACTGCAGTCACTAACTGAATCCTGTTTCTGTTTGGGATCCACAGATATAATAAGCACATATGGAGACATTTTAGGGACAGAAGTAACCCAAACTACACTATGGAGCCAACAGTTGCGATAGGCATTCCTGTCTGGTCATTACTGATGGCATGCTGATGGGAAGACATTATACTGAAAACATTCTGGGATTATCTTCTGTCCTTTATATACTCCATCCAAAATGCTATTTTTCAGAAAGACAATGCCCACTCACATATGGCTCTTATATTCCAACAGTGCCTACATGATATGGTTATGCTTCATTGCTTGCACATTTCCCAGATCTTTCACCACCAAACACATTTGGGATATGATAGGAATTTCACTGTGCACTGCCTCTCAGCACCCCCCCCCCCCCCCCAACTACCACTGTACCCATCTCATAGTACAGGTGTATGAAGCAATGCTCAATGTTCAACTTGGATGATATCTGCCACCTTTTCAACTTGTTATGACAATGTTTGGCTGCTTGTATTGCTTGCTGTTCATGGAGGCCATAATTGCTGTCAACTCCACTTGTTTTTGAGCTCACAGTGAGCATTCCTTGTAGGTGGGGCAATTTCAATGATGAACAGTGTACAATTAAAGAGGGTTTTTAAAAATATTAAAAAATTAATTGGATTGGCAATTGCATTTATGGACTTTTGGACCATGGGCATCATATAGTTGAGAACTATATGATAATTTTTTAATCTGATCATTTAAATGAATTAAAATTCACTCAATGATCTCTAGTCTTATCTATTTAAAGTAGATAAAAAAGTGTAATGGCATTCTTTATTTCTCAGTTTCACAATTTGAGTTTGCATATGGACTTACTTTGTGTGGTCCTGGTTAAAACTCAAATAATGTATTTTTCTCAATTTAAAATTCATCCTTACACAATATACTACAGTTTTGATTTTTAGGTGATTTTTTCTTCAATTTTGAGTTGATGGGATATTTTTATTAATAAGAATAATTCATTATTGCTCCTGCTGCATTATCAGTGCTTATTTCTCAACTATACATTGTGCAGAACTTTGATTTATGAAGGTGGTGAGATGCTGTTATCAGAATGTAGGAATAAAAAGGAAACAAGTGTGAAAAAATAAAAAGAGATAAACAATAAAGTTTGTTAACAGGGGCATGCATAGGAAGGGATTTGGGATTTAAACCCTCCCACAGCAAACTTTTTATTTTTAAATCATTAATTCATCATTTTGCACTAAACAAAATCCCCTCCCTACCCCACCCCCAAAAATAAATAAATAAAAATCTTGCTACGTCGTCAGTTTACCTACAGGTATTATTGTAAGATAGTTTCCTTGATGAAGGATGACAGTATCGATGCTGCTTTATTGCTTCAGCAAAAATTGATAAAATAACCTTCTACATTTTATTCTGTTCCAAATAATAAGGACGCCAAATAATATTCCAAATAATAAGGACAGGGGGTAATGGCACACCTTCTACATTTTATTCTGTTCCAAAATTAAAAAAATGAAAACCATTATTACAATGACTGGATGAAGATGAACTTATGTCCTTTAGCAGTATTGAATTTCTGCATAGGCACACAGAATGTGCACCTATGACCCAATGATCTAGGGAGGTCTAGCATGAACTAAAAATATTTGAAAACAAAGTTAGCTGCAAAAATAAAAAAAAAAGTATGTGGAAGGGCCATAATTCTATCAATCGCACTGTGGATTCAACCAAAATTATTAATTTTCAGTGTTTCTCTCGAATGATGCTGCATATGTGTATAGTGGTGGTCAGTTTGTGTCATTATTCCTTAAACCTTAGTCTTAAAAAAGTGGTTTCCAAACTTTCTATAATGACACTCCCTCAGCTGGGCAAAGATTTCATTGTGAATCCCCTTCAGTATCATTGCACTCTTAAAATCGTACTTTTATGTATAGTACAAATGTACGTGCAGTGACAAGGAATGTGAACAGGCAATGTATGTGCAGTGACAAGGACTTAAGAAATAATTTTGCTGAAACAATTAGATTTTCTGTGAGTGGGACAAGGCCTGGAAGATTTAAAGTAGATGATAGAATGACCTAGCCATTGATAGTTTAGTGGTGAAAATATCTGGATAGTAACTGGGAGATGTGGGTTCACATTCCACTTATGGCAAAACTCATTTTTTTCCGCAAAAATTATCTTTTGAATTCTATGTCAAACAGGTAATCTGTGCATTTACTATTGATTGATGTCAATTTTGATATATGGAGGACACAAAGTAACTCAAAATGCACATAACAATGTTGCCTGTGAATGTTAGCACTTCTTAGGTAACTCAGTTCTTGACATGCAAATTCTATCAGTAAAATTTCAATTTAATAGTTTTTAAACTATGGCTGGTTTTCAACTAAAACGAATGGTCATTTGAATTAACATGATTCCACCATGACTACTCTATAATTGTTTATGTTATTTTAATTACCATATTAGCAGATTTATGTGCTGTTGCTCAGGTCTTAAAACATAGTACATGACATCCTAATGTAGCAATTATCCTTTTTACATAAAACTGGAGACAGACAGACTCTGTGAGGGATTTTCCTCCACCTATTTTGTAAGGCATAAAATGGGGGACATAATTTGAGCAACTTATAATATTCCCAACATAAATAGCTTTCATTTCAGATATAACTCATTAGTCACTGCAATTGTTTAAGTAATTCTTCTTTGTTTTGGAATGAGGAAGTTTAGGGAGTTCCACGAAACCCATAATCATTGAATACCACCATTCATAATTCATTGAATACCACCATAATCAAGTTTTAGTTTCAAAAATATAAGACTAGCTATATTGTCAAAATCATCTAAAGTCTGCTCAACCTAAGCATTTGTAAAAGAAATGTAACCCATTAAAAATTATGACTAATATATATAGATTTATATAAAAAAAAAAGCTACCAGGTTCAAAATCAGCTTCTATTAAAAAGGGCACAATTTTTTTTTCAATGTAATACAGAGTGTCAAGGGGGAAATCCATATGTGAAATTTGGGACCAAGCATTCAAGCATATGGAGAGTTATGAAGAGTCCAAAATCAAAAATTGAAACAGAAACTGTACCAAAAATATTGAAATGAAATCAATTTATTAAAATATCCCTAATTGGCATGTCTCATGTGAACTTAATTGTGATATCACCAAGCAGTGTTGTATTTGATTGGAAATAATGGTTATTATTAAGAACTTGTTTGCATATCAATCCCTTTTTTCTTTATCTTTTTAGAGAGGGGGGAAGTTAATTTTATGGGGTCGAAATTCTTACATTCCACAAAAGTTACAAGATGATGTTATGTACTGAACTTGGTAGTCCTAGCTCTAACTGTTTAGGAAGAGTTCTTGAACAAATAAAGAGAGAGAGAGAGACATACACTCTCTTTAAAATATATAGATTACAACACACTTGGATACTTTTCTTGTCTTGGATACTTTTCTTGTCTGTTGACCTATCCTTGTTCATAATTTCAGAACTTCTAAAAAAAGATTTTTCGTATTTGCTTATACAAAGCAGTGTGTTTAAACAGATAAAATGTATAATAAACATTTAAACATACATAACATTGCAAATAAGAACATTTATATTGAACATTTTAATTGTCAGTGACCGACGACAATGTCTGCATATACGAAGTCATCCTGATTGGTTAAAAATTAGTGTTATGACTTGTTCAGTGTAAAGTACAAATGCTTTTAAACATACAGTTAGTTGTCATCTTCATTACTTGATAATTTTTACAACAATTAATATCTCATTTTCAATCTTCATTACTCACCAAACATCTATAAAGTGTCATTATTTAAATAAAACTGCATTTAGTCGTTTTTTTTGTTTCTGCCTTTATTGTTTCTTTTCTATAAAAATGAGTTATATATACGAAATATGTATAAAAACAACAACAAAGCATTAATTCAAATATAGTCATAATAAAGGAATAAAATTAAACATTTGTCAATAAAGTTAGAATTCTGGAATGCATCCCCCCACTTACATTATTTATTATGAGAAATTCATGCTTGATTAACACGATTTCACTATACACAAATTTTTTGAAGAAACATCTATTGTGTCATAATCAGAAACAACAACTTCTTCAGTTCTCATATTTTTGTTAGAAATACACTATATTGCAAAAAGTATCCAAACACTTTCATGTTAAGTGAACGAATAGCCACATTCAAATCTAACTAACTTTGAAAATAAGCTTCTTACAGAAAAAAGTCACTAGACATAAATTGAAGATCTCTAAAGTCACTAGACATAAATTGAAGATCTCTAAAATCGCAGAGCTCTAAATCTCTATTCTGTATAACTTACTTTTGCTAGTTTTAAAAATTTACTTCAAAAAGTTAAAATCACAACTGTTATAACAAGTTGTTCATAATATAAATGCAATATTTGAATTTTGTGTTAGGATTTTTGAAGTTTTCATCAATTTGGGAGTAAAATGTTTTGGAAAAGTGCGTGTAATAACATCTATTGTTAAATTTTATAGCTTCCATAACTCTTTAAATATTATAATAATTTTATATCACGATAATGCTGTGGTACAAAAGTCAAAAACATTCTTCCAGGGAGTAGTTTTCAAGCCTAGGGAAGTGCTGTACATTACCATTAATAATTATGGAATATACTTAAATAACACCTTAAAATTACCCCAATTTTACATATTGACTCAAAGTTAACTCTTCCAATCAGAGACCAACTAGAGTTACATATAAAATGAACATATTTACCTGTTTTGCTGGTACAATTGCATTTTAAGCAACGATGTCATGCTGCAGATGGTGATTATAAATGCTACCAGTCCTAATAAATAGATGTTCTTCTTGTAGTTTTACAATGTATGCATATAGGTTATGAACTGACAAATTTCTTTAGTGTCCACATCCAGGTCTGAAGCTTCATTCAACATTGATGCTTGAAATGTGGTTTATGATACCAGTTGTTCGTGGTTTTATCAGTTCAATCTCTTCAGTACAAGATGTTATTTAATGCGACGCATTTTGCCACGTAATTGCACATTGAAAACATCAAGGAAATGGTATCTTCCGTAAGGTAATAAATGAACAGTTCACATACGGTGATGAGCACTTTTTCCCTGCTTGAAAATGATTTTAGTAACTCAACTACTGGAAGTCAGCTAATGTCTTAATGACCCATTGTTTAACGTAGGTCAAAAGCCATTGCTTTCTCAACGTTAAGAACTTTAAAACATCTAAAAACAAGAACCTTCCTGGTTCATATGCTACGCATTTCACCATGAACTCATAACACGTGACATCCTCAGGCAAGAGAGATGGTAACAGGTGAGTGTTTAAGTAGCCGCCTTCGGTCTGGCCCAGCCCACTGCGTGCTCAGTGTTGCGTGCGCAATTCATGACGAAGGCTGCAGCAGGAGATGCCACGCTGACGGGAGGGGTGGAATCTCGGTATTGCAGATCTCATCACGATGTTTATGAATACGTAAAATCTCGGCATATTGTAATTGAAATTTTGTTTTTGGGGATATTCTGGGTTTAAAGTTAATTTTGTCAATTTTAATATTGTTTTCAACTATTGTTTTTGATAATGCTGTTGTAAGGTTCTTTTTACTTATATCTCTGTGAAATGTTCATGCATCTGTGTCTCATATTGTCTATATGTTTTTCCTATGTATTTATTTTTGCCCCCCAGTAAGTTATCAGGATGAGGGATTTCGACTTCATATACTCCTCCCGTGATGGGTTTCGGATCTCTATCATTTAAAACTAAATTTTTAATAGAGTGGGTAATGGTACTGGGTAATATAATATTATGTTTACTTAAAGATTTTTCAAGTGATTTAGTTATAGTTTTCATATAAGGAAAACTAATAGCATATAGATTTTTATTTTGTATTTGCTGCGGAATTTGGCTGGGTATCCCTATTTACTGTGTATTTCGCAGCTTTTTCCCATTTTTGCAGTAAATCACCTGGATACCCCACCTCTTCCATGGTTTTCCGAAAGTACCGTAGTTCTTCTTGTAGTGTTTTTCGTTGAGAGCAATATCTGTAAGCTCTAACATAATGGGGGATAATACTTGCTTTTTTTATATTTCATCAGATGTGAAGAATCTATTGGTATATAATTAGGGACCTATGTTGGTTTTCGGTATACGGTAGCCTCACAGAATTGTGATTTGCGGGTTATTTTAATATCTAAATAAGGTAATTGACAATTTTTTTCCGATTCTGTGGTAAACTTAATTGTAGGCATTATATTATTAAATGTATTAATAAAATCAGTTAATTTTTCAACAGGGTGAGACCAGAAGATTAAAATGTCATCTACATACCAGATGTATAAGTCAGGTTTTAACTTACATGTGGAAAGGGCTGTTTCCTTGACATGCCTCATGACCACATCGGACACGAGTCCAGAGAGAGGGGAACCCATCAGGACGCCCTCGGTCTGGAGCCATGTCCGACCACCGATGTCGAAGAAATTAGATTTTATGGCAAGATCCAATGCTTCATGCATAGCGAAGTATTGTGCGTATGAAGGTTTTGCTACTTGTAGCCATTCAGCCTTTAGTCGCATCGCTGCATCCAATACCGGGGTATTAAGATACAGCGATACGACATCTAGCGAGTGCATTGTTACATATGGTGTGATGGGTGTGTTCTGGATTCTATGAAGGGCTTCATGATATGATGTTATGATATTTTTTGTTGGTGGGAAATACTTTTTGAAAAAGTTAAATATAGCTGTTTCTAGGTTATACGTTGGTGATTTTCGTTTATTAACAAAGGGTCGAAATGGTTTTTCTATTTTATGCATTTTAATTTTAACAAACATTTGTGGTATATCTGGGTACATTGGCATCATACATTGCTTTGTTATTTCTTCCGGTACAAATGGATCATTTTTTATAATACCCATTTTAGTTATAATATTTGGAATGGGGTTGTTTTTTACGGGTTGACATTTTAAATCCTTTATGGTTTCCATTACTTTTTTATCATATTGCTCTTTATCCATGATCACTATTTGGTTTGTTTTATCAGCCAGAATGAATTTAATTTCTTTATTATTTTTGAGGTCCTGCAATACTTTAATATTATTATTCTCATTTTTAATATTCTGTGTCTGTTGGAATGAATTTATAATCACCATCTGCAGCATGACATCGTCACTGAAAATGCAATTGTACCAGCAAAATTGGTAAATATGTTCATTTTATATGTAACTCTAGTTGGTCTCTGATTGGAAGAGTTAGCTTTGAGTAAATATGTAAAATTGGGGTAATTTTAAGGTGTTATTTAAGTATATTCCATATTATTAATTGTACAGCACTTCCCTAGGCTTGAAAACTACTCCCTGGAAGAATGTTTTTAACTTTTGTACCACAGCATTATCATCATATAAAATTATTATAGAATTTTAGCTGTGTTTAACCTTATTAATCTTTAAACATTAGATTAATATTATAGAAAATAGAGATTTAGAGAGCTCTGATCGAGATCTTCAATTTATATCCAGTGACTTTTTTCCATAAAAAGCTTATTTTCAAAGTTAGGTAGATTTGAATGTGGCTATTCATTCACTTAACATGAAAGCATCTGGACACTTTTTGCAATAGTGTATTTATCTTACTAAAAGAGAAGAATAAAATAATGAAAATGCATTTAGTGAATTGGCTAAAATATACTTCATCTGCACTGATCAGAAACAATTTTAAGAAACAACTGTCAAGAATCAACAGCTATTATTTATGATGTTGAACTTCAAATTATGCGTGAGATTAAATGACTGAAGAAAGAACCCTTCCAGAGCCCACCGTGAAAAGCTGGTTTACACCCAGAGAACATGCTATTTTTCATTTCACTATGCTCAGTCAAAATAATTAACTTTATAACTTTTTGTGAAATAACTAATAAAACGAATTACGACATGTTATGTGCCAAAATTAATCAACATTTAAATCTGGATTTTCCAAAAATAAAATATTTAACAAAAAAAATGACAAGTTTCATTTTGATAGGGCTTTTTTTAGAGTCATGTAGTAAAAAAATACATCAGACAATGCAAATAAAACTTTATTTAAGGAAAACTAATAGAAATTATTATAATGTCCATGAATAGAAAAGCTATTTATTTCTGAAAAAGGAATTTTTTTCTTACTTGAAACAAGAGAAATTGAATCCCAGGTTTTTTCTTGGTACCACACTTTGAGAAAAGTCCAGGCTTTTTGCCAACTGTACTGAGTCATAAAAACAAGTCAAATTTACAGTTTTTGAAAAATATAACCAATCAACTGAACAGGTTATGTTATATGCCAAATTAAACAGCATTTACAAATATATTAATTTTAATAAGACCTTTATAAACACAGTGGTATCAGAATAATATGACCACCTACCTAATAATGGGAATAACCACCCTTGACCCAGATGACAGCGGTGAGACGGCATGGCATGGACACAATGAGGCCCTGGAAGGTTGCCAGAGGCACACGTGCCCATTCGGACTTCAGCAGAGCACGGAGGTTCCGGGGATGATGTGGTTGTGGGTCTGCATGCCGAACCTATCGATCTAAATGGTCCCACAAGTGCTCTATGGGATTGAGGTCAGGCGATTTCACCGGCCAAGGGAGAATGGAGACATTGCTGTCGTGTTCCTGGAAACCAGTCATGCACCACCTTAGTGACATGGCAGGGCACATTGTCCTGTTGGTAGACACCATCACCACCAGGGTAAATGTCCAACATGAAGGGATGCATGTGATCAGCGAGGATGGACAGGTAGCCATTGGCATTCAGGGAACCATCCAGTGGTACCAGCGGTCCCAGGAAATAACAGGAAAACATCCCCCAGACATGCACACTGCCACTACCGGCATGTACTTGACCGACAAGAATGTCCGGGTGTTGGGTCTTGTGTGTCTGACACCATATTCGCCACCACCCGTCACTTCTGTGGAGTAGAAACCTCAATTCGTCAGAGAAGGCAACCTTTTCCCACTGTTCAATGACGATAATCCCATGCGAACTTCAGGCGTCATTGCCAATGAACCTTGGTTAACATGGGTACAGTATTGACTCTGGAGATCCATGTGTAACAGGGTTTGCTGTACTGTTATCGGGGACACGTACTGAGTGCCCCAGGGTTCACATGAGTGGTCAACTGCTGCACTGTTGCACATCGATTGCCCTTTACCAGTCGATGGAGGCAACATTCTACTCTGGGGTCGATGGCCTTTGGGGCTCCACAGTTATGACGTCTGGAGGTACCTGGTGTGCCAGTGGTCCATTCTTGGTACACCCTTACTACAGCACCTCGTGAACAGCCCACGAAGTCTGCTGTTTCTGAGATGCTTCCACCCTTGGCGCGGTAGTCAATCATCATTACTTTTTGAATGTTTGTCAGATCAAAACCTCTGACCATTGTGCTCATGTTACGCACTATGGCTCATCTGTCCTGGCCAGTCGCTTATATCTCTGTGTGGTCGACCTTGTCATGTGCACTGTGTGACGCGCCTGGGTGGGCACACTGTGATTCTGCGGGTAGTCATATTATTATGATACGACTGTATACAGTGATATGGTGAAAAAATAGATCAGACTGTGCAATTAACCCTTACAGTGCTGCAGTCTGAACAATCGTTTTCATTTTTCCCATTCTAGTTAATTGGAGAGTAAGTTTTGCTCCTGTAGTACAAGGTTGAAAAACATTTTTTTTCGAATAGGAATCTGAATTTTTTCAACTGTTTATAATTAAATATCAAAAATAACATTTAAATCTATGATATATATATTTTTACCTGTTGATTCCACTTAAAAAAATTATGATAAAGTTTAAAAACAAATCTATTTGAGTGTACAGTGAACATATGAGCATGCTCAGTCACAGTAAACAGCATCAAGTAGCGCCAATTTAGTTTATGCCTTTATTCTACTGTCCTGTACTTAGGTTATCAATCAGTTGCATTTCTGCATATTTTGTGCTATTTATAGCTCTGTAGAGTTGTAATGCTTTCTAAAATTTTAACATAAGGTTATCAATTTTTTTATTAACAAAAATTGCATCATCAGGGAACTATGATCATTGGCTTTTAAATAATATTTTAGCAGACTTTCGATTTTTAGAGACTTTTTTATTTAAATTAATGCTTGTAAAATTATTTTTTATTGCTTCTCAAATGGGTACTGTGCTTATAAACAATAATTAATTAGAAATGATCGAAAGTGAAACTGCTAGCGATGTATAATGGCAGCAATCAGAACAAGCATTGGTAGGATTTTTTTAAAAATATTTTTAATTACAATTAAAGCATATAAACAAATTAGTCAGGAAATTGTGATTTTTAACCAAAATTTCTGTCAGAATTTCAGAATTAAACTTTTTTGTAGCAGTTATGCAGCTTCATAATAAAGCGACTCATTCTCAAATTCAGTACATAAATTAAACTTTAAATGCTTTGAAACTTTTTTAAAATTTCTTTTCATAGTTCTTTATTACTTTTCTGATATATTTTCATTTCTTATTTAAATTATCTAGTTTTTAAAGCAAAATTATTTATTATTACATGGCTTTACTTAGGCTTAGAGTTTGCCGATCATCAAAAGTGTAAGATATGCATTATGCATAAATAACTAAATAATTTAGAAAAAATAAATAAAAGATTTAAGCAATAATTAAAATATTATGAATTGTTTATATTAGAATAATAAAATAATATACAAAAAAGGGGAAAAATATATATTTTTGAAATTTTACTAGAGATAAAGTGGAAAAAATATACAGTAAAATTTTGCAATGTTTTTTAAAAAAAAAGCTTCAAAAATTTAACCTACCATTTTTTTCTTCCAAGTTTTGCCATTTTATTAAGCACAATTAAATGCTCTTTCTTTTGGTATGCAACATATTTCCATTCATTAGCTACTTCAGGATGAGGTTCTAAAGTTGCTTATTTTATTTTCTGAAAACACTTTAAAATAAATCTGGCTAGCACAGTGAGTTTGGTTTCAGAAACCCGGCACTGTAAGGGTTAAAGCTTAAATTTAGAAAACCCAATAAATAAAAATAGTTAAATAATATATTAATGAAAAGAAAATTTATTCCCAAACACTATCACATTTACCTGAAACATGATTTTTATTTCTTTTAATGCTTCTTTTCAGCATGGTATACTTTAAAACATGGTTATACAAGGTGCCTTGGATTGCTCACATTAATGGCATTTTCTCTCCCATTTAGGAAACAGAAAAAACACTTTTTTTAGCTGCTTTTTGTTTTTTACTAAACATTGTTTTTTTTGGGGGGAGGGGGCATTGAATTTTGGGGATCTTGATCTTGGCTAAGTGCTGAATAGTGCAACAGAGCAAAAAAAAAACTATCAGAGTGGCACAGCCAATACATTGAATTATAACTTACAGTTAAAATCTTTTAAAACCATTCAATATAAACTTTTAAAAACTCATTTCAGAAAACTAAATTACCAAGGGAGGGAGGGTAAAAATGCCCTTAGTGTTGAATTAAAAATATTTGCTGTAACGGCTCTCCCACATGAGGACTGATTTCCATTTTATGGAAGTCATTTTTTTTCCATATCCAAGACCTCATTCATTTTCAGGAAACAATATATGATCAAAGTTTTTTACCAAAAAATGAAGAAATAATAAACGAAAAATTGACATATAACCTAACATGATATTAAATCAAATATTGACAGGAACAAGTTATAAGCCAGCCATATGATGTAGCATAACTGTAAAAAATTGATAACAATCGATTGACCGAAAGATCGGTAATTTACAGAAGTAGAAAAATGAAAACGAAGGTTCAAATATAAAAGTATAAATAGTAAGTGGATGCCTGGTGACATTATCCAATATGTGAGAACAATGCTCACTGTAAAAAATTCAATATGTAGCTACATGTCTGCCCCATGTGCCAGTGATTAACTAGGTCATGGGGTCGTAGCCCTCTGGCTAAGAACTCTTGTTACTTATAGTTTCAATTTGAAGAGTGGAAATGATGCATAGAATGCTTGGATAAATGATATAAATGATAAAAATAATTCTAGGAATATTCAAATAGATTTAAGGTAAAAAAAAATTACAAAACAGAAAGAAAACATCAGACGTACATATTTCGTAATTACTTCCAAAATCTTCCATTTTAAAAATCGCAATTTCTTGTTCAATTTCAGATTTTCAAAACTTTAAGGAAAAATTTGTTGATAATAGTTCAAATCAAATTTGGGAGCTTAAATCATAGGATTGCTTCAGCATAGAGTAATGTTAACAAGCAAATTGGCTTTACCATGTAACGGTTATAAAAAATGGCAATCAGATGGCTTTAACAAATTATTTATATCATTGTTTAATAAAATATAAATCAAATGGAAAAAGAAACTATTTTTTTCCAAGCATTAATAATGCACTTTTATAAGATATACGTAAGGAATTTTTCAAATGGCAATTTAAAAAAATTGTGAAGTTTCATTCATGTGTTTGTACTAAAAATTATAATAATAATAAATGATAATGATATAAGATAACTGGTCTCTCATTTCAGATTTTGCCAACTTGTATACAAGACATGAGCCCTGGAAGGGTTAATTGAATTAAGTGATATTATAGTTGCAAAGGTTGTATTTCTAAAAGCAAGGCACAAAATTAAATAATCAATCTCTGACATTATGAGGAATATAATGCTATTTTTTACCATAAAATTCCCTAAAAAATCCTGAATGCCAATTAATCACACTGCCCTAAGGGGTTGCACACCACACTTTGGTTGGAAACCACTGCCTTAAGCTGTGGCTTAACCCTTCCATTTTCCATGCTGAAAAAGAGGTTTTCATCCAGGGGCCAAGCTATTTTCTGCCTATGCTCAGCCAAAAAAAAAAAACTTTAACTTTAGAACTTTTTTTGCCAAATAACTAATGAAAGGAATTATGGCATATTGTATACCAAATTAATCAGCATTTAATTCTGGATTTTCTGAAAATCAAGTACCTATATATTAAACAGCAAACTCACTCATGTTGAGTTTTCTCCTAAGAACTTTTAACATGCAAAGAGTTTGAAATAGTTTCTGAAAATTAAGTACCTATATATAAACATCAAACTCATGTTGAGTTTTCTCCTAAGAACTTTTAACATGCAAATAGTTTAAAGGATAATCTCTAAAATTTCATTGCTCAATGACAGAGAATTTTAAATTATTTTTAATAAGTAACTTGGACTTCTCACATTCACGGATTTTTTGAACTGGTTATGAAATAGAAAAAAATTCCTTGGCTACTTTTTTTACTAAATGTTATTAATTTTTTCTTTGGGTGTTGAATTTCGGTGATCTTCGCTAAGTGCAGAAAGGTTTGTGCACCAAAGCACCAGCTCTTCCCGAAATTGCCCTCCCACATGACTGCCAATTCCCATAGCAAGGAAGTCTATTTTGTTTCTGTATCCAAGACATTCATTTTCAGAAAACGGTACAAGCTCAAAGCTTTTTTTTTACTAAAAAAAACAAGAAATAATAAAATAAAAATTACATATAACCTAATGGGATGTTAAATAAAATATCAGCAACAACTTTTAAGCCAGTCTCCGATCTAGCATAACTTGTAAAGATTGATCAATCAGCTGATCGAAAAATTGCTAACTAACGGAAGTAAATCTACAGAAATTAATTGCTTCCATATCCAAGACTTCATTTATTTTCAGAAAATTATACTAGATCAAAGTTTTACTGGAAAAGTAATAAATAATAAAATAAAAATTTATATATAGCCTAATCGATGTTAAAATATCCATAGCAACAAGTTGTGGCCGGCCATACGATGTAGCATGAAAAAAAATCAATGCTTATCGTTTGGCCAAAAGATCACTAATTTCCGAAAATAATTCTACTGAAATGAAAACTAACTAAGGTTTAAATATAAAAATAATACTAACTTGACAAAAAGTATCCAATATGCTGGACCAAAACTGAAAATAACACAGCAAACAGAACAATGGAGATATCATGTTTCAGCCACCTGTGTTTTGTTGACTCAGTGAAGCAAAACTAATTAAATGCAGCTGCAACCAGAATTTCTAGAAGGATGTGTTTATTTCAGTTTCGATTTTGAAGGCAGGAAAGATGCATAGAATGCTGGGGAAAATGATAAAAAATAACTTGGGAATACTGAAATACATTTACGACAGAAAAGAGTATGAAACAGAAAAAAAAATTGCAGTACGTATTTTGTAATTACTTCCAAAATCTATGGTTTTTAAAAACAGTAGTTTTTTTTTTTGTTAATTTTTAGGGGATTTTCGAAAATTTAAGGAAAAATTTGTTGATAATAGCTAAAATCAAACTTGTGAGCTTAAATCAGAAGGTTGCTTCAGCAAATAGGAATGTTAACAAGCAAATTGGCAATACCATTTAGTGCTTCTAAGAAATGGCAATCAGATGACTATAAAATTATTTATATTGTAGTTTAATAAAATATGCATCAAATTAAAAAACAAAACATTAATTTTAAAGCCTGAATTATATATTTTTATAAGATATATATGTATATAAAAAATTTACAATGGCAATTTTTATTTTTAAAAAATCGATTTTTTTTGTTGTACTAAAAACGTATGTATACATCCTTGGCCTCTCAATTCAGATTCTCCGAACGTATACAGATGACCTGGACACTGGAAGGGTAAAATTTATATTTTAATGCCTGTTTTGATATGGATGTTGAAAGTCATTTATACTGAATACATTTGGCATATAAATCTTCACAAATATACATTTTCTGAGATACTAACCTTTCAGTTTATAATTTGTGTTAATCTATGGGTCTTCTGGCTGTACTACTAGTTCGTTCTTACTATATACATAAAGAAATTTCCACATATGGAAAGAACTGTGCAACTCATATTACTCTTTTATTTGCTTAAATACAACCAGCTTAATTACCAATAAAATATTACCGTTAACTGGACAGTATTAACAGTCTGGGGAATCTCAGCAAGAGGATCTACAGGATCAGCAAAATACTCTGAATACTTGTCAGCAGATCTAAAACAGTAAGAAGAAATAATTAGCTTATAATAATCTTAAAAAATATCAGAAATGTTCATTATTTGCTATATATATTAGCTGATATCTTGACATATAGTAGAACTTGACTAGAGAAATAGCATAGGCACCACAAAATTCATGATGTCCAATTGTTGCAATAAGCAAGGCTGACTTGAATCAGAAAACAAAATGTTTAAAAATCAAGATATCCTATTTATAACAATATGTTTTTGCATCTGAATTAATGATCAAATTAATAAAGAGTTTTTGAAAGAAATAAAAAGAGACCATACATATCTTTAATATGAAAACAGCAGTAAAATTTTATTTTTTTATTTGAGAATTGTACAACAGCAACATATTACTACAGGATCTTCAGTAAACCAATATGTGCATTAATTTTGTAATGGGGGGCATATTTGTTCATTTTTGTTTGCTTTCTTGTTGAAGCCTAGTATACTCATTTGAGCTTGTCTTTGATGCAGCAATTTTTAACACTATTAGTTGGCCAACTTTCTGTTTGTTTCAAAAAAAATTGATATCTTTAGATTACCCAAGGTACCTTTTGCAGCATGCACATTTGTCAAGGATGTTCCCCTCTTTGAGTTCACATGCATCTTCCTGGTGCGACAGTGGTTCACAAAAGCCATGTGTTGCACACAACCTGCTCAGGATCTGTGTGACTGCAGGACTCAGACCTAGGTGCCACAGGACAGAAGTAGCTCTAATGAGGTCTGCAGCCATTTGTGCAGAAGGGGAGAGCAAAGAGAGGGCACTCTCCCTTAACTGCCAAATGGGTCGGAAGAAGCATGAGATATTGACTCTGGGAGCCAGCCTATTGAAGAACTTTTAGTAAAGCCTAGTGTCAGCATTCAAGGAGTGCTAGTGGTTAATTCACAACACTCTGAGGGAGGATTGCCCTCGGAATGAAGACGATGATACAACTTTTGCAACCCAACTAGCTGCATTGAAAACGCAGGTCTGGGGAGAGGAATGCATACCAGATGAAGCAGATGGAGATGCAATTTAAGAGGGAAGAGAGAGGAGATAGGATAAGAGAGCAAGAAAGACAAGATAAGAGAACAAAAAAAGGAAGATAAAATAAGGGAGCAAGATAGGGAAGATAAAAGGAGGGAGCAAGAAAGGCATAATAAGATTAGGAAGGGGGAATTAAACCGAGCTCCTGAATTGGAACTTGCTAAATTGAGGCTGAAGTGAGACAGCACAGCCTCTGGTGATGATTTGACCACCTTAGCTATGGAGGAAGCCGGCCCCGAGATCGGGGAATTGGATAGGCTGCATAGGTATTCCCAGCTACTAAAGCATACATTGGGGAAAGCTCCACAATGTGAAATGCTTTTGTTTTTCCAGCAAGTGTAGGCAGTTTATGAGACTAATCATGTGCCTGCCTCCATAAGAGGAAAATTGTTGGCACTATTATTAGGCGAGAAATTGCGGCCAGTTATCGCTCACCTACCGCCAGCAGAGACAGGAGATTATGAGCAGCTGAAAAAGATAATTTTATATCAGTTCAATTGACAGCCACAGAATATCATTGGCATTTCAGAGAAGCAAAAAAGGGAATAGTGAAAGTTGGGTGGAATTTTCTGCTAGCATTTCTGCTATGCTTTCTCATTACTTGGATAGCAGAAAAATTAAAGATCTGGAGGAGTGTAAAAATCTCATGGTGTCTGATAAGTCAAATAGGAACTGCCAGCAGCCATGAGACAATTTGTATTACAGTGAGATGCTGATGGGTAGATGACGCCTCTTGAATTAGCTGATGTAGTGGAGCTGCACTTAGATAGCCATTAAGAATCAAGAGTTGGTGAAACCAGGTGGGGATACAGAGCACGAGAAATGGCAAACCATTAATCGAGAGTGAATGAGAGGAGATATGTTCCCACAATGAAAAGAAACAGTGGGAATGGCAGTGCATTTTTTTACCTCAGCAAACTTTGTTTTTTTATTCATTTTATTTTGTGGTCACTTCCGGTGACCTTTGACCCCTGTGTAGGACACGTTGACCCCTACCGCCGGGTCACTTACCGGGTTTTTCCCACGCTCGGGGTCTACAGACAGTCTACAGAGGGGGTTTTCTCCGTGACCTTTGGGGCTTTTTTGGGGGTTCCTATAGGGTCACTTCTGGTGACCTTTGACCCCTGTGTAGGACTCGTTGACCCCTACCGCCGGGTCACTTACTGGGTTTTTCCCACGCTCGGGGGGGGTCTACAGAGGGGGTTTTCTCCGTGACCTTTGGGGGCTTTTTTGGGGGTTCCTATGGGGTCACTTCTGAACTTATTATCCTTCTTCTTATTATTTATTATAAGCACTATATAAACTTATAGCTCTTAGTAAACTATAGAGAAAATGAGAGACCCCAAGAATGGGAACCCCCTTCAAAAAAGGAATGAATGTTTCAACTGGGAGGAATATAATAATTTTGCTCACCAATGTCCACATAAGAAGAAAGAAACTACTACTGGGGTATGAAGGGTAACCATTGCAGACGATGACAATGAAAGGTGTGATTTAGTTATAGCTAGGGTCACTTCACTGCTCAGGCATTTACAGAGGTAAGTGATAAGATAAAATGGCAAAGGGAGGAGTCTCAACAGCAGTGTGAATTAAAAGTATCACACATGAAGAAAGTTCCCATTTTATGTGGAGGCCAAGTCATCAATGCTGTGCTGGATATGGGAGCAGAAATAAATCTTATTTGCCAGAAATATATGCCAGTGTCATATAGGCAATCAAGTGGGAAGATACTTCTCAGGTCTGCTTTGGGGACACTCACATGGCACCAGTGATTAACATCCCTATTTGGATCCAGGCTGACTCTGATAATATGAATGCCTTTCATCTCCAGATAGTAATCACTTGTGGAATGACAGATGAATTGGCAAGTCAGATGTTTCTGACATATGATACATATAAGAGCTGCAAACAGCATAAGTACATGTACAGGATGTGAGAGAAGAAACTAAGAAAAAGAGTTAGCTGATGAAACCATTCAACAGGCTCTTAGTTGTGAAATAAGTATACAGCCAGAGTATAGTCCCAGTGGAGATATAAAGATGGTCCCTGAAGTGATAGGAGTGTGGGGAGGCAGAATTGTTCTGTCAATTGCAAGCCGATGATGCAACATTGGAAAGTGCTTGACAGGATGCAAGGAAAGGAAAGAATTCCTATTATTTCAAAGATGGATTGTTATACCATTCTGATCAGATCCTTGGAGAGAGAGTATATCAGCTGGTCTTACCCTCTGAATGAAGGACCCCAGTAATAGTGTTGGTTCATTCCAACCTTTGGGGTGGTCATTTAAAGATGCATAAATCACTCAAAAGATTGAAGTATTCCTTCTATTGGTTGAACATCAGAGTGGATGTTAGAGAATATTGCAAACATTGTCAGGATTGCCAACTACAGGCGACTGGAAAGAGATTTGAAAAGGTACCTATCATGCCAGTGACTCGACCTCAGCATTCCTTGCAAGATGTGAATATTGAATATTATCAGCCCAATATTGACTGACTTCTCAAAAACAGACGCCTTCTTTATCATTGTATCATATCATTCATTAATACATCTTCTTTATCTTCTCTATGGTGAAGGATTGAAATAGAGAACACTGATTTTCTAGCATAGATGAAGCTATTGCAGCATTATGATCCTTAGAAACTGCCTCTGATGTATATCTCTCCCTTAAATTTAAAATTTTCATTTGGAGTTAATGAAAAAGTAGGCTTGTTTTCTGGCATTAAAAATTTCCTTGTTTAAATCTTAATGAACTTTTGCCAGATTATGCTGTCATTCTTTTGCTATTTCTTCATTTGCGGGATGGGGTTGATCAGTCGGTAGTGCATCAGGCTCATAATCTGTAGTTCCCAGGTTCAAGTCCCACCTTGCCAGAGTCTAGATTTACCCCATCCTACCCTTAGTCAGTAGGGGACACTGATGAAACTGTAAAGGGTGCTGTCCATTGGATGGGATGTAAAGCTGTGGCTCTGTGAATTGGAGAAAAAATACTCTGTGCATGTTAAAGAACATGCTGGATGGCCTTGACAGGAGACCATTATATCTATCTCCTAAAGGCATCTCCTATCTCCACCAGGTCCCCTTTCCCCAACCCTCTCTGCCTTTGGGGTCCTTGTGACCTAGCCTTTTAGCCCATTAGGTGCAAAGAAAGTGCCATTCAGAGGAACCATTCCAACCCAATCTTCATTTACACTTTTGGCCTGTCTACAGATTTTCACAGAAACAATGTTGTGGTGCAGTTTAAAACAATCAATCTAACCATTCAAGCACAAAAATTCTTAATTTTTTAAAAGGTTAGCCAGTTCTTTTGCCTTTGCCATTAGAAGAGGACCATTCAAAGAAACATTTGCACTCCATTGTTGACTGAACCATTTCAACAATTCTTCATCCAGATCTTCTTGCCCATACTTCTGTATGCATTTCATTTTTGATCCATTCTGTTCAAATGCATTGACAGAGCTGCCAATCTTACATGACAAAAATTATGATTTGGAAAAGTGAAAAATCAGAGGAAATTAGAGCAGGGCAGTTCTGCAGTTTACTGTCTCAGGTTTTAAATGCAATACAATAATGCATTGCGTTTGATGGAACGGTTGGGTTGGGTTGTTTTACCTCTGAGCGGCACTTTTTTGCACACCATGGGCTAAATGGCCAGGTCACATGGACCCCGAAGGCTCAGAGAAGGTTGGGGGAGGGGACCCACTGGAACAGCTGTTGGGAGACAGATGGTAGCCTCCCGTCAAGGCCATCCAGCGTGTTCTTTAACGTGCACAGGGTATGGCTCTCCCGCACACGGGGCCACGGCTTAACGTCCCATCCGACGGACGGCGGCCTTTCCAAGCCCATCGGTGTCCCCTACTGCGTTTGATGGAACGCTCAACTTCCGAAATCCTAGGGAAGCCAAAAATTTCATTTTTCCAGAATTATACCAAGTTTTTTAATATTACTTCCATAACCCTCCCCTCTCTAAATATGCAATTTAAACTGCCAATCTGGCAATGGCCGCCATCTTTATTTTTTGAAACTGACGGTCCTTGGTCAGTACCATTCGAGGCTATTGGTTTAAACAGCCTATTATCACCAACAAACGAACATTCATTCCGAAATTAAAAAAAAACTTTCAAAAATCAATGGTTTCATCAGAGATGGCTATACAAACAAGCGCATATTGCTAAACAACGAATTGCCATTCTGCAGTTTAAGAAAACCCCAGCACAAAATTATCGAAGATAACCCATTTTAATCAAAGAACAATTGCTCCATCCTTTTTACTAACCAAAGCCTAAAAAAACAAATTTGTAAGCAATTCACCACAGTTCTGTAGTAATAAAAAAGACCCAGAACTAAATAATATCATAGAAAACAAGCATATAAAACATGTTCCTAACAGTGCAAAGCTATTCTCATCAGAGATAACTATTTTAAAAGTTTTTTAACACATGCTTTTAAACAGAGAATTTAAAACATTACTAATGATTAATTAAATATCATAAATCGTCTGCAACTTTCAGTACTTACCTGAGGCAAAATTAAACCTTTATGCTCATAAATAGGAATTAAAACCAAATTGTATTATGATGTTTAACACGAACATGTTTCATGTACACAACAAGGATTTAGATAATGTGATTTCACAGAAGGACAATAAAAATTTCTCCCTTTTCAATTCTAAAACTTGTTTCTAACTCTTGTTGAAAACTCTTCACAAAGGTACAGGAGTTTCTTGCGAAAGATAAAAAAATTTTCTTCCTACCTACAGATTAAAAAAACTTGTCAGAGGAAACCCCCATACCCCTTAGTGCTTCGTTCAGTCCATCAAACGGTTATTGCTTTCCATTTGGTTAGTGAATGCAGGGGATTACTGTACTTGTAAAATACCATAGCACTTTTCCTGCCATGCAAAAACAGCCCATCCACTGCACTTAGACATCATTATTCTCTTTTCTTTTGGAATTTTAAAAATATACAATTGATGCCAAAGAGCAACATGTACTAGAGTGCACTTTTAAGTCAGGCATCCTGAGATTTAATTTACAAATGACAGGAACTGAAAAGCAAAAGAAATAAATTAATCATGTTAAAACCGAGGTTGACATTCTGGTGATAGTGTTATAAGCAACACTGTTAGGTATTAATTTCAATAGAAATTTGTGGAAAATGATATTTTTATTAATTTTTTGATGTTACATTAAAATCAGATACAAGCTCAGGCTCCCCTTCAGCAAAATCGAATGGCATTAGATTCAATTCAGCCAAACATAAATGTGTAAAACAAGGACATTATAACCAAACACATCATACATATATTTACTTAGAAGGAATAATGCTGTCTGACACAATATCATAATATTAGTGTCTGTTGCAAAACATACCTGTGAATGTCAGCACTTCTTAAGTATTCAACTTCTTCAGTTGCAGATAATGCACTTGTATTTTCATTAGCAATATTTTCCTTATAAGTAGGGAAAAATAAAATAAATATTACCTACAAGATAGATAGTGAATTAGCTAAAAAATACTTCATCTGAATTAATCCAAAACAATTTTAAAGAACAACAATTATAATATGAGAGCAAAAATGAAGACAGAACTAATGAATATGAAAACTGAATTGAATTTTAGTGGGAACAGAATTTGCAGTTGCATCCTACTGATAACATGCTAGGTGCTATAACCTAATTAGTTATACCAGCATCATTCAATAATCATGTAACAGGGCACCATGAAGACAATTCCACAATCAGAAGTTGCCTGTATCACCATCTATCAATCAGGAATTCAATGGTATAGCAAGGTGATACTGAGACCTGGTGTGAGACTTCTTTACCAGATCCACCTTAAAAAGATTATTTTGGGGAACAAAATTAAAGGGTTAAAATGGGTGTGAGGATTACACTATTTTTCACTGGCCAGCTACCAAAGGCCACCCACAATAAGGAATAAAGAAAAACAAAAGAATCTCTAACAATAAGAACTTCAAAACAAAAAAAGGACAGAATTATACAGTTGATAACAATTTAAATCTAATGTTAATGTATGAAAAACAAAAATTCAAATGAAAATACCTCCATAATGAGACGATTCCTTATGACTTACAATGTTATGGCATTTTAAGGGTGTGTATGTCAATGCCCCCAGTGAATAAATAAAAATATGGGTAGACAAGGAGTTTTGCTGATTGGACAGGTCATATATATGTATGGGGTTCTCATATGTGGCATATATTATGGCATTTTAAGGGTATGTATGTCAATGTCCCCAGTGAATAAATAAAAATATGGGTAGACAGGGAGTTTTGCTGATTGGACAGGTCATATATATGTATGGGGTTCTCATATGTGACATATATTACGGCATTTTAAGGGTATGTATGTCAATGTCCCCAGTGAATAAATAAAAATATGGGTAGACAGGGAGTTTTGCTGATTGGACAGGTCATATATATGTATGGGGTTCTCATATGTGGCATATATTATGGCATTTTAAGGGTATGTATATCAATGTCCCCAGTGAATAAATAAAAATATGGGTAGACAGGGAGTTTTGCTGATTGGACAGGTCATATATATGTATGGGGTTCTCATATGTGGCATATATTATGGCATTTTAAGGGTATGTATGTCAATGTCCCCAGTGAATAAATAAAAATATGGGTAGACAGGGAGTTTTGCTGATTGGACAGGTCATATATATGTATGGGGTTCTCATATGTGGCATATATTATGGCATTTTAAGGGTATGTATGTCAATGTCCCCAGTGAATAAATAAAAATATGGGTAGACAGGGAGTTTTGCTGATTGGACAGGTCATATATATGTATGGGGTTCTCATATGTGGCATATATTATGGCATTTTAAGGGTATGTATGTCAATGTCCCCAGTGAATAAATAAAAATATGGGTAGACAGGGAGTTTTGCTGATTGGACAGGTCATATATATGTATGGGGTTCTCATATGTGGCATATATTACGGCATTTTAAGGGTATGTATGTCAATGTCCCCAGTGAATAAATAAAAATATGGGTAGACAGGGAGTTTTGCTGATTGGACAGGTCATATATATGTATGGGGTTCTCATATGTGGCATATATTATGGCATTTTAAGGGTATGTATGTCAATGTCCCCAGTGAATAAATAAAAATATGGGTAGACAGGGAGTTTTGCTGATTGGACAGGTCATATATATGTATGGGGTTCTCATATGTGGCATATATTATGGCATTTTAAGGGTATGTATGTCAATGTCCCCAGTGAATAAATAAAAATATGGGTAGACAGGGAGTTTTGCTGATTGGACAGGTCATATATATGTATGGGGTTCTCATATGTGGCATATATTATGGCATTTTAAGGGTATGTATGTCAATGTCCCCAGTGAATAAATAAAAATATGGGTAGACAGGGAGTTTTGCTGATTGGACAGGTCATATATATGTATGGGGTTCTCATATGTGGCATATATTATGGCATTTTAAGGGTATGTATGTCAATGTCCCCAGTGAATAAATAAAAATATGGGTAGACAGGGAGTTTTGCTGATTGGACAGGTCATATATATGTATGGGGTTCTCATATGTGGCATATATTACGGCATTTTAAGGGTATGTATGTCAATGTCCCCAGTGAATAAATAAAAATATGGGTAGACAGGGAGTTTTGCTGATTGGACAGGTCATATATATGTATGGGGTTATCATATGTGGCATATATTATGGCATTTTAAGGGTATGTATGTCAATGTCCCCAGTGAATAAATAAAAATATGGGTAGACAGGGAGTTTTGCTGATTGGACAGGTCATATATATGTATGGGGTTCTCATATGTGGCATATATTATGGCATTTTAAGGGTATGTATGTCAATGTCCCCAGTGAATAAATAAAAATATGGGTAGACAGGGAGTTTTGCTGATTGGACAGGTCATATATATGTATGGGGTTCTCATATGTGGCATATATTATGGCATTTTAAGGGTATGTATGTCAATGTCCCCAGTGAATAAATAAAAATATGGGTAGACAGGGAGTTTTGCTGATTGGACAGGTCATATATATGTATGGGGTTCTCATATGTGGCATATATTATGGCATTTTAAGGGTATGTATGTCAATGTCCCCAGTGAATAAATAAAAATATGGGTAGACAGGGAGTTTTGCTGATTGGACAGGTCATATATATGTATGGGGTTCTCATATGTGGCATATATTATGGCATTTTAAGGGTATGTATGTCAATGTCCCCAGTGAATAAATAAAAATATGGGTAGACAGGGAGTTTTGCTGATTGGACAGGTCATATATATGTATGGGGTTCTCATATGTGGCATATATTATGGCATTTTAAGGGTATGTATGTCAATGTCCCCAGTGAATAAATAAAAATATGGGTAGACAGGGAGTTTTGCTGATTGGACAGGTCATATATATGTATGGGGTTCTCATATGTGGCATATATTATGGCATTTTAAGGGTATGTATGTCAATGTCCCCAGTGAATAAATAAAAATATGGGTAGACAGGGAGTTTTGCTGATTGGACAGGTCATATATATGTATGGGGTTCTCATATGTGGCATATATTATGGCATTTTAAGGGTATGTATGTCAATGTCCCCAGTGAATAAATAAAAATATGGGTAGACAGGGAGTTTTGCTGATTGGACAGGTCATATATATGTATGGGGTTCTCATATGTGGCATATATTATGGCATTTTAAGGGTATGTATGTCAATGTCCCCAGTGAATAAATAAAAATATGGGTAGACAGGGAGTTTTGCTGATTGGACAGGTCATATATATGTATGGGGTTCTCATATGTGGCATATATTATGGCATTTTAAGGGTATGTATGTCAATGTCCCCAGTGAATAAATAAAAATATGGGTAGACAGGGAGTTTTGCTGATTGGACAGGTCATATATATGTATGGGGTTCTCATATGTGGCATATATTATGGCATTTTAAGGGTATGTATGTCAATGTCCCCAGTGAATAAATAAAAATATGGGTAGACAGGGAGTTTTGCTGATTGGACAGGTCATATATATGTATGGGGTTATCATATGTGGCATATATTATGGCATTTTAAGGGTATGTATGTCAATGTCCCCAGTGAATAAATAAAAATATGGGTAGACAGGGAGTTTTGCTGATTGGACAGGTCATATATATGTATGGGGTTCTCATATGTGGCATATATTATGGCATTTTAAGGGTATGTATGTCAATGTCCCCAGTGAATAAATAAAAATATGGGTAGACAGGGAGTTTTGCTGATTGGACAGGTCATATATATGTATGGGGTTCTCATATGTGGCATATATTACGGCATTTTAAGGGTATGTATGTCAATGTCCCCAGTGAATAAATAAAAATATGGGTAGACAGGGAGTTTTGCTGATTGGACAGGTCATATATATGTATGGGGTTATCATATGTGGCATATATTATGGCATTTTAAGGGTATGTATGTCAATGTCCCCAGTGAATAAATAAAAATATGGGTAGACAGGGAGTTTTGCTGATTGGACAGGTCATATATATGTATGGGGTTCTCATATGTAACCCATTTCATGTCTTCACTCTTTGTACTGTAATAAGTACAGAAAGGGGGTGTTACAATAGAAGTAGTTAATTATAAGTGATAATATAATACATTAGCTGACTTAGTCATCAGGAAACAAGGAAAAATTACTAATTATAAAATAAATACAACTATCCCTCATATTCACAGTACTTGGTTTATAATTTTGATTTTACATGGTAAGAAAAATTCAATCGATTTCGTTTTTACACAGCCGAGAAAATACAATCAGTTTCATTTCACACAATTATAGACTCGGCTTTACATGATGTGCATTTTGATTTTTTTTTTATGTATGTAGATGAAATACATGTTATGAAGTAACAGTGGTATAGTATCAAAGGAAAAATCCCAAAGTAAAATCAAGTATAAGGCCTTAGTTGATAGCATTTATTTCAAGAATAAACACATAATAGTATATTGCTATATTAATAAAATCATCATATGTAACAAATTATATTTATATTCTTTTGCTAACATTGTATTCTTGCCATTTTAATGTAATCTATGCTATTACATAAGCTAAATACGGCTGATTCAGATGTACTGTTTCATAAAATATCATATAAATACTAGTTTTACAAAATTAAAGCATTAGGTATTAGTATAAATGCTTAAGTTCCAAATTATATTTAGTTCCTAAATATATTACAGGGAACCCCCATTCATCGCGAAAGGATACGTTCTGGACATGGTCGCGACAAGCAAAATTTCGCGATCAATGGGGGATTTAAAAAAAATCATTTTACAATTCGAAAAAACACTTTATTAATAAAATAAATATTATTAATAACAAAAAAAAGTCATACATAACATAATTCATAATTAATTCATTTTGTTCTGCGTTGCAAAAAGGAATCTAGATTCCCTTGTTTGGCCTCTCTACGTTTATTATGCAAAATTTGTTGATAACTGTCAAATAATCTGTTACAACCACTCTTTACAGCACTCACTCGCCCGTAATCTTCGTCGTTTTCTTCTAACAACTCCATGCATTGATTGTGAAGAGAAAGGGCCTTTTCAATGATTTTGACCCTTAACTTTCGCACGGGAACAGGTTCCACATTAAAAATTAAATTTGGTGGATAATTTCCCCTTTCCACAATTTAACGGAACTCCACTGGATATTTTTCAGCTGATTCTACGTCTGCACTAGCCAATTCGCCAATCATTTTAAGGCTATGCAAGTTTGATCGTTTTCTAAACCGATCAAACCAACCTTTGCAACCTGGGTGACTTCATTCCACGCTTCGTCGATGTTTCTGATAGCTTTCATAATATTAAATTGTTTCCACCAAACCCGCATAGCATCTCTACCACCTCCATCAGTTTCTTCAATGAGTTTGTGCATTGTTTTTCTTAAATAATAGGTTTTGAATGCTGGTATTGCGCCTTGATCCATAGGCTGTAAGATAGAATTGGTATTCAGAGGTAAGAATATCACTTCAACGGGAAAATCAGTGCACAGAGTCTGAAGTTCCACAGGATGTCCCGGCGCATTGTCCAACATCAAAAGAGCTCGAGGTTCAACTCCAATATCCTTGCAATATTATTTTATTACTGGGCAGAAACAAGTTTTAAACCAGTCCATAAATAAATTTTGTGTCATCCAAGTCTCGGGGTTACTTCGGCAAAAAACTGGTAAATTGTTTTTAGAAAAACCTTTAATGGCACGAGGAGTTTCTGATTGATAAATCAACAATGGTTTCAATTTTAATTCTCCAGATGCATTTCTGCCGAGAAGAAGAGTTAAACGATCCTTGGCTGCTTTAAATCCAGAAGCAGTCTTCTCCTCTATGGAAATAAACATACGTGTAGTCTCCTCTCATCCACATTAAAAATTAAATTTGGTGGATAATTTCCCCTTTCCACAATTTAACGGAACTCCACTGGATATTTTTCAGCTGATTCTACGTCTGCACTAGCCAATTCGCCAATCATTTTAAGGCTATGCAAGTTTGATCGTTTTCTAAACCGATCAAACCAACCTTTGCTTGCTTTAAAAACTTCTCCTCCATGTTGAGATTTTAAATGATCCCAAAGACTAAGTGATTTATTCATTATGATTTGGGTACTCACAGGCATGTGGTGTTGATTTAGGTCCTCTATCCATTTGCTTAATAAATTTTCCATTACTGTCATCAAAAAACTTCTGGTTCATGAAACTTTCGTCGCTGTAATTGGAGTAACACTTTTGCCAGCCTTTTTAATTTTGTCTTTTTGTTGCACAATTAATCGCACTGTAGACTCGGGGAATTTGAAATCCCTTCCTACAACTGTAAATTTACCACCACTTTCTATCCTTTCTATAATTTTTAGTTTCTTTTCTAAAGTCACTACATTGCGAATTTTCTTAACCGATTTTTCACATTGTCTTTTTGACATTTTAAAAATTACGAAGGGATAAAAAAATATATAATCAATTTAATTAGCATGCATTTGACACTACGGCTAAGATTACACTGAAGGATAGACCCAAATGATGCATTGGCTCAACCATACCAAGCACAGGCATACGACGTTCTTTTGTCTTGCCCACGCTCATAACTTTACGTTATGTACATGTGTATGATGTGCTTGAGTGAGAAAGAAAGTTAGCACGCATGTGCAACCATTCCTTTTGACTTTTCCTTGCATGTTTCAAAGCCACACAAGTGCCGAGACAAAAAAAAAGATCACGATATAACAAATCTGCACTCGCCGGGGTCGAGATGAATGGGGGTTATCTGTACTTTCAAATTCGATAGTGTATGTCTACATTAACATTGAGTATTTTTTGTGACCAAAAAGAAATGTCATCATCATCATCCTCAAGCAGCCATGGGCTACGGAGGTCCAACCAGACCGTGCAATTTAGTTCTCCAAGCAAGTCTATCCTGAGCTACATCTACTGCATCTGGCCACTGCACACCAATTCTAACAAGGTCCTGTTTGACATTGTCTGCCCACCGCATCCTAGGTCTCCCCTTCTTTCTGAGGCCTTTAGGCACACTGTTCATAACCCTATTCGCCAATCTGTAATTATCCATACGGGCAACATGGCCAAACCAACAGAGTCTCTCTCTGCACAATATGCTGCTTAAAGGAGGTTGCAAACTCCTTTGCCTAACCTCATCATTAGTTACAAAGTTAAACCACCTAATACCCAAGATACTGCGTAAGCATCTGGAATCAAAAACATCTAGTTTCCTATTATCTTGTTTACAAAGTGTCAAGTTTCACTACCATAACTAACCGTAGAAAGAACCAAACTATTATACAGTCTAATTTTAGTCTTTAGGTGTATACGCCTATTTCTCCACAATCTCCATAGATTCTTAAAAGTCCCAGCAGCAATCCCTATTCATCTGTTAATATCATGCCATACATCACCAGTATCTGTTACATAGCTTCCAAGGTAATTAAACTGTGATACCTGCTCAAGACTGCAACCATTCAGATGAACTGAATCACAACCTGCCTGACCAATTTTCATCACTTTAGTTTTCTCTTTATTTATAACCAAACCTACTCTACTACCAGTCTCATCAACAGCTCGAATGAAAGAGTTCATCTCATCAACATCATTTGCCAAAAGGGCTAAATCATCAGCATAATCTAAATCAGAAATTTTCATATCTCCAGCCCATTTAAGGCCAAAATCTTTCCATTGAAGTGAATTTCGCATAATATAATCAACAACCAAACTAAAGAGAAAAGGAGACAAAATGCACCCTTGTTGAACACCAGAAGTAATGCTAAACCAATTGCTACAAGCCTTACCAACTCTCACACATGACTCAGTGTTATTACAGAGAGCTTTCATTATGTTAACTAACTTGTTTGGTATACAACATGATCTCACAATCATCCACAAATTATGACGATCAACAGAGTCGAAAGCCTTTTTAAAATCAACAAAGCTAGCAACCAAAGGTTTCTGAAACTCTAAACATTTCTCAAGAATCTGCCTAAGTGAAAATATCTGATCCACACATCCCCTACCACTTCTGAATCCACATTGCTCATCACGCAATTGACTGTCAACCAGATTCTAAATTCTATTAAGCACAATCATGGAAAGAACTTTACCTGGAACAGAGAGTAGGCTGATACCCCTATAGTTATTACAAGAACTGTGATCACCTTTTTTGAAAATAGGGATAACAATAGTTCTGGTAAAATCCTTAGGAACTAAGCCTTTATCATAAAAGATATTCAAAATTTCAGTCATTCAAGTGGTAACCGAAACATTCCGAGCTCTAAGCATTTCAGTAGTAATTTCATCTACCCCTGGGGATTTATGAAGTCGAAGTTTAGAAATAGCCAAAATAACTTCAGACTGTGTTATAGGGCCAACATTAAAGCCACCAATGCATCTATCATCATTGCAAACAATGGGAGTAGAACTAACTACATTGTTTAGAACATCACTGAAATGCTCAGCCCACCTAGCCACGACAGAATCCTCACCTTCTATAACCTTACCTTGTTTATCCTTCAATCCTTGTATGCCTGTCCATTTTCTACCACATAAAACATTAACTATCTGGTACAGCTCTCTGCTGTTGTGCTTCCTAACTGCTTCCTCAGCTTTGTCAGCCAAGTCATCAAGTCAAAGATTCTTATCAGTAGCTAACTGATCCTTTACACGTTTATTAAGCTCTCTGTAATCCTTTGTATTAGGACTAGTAGGGTACTGATTAAGGACATTCCTGCAGTTCCTTCTTTCTGAAATAAACTCAATTGCCTTATCACTTAAATAATTCTGCCTCCTCTGCTCCTTTTTTCCTAAAACAGTACTGTTAGTTTCCAAAAAAGCCTGTTTAAAATGGCCCCATTCTTCCTCAACTTCAGTAGTAACTGATACGTTCAGTTGAGCCAAATCATGACTGTCATAATGACTAAGTAACCTATCATGGTAAGCTTTAGCTATAACAGGGTATTTCAAAGCTTCAGTATTAAAGGTAAATTTTTTAACCCTAGCACAACACTTTTTAAGTTTAAGTTGGAAGACACTTTTAACAAGGTAATGGTCAGATCCAATTTCAGCTCCCCTATATGCCCTGGTATTCCTAACAGAACTAGCCCATTTGCTATTAATTAATATGCAATCAATCATATTCTTATGCAACCCATCTGGTGAAACCCATGTGTATTTATGTATGTCGTGGTGTTTGTAATATGTGTTAGTTATTCTGAAACCATTGAGTTTACTTACCTGTAGGAGACATTGTCCATTGCCATTGCAGCTACCAATACCAAAAGGGCCTATCACCCCTCCCCAAAGGTTAGAGTCAGTACCAACTTTGGCATAGAAGTCACCTAGAACAAGAGTAATATCTAATTTTTTGATAGAATTCAATATATCCTGAAGTTGTCTGTAAAACCTATCCTTCTCATCCTCATCAGCATCCTCAGTGAGGGCATAACAGCAGATAACATTTAAGACTTTAATGCTTGTCTGAAATTTTGCTGTAAGAAACATTTCATTAATGCACTCATATCCCAGAAGAGCATCACTAGCATGTCTGCTGAGCAGCAGACCCACGCCTTGGTGATGCTTTCCATCCTCCCTCCCTGTAAAGAGAAATTTAAAGTTATTTTTAAGTATCTCACCTTTACCTGTCCATCTGGTTCTTGCAAGCCTAGAATATCTAAGTTATAGCGTTGGAAATTCCTGCATGAGGACATCAAGAGAATAATCTCTATTCAGGTACCTGCAATGGCCTCTGATTAGGATTATCCACCAGCTGATATAAGGTATCCCATTCCTCTGTTCACTTAGGGCTGGCAACCCAGAAGCAAACAGAAAACACAGCAGCAGATTCTCCCTCAACAGAGGCCCACCAGTGCAGCAAGTCCAGGATCAATAATCAAGCTCAAATCCATATACAAGTCTAGTCTAGTAGGTATAAATGGTCAGCACCAGAACCCTGTGAAGTTGACCACTCCTCAGCAGGGTTGAAAAAAAAAAGAAAAAGGTGGTCATAGATGACCAGATCAGTAGGCAATACAGAACTGGGAGCCCTCCCCTTCCATTCCCTTCCAAAAGAGAATATCTCTTTTGAAAGGTACTAACGGCCTGCACCACGAGATGGTGGGGTCGGACATTAGGTGCTAGACCTGGCCGGTTCTGTGCATCATCACTAGGGATTGGTACACAGCAATCCTTCCAGTTTATTATGCCTAGCTACCATTAATCTAAGTTTATCTGAATTAGTGCAAATAAAGGACAAAATAATGTTACATTAATTTTTATTATTACTTGGTAAACTGAAATTTGAGATAAATATGTGCAAATAAAACTTTTAATGCTCCTATCAAATGTTTGTTAATAACATGAATTCTTTTGGAACCTATCCCCCTTTCTTCTATGTTATTGGTCACAAATTGCATGCTTTTGATATACATGATGCTTTTTCAGAGGTATTTACAATGTAATTGAGGGATTGTTGTATAGCATTCTTCTATTACATTACACTACCCTACACATTCCCTCTCTCATTTCAACATAATACAACATACAAAATCACACCACACTACTTCCCTGGCAGTGGGGTTTGCCTCTGTCAGTAGCATGCCAGGCATACAATCTGATGTTCCCAGGTTTGAGCAGCCAGCAGCAACTATGCCAGCATTGAAATGATGAGAAACAGGACATCGATGTGCTTGGAAAAGCCACTATCAGATGAGATGTTAAACCATGGCCCCATCTGCAGGGGAGTCATACATCATGTAAGTTAATCCTCCTGGCATTATGCATTTATCTATTCTGTATGCACCACAGTAATGTATAACCGTGTGGCAGTACCACTATAGGACTGGATAGTAGTGGTAATGAGAATAGGTTTCAACCAGCTGGAGGGTTAAAAAGCATGCTTGATGGCTCTTATGGAACGTTTCTATTAGTTTTCCCTCAGCTGCCCAATAGGTCCCCTTCTTTTATCAAACTCAGCCTTTGGGGTTCTTGTGGCCTAGTCATTTACCACATTGTGTTGTTGGGTTGTTTTACCTCTGAGCGGCACTTTTTTGCACACAATGGGCTAAATGGCCAGATCACATGGACCCCGTAGGCTCAGAGAAGGTTGGGGCAGGGGACCCACTGGAACAGCTGTTGGGAGACAGATGGTAGCCTCCCGTCAAGGCCATCCAGCGTGTTCTTTAACGTGCACAGGGTATGTCTCTCCCGCACACGGGGCCACGGCTTAACGTCCCATCCGACGGACGGCGGCCTTTCCAAGCCCATCGGTGTCCCCTACTGACCGTGGGCAGGGCAGGGGATTTTGCGGAGATAAATCTCAACGCTGACTCAGCTGGGACTCGAACCTGGGAACTACAGATTACGAGCCTGGCGCGCTACCGACTGAGCCACCCCCCGCCCCACCACATTGTGTGCACAAAAGTAGTGCTCAGAGGTAAAACAATCCAATCCCCCCCTTCAAGATGTTAAGTAATTTATGGATGCAAATGGTTGTTAAGCACAAAATGTTAATGTTAATAACTGTGTATCACAATTTTTAAGTTAATTTTTCCCCATAATTTTGAAACAAAAGTTTTCCATAGTAGAAGCAATAATTCAAATTATCCAATCATTGGTAATTTGATGCCTATAATATGCATACGGTTCTAAAAAATAATCAAACAAATGAAAGGTTTAAGTAGTTTTATAAATATTTCATAACATTTGTACATGATATAGAAAAAAAAGAAAATTATTTTTAAATATTCTTTACTGAAATTTAAAATAAAAAAGTAGGAAATTTTTGTTATTATTCAAACAGAAGTTTAAAATTTATTTACTTTTTATTATAAAAGAATGTTTTACTTCATTGTTTAGAATTAAATGTTCTTTCTTTTTTTATATGTAACAGGACCAATATTTATTTACTTCAGGAAAAGGCTATAAAATTTCTCTCCCTCCCCCTGAAAATTCCTCAAAATTAATTTGGCTACCAGGCAGAATTAGTTGTTATAAACTTGACATCTTGTGTGAGAATAAATATATCTAGTTTGTCTGCAGTAGAGGGAAAGGCTATTATATGCCACCACAATCATTTAATGCATAAGTCAATGAAATGGCATGGTCAAAGATTTATATTGGAATAGCAGTTATAGCAATGCAAGTGTGAAGATCAAATGCATTGCAATTAAAAAATTTACTAAGCAAAGAAATAGAAATACTGTAAAGAAAAACTTCAAGGAACTATTCATATTTAACTATTTTTCAGTTCTTACCATAATTTAAAATTATACATAAATTTGGTCACAAACACCAAATTAACAATAATTAATTTACAACTCAAAAAATAAACTTACAATTAGAATTTGTTCATTACTTGTTGCCTTCTCAGGGTGTAATTGCTCACTGAAAAATACACATAATATTCAAATCATACTTCTTTTTATATATAACTATTTCCAAATTTCAATACAAAAAATAGGTACACAGTAGTGGCCACCTGGAGATCAAGGCTAGAACCAGAGGCCAATATAGGCTGTATTCGAAGGTAAACCATATATTTCTGATCATTTCAATTATCTTAATCACACATTTAGTAACACAGTTCAATGATTTAAAATACATTTTTAATAATAAGCTCATCAAACATAATTTTAATACAGGAATAGTCACAGAAAGTCTTTTAGCAGCCACAGGTGCATTTTTTCATAGCTATAAATTAATCCTTTGGCATCTGCTCCTCTAGCTGACCTTGAATGTTCATCTATATAGATATAAATAAAAATGTTCCCATTTGAACAATACATTTGGTTGCAATAGTTTGAGAAACTCATGGGTGGCCCAAAGAACCGCTGAATTAATGGTGTTAGTCAGTCATTTTTCACCATATTTAGGAATATGCTATTGTTATTCTACCGATTATTTTTTCTTTCTCTTGTAGATGAACGTTCAAAATATGTTTCAGTAAATTATGCATGCAAAAGCCATATTAAATATTGTAAATGCATATAAAATTTAGAAAAAATAAAAAATGTAATTTTTAATGCCTTATTATATATATATATTTTTTAAAATATAATGTATACAATTATGCAAAATAAAATTTTAAAAATTAAATGAAACATTTTCAAGAATGATTGATCAGAATGACAGGTTGGGAGCTGGCTAAAAGACTGAACATGATTAATACATGCCCAAGAGGAGCATGGCTACTCATGAATTAATATTCACTTTTAATCATATATCACTATGCTGCAGATGGGGCCCAGGATGAGAAATGTCTGAAGCCCTGTCATCTATCCCTGATAGTGACCTTCAATGAAAGCAGTTAACATTTTATGTTAGTTACTTATTCAAATAATTTTTAAATAATAATTATATATCATTTGAAATGGAATTTTATACCGTTATACTAATAAAATATTTTTATACAACTAATATTTTCGGAAACTTAAAGAGAAATCTGGAATAAAACAGAGTTCTATCCACGTAAAAGACCAATTCTTGGAATCTAAATCATGTTCAATTAAAAATCTGGTTGAGCTAGCCAAAACACTGCAGACATATTGTGCTGCAACTGATCATGACACAAACATTGGAATCCTGAAAAGACCTTACTATTTTATGGCCATTTTGAGTAGGATAAAGTGCAGTAGTCAAATTTACTGTGAAATGTTGTATTTTCTCTCAATATTTTTTTTCTTTTCACGTATATTTTGTTAATTACTGATGTATTAATTATCTGCAAATGGTTTCTGTTCCAAAAAAAATGATTAGATACTAAAGAAAATGATTCAGTAACATTTTGAGGGTGTAGGTTACACTTACAGAGATTTCTGGAGATTTGTACTTGAACAATGAAAAGTGAAATTTACATGCTTGCTATAACTTGAGTAGTTGCATGTTGGTCTTTTAGCCTACCTATGTGCATATTTGGATTGCCACACAAATCAGTTATTTGGTATCTTTAGGGTATGTATGCACTTTTGTTTATATATACATAAAGCAAACTCAATTTATAATATCCATGCAAGTTTCTTTGTGTTCATTCTAATGCATCACTGATGCTTTTTTACTGCCTTGATTTAGTTTGTGATGGATGCAAGAGATTGAACATTAAATTTTGCTTTAAGCTGAGAAAATATACCACAGAGATACATAACCTCTTGCAACATGCTTATGGCTGGTTGGTTGCTTGTTTGAGGTTTATTGGTGCATCGGCAACTGAGGCCATAACGTGCCAGACAAAGACAAATAGTAAATAAGAGATAAAAATCATGTAAATCCAACCAAAAAACAACATCTAAAGGTGTTAAAATAAAACACAAAAAGAGGAACAAGTGTAAAACCGGGAAAGACAAAACCAACAAAACAAGAACAACAATAACAATTTGTGTAAAACAACAAATATATATATATATACAGCATATTCAATGGATAAAACTAACCCAGGTGTAAATGACCTAGGTAAGATGGTGAATAAATAAGAAATCCATAAAATCATAACCTGGTAAAATAACCTGTATACTGTAAAAAAGCAAAAATTGGAGGTAAAAAGCAATGATCAGTTAAAAGATGCTCGAGTGTAAGAGGCTCGGATGCAAAATCATGAAAGTTAAAATACATTTTACATTCAATACTAAAAGCTTGACATTGGATTAAAATATGTTTAACAGTTAAAACGGTGTCACAAAACTCACACTTAGGTACGTCGTCCGCACTTAGGTACGTCGTCCGCCCTTAGAAGAAACGAATGACCTAAGCGGAGCCGAGCAAGTACAACTTCCTCCTTGTGATTCCTGTGGTAACAAGACTGCTACAGTTTGATGACAGGTTTGATCTCAAAGAGCTTGTTCGCAAGCTGTTCAGACCAAGATCTCTGCCACTGTGCCCGGAGCTCAGTTGTAAAACGCTGCAGGAAATCCAGATACGGAACTGGCAGTGGAGAGTCGGACAAGGGCATGGCTGACTTGGCAGCAGCGTCTGCCAAGTCATTGCCCTGATCCCGACGTGATGGCACCCAACAGAAGAGAACATTGGTGGTGGCTGCCAGACAATGGAGCTGTTGGCGGATCTTGGAGAGAACAGGGAGAGGCTGATGCCTCACCGAGATCAAAGCCTGTAGTGAGCTAAGCGAGTCAGTGTAAAGCATACACCGAAGATGATGCTTAGCCGCCACATGGTTCAAGGTGAGACTGATAGCATGCAACTTTGCAGTAAAAATGGAACACTGCAGTGGGATCTGGTCTGCAATGATTACATCACAGCAGACCATGGCCAAACCCACTGATGTGCCAGACTTTGAGCCATATGTAAAGACAGGCAAGAAGTCTGGGTGCTCAGCACGATGGCTGGCAAACAGTTGATGGTACACACAGTCAGGTGTAAAGGCCTTCTCCATTCTGCACAGGGAAAAATCACAGGAAGGGAAAACAGCGAGCCACGGTGGAAGCGGCTTGGCTGTCAACTGTGCGACGCTATCGAGACTGGTGTTGATGTCTCTGAGGTAGCCTCAGACTCGCAAACTGAAAGGACGAATGGCAGTCAGCCGATTTGTGTAAACAATCTTTTTGTTTAACAGCGCATTTGTGTGAACAAATCTTTTGCTCTTCGTCCAGCATGAAGGTCATTGAAAGACAACTGCAAATTGCCCTGAACAATCTTTTGGTTTGGGCGACGGCAAACGGTTTTCGGTTCTCCCACAGAAAACCGTTTGTGTGAACTTTTGCCACAAGCGTAATCTTCACCTGGATCCGGGGGTGACATCATTCCAGTTGTGGCGGAGACCAAGTTTCTCGGTCTGATCTTCGATCGGAAATTGACCTTTTTACCACACATACGTCATCTCAGGTCCAAGTGCACGTGGGCATTGAACATTGTCAAGGTCCACTCCTCCCTTTCTTGGGGGGCAGACTGATGTTCTTTGCTCCGCCTCTACCGTGCACTTGTCCGATCGAAACTGGACTACGGATCCCAGGTGTATGACTCGGCCCGGGATTCAGTGGTGAAGATGTTGGACACCCTCCATCATCAGGCTCTCCGTGTTTGCACGGAAGCCTTCTGCACCTCACCGGTCCAGAATCTATACGTCGAGACCGACGAACCCTCTTTATCTCTTCGTCGAATCTTCACCATCTTTACGAATGGCAGTCGACCGATTTGTGTAAAGCATTTCCCACTTTGGACTGAAAACACAGTCCCAAGTGGGATGGCCAGGCAGGGATCGCAATTTAGATGCGTATTGTAGGGACAACTGTGGATGGCAAAGAGATAAAGATAGTTCATCGGTCTCAACATAGAGACTCTGAACCAGTGAAGTGCAGAAGGCCCCCGTGCATACACGGAGGGCCTGATGATGGAGGGGGTCCAGCATCTTCACCACCGAATCTCAGGCGGAGTCATACACCTGGGATCCGTAGTCCAGTTTCGATAGGACAAGTGCACGGTAGAGGCGGAGCAAAGAACATCAGTCTGCCCCCCAAGAAAGGGAGGAGAGGATCTTAATGATGTTCAATGCCCATGTGCACTTGGACTTGAGATGACATATGTGTGGTAAAAAGGTCAATTTCCAATCGAATATCAGACCGAGAAACTTGGTCTCCGCCACAACTGGAATGATGTTACCCCCGAGCTGTAGCTCAGGATCCAGGTGAAGATTACGCTTGCGGCAAAAGTGCACACAAGCGGTCTTCTGTGGGGAGAATCGGAACCAGTTTGCCATCGCCCAAACAGAAAGATTGTTCAGGGCAAATTGCAGTTGTCTTTCAATGACCCTCATGCTGGATGAAGAGCAAAAGATGCTAAAGTCATCATTATAGAGGGATTGCCTACTGATGGAGGAAGTTGTCTAGTGATAGAATTAATCTTGACAGTGAAAAGCGTAACACTCAGAACACAGCCTTATGGCACCCCCTGTTCTTGGAGGTACGGCCACGACATAGTGTTACTGACACGGACACAAAAAGAACGTGTCGATAAGAAGTTGGAGATGAAGATCGGCATGTGACCTCTCAAGCCGAAGCTGTGGAGGTCACGAAGAATGCCGAATCTCCAAGCCATATGCTTTTTCGAGGTCGAAGAAAATTGACACTAGGTGCTCCTTTCATAAAAATGAGTTTCTGATAGCCGATTCGAGGCGTATCAGATGGTCAAGAGTTGACCGTTGCCTGTGAAAGCCACACTGGGTGTTGGAAAGAAGGTTGTGGTGTTCTAAATACCAAATGAGTCTGGTATTTACCATTCTTTCCAACACCTTGCACACGCAGCTCGTCAACGCAGTGGGACAATAATTGGAATCCTTTCCTGGCTTCAGAAAGGCCAAGACGATGGCCTCCCACCAGGAGTCCAGAAACTGTTCCTCGAGAAAAATGCGATTGAAAAGATGGAGCTTGAATATGATTGAATGATGCCATCCGACATTCCACTTTACAGGACAGTACTACATCTTATGGATGGCACCAAAAGCCACCTTCATGTGCTGGTTGAGGCCTATCAAAACACTGACATTGAGACTGCAGAGCAGTGGAGTGAGTACCTGTTGTTTACATTACTTTAGTATTATCGAACTCTTTGATTCGTTGAATTCTGTAATTTTGAAACTTTCGAATTTTGAGCCCTGTGTGTTGGTTGATGCCTATGAAAACACTGACATTGAGGCTGTGGAGCAGCTGGGAGAGGACCTAGTATAAATTAGTTTAATATTATGGAAATCAATCAGTTCATTTGTATCTCTAATTATGAAACTTTCGAATTTTGAACCGTGCCAATGATTTTTTGCCAATATGGTTAGGTAGCATTATGGTCTAATTTTTACTGCAACTCTGTACTTGAATTGTGCTGAAAGTCTACCATTTTTAAGGGGTAAATTCGAGCTCTTTTAATTTTAAAACATGATATTCGCTACTTAAATATCAGTTATTTGGGACAGATGTTCAAGTTCGAAGCTCTCGTAATTTTGTGGATGGTTGGAGGAGGGGACCCACTGGACAGCTGTTGGGAAAAGGGTGTCAGCCTCGCGTCAAGGCCATCCAGCGTGTTTTTAACATGCGTGGGTGTGTCTCTCCCACACACGGGACCACAGCTTAATGTCCTATCCGACAGATGGTGGCCTTTTTAAGCCCAACAGTGACCCCTATTCACTATAGGCAGGGCAGAGAGTGTGGCAGAGAATAATCTCTACATTTGCCCAGCTGGAATCCAAACCTGATAATTGCAGGTTACAAGCCTGGCATGCTACCAAGCCATCCCTGTCCCCGTAATAAAAAAAGAGAATATTAAAAATAGAAAGAATGAAGGAAAAGGAAAAGAGAAATGGTGACAAAAAATAGGTGAATAAATAGTAATGAGGCAGAATAAAATGACAAGATAATAGTGATAAAAATAATAAGTAAAGGGAGAGTGAAGAAAGGGGGGATGGAAATAGTGAGAAATAAAATAAGAATGATGGGAGATAGAAAAAATAGATATAAATCTTGATTGAAGTCTAGACAGTGTTTGAATTTGTTATGTGTTTATGGTTAGAAATGTCAATTATGAGAATACTTTTAAGTATTAAGAAATATTTATTCTTATTATTGATATAAGTAATTTTAATTTTGGAAGGATATGAAGTATATAGTAAAGTGTAAAAGGTGGGGTGGCAGCAAAAGTGTTCACAAAATCTGTCTCGACATGGATTGGTGCTGCCACGAACATCGAACCACACCAAACTGAGATGAGGGATGGATGGCATTAGCGCTCCGCAAGTTGTGGCATATCGGAGATTGCGCGGGTGTCCTTGTGCCGACAGACATCGTCCGACCTTGACTGTGGAGACTGCATGCCAAGGGTAGGTGGGAAGTTGGGGGAAAGGAATGGAATGCAAGCCTGCTAGAGCTTACACATAGAGTGGCTGTCTTGTTAAAATACTTGTGATCTTTGGAAAGAAGTGAAACATGGAGACACATTGGATAATCTAAAATAAATAAATTTAAAAGTGGACGTCTATGGAACAAACACTGTTACTGTAATTTTAAAAATACTATTGTCTCTATTTTTTTATTTTAAAAAATATATTTTAAAGATTTTGTTACATAATGACCCTAAGGACTGTATTTAAAATGTGCAGAACCATATTGGTATTATTAGCTTTGTTAATAATAATTTTAAGAATAAAAGTAAGAAAAATATGGGAAAATAAAAAAAAATAAAAAATTTTCCCACCTTTTCACTCTTAAAGATTTATTTATTTTTTTCATATATGAGTTTGGGCGAAAGCACCTTACATGACAGCAGAGAGATAAAGATTTGAATGAAATGTGAAATGTGTGTTGGGGGGGGGGGGGGGGGGTAAAGAGTGAGAAGCTGAGTTCTGAAACTTAAGGTAAAGAAATTCAGTCGAGGCCAGCAGAAATGGCTTTAGAGGGTAAATATAATTACTGACTGAGTTTGTGAATTTATGTAAGTAGAGTACTCATTGGAGTGGGGAGAGAAAGAAAGAGGGAAAGCAGAGAGTGAGAAGAAGGAAAAAGATAGAAAAAGAAGAAGAAAAAATATATATATATACATGTTAAAAACGGAAAAAGGGAATTAGAATTTGGGAATTAATATAAAATGGGAATAGAGACAAGATTTTGAGATTGGCTGGAAATGAATATTTACTTTTAATATATTAAATAAGAGTGGAAGAAGCTAAGGTTTAAATTTGCTGATGCTAACAGAGGTCATCGTTCAGTAAATGTGTACTGAGAGCGCTTCCTGTTAAGGCCTTTGGGAAAGGAGATTAAGTAGAGTGGGTGAGGAGGGCATCAATGCCAAGGGAGGTAGGGGGGGGGGGGGGGTAAGAAAGGAATGCGAGCCTGCTGGGAGGGTAAACGTTGTACTTTGGTAAAGGAGATGGTCCAGGCAGAGCAGAAGAAGCCGATCCTTACTCGATGGTGAGAGATGTTGGAGCATGGCATAATGGACATTGTCTGACCCTACAGCAGATGCACGAGAGGAGTGCAGAGCAAGGCGAAGCTCCTCCACTGTGAATGCCCTGTTGTAAGGCTCCAGGCCATTCGAGTGAAAGGACAGTAGAGAGCGTTCCGCCCTGTTCTTCTGGGCCAGAAACTCGGGGAGTAAGAAGACGATGATGAGATGGAGAAAGACTCCTCCAGAGTGTCGGCAATTGCTTTGGGATCAGCAATTGCCTGTCCATTGTGCTCCAGGATCGATAATGAGTGGGACGTGTAGTTCCTACCCATCTTCCGGACTTTATTCCGGAAGATGGGTAGGAACTACACGTTTCCACATGAACCTTAGAATTGACGTTTCCACATGAACCTACGATTCCACATGAACCTTAGAATTGGTCGTGCGGGTGATATAAGACGTATATTTGATCACATATTCCTTTTGGCTCTGGCACCAGACGAAACGAGCTTTTGCCCTGGCACATTTGAATGTTTCCAGGTTGGGGATCATTGGATATCTCCGAAACACCCCCCAAAGCATTGTTCTGAGCCTTACAAGCTGCGGTGCAATGTGGATTTCACCATGGTTTCGGAAAACGAGGAAACCACGTTGAAGTTTGAGAATTGTTGATGCAGCTGCATCTACGATACAGTCCGTTATCTCCGCTACTGCCACATTGTTTGGCTCATGCCACACAGAGTGGTCATCGAGCTCAGAGAGTAGCTCGAAACCACCCCAGTCAGCCTGATCAAACCTCCACCGTGAGATGCGTGAAGGGCTGAAAGGCCCCTCACAGGAGATGGTGCACACCACGGGGAGGTGATCGCTTCCATAAGGGTTGTCCTCGACCTTCCATGTAAAGAGTGGAAGAATCGAGGAGGAGCAGATGGTAAGGTCAATGGCAGTGAAAGTGCGGGTTGGGGAGTGAAAGTAGGTACTGACACCGGTGTTCAACAGGGAGAAAGAAGGATCCAGGAGCCACTGCTCCAGGACCCCACCCCTCCTGTTGGTGTCAGTACTACCACAAAGTGGACTGTGTCCATTGAAATCCCCCATGATGAAGAAGGAGGATTCAGCAGCGGACAATGTCATCAAGGTCTTCCTGGATGATGATGCTCCCAGGTGGAAGTTATACAGAACAGACAGTCAGCAAGAACCCAACAGAGGCGGATGGCTACCGCCTCTTAGTTGGTGGTGAGTGGTATGACCTGGAATGGAGAAAGGTTGAGTTGCAGGAATGGAAATCGGAATTGATGTCGAAGTCGACACCACCCTCAGTTTCGCCCGCGTGAGGAGGTATTTTGCTGCAGGTGAGAAAGACTCAGTTGGTGGTACACTGATATCAGTCTGCACCACCACCGAAGTCATTGGAACGATGGGCATCATTAGAACAATGGCTACACTGGCATAGGAAACCTTGCCTGGTGGGGCAAATGGTGCAGCAAGCTTTCTTGCCTCAGTGTAAGAGATGTTGTTCATGACCTTGACGCGTTGTACCTCCTTTTCCTCTTTCCACTTTGACAGTCGCAGAAATATGTTGGATGTTCGCCACTACAGTTCACACAGCATGCCCTTTCTGCTGTGCAGTCAGGATCGAGATGATCCTTATTGCAACATCTAGCAGAGGTGGGTTTGCCCCAGCATGCTGCTCAGAGGGTTTGGTATATACAGCCGCACCTCACAGTGCAAGTAACCTGCCTTGATGGAAGAAGGCAGGCATGGTGTGTTGAAGGTTACAATCAATACCCGAGAGGGCACCAATTTATCATCACAGTGAGTTGAAACCTGGAGGACCGCTGTTACTCCTTGGGGAGTGAGCTCTGAGAGGATTTCCTCCTCGGTGACTTTGAGGAGGCCCCACTCGGTGATCACACCCCGAGAGGAATTCAAAGTTTTGTGGGAAGTGACCTCGACAGCAACCCCACCAATCTCTTTGACTTTCAAGAGCAGTTCGGAATGTTTTGAACAAGCGGTCTCAACTTGTAAGTCGCAAGATCGTAAGCGCTTGACGGATTTCGGCTCTCCCACTAGACCTTTCAAACCTTTGTTAACAAAAAAAGGGGACATGTCCCCAAGTACCCAATCACCTGTGGAGTGGATGATCAGGAATCTGGGGAATGACACAGACAAAGACGATGACGGCGTTGATAACTGAGACAATGAGGAAGATGGGGGCTCATGTCGAGCCCTTTCAGCGGCATTGTTCGCATTTATTTCATCATCTACTCTCATGTTTGTTTTTGTGTGGTTCAGTGCCTGCTTTCCCTACCCTCCACAGAGTCTAACAAGGGGACTCCCATTCAGGCGCCAGGGCTACACGGGCACTATACCCACACAGACAGTGAGCCAAGCCCTCACAAATAAACAAAAGGAAAATGAAAAGAGAAATGTGCAGTACAAAAACTTTCTACACAAAAGAAACAAAGCAAAAAATATCAAAATTGTGAATGGCTAAACTGGCCTCACAAAGAAAGGATAATGACACATGGAAAATAAGTTGTGAGGAAACTTACAAACCTGTACCTGGACTGTGGGCAAGGTTACTCACCGTGCTGCATAGTTGACCCTAGCAGGATCTGCCCACCAGCTGATTGCTCCTGGGGGGGACCACCCCTGGAGCTCCCGTTTACCAGAAGCAGAGGCCAAAGCAATGTATAGCAGAGGTCCCGGAATCCGCTGTCCAGCCCCACGACAATAGGCTCCCCAATGGCGAGGCAGCCAAAAGGGACCCAACCAGTCATGAGCTGAGAAGAGAAGACGTGGACTCCTGAACAACTACCAGGATCCTCCTTTCCAGGGACATGGGTCTCCACGCACAGCAAACAAGCAGGTGAGTGGTAAGGACCCTGTGAAGGTAACCGAGCCAGTGGAACCTTCACAGGGTGTCCCCTCACCTCGTACAGGAGCTCACACCGAGGGGCATGCTTATGGCAATGAAGCTTTTATCATGTTATGTTTCTGAATGGTAAGGTGTTTTTGTGATGAAAAGGGGAATGCTGAAGATCATCCCAGGTTAATCATTCCAGGTTAGGCTGTCACTAATTGGATTCATCTACTGGACTTTGTCTAGTTGATTGTAGAAAAGCAGAAAAATATTTCAAATAATATTCAAATAAAATACTAATAGTTTTGCTTTGAAAAAAAATTTAAACATTTTGTCAGTGCAAAAAACTTAGTAACTATTCTTTCTGCACTTTTATGTCATATAATGATGATGATCCAATACTGGATTATTATTATTATTATACATCCAGCTTGCTCCTTTCTTCTCTGCTTTCTATAATTTTAAATTTCTTAGCTAAATTAAATATAATATGCTTTCTCCATAACTAATCCCATTGTTCTTATTTAAACATGCACACACACACACACACAAAAACTGTGAATCAGAAATTTAATATATTTAAAAAAAAATTTAAATGCTACTTGCCTACAGCTGCTTTTCTTTTGAATGTTTGGTGGTTTAGCTTCTTTGGATGCCAAAACTGCTTTCAGTTTTAAATTGTGCTTTTGTTGTTGTGTTAATTGGGACAGTAACTCCTTGCTATAAGACTTTTCATTATTTAGAGAAGCCTGCAAATCATTAAACAATGCTTTTTCTTGATTTGCATGGATTTCAAGAATTTCTCCTGCAAAAATTGAAATCAGATTCAAGGAAATTTTACAGAATTAGAAGATACAAAAATAAACTAAAACACAACAAAAGAGTATAAAGTCGCATCTGACAAAAAGCATGTTCAAAAATCAGCATTCATTTCTCCAAGTGAGCATATGAAGCCAGGAAGTGGAGAATGGGAAGAAAAAATGGGGGATGATCTTTAGATACCAAACTAATCTAGAGGGATTGCATTTACAAAATTAGTGGTACTATAACTGTAAAAAGACTTGCCATGCTACTAGTATATCATTTTTTTTTTGTTGCAGAAAGATTTTTTCTTTGAGATACATGGTCAGGGGTGATTCAACCTTAAGGACCATGCACCACTAACATTTCTGTAATAGATACTAAAATATTAAACACTGAATAATAAAAATAATAATTTACATGAATATTTGTTTTCTGAAGCATCTTGAAAATTTTTATTTCCATTCAATGTGCATTTAGTGAAGCAATACACTCAAAACTGCCTAGCATCACCTTAATTATAAGTGCAAGTGCAGGATATTACGGAGCAAGCTTCAAGTGTATCCATAAAATTTCATCATTTACAATGCTAGTGTCAATAATTTGCCTCATTGCTTACAACAGTTTGCAAGTTAAAGCATGGTCTGGGCAACCTTGAAGTTGCCCACAACAATGTCTAGAGATCATATCACAGATTACAATGCCACATTACTCCATCATTGAGAAGCACTATTACCAGTGCCTTCAGATAATTAATATTTTATTATGTAGCAAAAATATATGAAGTTAAATATAATTATATTAATTTAGGTAATGCATATATTATCGGTTCAGCTGATATTAGTGAAAGTATTATACTGTGCAGTATGTAATTTGAAGTTATTTTAATAGTGACAGTGCAGAGTAAAGGAGTCACTGGAAATATGGCTTTCTAACAAGCTGTCTACAGCAATTTGTATTACGTTAAAGAAACTTACATTTTTTATAATTTATTATACCTTATTGTGTAGTTTAAACAAAGACCAAGATTTTACATTTTAGGAAATTTTGCAACGTGAGTGGGATTTGAACCAACATCTCCTGGAAACTTGCCTGTTATGCTAATGCTAATCATTACACCTTCATCAGCTAATGTGACTTACAACTTTCCCACTTTTTTTTGTTTCGTACAGGTTTAAAATAGTTTTTAACTTTTTCAGAGTTCTTTACCTGTTTTTACTTTTATATTTTTCAGTTTTTCATTTATATTATTTTTTAAAGCAATGTATTTTTTTTTTTTTTTGGGGGGGGGGGGCATTACTTCCTTAGCCTTTGAATTTGTCAATAGCAAACAAAACACTGAAGCATATGCATTCAATTGCAAAATGTGTGTGCATAATTTGCATGACTGAAAATTTTAGAAAAAACTTATGGGAAAAATCTAAGTAATAATGGAAATATTCTGAACTATTTATAGTGAAATAATTATATAAATTAAAAATGGCAGCCATGCAATCATGCCTCACAGATCAGGGAAGCTTTCTAAAATGTGAATGTGACTTCCCTTACCCTGAAACTTCAAGGCATGGAGATTCTGAGCAATCCAATTTGCGAAGTTATCCAGAGCAGGGAGAGTGTCAGATAATTCAGGCTGTATACACACATTTAGATACTAATTTGTGGCCTTCAGCATGGTAAAAGAATTTAGGTGTGACTTTTGCCTAGTGTTTTGTCTGGAAATAATCAGCTGAAGTCTTATCTGATGAGCAGGGTGTTTATTGTATATGTGAGCCCACATTCAAGCACAGATTAGGAAGTGAGAGAAAAGGCCACCTTTTGTGCAAAGAACTAAAATTAAAACAATTCTCTTTTATTACCATTTCCTTTTGTAAAAAGAAAATAGTGTAAAATTTTCGAGCAAATTTTTTAAAAAAAGGAGAAAATCCAATATTTGGCAGCTTTGTACATATAACATGATCCAATGTCAATTGTGGAAGTATGTATGCATTTCATTACTTCACACAAATGTCTCATTTAAAACAGAGTGAATTTTTTTTAACTCAAAATGTCTAGTCAGTCAAATTCCTTCACATATTTTGATAATGCACTGACATGTAAGCTTATGTTTAATTGATTAGTTTCATTTCATTGTGAAAAATATTTTCTCTCATTATTAATTTATTTCTTTAATGTTATAATGCTCTGGTATGGTTAGTTATGCACTTCTGCCCCAAAACAATTAAGAAAAACAAAAATCTTAGGAGATATAAAAATGCCATTAAACTTACATCAAAATAGACACAATACAGAAATTTCATATATATATAATAAAAAAATAAAATAAATACCCCCTCAAGCAGCTGCTTGCCACAGAGGTCTGACAGGAGCCTGTCAGTTTATATGCCACAGTAGAAGATCTGAGAGGATGGCAGGACCTCAGCAGAAAGACAACATAAACATCCATGCCTTTACCCAGGGCTCGAACCCTGGTCCCTTAGATCAGCAGCCAAGCGCACTAACCACTAGGCCACGGGATGGCTCATATATATATATAACACAGTTAAATTATGAGAATAATTTATACACCTCTCCTTGGCTGAGAGAGCAAAACACTCTCAGATGTTAGAAATCAAAATCATAACCTTTGCTATATACTTGGGTATAGCTTCGAATCTTTAAGGAAATCAATTTCATTCTGCATAAGAATTGAAATAGGCTAAATGCCATATTATCTTGTCTGTAATTGCTGCAGAAGTAAAATGCAGTAAAATTTAAATCATTATTTAAATAACCTTTGATCTTCTATTATATTAACAAATCTCACATTTAAGATATTACAAGAAAATACAATTTTGAAATTTGTTTAGAATAGCTTATTGATGTTTTCAAGGTGTTTTTTTGATAAGTTTGAATTATGGTAAAAAGGTGTATTTCAGTGAGGTAAACATGGATAAAGAAGATCTTGTATTGGTTATTATTACTCATTGAAATAAGAAAATTCTGTAATGGAATCTTTATTGCAGTAGAATACCATTAATTACATATATAGTTTATAGGCTCTGTGTGTTGTTTGGGAGTTGATATAGGTGCATGGACATGAATATAGTATTGGGCACTGATACAGTTGCTTGAGTTACAGTGTTGCTAATGGTATTCTGTAAATTTGTGTTCACTGTCTATAATGACAAGAACCTTATTCAATAAAACAGTTTATTCCAGAAAAATCATTAATAAGGTTTAGTGATTGGACTGTTTAGTCTAGGTGGTTTTCTTAACTGTGGAAGTGAAGTGTTGTGTTCAGAAATTTGCATCATTTGGACTAGTTGTCTCTGATTAGATTATTCTGATTATGTTGCATCATATTTTTTCTGATATCAAAAAATTCTGATATGATGATGTCATAAGGCAGCTTTGTTCCACAGTTAAATCACTGTGACTAAGTAATTCAATCTCTAGAACTTATTAACAATTTTTGGATAAAACTATAACAACAAATAAATGCTCTTTAAGTCATTACAGACAATCAATGTAAATTTATAGACTTTCATTAGTAATATTACCAACTCAACCAAATGTATAACTATGCAATTCTGTATGAATCACATCCATTTGCTTACACTAACTCAAATCTCAAGCAGCAGTTTCTTAAAATTTAGGCATTATATTTAAAACAAGTTTATTTTCAGAACAATAAAAATGAGGTGGTGGTTGCACCAAATACCTACAAGGAGGACCAGTCCAAGTTTACTAACCCACTTGTGCAGAACTAGAACCCATTGTGGATGCAGATATCCACATTTAAAAACACTTTGCGAATAAAAAGTTAATGTTAATGCGGACAGTGGATAAAACCACTGGTAAAAAAGTTTGTGTCAATGCAGATAATGGATAAAATTGCAGGTAAAAGTAATAGTGGTAATAATGCTATTTATCTATCTTGGAAATTTTCCCAAATTATAAACATATATATATAAATATAATTAAAATTGACATTAAAAATAAATATGTAGGTTTGCATTGCTGTAGTGAAATAAATGTAACTATGTAACTTGGTAAAGAAAAAATTTCATCTACAATTAAAACCTAAATTCAGATTAAAATTATCTACTATACTGTGTTAGCTGTTTCAGTTACAAAACTGTCGCAGCCTAAGCAATATATGAAAAGCAGAAATTTCTAGGTAACAGTAAGGAGCATGTGCTCCTTGCTTAAGGCAGACTGTTTCTTATATGTGCCAATCAAATGACACTAGAAAACCTAGTTCTGATAGAAAAGCTTTTATCTGGTGATGCTTCTCTCAATTGACCCTTTGGAAGACCTCTGATGCAACATTTCTTGTTCAAAGCTTTTGTTCTTGGAACAAATGCCTACACAAATTATACACATGAAGCTGGTAACATTTCGTACACATGTATGAGCATTGGCAGGAACAAACTGCTACATTGAAACTAGTGCATAAGAGGGTGGCTTTTCTAAAAATATATGATATATAATATAAATAAAAATAAATATACATAAAAATAAATGAATCAAATAGAGAATTAATTTCTTCATTAATAGCAGCACCTCTCACAAAATATCAATTGAATTACACATAAAATATTCACATTAATATGCAAAGAGGCAGTATATGTAATACTGACATAATGCCATTACCAGCCACATGGAATCTACTGCTCAAGGAGTATTACTGTAACAGCAACTAACACCAGAGGGAGAGCTTTACAAAGCCTAATTACAACACTACACCAGAATAAGTGCGGCAAATGGGGCACAAAACATGTCGCCTACCAATTTTAGTTTTGAGTTCTTTTAAATGTTATGATAAATTTATCTGTTAAAGGTTTTTAAAGAATGTTAGAATAGCATGCCTTATACATAACTAGTTGAGCAAGCTACAAGTTGAAGACGATTGCACAACCTTATAATAGTCAAAGCTAATATACCAGCAAAATGTAAAAAACTGGACTGGTTACCTGAGCATAAATATCAAGAGGTACAAAGTATGTGCCACACATAAGAAGGATACAACTTACCTGTGTATTTTGTCAAACCTAAAAGATACGACACATTATATGAACCTGCCAGTGCCAACGACAGCATTAACCACCTATCATTCCTGACTCTATGTTATCTTTGAGTTGTACAACATAGAGTCAGGGATGACAGGTGGTTAATGCTGCTGTTGGCACTGGCAGGTATTAACATCTATCACTCAAGCACTCATGGACTATAACAGACTTAGGTATGTTTAAAAATCCACATCTGAGCAAAGTAAAGCTGAAGTGGCAAGATAATGTAACAATGTAAAAAATCCACATCTGAGCAAAGTAAGCTGAAGTGACAAGATAATGTAACAATGTAAAAAACTTACAGATACTACTTATATGTAATGTTACTGTAAGTTGGTATGCTTAAATAGTGGTAACCAATGCCACTAATAAGATACATTGTCTTAATTACTTAACGTTAGAATCTTTATAGTCTAAAAGATTAAAGAGTGTAATTGCGAAAACTCACTGGCAAGTTTGCCATTGCGTAAACACAACATATAAGTAAACCATAGAGTATAGCTTGCTCAAAGGTATTAAATTACAGCATAATCATGTTAATTAAATATCTTGACCTATTGCTGTGTTGAAAGTCTTAGTGAATAACAGTACAACTTACAAATTTTTCCGGGGATGGTGGGAGGCCTCAGCCAGTAGCATACCAGACTCCCATAATCTGCATCTAGTCCTACCTGCCCCAGCATTGAGATTTATCTGCTCAAAACTCCCCACCCTGCCCTATCAATAAGTAGATGGGCTTGGCAAGGCTGCCATCGGACTTATGGGATATTAATCTGTGGCCTCAGGTGTGGAAAGCCATATTCATCATGGTCATCCTGCACGTTAAAGAACATGCTGGATGGCCTTAAAGGAAAGCTACCATCTGTCTCCTAACAACTGCGTAGTGGGTCCCCCAACTCCAACATTCAATAAGCCCTTGGGGTTTTTGTGGCCTGGCCATTTAGTTCATTGCGTAAAAAAAAAGTGCTGCTCTGAGGTAATACAACCTAACCCAGGTTGGATCATTCCCATCTATTTTCTGGATTTAATTGTATATGATTTTAGAACTGGTTGTGTAGGTGATTGAAGATGTGTGTGTGTGATCCAAGACTCCTTCTGGCTATCTTAATTCACACTGGTTATTCTCTACCCAAAAATCATCTCTGATATCCTTATCCTTAATTTTTATCTTCATGAAGAGTAAAATAATGCCAAAACCAATAATAGGGGCATTGGAAAAAATTACGAATTGAAGTATTTTATATATTGCAAGGAATTAAAGAGAAAAAAAAAAAGCATGTATTAATTTCATAACTATTTCTCAAATCGCCATTTTGTATTCTAAATTAAGGTAAAAGAAATCATTATTCTTTATTCAAATAATGATAATATTTATTTAAAATAATGCAGTACAACTTAATTTAATTAACATGATTAACTGTAATTTAATATCTTTGAACAAGCTATACTCTATGATTTACTTATATGTTGCATTTATGCAATTATATAGTAACCATAGATATAGTAACCACCTGTAGAAAAACTAACAGATTTAATAAACACCTTTAATAACATACTACCCTTAATTAAATTTACCCATGAGGCAAGAGATAAACAGAGAGCTGCCATATCTAGATATACTGATAAAATTAAAGATTATAAATGCACAACCAGTGTATATAGAAAACCTACTTTTATACCAAACATATTCCACAAAAATCGCCGCATCCAATTAATTACAAAAATTTGCTATAAAGCCTATTTACTAAGAGCACATAGATATTGTACTGAAAAAACAGATCCACACCTGTGGCTCCAGGTGTGGAGAGCCATACCCATCATGGTCATCCTTCACGTTAAAGAACATGCTGGATGGACTTAAAGGAAGGTCTCCTAACATCTGTCTCTCTAACATCTGTGCTAACTCCTATCATCTGTCTCCTAACAACTGTGCAGTGGGTCCCCACAACCCCAAAATTCAATAAGTCCCTGGGGGTTTTGTGACCTGGTCATTTAGTCCATTGTGTGAGAAAAAAGTGCTGCTCTGAGGTAATACAACCTAACCCAGGTCAGATCATTCCCATCTATTTTCTGGATTTAATTCTAAATGACTTTAGAACTGGTTGTGTAGGTGATTGAAGATGTGTGTGTGTGATCCAAGACTCCTTCTGGCTCTGGATGAACTGAACTTTCACCCTGGTGAACTTGAATGTTTCAAGGTTGGAGGATATTGGATATTTCTAAAACACCCACTAAGCCTCATCCTGAGATTTAGGAGCTATGGTGCAGTCAAGACTTTACCATAGTTTCAGGAAGCAAGGAAACCACGTCAAAGTCTGTGGGATGGTAGAGGCAGCTGGCTACTTGGATGATAAAGTCTGCCATCTCTGTTGATTCTCATCTCAGTGATTGGCCCCTAGCTGACTGTGAGAAGATCTAAATCACAGAGGAGTGTGAAGCCATTACAGTTCAGCTTGATCAATCCTCCATCATGATATGCATGAAGGATTGCAATGCCCCATATGAAAAAATGTTACATACCAGGGGAAGTGATGGCTTTCTTATGGGTTATCGCCAATCTCTCACATAGAAGGATCAAGGAGAAGCAGATAGAAACTGTGAAAATACATACTGACACTAGTGTTCAGAAGGGAGAGCAAGTGATCTGCAAGTCATTGCTTGAGGACCCAGCCCCTCCTGTTGGTGTCAGTACAGCTCTACAGAGGAGTGTGCATTGAAGCCCATGAGAAGAAAGGAGAAAGGTAGCTGCAGGACAAGATAGTCAAGGTCTGTCTGAAGATGATGTTTCCAGGTGAAAGCTAAATGGAAAAGTCAAAGAAAATCGTACAATAAAAATCTCACAAAGAGGTGCATGAGTATGACCTGTAGGGTGGTGTTGAGGGAGATGGACTGGAATGAAGAATGATGGCTCACAAGAATGGCGACACTCTCCTGAACTGCACCATCTCTATCCCTGACACACAGTCTGGGAAAGAGAAAAATGCTGAATGTCATTAATGTACATGTTGAAATAGTTGACTGCCTGCAAGTATGTCTCCTGAAGAGAAAGGCTTCTGTGCCCAAACACCCTGACACAGAAAGGCTTCTGTGCCCAAAGGAGGACCTTGATTGTCATCAAGGTTTCTGCGAAATCCTTGACAATTCCATTGTGGAAGAGTGACTATTTCAAGTCCTAGATGATTGAGTGATGATGATTTCATTTTTAAAATTACTGATATTGTTGACAGTTTATTCAGATGTGGGTGGTCCATATCCATGTCCTCAGAATCGTCTGAGGGACAAAGATCCAAAACTGCCCAAACATGGAGGAAGTGCATTCTGACTTCTATTCAGGGGACTTAAGGGTCTAGCTATCTGGGATTGAGAAGGAGGATGTCTTTCAGAAGTAGGAATGAGAGGTGGAAACAGGAATTGAAACCAGTGTTGATGTTGATGCAGATACCAGCTTTGGTTTTGTCTGCTCCAACAGGTAGGCTGCCAAAATATATTAATGACAGTCTGCACTGGCAAAAGAGATGTTGCCAGTGGGGTAGATGGTGTATCATCACAATTTCGTCTTGGGGTAAGAGATGTTATTCACCACTTTAAGGCACTGTAACCCTTTCTCCTCTTTCCACTTTGGACAGTCGTAAGGGAATGCTGGATGTTGCTGCACAGCTCGCTGACTCAGCTGTGCAGTCCATCAAGGTGATCTTGATTGCTATGAGAGCACAGGTAGGTTTATTCTGGTATTGAAAACAATGCAGAGGGTTGGGAATATATAGTCACACCTCATAATGCAAGAATCCTGTCTTCATGGGAGTAAGCAGGTATGGAATAGTGAATGTCACAATCAGTACTTGAGTGAGTTACTAATTTACCATCAAAGGCATTCCCCGCCCTGCCCACGGTCAGTAGGGGACACCGATGGGCTTGGAAAGGCCGCCGTCCGTCGGATGGGATGTTAAGCTGTTGCCCCGTGTATGGGAGAGCCATACCCTGTGCACGTTAAAGAACACGCTGGATGGCCTTGACGGGAGGCTACCATCTGTCTCCCAACAGCTGTTCCAGTGGGTCCCCTGCCCCAACCTTCTCTGAGCCTTCGGGGTCCATGTGACCTGGCCATTTAGCCTATGGTGTGCAAAAAAGTGCCGCTCAGAGGTAAAACAACCCAACCCATCAAAGGCATGCCAAAATCAGCTTGGCCTCAAAAAATGCTCCTCGTGGGGATAACTCTGAGAAGAGTTTCTCCTCAAAAACAATTAGGTGAACCCATGCAGAGACTATCCCACAAGAGGAATTCAGCAACTAAGGGCCAGCTGAAACAGGTACCCCACCAATTCATAGCTGCCAACCTTGCCTGACAAAAATTACGGTTTAGGAGAGTGAAGAATCAGAGGAAATCAGAGTAGGCAGTTCTGCAGTTTATGGTGCTCAGGCACCATTTTTTTAATGCAATGCAATAATGCATTGTGTCTGACAGAAAGCTCAACTTCCAGACTCCTAGCAGTGACCAAAAAATTAAATTTTTCCAGAATTATACCGAGTTTCTTAATATTATTTCCATATAAAAAAAAATCCATGAAATATGCAATTTAAACTAATCACAAAAGCGTTTCAATATCACATAAAGAATATTTGGCAAAAGTGTCGATCTGATGATGGCCACCCTCTTTATTTTTTGAAAGATGGTCCTCGAATCGGCATTTTGCCGGCACTTTTGCCAAATATTCAACTTCTTGGAAAGTTCTAAAAATAATAACCTGAACAATCATATTATTAGAGGTAAAGAGGCCGTACAATGAGAATACACTGAGTAAAGAATATAATGATAAACACTTATTCCTAAGCATAAATTTTTGCTTCTACCAGAAGTAATAGTATCTAGAAATATTTTCTTAACTGTGCATATCATTATACGGTGAATGTCGGTCAGTACCACACAAGGCTACTTGTTTCAACAGCCTATTATCACTAACAAATGAATGTTCATTCCGTAATTAAAAAAAAAAACCTGCAAAAAAAATCAATAATTTTATTGCAGATGGCTATTCAAAAGGCACATACCATTAAATAATGAATTGCCATTTCGCAGTTTAAGAAAACTTCAGTACAAAATTATCAGAGATAACTATTTTACCTAAACATACTGCTAAACAAAGAACAATGGCTCCGCCCTTTTTACTGACCAAAGCATAAAAAAAACTGTAAACAATTCACCACCAATTTGCAGTAATAAAAAAGACCCCAGAACTAAATAATCCCATCAAAGAAAACAAGCCTAAAAACGTGTTCATAAACAATGCACAGCTATTTGCATTATTAAAAAATACCCAGAACAAGATAATCTCAGAGACAACCATTTTAAAAGGAGTTTTTAACACACTATTTTAAATGGAACTTTTAAATGGAAAATTTAAAGCACTGCTAAAGATTAATTAAATATCATAAATCATCTGTTACTTTCAGTACTTACTTGAGGCAAAATTTATACCTTTATACTACATATATAGGAATTAAATCCAAATTCCATTTAAAAAATACAATTATATGTTAGTTAAATCTGCATTTATTAGGAAAGTTTAGGTTCTGAAAATAAACTCCTTTTATTCACTTTAGAAGGTTAGATCTGCAAGAAAAATCAGAAACTAGAGGCCACACAAAACATACTAACAGAGAATCGAATAAATCGTTTGACACGAAAAGTTATCATACTCTATGAATTCACTTACATTTTTTTTAATTCTACTAAAAACAAATGTTAGAGCTTTTACTCCTACTTTACACACCTTAAGAAGGTTACCACTCCTGGCACCATCTAGTGAGCTGAGTGCCATACACTGCAGGGTTACTGCCAAAACAGACATACAATGACCCTTTCAAGTTGCAACGTCAGTCATGACCTACAGATTGGGAAGTTCTCTAATCTGTATTATTTCCTTCACTCTGAACTTTCCAATTCTAAATAATCCAATTAGCATTTAGTTGGCCAGAAGCTGGGAGAGTTGGGTATAGGTTCAATAAACACACCTTTAGACACACTCAATAACTTTCAACTCTGTTAAAGAATTTAGCTGTGGATTTTGCCATGTGTTCTGTCCAGAAATGATCATCTGCAGTCCTATAGATTTTCTCTGGTTGGTATGCAGGTGTGGCCACAAGCAAGCACAGATTAAGAAGTGGGGACAAAGCTGCACCTTTAGTACAGTAAAAGAACTAAATCAGAAACAATTCCTCCCTTTCATTAACATTCCTCTATTAGGAAAAGGGCAAAACTACTGTACAATTTGGAAAGCAGATTTTTATAAGTGTAAAATTGAACCCCCCTAAAAATCAGATTTTCAAAGATAAAATTGGATTTTCGGATTTTAAACTAAAAATTGGAGTAGTTGGTAGCTTTGCCAATTGCTGCGACTTTCAGGAGTAGCTCTGAATGTTTGGAGCAACAGTTTCAACCTATAAGTTGCCAGATCTTAAGCATTCTTAAGCAAATCTTAAGCATTTAATGGATTTTAGAGTAATGCTTAAGATCTGGCAACTTATAGGTCAGATAAAGATCTTACGCATTACTCCGATAAGGTTCTACAGTTTTCTTAAATTAACAAGGCCTTCCAAGTCCTTTAGGGAAAAATGGTGACATGTTCCCAATCAATTGATCACTTGTTGAATGGATGGCCAGGAATTGTGGGACAGGAGAAGAAATATACGAGAGAGAATAAGACAGAGTAGAAGATGAGCAATCATAGCATGCCCTGTTTTTGCACTCAAGGTATGAATTTTGTGTGGGAGAATTAATCATTAACCCCTTAAAATACTGGATAAATTTTGTAGGTTGCCACTCCTGGCACCATCTAGTAAACAATACACGTCTACAATCAACATGAAATTTAAGAAAACTGTAGAATCTTATACTAAAGTAACCTTGGGCGTGTTCTTGTGCAGAATGTAATTTATTAATTTTCATGATTAATTTGAGATTTTCCACATACAAAACATTCCTTCTTCTTGGCTATCTTGTGTTAATGATGACTTGTTTGTATGAAGGGCAAAGGTCCTTGTTAAAAATATAACAGATGATAGAAACAGATTGCTTCAAAGTTTATTTTCTTTTATATAATAATGAAAATTATCACAGATAACTGAGAGCAGAGGTGGCAGCATATGTTATGTTCATTTGTTGCAAGAATGGCTGATACATATGCACTACATTCTAGAGACATAATGGATAAGCACCAGTTATATATGGGTCGAGATAAAGTACATGGTAGGAATTTGGAAACAGCAACAATCTGCAAATGTTTTTCTCTTTGTTTAATAGCAGAGAATCTTGTGTTTAAAGAAATATAAAATAAATATACAGATGAACTCTGTTTAAGGATTCTTTAATGCATAAGGACTCTTTAATGCACAATCCACTTTAAAGGATATATTTAAACCAATTCTGAAAAATTCTGGAAAAAAAAATGAGTTCTGGACTACATGTTTTTAATTTTTCAAAATGAATCATTTTTATACATGGATAATATGAGTGATATATTTAATAACATGATTGATAACAATATTTGCAAAATCAGGTAAACTGGCAAAAAGAGGTACTGCAAAGGGCAACATAACTATAAAACACTTTTTAAAATCAATTTTGTGATCAGTCCTGCAAAGTTACTTTATTTTCAGGTTAAGACAAATCAAATGACCATGAGGACACTGGGACTGAAACCCAGACCCCAGCAGTTGGAGTGTCACCACAAACTCATCGGTTTGTATACCACTGTGCCACTGAATAAGATTTATATAAACATATTGTGGAATACATTTGTTGGAAGTGAGTTAATAAAAATTAATGATTTAAATAAAAATAACAGGAATGTTATGAAGTTATTATATGGTAACATTAGTAGAAGATTGAAAAATTTACAAAAAATACACTTATGACAAGGTTAACAACAACACAACAAAAATTTATCACGTTAAAAAAACTACCAATATTTTGTTTAGCAATTTTATTATCTATTGTTCATTTTTAAAAAATGTTTAATATTAATTCAATTTTTTTTTGAATGACATGAACAATTCTAAGTTGGGCGTAATGTTTCTTAAAGGCTGTCAAATTAAAAGTTTGAATGAAACGGTTAAAATGATTTAAATATGCTGGACAATCCTCAACAATCAACTACAAACTATACTAAAAGGACACTTTTATTATACACACCCACTTAATAATGTGAGTGAGCCACCTTTAGCCCTCATAACAGCATCAACACATCGTGGCATGGACTTTACCAGGTGTTGGAAACATTCAGGTAGTATTATGGCCCATGATTCCAGGACAGCCATCCATAAAACACCAAGAGCTGCTGATGGTGAGTTTCAGGCTCAAATGCATCACTCCACTTCATCCCACAGATGCTCAATAGGGTTTAAATCCAAAGAGTGAGAGGGCCATTCAAGGTTGTGAACTCACTGGAATGCTTCTCCAACTAGCCCTTTGAGAAAAGGGAGTGATGAGACTTGTTGAAAATTGTCTTGTTGAAAGGTATCCTACTGTGGGAAATGGATTAGCCATGAATGGATGTAGGTAGTCAATAAGTACATCAACATAACCTTGTGGGGTGTTGGTGGTCTCAATATATACAAGGGACCCCAAGGTGGCCCATGTAAACACAGCCCAGAACATTAACATCACCTCCACCAGCCTGTAACATTCCGACTTGATAGTTGGGATCCATGACCTTGTGTGGTCTATGCCACACATGCAACCTCTTGTCCGCATGTTGTAGTTGGAACCTTGATCCCTCACACCAAACTACTGATTTCCAGTCTTACGTGATCCAATGGCAATGTTCCTTTACCCACTGCAGCATCAAAGCCCAGTGACATACTGTCAACAAGGGTACTTCATATGGGCATAGGCTGACATAGCCCAATTGTGCCATTGTAAGTCAAATGCACAAACCTTTGCAGCTGCCTTGTCGTTGAATATCGATGTTATCCTCTGCACTGTGGCCTTCTGTTCTGACGTATGGTATGGGAGAGAGAGTGCTCACCTCAAACATCAACAGCCTGGTTACAGTCATATTTTTCCTGGCGGCTGCAGGTTTTGACAGTTTTGATGTAGTTCTAGTACACATATGCGACAGTTGCATGTGGAAATCCCAGACATTCTGCAGTTGTGATATGCAGCACCACATCTTCCTTGCACCGACAATCTGCCCATGATCAAACTTGCTCAGGTCACAGTGTTTACCCATCATAACAGTCGCAGGTATGCTAAACAGCAGATAGGTATCCAGAATAGGTAATAGTCGCAGGTATGCTAAACAGCAGATAAATATTATTTATAGCCTGCAAAGGGTTTTGGCTTGCCTCTTTATTGTGGTGGAGTAAGGCAGGTTTGTGGATGGGTATGGTGTATATAAAAAAAATGCTTTCAGTGTAGTGCATAAATGTAATTCATACTTACTCTGAGTATTTAGCTGCCATTGTAACTGTGTAACTTGCTCTTGAAGAGATGCCTCTTGGATTTTAGAACTTTCAAGTTTTTTCCTTATAAGCTGAACTTCTTGCACTACTATATTTACAATGTGTTTCAAATCTTCACATTGTGCCTCACTCTGAAAAGTTTATTCACATTACTGACTATGTTTACATAATTATAGTTTGCATTTTACAAATTATACTTCTTTAATCAATACATTAAGAAATGCAAAAGTATATTTAGAATACATAAAAAAAAAATAAATTACCCCTCAAGCAGCTCATGCTACAGAAATCTGGCAGGAGCCCTATATGTAACAGAGAATAACTATGAGGAAGGTGAGACCTCTGTAGAAGGGCATCATAAAAAACATCCGTACCTTATCTGGGGCTTGAAGCTGGGTCCCATTAGTCAGTAGCCAAGCATGGCTACTGATTAACATGACTTTAACAATCAGGCGTTCAGTCAGCCTGACTGTTAAACTATATAACTTGTATGATTTTTCATTAGTTTATTGTTCATTTCTGGTTGAGACAAAATAAAATTATCATTTTATATGAAGGAACTGATCTAAGAATGTGAAGAAAGTGTCTTGGCTAGTTGGTTGGTTGTTTTGGGTTTTCCAAACAAAAGACAAAAGACTACTGCACAGTGTCAGATAATGCACAGCCAAACTTAAAAGCAAACATTCAGAAACATAATAATGAATAAAAGTAAAAGGCAAAAGAAACAAATATAAAAGATATGACAAATAACAACCATTCAATAATAATAAATACACACATAAAAAATAAAATCAACCCAGAGGTAAAAGACCCAGGTAAACAATATAAACAATAATGCAGTAAAATCAGATTCTCTACAAATATCTGATAAAATGCAACAATTGAAATACAGAGAGTAAAAATTATTGATCAGTTAAAAGGTGTACAAGGCATGAGGCTTGAATGTCACGAGTGTAAGGGACTCTTGTGACAAATGCAGAGAGCTAAAACAAAGATCTCGTTCACAGTTAAAAGTGATGCATTCAATTAAATACATTTAACAGTTCAAATGGTGCCACAAAACTCACAAATAGGTTTATCTTCTACCTGCATAAGAAAAGTATGCACAGTAAAAGAATATTATATCTTGGCTATGCAGAGATGAACAAGTACAACTTTCACCTTGTGATTCCTGCATAAAGATGACTGCCATGGTTTGACAACAGTTTGATCTCAAAGAGTTTGTCAGCAATCTGTTCTGACCAATATTTTTGTCACTGTGCCTGAAGCTCAATGGGAAAACACTGCCAAAACTCCAGGTATGGGTTGTTTTATCTCTGAGCAGCACTTTTTTTGCACACAATGGACTAAATGGCCAACTCATAAGGGTTGGGTTGTTTTACCTCTGAGCGGCACTTTTTTGCACACCATGGGCTAAATGGCCAGGTCACATGGACCCCGATGGCTCAGAGAAGGTTGGGTGAGGGGACCCACTGGAACAGCTGTTGGGAGACAGATGGTAGTCCCCCGTCAAGGCCATCCAGTGTGTTCTTTAACGTGCACAGGGTATGGCTCTCCCGCACACGGGGCCACGGCTTAACATTCCATCCGACGGACAGCGGCCTTTCCAAGCCCATCGGTGTCCCCTACTGACCATGGACAGGGCGCGGAATTTTGCGGAGATAAATCTCAATGCTGACCCAGCTGGGACTCGAACATGGGAACTACAGATTACGAGCCTGGTGCGCTACCAACTGAGCCACCTCCGCCCCACTCATAAGGGCCCAAGGGCTCAGGGAAGGTTGAGGTTAAGAGAACCAATGGACAACTGTTAGGAGACAGATGGTAAAAGCTCTTTTGAAACCATCCAGTGTATTCTATAACATGTATAGGATATGGCTCTATGGCACATGGGGCCACGGTTTTGTATCCCATCTGATGAATGGTGATCCAAATATGCAACTGGAAATTTAGTGCTGGACAGGGGTGTGATCGACTTGGTAGAAGCATCTGCCAAGTCATTGCCCCTGATGTCTACATAACTGGCCAACCAACAGAAGAGGATAGTCAATGTGGCTGTCAAACAATGGAGCTGCTAGTGGATATTGGAAAGAACAGGATGAAGTAATGCCCTCACTGAATTCAAAGCCAGTAATGAGCTAAGAGAGCCAGTTCACATCTTCGCATTTCTCATTAACATTTTTACTTTAAGATAAAACCCTATAAAAACTTTAAAGTAACACCTATGAAAGAATTAAATTTGGCATGTTTTAATTTAAAAGATTCATGATCTAAGCTTAGAAGTTCTGTTAATGGTAATTTCCTGAATGTCACTTTCATACAAATGGATATGTAAATAAAGAACACACAAAAATTTGGGTTACAATAAATTCACACATTCTCGTTAACAATCTGCCATACACATAAAAGTCTGCAATATGGTGTTCAATACATACTGTTGGAATATTCAAGCTTGTTTCATTAATACCACACTTTTGATACTTATCTGAACATACTGTAAAATGAACTTATTGCATTCTTTGTTTTCTTTCCATTAGTTTTCAGATTTTCAAACCTAGTAACTTAATGGCAGGAAATATTTACCATGCTATTCATACTGGAAACGATAACTGCTGTTAAATTTATTGTTGCCATTTACTGCTCCCTAATTGTGAATGTAAGTGTCAAAATAATATTTAAATCTGCTGCCTTTGCCAGATTCCCCACATTTCCAAAGGCATTATTATTTTAAGGCATCCCACTGCAGATAGACACCTGATTTTTTAATCCAACATTGGGTCATGCAAATCCACCTATGAAATTTGGGACCTTTCAAGTCAAGATGTCAGGAATCACAGAATACCAAAATCCATCAAAATAAAAATCTTGATAGTTTGTGATGAAGCCACAGGCTATGAGAGCATGAGTTGAATCAGTAATGACCTTTGCAACACCAGAAAATTCTTTAAGTTGAAATAAAATGTCGGGGGGGACAAAACTAAACTTTAATGCAGTAAAAATCAGAATATGCAGATTAAAGGTGAAACACAAGTTGTGGCAATTTCTGTAGAAACAAAACCACTGGCCAAATAGGAACCTGATATTTAAACCAACCACCAGGGAAGCCATACAGGAAATTCAGACCATGTAGTCAAGTATTACAGGAGCCATAGGGCAGCAAAATCTGTCATAATGGTAATAAAAATCTCAATAGTTTAGGTAGAAACTAAGCCACGGGTTATGAGAATGTGCGCTGATGTCAGCACAACCCAAGCAAACACCTAGAAATTTTCTTCATGTTGAATCTGCATTAAAGTGTTGGGGGAGAGAATAATACTTACGAAACTTACCTTTAGTGCAGTGAAAATAAGAATATATAGATTAAAAGTGACACCCAGGTAATGCTGGCTGCCATTCAGGTAGAAATTAATGATTCTGTCATTATTTTTTTTTCACATTTATTAAAATTTCATATTTGAACACTGCACTAACTCTGCTTCAATTGCAATTTTAGGTAAATAAAGAGATTTCAAAATTTAGAGGTCACCTTAATTCCTGACACCTATTATTTTTGTCCATTAGAATATGAATTTAGGTAAATAACATCACTTGTATCAACAATTTAAATAAAAAAGCAACTCTTTGTATAATTTCAAAAAATCCAAAATGAAAATGATTAAAAAAATTATTTGTCAAAAATAGAATACATACCATATCTGATGACAGACATTTTAATTTACTAATAATCCACTGTCTCTCATTAAGCCAATTATTTGGATCATCCAAACATGGAGTTAAGTGGCGTAGAAGAATTTCTCTTTCCGTCAAAGACAAAACCTGTAAATATGCTTCAAATATTATATGAATATCCTAAAAAAACTTTGTAACTGACTATTTAGAGAAAATAATTTTGCATGTTTTAAGCATATTTCTGATATTTGTTATTTGATAAAAATTTAAACTTTAAAAATCTTCAACTTTTAAAATTATTTACAGTAGCATATACTAAAAAATGCAAAACTTACTCTATATATCAATGAAAACTAATTATTCCATTTTCATTCTATACTGTATACATTAATTTCCTTTGCACAATGTAAATAATATCATCATTTAAACAATTTGGTTAAAAATGCATTAATTTACACAAATATTAAAAGAAGAATATTTTTAATTGTAATAATTGCCTTCAAATAAATTACTAACTCTTCTAGGGTCCAGTCTGAAAAAACAAAACAAAATGAATCCAGAGAGCCTAACTATTTTTTCCACTGTGTCAATCAAAAAAACTCGATTTTAGAAGTTTTATCAAATAACTAATGAACAGAAATGAGAAATGGATCATGTTACTACCAAATTAAACACAATTCAATTCTGAATTTTATATATAAAAAAAAAACAAGATTTTTAAACAAAAATTACCATGCTATTCCAATAATTCCAAGATTTTTAAACAAATATTTACCATGCTATTACTACTGGAAATGATAGCTGCTGTTAAATTTATTGTTGCCATTTACTGCTCCCCAACTGTGAATGTAAGAGTCAAAATAATATTTAAATCTGCTGCCTTTGCCAGATTCCCCACATTTCCAAAGGCATTGTTATTTTAAGGCATCCCACTGCAGCTAGGCACCTAATTTTTTAATCCAACATGGGGTCAGAGGAATCCACCTATGAAATTGGGACCTTTCAGTCAAGTACATCAGGAATCACAAAATACCAAAATCCATCAAAATAAAAATCTCGATAGTTTGTGATGACACTATAGGCTATGAAAGCATGAGTTCAGTCAGTAATGACCTTTGTAACACCAGGAAATTCTTTATGTTGAAACTGTAATTTAATAAAAATATTTATGAAAAAGTTTTAAATAACAGTTTTTCAGGGCAATATAGTGAAAAAAAAATGTCTGATAAGGCAACTAAGGCTTAAGCCTGGAAACCTAATAAACAACTAGAAGAGTGCATAACACCTCTGGTGCATATGGTAATCTCGTTTTCAAAGATAACCAAGTTTTTCATTTGCCTATTTTTTCACTCCTTAACAGTTTTAATTCGAGCTAATGGATGACAGGGAAAATGCAAATAGTAAAATTTTATTAATAAATGTACAACATAAAAAGCATTTGCCTTTTTGTCCTTAAATTTAAAAAGTTGCTTTTCTCATACCCCTCTGAGAAAAGGGGTTGATTGCTTTCAATGGAATATCTTTTGACACTCTACCATGGAAATTTCAAATTTCTACCATATACAGATCACTTGCAACATTCTTCAAAAGTTTTGCTGTTTCCATATTTAATGATATATAATGATATAAATTAAAATTACCTAATGATCTGAAAAATGTGAATTACATTTCATTAGTAACAATCCAACTAAAAATGAGCTTTCCAATTATCTCTTGAAACAAAACAGTTGGGTTTCCCACTCACCCTGGGTGAAAGAGGTCAATTCATGCTGACAATGAAAACTTCATGACCTTCAAATTTCACACCAAAATCTTCAATTTCTAGTATAAAATATCATTTGCAATATTTGTTTAAAATTTTGGAATTTTCGATTTTTTCCACCATTAGAGAAAAATTACAGCTTTTAGAAAATTCAAAATTTACAAATCACAATATTTTATCAATACCTATCCAACAGATTTTTTTAATCTATTTCTATAATCAAAAAGGTTTGATGTCAATAGACAGACATTATTATCTTTTTTTTAAACGAGATAAAAATAGCTATTTTACATATATAAAAAAAGAAAATTTCTTTCTGAATAATATTTTTAAAATCTGCAAGGAATTGTCATCATTTTTGTGATTTTTCTCAGTATCATATAGTTTAAAATAAGGGCCAGTATTGTATAAAGTGGCTGCACTAATCACAATTATTTCTTGGATTTTTTTATTATTATAAGAAATAGCACATATTTCCTGTTTGGCTGTTCCACTTTGGTGATCTTTCTGGCAAAGTGCCTACAAAGTTTGGTACACTAAAGTTAAAAAGTGTTTAATATCCTCAGAGTGGCAAAGAAAAAAAATTTTTTTTGCAAGAGAAGGGGATTTAAACATTTTTTTAATCATTCAGTGTAAATTTGTGAACTAATAAATTTCTAAATTAAATTTTGCTAGAAGTGGTTAAATTCTCCAGTACAGTGGTGTAGAGGACTGTTAAACAATTTTGAGGAAAATGCATTGTCATCCTTCTTCCTAGTACAGTATTCCTATACTCATCTTTGTTCCAAGACCTCATTCAGTTTTCTGATTGAAAAAACAAGTAATAATAACTAGAAGGATAACATATCGCCTCTGGCGAATATGGGGTGCTTGTTTTAAGAGAAAATGTTTTAAGAAAATGTTATGAGAAATTCATTTTTCGAAATTTTCATCCTTTAAGTAGTAATTTTTACTAATGGATGACTGGAAAATGTAAATAATACATTATTAGCCTTATAAAATGCAAAAAGCATGTATCATTTATCCCTTGAAATGAAACAGTTCGATTTTCTTATCCCCTAGAGTTAGGGGAAAATCATCCAGTGCAGGTATAATAATTTATTTATTATTACTATATTGAAATATTATTGAAAATTTTAAAATTAAGTACTACATTCATAAAACTTAAGGAGCAACAGTTTGAATTTTAATTAAAACATAAATGACTATCAATTATCCTTTGAGATAGCAGGCTGCCAATTTTCGCTTACTCCCGTTATCTTGTTATCAATTATCCAGTTCATTAACACAATCTATCACTAGAATTTTGCACATAAATATATCATGTGCAATAATTATTTTCTGAAAAGAATTTTTCCAGCATACAGAACTTGAACCCGCATCTCTCCAGAAACATGCCAGAGTATTCTACCGATTGAACTACTGCCAGCCCTGTCTTTTTCCACTATGTATGATTTCTAAACTCTTCTTGAGATTTTCAGTGCCTACAGTTGGTGCCATCCATGATCTTGGGTAGCAATTATTTCTTTTTTATTGTGCTGAATAAGATGGAAATAATAAATGAACTCATTTCATGCTATTTAGCACAATTAATGATTTAAACAAATGGTCTGTAAATGGTAACTAGGTAGTCACTGGAAGGAGAGCTATGCACCAATCCCCTGTGATGATGCATAGAACCGGTCAGGCTTAGCACCTAATGTCCGACCCCGCCTTCTCGTGGTGCAGATCGTTAGTACCTTTCAAACGAGATACTCTCTTGTGGAAGTGAAGGGCTGCCAGATTAGTGTGGCTTACTGATCTGGACAACTATGGCTACTTTTCCTTTTTTTTTTCTACCCTGCTGAGGAGTGGTCAACCACACAGGGTCCTGGTACTCACCATATAAACCCACTGGACTGGACAGATATATGGCTCTGAGCTTGATTATGGATCCTGATTTTGCTGCACTGGTGGGCTTCTGTGGAGGGATAATCTTCCACTGTGTTTTCTGTTTGTTTGTGGGTTGACAGCCCTTAGTGAATAGATTCACAGGATATGTTTATCAGCTGGTGGATAATCCTGAGCAGAGGTCATCGCAGGCACCTGAACTCTTTGCTTCTATTGGCATCATCAAATTCTCCATTGGAGGAAGTCTTCCAGTGTAGATGGCTTCAGCCTTTAGTGGTGGGGGAACAGGTCTTTGCTCCATGTCTGCGAATAGGGGGCTGTTTGATATTGTCGGCATTCCCTCTCTCAATAAACGTAGTTTCTTTAAACATCCCACTAACCATTTTCTCTCCATAGGTAGTTGGAATGTGAGGACTCTGCACAGAGCTTTTTCTCTTGATGTCCTAACACAAGAATCCCACCATTATAATTTAGATATTCTCGGCTTGCAAGAGACCAGATGGACAGATAAAGGTCAGATTCTTAAAAATAATCTTAAATTTCTCTTTTCAGGGAGGGACGACAATAAGCATCACCAAGGCATGGGTCTGCTTCTCAGCAGACACACTAGTGATGCTCTTCTAGGATATGAGTGCATTAATGAAAGGTTTCTTACAGCAAAATATCAGACAAGAGTTAAAGACTTGAATGTTATCTGCTGTTATGCTCCCACTGAGGATGCCAATGAGGATGAGAAGGATAGGTTTTATGGACAACTTCAGGATATTTTGAATTCTGTCAAGAAAGGAGATATTACCCTTGTTCTAGGTGACTTCAATGCCAAAGTTGATACTGACTCTGACCTTTGGGGAGGAGTAATAGGCCCTTTTGGTATTGGTAGCTGCAATGGCAATGGGCAACATCTCCTACAGGTAAGTAAACTCAATGGATTCAGAATAACTAACACTTATTACAAACACCACAACATACATAAGTACACATGGGTTTCACCCGATGGGATGCATTAGAATCTGATTGATTATATATTAATTAACAGCAAATGTGCTAGTTCTGTTAGGAATACCAGGGCATATAGGGGAGCTGAAATTGGATCTGACCATTACCTTGTTAAAAGTGTCTTGCAACTTAAACTTAAGAAGTGTTGTGCTAATTCTAAAAAATTTACCTTTAATACTGAAGTTCTGAAAGACCCAGTTATAGCTAAAGCATTCCATGATAGGTTACTTAGTCAATTTGACAGTCACAGTTTGCTTACTTCTTAAGTTGAGAAAGAATGGGATCATTTTAGCAGGCTTTTTTGAAAACTAACTACTCTTTTAGATAAAAAGAAGCAGAGGAGGCAGAATTATTTAAGTGATAAGGCACTTGAGCTTATTTCAGAAAGAAGGAACTGCAGGAATGTCCTTAATCAATACCCTACTAGTCCTAATAGAAAGCATTAGAGAGAACTTAATAAAGGTGTAAAAGATCAGTTAGCTGCTGATAAGAATCTTTGGCTTGATGTTTGGCTGACAAAGCTGAGGAAGCAGTTAGACAGCACAACAGCAGAGAGCTGTACCAGATAGTTAATGTTTTGTGAGGTAGAAAATGGACAGGTATACAGTGATTGAAGGATAAACAAGGTAAGGTTATAGAAGGTGAGGATTCTGTCATGGCTAGGTGGGCTGAGCATTTCAGTGATATTGTAAACAATGTGGTTAGTTCTATTCCCATTGTTTGCAATGATGATAGATGCATTGGTGGCTTTAATGTTGGCCCTATAACACAATCTGAAGTTATTTTCGCTGCTTCTAAACTTAAACTACATAAATACCCAGGGGTAGATAAAATTACTACTGAAATGCTTAGAGCTGGGAATGTTTCGGTTACCACTTGGATGACTGAAATTCTGAATATCTTTAATGATAAAGGCATAATTCCTAAGGATTTTACCAGAGCTATTGTTAACCCTATTTTCAAAAGGTGATCGCAGATCAACCTTTTGAAAATCCTTTTGAAAAACCTTTCAAAAGGTGATCGCAGATCTTGTGATAACTATAGGGGTATCAGCCTACTCTCTGTTCCAGATAAAGTTCTTTCCATGATTGTGCTTAATAGAATTAAGAATCTGGTTGACAGTCAATTGCGTGATGAGCAATGTGGATTCAGAAGTGGTAGGGGATGTGTGGATCAGATATTTTCACTTAGGCAGATTCTTGAGAAATGTTTAGAGTTTCAGAAACCTTTGGTTGCTAGCTTTGTTGATTTCAAAAAGGCTTTTGACTCTGTTGATCGTCATAATTTGTAATTGATTGTGAGATCATATGGTATACCTGACAAGTTATTTAACATAATGAAAGCTCTCTATAACACTGAGTCATGTGTGAGAGTTGGTAAGGCTTGTAGCAATTGGTTTAGCATTACTTCTGGTGTTCGACAAGGGTGCATTTTGTCTCCTTTTCTCTTTAGTTTGGTGGGGCGGGGGTGGCTCAGTCAGTAGCGCGCCAGGCTCGTAATCTGTAGTTCCCAGGTTCGAGTCCCAGCTGGGTCAGCGTTGAGATTTATCTCCACAAAATTCCCCGCGCTGCCCACGGTCAGTAGGGGACACCGATGGGCTTGGAAAGGCCGCCGTCCGTCTGATGGGACGTTAAGTCGTGGCCCCATGTGTGAGAGAGCCATATCCTGTGCACGCTGGATGGATAAAGAACACGCTGGATGGCCTTGACAGGAGGCTACCATCTGTCTCCCAACAGCTGTTCCAGTGGGTCTCCTCCCCCAACCTTCTCTGAGTCTTCGGAGTCCATGTGACCTGGTGGATTGTGACCTGGTGGATTTAGCCCATGGTGTGCAAAAAAGTGCCGCTCAGAGATAAAACAACCCAACACAACTCTTTAGTTTGGTTATTGATTATGTTATGCGAAATTCACTTCAAGGGAAAGATTTTGGCCTTGAATGGACTGGAGATACGAAAATTTCTGATTTAGATTATGCTGATGATTTAGCCCTTTTGGCAAATGATGTTGATGAAATGAATTCTCTCATTCGAGCTGTTGATGAAACTGGTAGTAGAGTAGGTTTGATTATAAACAGAGAGAAAACTAAAGTGATGAAAATTGGTCAGGCAGGTTGTGATTCAGTTAATCTGAATGGTTGCAGTCTTGAGCAGGTGTCACAGTTTAATTATCTTGGGAGCTATGTAACAGATAATGGTGATGTGAGGCATGAGGTTAACAGACGAATAGGGATTGCTGCCGGGACTTTTAAGAATCTATAGAGAGTGTGGAGAAATAGGCGTATACACCTAAATACTAAAATTAGAGTGTATAATAGTTTGGTTCTTTCTAGGGTTAGTTATGGTAGTGAAACTTGGACACTTTGTAAACAAGATAACAGGAAACTGAATGCTTTTGATTCCAGATGCTTACACAGTATCTTGGGCATTAGGTGGTTCAATTTTGTAACTAATGATGAGGTTAGGCAAAGGAGTCTGCACCCTCCTTTAAGCAGAATATTGTGCAGAGAGAGACTCTGTTGGTTTGGGCATGTTGCCCGTATGAATAATTATAGATTGGCGAATAGGGTTATGAACAGTGTGCCTAGAGGCCTCAGAAGGAGGGGGAGACCTAGGATGCAGTGGGCAGACAATGTCAAACAGGACCTTGTTAGAATTGGTGTGCAGTGGCCAGATGCAGTAGATGTAGCTCAGGATAGACTTGCTTGGAGAACTAAATTGCACGGTCTGGTTGGACCTCCGTAGCCCATGGCTGCTTGAGGATGATGATGATGATGATGATGAAACATAAATGCATAGCATTACCTGTTGATTTTTAACATCTATAAATGAAAAAATATTTTGTGGGGAAAAATTTTGCTAACATATTGGACTTGGTCTGTAAATGGTAGCTAGGCATAAACTGGAAGGAGAGCTGTGTACAAATCCCCAGTGATGATGCACAGAACCGGCTAGGTCTAGCGCCTAATGTCCGACCCCGCCTTCTTGTGGTGCAGGCTGTTTGTATCTTTCAAAAGAGATATTCTCTTTTGGAAGGGAACAGAAGGGGAGGGCTGCCAGTTCAGTGTGGCCTACTGATCTGGTCATCTATGGCCACTTTTTTCTTTGTTTTCAACCCTGCTGAGGAGTGGTCAACTTCAAAGGGTTAACAACTAATTATACCTATTGGACTTGTTTTTGGATTTGAGCTTGATTATGGATCCTGGACTTGCTGTAATGGTGGGCCTCTGTTGAGGGAGAATCTGCCGCTATGTTTTCTGTTTGCTTCTGGGTTGCCAGCCCTAAGTGAACAGAGGCATGGGATACCTTATATCAGCTGGTGGATAATCCTGATCAGAGGCCATCACAGGTACCTGAACCTACTTAGCTGGTTGGGCATCATCAATCCTAAACCGGAGTAATGTGTCTCAGGCAGGCCATATGGTTCTTGAAAAAGTCCACTTGAAAAGGTGGTGCCTGAAGTTCCTACCAGCATCGGTGGCTTCAGCCTTTAGCGGAGGAGGAACAGGTCTTTGCCCCATGCCTGCGATCAGGGGGCTTTTTGATATTGTTGGCCTTACTAATCATTTTCTCTCTGCAGGAACGTGGAACGTGAGGACATTACATAGAGATTATTCTCTTGATGTCCTCACGCAGGTATTCCAGCGATATAGCCTAGATATTCTAGGCTTGCAAGAGACCAGATGGACAGGTAAAGGTGAGATACTTAAAAATAACTTTAAATTTCTCTTTATAGGGAGGGAGGATGGAAAGCATCACCAAGGTGTGGGTCTGCTGCTCAGCAGACATGCTAGTGATGCTCTTCTAGGATATGAGTGCATTAATGAAAGGTTTCTTACAGCAAAATTTCACACAAGTGTTAAAGACTTGAATGTTATCTGCTGTTATGCCCCCACTGAGGATGCCGATGAGGATAAGAAGATTAGGTTTTATGGACAACTTCAGGATATTTTGAATTCTGTCAAGAAAGGAGATATTACCCTTGTTCTAGGTGACTTCAATGCCAAAGTTGATACGGACTCTTACCTTCGGGCAGGAGTTTTAGTCCCTTTGGCATTGGTAGTTCCAATGGCAATGGGCAACGTCTCCTACAGGTAAGTAAACTTAAAGATTTATGAATAACTAACACATACTACAAACATCAGGACATTTAAAAATATACACAAGTTTCACATGGTGGGTTGCACAGGAATATGATAGATTATATTTGAATTAGCAGCAAATGGGTCAGTTCAGTTAGGAATACTAGATCGTACAAGGGAGCCAAAATTGGGTCTGACCATTACCTGGTCAAAAGTGTCTTGCAGCTGAAGGTCAAGAAATGTTGTGCTAAAGTTAAGAAAATTACCTTCAATACTGAAGGTCTGAAAGATTCAGATATAGCCAAAGCATACCATGATAGGCTACTTAGTCATTATGACAATCGTGGTTTGCTAACTGCTGAAGTTGAGAAAGAATGGGAACAGTTTAAACAGGCTTTTCTTGAAACCAACAGTACTCTTTTGGGTAAAAGGGAACAGAGGAAACAAAATTGTTTGAGTGATAAGGCTATGGAACTTATTTCTGAAAGAAAGAAGTGCAGGATTAATATGAATCAATGCCCTACTAGTCCTAACAGTAAGTATTACAAAGAGCTTAATAAATGTGTAAAGGATCAATTAACAGCTGATAAGAATCTTTGGCTTGATAGCTTGGCTGACAAAGCAGAGGAAGCAGTTAGACAGCACAACAGCAGGGGGTTGTACCAGATTGTTAATGTTTTATGTGGGAAGAAATGCACAGGTACACAGGGATTGAAGGATAAACATGGCAAGGTGGTTGAAGGTGAGGATTCTGTGATGGCTAGGTGGGCTGAGCCTTTCAGAGATGTCCTAAATAATGTGATTATTTCTACTCCCATTGTTTGCAATGAGGATAGATGCATTACTTGCTTTAATGATGGCCCTATATCACATTCCCAAGTCGCATTGGCTATCTCTATATTAAAACTGCATAAATCCCCAGGGGTGGACGAAATCACCACTGAAATGCTTAGAGCTGGGAACATTTGTGCTGTCACATGGCTGACTGAAATTTTGAATATTTTTTATGATAAATCCTAATGATAGCTCTAGTAAAATCCTAAGGATTTTACTAGAGCTATCATTGTCCCAATTTTTAAAAAAAGGTGATTGCAGTTCTTGTGATAATTATAGGGGAATTAGTTTACTTTCTGTTCCAGGTAAAGTTCTTTGCATGATTATAATTAATAGAATTAAGAATTTGGTTGATGGACAACTGCGTGATGAACAGTGTGGATTCCGAAGTGGTAGGGGATGTATTGATCAAATATTTTCACTTAGGCAGATTCCTGAGAAATGTTTTCAGTTTCAGAAACCTGTGGTTGCTCTCTTTATAGATTTCAAAAAAGGCTTTGGACTCTGTTAATCGACATAATTTGTGGTAGATTGTTAGATCATATGGAATACCTGATAAGTTAGTTAGTGTAATGAGAGCTCTCTATAATAACACTGAGTCATGTGTGAGAGTTGGTACGTCTTGCAGCAATTGGTTTAGCATTGCTAGTGGAGTTAGACAAGGGTGCATTTTGTCTCCTTTTCTCTTTAGTTTAGTTATTGATTATGTAATGTGAAATTCTTTGCAAGGGAAAGATTTTGGCCTTAAATGGTCTAGAGATTTCAAAATTTCTGATTTAGATTATGCAGATGATTTGGCCTGTTGGCTAATGATATTGATGAGATGAATTCGTTCATAAGGGCTGTTAATGAGACTGGTAATTGAGAAGGTATGGTGATAAACAGAGAAAAAACTAAAGTGACAAAAATTGGTCAGGCAGAAGTTGCTTTGAATGGCTGCACTTTTGAGCAAGTGTCTCAGTTTAATTTTTTTTGGGAGCTATGTAACTTATACTGGTGATGTGCGGCATGAGATAAATAGATGAATAGGGATTTCTGCTGGGACTCTTACGAATCTATGGAGAGTGTGAAAAATAGGTGTGTACACCTAAAGACTAAAATTAGGCTGTATAATAGTTTGGTTCTTTCTAAGGTTAGTTATTGTAGCGAAACATGGACCCTTTGTAAGCAGGATAACAAGAAACTTGACGCCTTTGATTCTAGATGCTTACGCAGTATCTTGGGCATTAGATGGTTTGACTTTGTAAGTAATGATGAGGTCAGAAGAAGGAGTCATCAACCTCTTTCGAGCAGCACATTGTGCAGAGAGAGAATGTGTTGGTTTGGCGATGTTGCCTGTATGCATAGCTGCAGATTGGCAAAGAGGATTATGAACAGTGTACCTAAGGGTATCAGAAAAAGGGGAAGACCTAGGATGCGATGGGCAGACAATGTCAAACAGGACCTTGCTAGAATTGGCCTAGAGTGGCCAAATGCAGCAGCTGTAACTCAAAAGAAACATGTCTGGAGAGGAAAATTACACAGTCTGGTTGGACCTCCATAGCCCATGGCTGCTTGAGGATTTTGTATGTATGTATTGGACTTGAACCCACCTCTCTCCAGAAACATACCAGAGTATTCTACCAATTGAACTAATGCCAGCTCTGTTTTTTTTCCACTATGCTTGACTTCTAAACTCAAAAATGCTGAAAATCTCATGAAGAGTTTAGAAGTCATACATAGTGGAAAAAAGACAGAGCTGGCATTAGTACAATCGGTAGAGTACTCTGGTATGTTTCTGGAGAGATGCAGATTCAAGTCCTGTATGTCAGTGAAATTTTTATCCACAAAATATTTATTCATTTAGACATTAAAAAGTCAACAGGTAATGCTGTGATTGTTATTTATAGTTACAATATTGCTTCAAGATTTTCATTTTCTACATTTAGTGCCCACCAACGATGGTAAATTAAGGCCATTGGAAGGATTTAAGCATTATGCACAATCATATTTCATTAGTACCAGTATCTATTCAACTCAAAAATAATTTTTCATTAATCTCTCAAAAAGAGTTGCATTATCCCACCCACCTGGGGTAAAGGAGTAAATTGTTGCTGCCAATGTAAACTCATTGATCATCACATTCCACCAATAAAATATCAAATTTTTAACTCAAATAAATTATTTCAAATATTCATTTAAAAATTTGAAATTTTCACCATCAGAGGGTGCAATTTGAAGCTTTTGGATGATTTTAAGTGTGAATCACAATAGTTTATCAATACCTATCCAACACAAAAGGAATTTTCAATTTATCTCTAAATACAGTTATTTCTTAAAAGCAAAAATTGCATTTTCCTCTGGGGGTAAAGATAAAAATTATTGCTATCAATGCCAACTTCATAACATTCACATTTCACAACTAAAATTTAGAATTTCTAATATAATTTGCCTTGCTTGCAATATTAGTTTAAAATTTTTCAATTTTCGACTATTTGCATCATAGGGGGAGTCAATTATAGCTATAAGAAGATTTTGAAAATGAGAATTCTAATATTTCATCAATACCTATCCAACCCAAAAATAATTTTTATCTCCAAAAACAAAAAAGTTCAATGTCTATAGACAAACCGACAGACAAAGTCAACAAAGTGAAAATATTAACTCGTTTTTTCTGAAAATGAGCTAAAAATTAAGAAATACCGTAAATCAAGTTAAAATCCACAGCAACAAGTTTGAAAGGATTCCTTGTCAGAAAAAAAAAAACAAGTGAAGATGTAGCCAGCTCAAATTCTAAACAATAGTAATAAATCTATAGAAAATAAAACAAAAATTAAATGAAAATATATATAGTGGTACTGAGGAAACTGTATTTAATATACAGGAATTTGTTTATTATAACAGGTAATCCAGCACTGAAACGGCACACATGCTTTCATGTAGCATAGCTGCATCTCTGCTTTGTTGAACATGGTATGTATGTAGCAAGAATTTAAAACTCTTAGCAGCTTCAGTTTCACTTTTGAGAAATTATGCAATCAATAAAATAATTCTAGAAATACTAATATAAATTTAAATGGGAAATATAATAAACTGAAAAAAAAATACATAAAAATTCTTTCCAAAATCCTGTTTTCATCCAAATTTTAAAAAATTAAGGAAACTTTATTAATTCTCAGATTGATTGATTGAAACCTTACTGCTATTGAGATCTCCTTTTTCAGGCTTTCTCAAGTAACTCTCAGAAGTATTTTGAAACTTTATGGGAAAATGTATTGGTAACAGTTTAGATCAAACTCATGAGTAGAAGTCAGTGAACTGACAGAATGTAATATTAAATAAAAACAACAATGAAGACACAAATTGGTATTCAGAAATAATGATCACAACTTTAACAAGGATCTTTTATAGTATATCATAATTTGCATTGAATTGAAAATGTAAACAACATTTATTACGTCCTGCCATCCTCTCAGATCTTCTACTATGGCATATAAATTGACAGGCTCCTGTCAGACCTCTGTGGCAAGCAGCTGCTTGAGGGGGTATTTATTTATTTTTTTAACCTAAATATTTTTAAAAGATGCATATATATTAAATTCCTAGGTGAATTTATATTTTTTAAAAATAGAAGTTTCGTGTGTTATACTAAGAAAGCTGTATCTGTTTTTGCACTGTCACTTTGTAATCTGTAGTCAATGGATAGCCAGGAAAGGTAAAACCATTGTGAGATTTGAAAAATTCAAATCCTAATATTTCATTAGTAACTATTCAACCCAAAAATATTTTATTTACATCTAAAAATAAATATGTTGAATGTCTATAGGTAGACAGATGACAAAATGAAAATAGCTTTTTGAAAACTAGCTAAAATTTGCCCTTTTCATAAAAAAAATAAATACACCCTCAAGCAGCTGCTTGCCACAGAGGTCTGACAGGAGCCTGTCAGTTTATATGCCACAGTAGAAGGTCTGTGAGGATGGCAGGACCTCAGCAGAGAAATGACACATACATCCATGCCTTACCCGGGGTTCGAACCCAGATACCTTAGATCAGTGACCAAATGCACTAACCACTCATATATCTGTGAATTTTTTTAATTGCTTTGCTTTTTATTTTGCTAGCAAGAACAAAGTTTTTTTAACAATTTTAAAGTCAATCCATATAAAAGATTACTCATGTACACTGTATGTGTTTTACTAGTCACAAAGTATTATTAAAATGCAATTAGCTCATTTTACAAAAATTGGACATTCTAATAGAAATTTATCAAACAGTGATGCTTAACAGTAATATGCTATACCTATACTGTTCATTAAGTGCTAATTTTAAATATTAAGTTTAAATATTATCATACAATGCAAAAGTTGGGTTGTTTTAATTATGAGTCACTTTTTTTGCATACAATGGGATAAATGGTCAGGTCACAAGGACCTAAAAGACTCAGAGAAGGTGGGGGGAGGGAACCCACTGGACAGCTGTTGGGAGACAGATGGTAGCCTCTCGTCAAAGCCATCCAGTATGTTCTTTAACATGCACAGGGTATGGCTCTCCTGTACATGGAGCCATGGCTTAATGTCCCGTCTGATGGACAACAGTCTTTCTAAGCCCATCAGTGTCCCCTATTGACCATGGGGAGGGTGGGAAATTTTGCGGATATAAATTTCAATGCTGACCCAGCTGGGACTCAAACCTGGGAAATGCAGATTACAAGCCTGGAGTGCTACCGAGTCACTTCTGCCCCCATACAACACAGAGATGTCCAATATGTTCATCATTTGCCACATGTAGTGAATGCATGAATAAGAAAAAATAACAGTTTTTCGAATTCTTCAGATGTGATCTTGAGACAATTATAGCATGACAACTTGAAGTTGAATCTCAGCTGAGCATTGCTGTAGATTGTATTTATGAGAGAAAATAAGGCTGTACTAAACTGTTAATTGACATTTTTTTCAGAGTATAGCATGTGTTTATAGCAGCTATGGATGAGATGCATCAGTTGTAAGTAGTAGCTGCAAGCAAGGAGTTGCGTCTGTGATTACATCAACTCCCATTTTCATGCAAATTAAAATATCAGAAGGTATTTATTTTTCTACCTGTCTTCTTTAATGCATACATAGATAATTATTACTGTAACTGACAATGTTACATATACATTATGTGTAAGTCAGGGGAATATAAAGTGAATACTTTTTTATTTTACCTATTCATTAACAAGAAAATAATTCCACCTGTGCATATTAAAACACCTTTTATCAAATTAGGTGTTAAATACAATTATTATTTTCTCCCTTATTTCAGACATTGATAATTTTATAACTAGGAAAGGGCAACACATGACTGTTACTGCTGCTGACCCAACTAGCAGTGAATAAGCCAGAATTTCAACAACAAAGAAAAAAGAGATTGGAATAAAACTGCTCATAAGTTTCACAATAAATGGCAATTGCAATTTGCTATCATGGAAATAAATCAAAAGTTGAAGTGTAACTGTATAAAAAACTAAATGAAAACAAGATGTACAGTTTTAAGAAACATTTTCAAAACATACACTGTGATTTTGATTGGAAGTTTCTTTTGGCATCAAAATAGAGTCAACAAAATGTAGAAAATTTACCTGATTACAGAGATATGGTAAAAGAAAAAGATCATGTAAACAACAATTCTCCAAGAAATGTATTTTGGTATAACAAGAAAATGTATAGAAAACAAGAAATATAAGGTTGTTCAAAAGGGTCTGAGACAACAAATCCCATTCTTCCACAAGAGCAAACGATACCGTACGGAGTGACCGAGGAGATGGCTGGTAGCTTGAAATGCATCTCCCTAATGAATCCCATACATGTTTGATGGGATTTAGGTCTGGTGATCTTGCTGACTAGGTCATTCATTAGATATCTACTGTTGTAGATATCAAATCCCTATGTGGATGGGCACTGTTGCACATAAACAGAAAATCAGTGTCAACTGCACCCCTAAAAGGTCCTACAGAGGGTTCAAGAATCTCTTCTACCTCTGGGCAGTTATGGAGCATCAATCACACACCTGTAGAGCACAGACATTGATGGTTATGCCATCCCAGACCAGTACACCACCTCCACAATAAGTATTCCTTGATGCTGGAGAAACAAAGTTTGCATTCCTCATTCTCTCCAGATTAAACATCTAGAATCTGGCTGTAAGCTAAATCGAGACTTATCAGAAAATAGAACAATAGCTCACTGTTCAGGGCTCTGTAGGACATGGTGGCACCAGTTCAAACAAGCTTTTTGATGGTTAGGGGCTAGCAGGACACAAACCATTGGTCTCATGGTATACAGCCCATTTGCTTTAATGACACTTGCCTTCATAATACTGTTTTGCTGGAAATGCTTTCACATGTGGCCATAGTAACCTTGGGAGACAGTTGATACAAGGTCACTGTACTGTTTCTTCTTGCCATTAGAGCCAGATAATGGCCAGTTAATTTTGAAGTAACTCTCAAGCAACTTTGGCCAGCTCTAGTGGCCAAAGTTGTCCCATCTCCTAGAACTGTTTCCAAAGAGTCAATATCACATTTCTCAACACACTGAGCCACTTTGCAATCTCCACCTGTGACTGTCCTGTTTATTCAGCATCTCACCATCCAAAGGAATCACTCCATTTCAAAATTGTTGCTTGCAACAATTTTGAAATGGAGCAACAATTTTGAAACAATCTGGTAGAAACCTGTGTTTATATAGGAGTATGCTGGTATAACTTAAGCATAGTTTTTAAAATGCAGTTCTTGAAGTACTATGATACCAATTAATAATGTCTAAACACAGGCATAGTCATATTGTGTGACAGTCCTTTAAAGGAATGAAACACTTTTCAAATCAATTACTGAAGAGTTTAAATAAAGATTAAATCATAAATTCTTTCATTATAATAATACTAGCATAAGAAACATTACTAAGAAACTGAGTCTTTTTTTTTCCCATGGACCCACCCATGAGAAAAGAACTAACAAATCAGCATTTCACTTCTAGCTTTATTTGTAGTTTGCCATTGTAACTTTATGCACTCTTAAGTCTTTTATATGCAAGCCACGAAGTCCATTTGTAATTTGTTAAAGTATTTTAATGCAGCTTCAGCATTATTATCATGTCAGATCTACTAGAAAAATACATAGATATTGTGTATTTTATTATATTGAAGTCTTGAACTTCAGTTGGGAAAACAACTATACCTTTTACATAAACTGAGTTATTAAATAAAAAATATTTGTATTTGAAACAATTTTCTAATTTAGAGATGCCAAATTAGTGCTCCTCTACACTAAAGTAACATTGAATTAGGGATAACAACCTAGTAACGTGTTGGACCCCTCTGGTCCTGATAACGGCCACCACACAACGAGGCAAGGACTACACAAGCTTGCATAAATGTTCCACAGGTGTGATGACCCATGCATCCTCCAAAGTTGTCCGCAATTCTCTCAAGGTTGTCGCTGATGGGACATGGGCCCGAACACTCTGCTCAATGGTATCCCAAAGATTTTCAAATGGGATTTAAATCTGGACTTCTAGGTGGCCAATTCATTATTTCAAAGTCAGCAGAATGCTCCTGCAACCATGCAGCAGACAACCTGGACCTGTGAGATGAACAGTTGTCTTGCTGGTAGATGCCATCTCCATTGGGATACATGATGACCATAAATGGGTGTAAATGGTCAGCCACGAGTTCTATGTACTGGGATGCATTGAGAGTCGTTGGTACATGTACCAAAGGTACAACAGAAGTCCAGCTGAAGGCTATCACTGAGCCACCACCAGCTTGTACTGTTCCGACCTGACATGCAGGATCTATGGCGTCATGTGGTTGGTGCCATACCCTCAGTCTCCCATCAGCATGAAGAAGTTTAAATTGGGATTCATCACTCCAGGTTATCCATTGGCAATTTCCAATGGTCAATTTCCAAGACAATGAAGTGAGTGTTGCATGGTCCGTGCACTGACTTCCTGGCTGGAACCCATGTTTAGATGCAAGGTGAATTCAGATAATTCTGGTCCCTATCGGTTCGTATTATGCAGGTCAAATGATGAAGCCCGTGATCATTCAAGGCTGGTTCTCTTTTGCAGTTTGTACAGGTGCTTGTTTTTTGTCAGAATTTTCATATTCCTGGAACACTCTTGAAACTGTCATAAGAGAAAATCCAAGTTTGTTGACAATTTCAGAGATCGAATGTCCCATCCGTCAGACACCTACAATCTGCCCTCTGTCAAATGCATCTAAATAGTGTGCCTTTTCCATTACGCTTCTCAAGATGAATGCTTGGGAAAGCCAAAGCTGACAGCTATATATGACCAGAGTTTCAGCTACACATGAATGCAAATGCGGGATTTGCAGTACTGAATTTGGGTTGGGTTGTTTTACCTCTGAGTGGCACTTTTTTGCACACCATGGGCTAAATGGCCAGGTCACATGGACCCCGAAGGCTCAGAGAAGGTTTGGGGGAGGGGACCCACTGGAAAGTTGGGAGACAGATGGTAGCCTCCCGTCAAGGCCATCCAGCGTGTTCTTTAACGTGCACAGGGTATGTCTCTCCCGCACACGGGGCCATGGCTTAACGTCCCATCCGACGGACGGCGGCCTTTCCAAGCCCATCGGTGTCCCCTACTGACCGTGGGCAAAGCGGGGAATTTTGTGGAGATAAATCTCAATGCTGACCCAGCTGGGACTCGAACCTGGGAACTACAGATTACGAGCCTGGCGCGCTACCGACTGAGCCACCCCCGCCCCACTGAATTTGGATAACGTCTCCTATCCCTAATTCAATGGCACTTCAGTGTAGTAAAGTATTATATGGAAGTTAATTCTGATGCATTTTATAGTATATGATCAATCTCCAAATTTTAAATGTCATCAAACAAACATTTGAGTATACTTAAACATTTGTCTAAAAATCCTTCATACTGTAATTTTAAGAATAATCTTATACGGAGTAAAGTTTCGAGTTTTGGGCATTCACAGTTAATAGTACAGTAGTTCAATGCATTTAATTTAAATATATACTGAGATTCATATTAACTATCTGTCAGATCTATTTAACTATGAAACAGCCACACTAAAAGCAATATATATATATCACAAGCAAACAGTTGTAAACTGTCTCAAGGCAAAAATATAAGAACCATATTTATCCTGTTTCCAGTAGACAATCTTGGACAGGAGATTTTGACTGCGATGCATTTTGAAATTGTCTTTTTTCTTCTGATTTCTCCACTTTGATTGCAATTTCAATGCTTTTTAGTAACAATAATATAAGCATTAACAATTGAACCACTCATTCATAATTTATTATTGGATCTTGGAAGCTTTGCTTGCTGCATTTCTATTATTCTGTAATGGTGCAGTGTGAGGGAATTTTTGTGCATAATAATAATTTATGCAACCTTTTTAATAGCAAAAACGAGCAAAAAATAACTAATAGGAAGTGTGATGGCTGTTTTACACCTAATAACATATCACAAGAGCTCAATAAGAAGCTCTTTAAATGATGCTTATCAAAAGAAAAAAAAATCTTTCTTCTGGGCTTGTCTGTGTGCATGTCTCTTGTACATTTTACTACCCTACAGTGAATATTAGTTCTTTTAAAATTATACAAAACTTTATGAACACCTGATAGTCATGTTTTGAACAGATTTAAATGGAATATTTTCCCAGTGAATAATAACTGTATGAAAGTGTTGTGTTCTAGGGATATGTAAAAGCTTCAACTATATATCAAGAAATAACTGTGGAAAAAATGAGTTTCACCAATGAGTGTGATTCGAACCTATGCCTCTGGGAAGTGTGGGTTCATATCATACTCATCAGTGAAACTCATTTTTTCCATAAAACTATTTCTTGAATTATATGTCAACAGGTAATCTGTGAATTTATTAATGATTCATTCTTGCATTAATAATGATTTACCATGAGTGATTTTCTTATTTAACATCTACATATTGGGCAATAAGTTGCCTTTTCTGATCATAAATTGTGAGATTTAAAAATCACAATTAAATGGATAAATGACAGAGCTGGTGATAGCTTAATGGTTAGTGCACCTGGCATGTAACTGGGGGCTTGGGCTTGAATACCACTCATATGTGAAGCTAATTTTTCTCACAAAATTATTTCTTGAATTATATCTGGCAATCTGTGAATTTAGGCACAGAAAACGTAATAAATAACAAATTCACAGGCAATCTGTGAATTTATTATTGACTGAATTGTATATCTTAGAAATTATTATGCCGAAAAAAATAAGTTGAATGCTAGTGATGTTACTCCATTACAGGTGTGTATTTCGAACAATATAAGAAACAAGGAGGACACAACTCAGACTGATAGTTGAGTTTTTCTAACACTTTTGCAAGGTTTCATTGTCTAGCATTTGCTCAAGTTCCTGCAATGTAGTGTGTAGATAATCTTTTATGAAACCCCACAAAAATGTCATGAGATGTCAGACCTCACATTTATTTGATTGGCAACTAGTATACAGTGACACTTTACAACATGGGATGAACAGCATTATTGGTTTGATGTGAGTCAAGTCCCAATTGGGGGACCACACTAAAAAGATCTTATTTGTCTATAAAACTTTTGAGTTCTGATATCATTCAAACATTGCATAGTTTATATTACATTATTTCCTGTAGTGCTGTGAATTTTTATAATTGTATGAATCACTATAAATAATCCTGTTTATGAAACAATATATATATATAACAGAAAAAAATAGAACCACAAATTGTAGGTAGGTCTGCCATGTTGAAAGCATAAATAATGTGTAGTTAATATTTTTTTATTACAATTACATAGCATATAAATATGTTGGGCAAGTTAGCATTTTGCAGGTGTTGGGTAGATTAAGTTAAAATCATTTGATGGGTATAAGAGGGAGAAAAAATCTTTTTCTGATGAGTATGAACTACTGATGCTATCTTTGAGAAGGGGAGCACTATATTTTGAGTGTTGAAAAAACATTCAGTGCTGAGATATTAAACTTTTAAAGCCTGGGGAAGAAATACCTGTTTTTAATTATGATATCTCAATTTTAAAAGTTAATTATTTCGACCTTCTATTCTTCATTTGAAAGGCAGAAGAGTCTGAGCATGAAAGGAAGGAATATTCTTTGGAAAAGTATTGTATGAGAAACATCTGACTAATGCTAAAATGGGAAATAAAGGACTGTGCATACATCCCACTGATTAATAAAATTGATAATAACAGCTAAGCTGATAACTTCGAGATGTTTTAAAATGAACCTACCATTCCCTACAGCAATGTATAATAGTACTGAATATTTTTAACATCTAAAGCTATAATGCAGGGGGCAATACCTTAACAGTGATATTGTGGAAATAAATCAATTATATTATTCTTACTTACTATGTTCACTTGTAACATATTATCCTATTGATTGACTGCTGATGAGATTTTCAGGCCATAAAATACAGATTTTTCTCATGTGGATTTCTCACTAAGTTGTAGCATTAACATTCACTGACTTCAGCATTAAATTTTACAAAATTTATCAAATTCAGATTCAACTTCTAAAACCAGCTAAATGGCATGAATGAAAGACCTATTAAGATTTATAAAAAAAAGTATCACTCAGATAAAAAAAAATATCACTCAGACTAAAGTGTCATTCAGAGGTAAAACAACCCAACCCTACCACCATAGTGGTGTCATTCTCTGATGTAAGAGCATTGGTATATATATATATAATACATATATGCTGTGATCCACTGAGCAAAAATTAAGGTATATAATAAAGCTGAGAAACCTGGCTGGACCTCTGATGCATTTTATAGTATATGGTTTATTGCATTCAGTTGTGACAAAACCAAGTTGTGACAGTGTTACCAACTCAATGTATTGGAGGACTAGTAGTCCATTTATATCTACAATAATGAGTGTGCCAGCATAATAATGTAAAGGATGCACATCTGATGTCACATCCTAGAAGATAAGCGTCTTGTGTTTAACAACATCAGCATAGACATACTGTCTCATCTAGGCAGCTGAGTCTACAGCTGGTGATTTCCAAGTTGAACTTTACATCAATATCAACTATTAACATCAAGAACACTGTAACATATGCACCAGATGAAATTGATATCAAAAAGGGTAATATAATCTAAACCCTTTGTTCTACAACAACAATTTGGATAACATTAGTTTTTTACTAGATAAAAATGTGATGCTACATCCATTCAGCAAAAAAACAGTGTTAATATATTGAAACCATAAGTATATTATATGCATTTAACTTAACTGAATAATAAATTGCACTAATGAAGTATTCAATAATTTTAACAGTAAAATCGGGTATATAAATGTTTAAGAATTTATGAATAATTGCCTTACCTGAATGCCTGCCCTATCAATTTTATCTATTACCACTTGAATATTAGTAGGTACCATATCTCTGTAAGAACTAGATGTATGGCCAGAAGAAGTTGACATTTCTGAAGAAGGTGTATCAGATCTCACTAGTAAGACATCATTTCCATCACTTTTAAAGACAGCTGTCTTGGCTTCTAATAAAAGGATAATACATATACATCTAATAATTGGTAACTGATCAAACAAAAATATTTTTCTTGTTTTATGGAGAAACATATCTAAAGTTTAACAGTCAATATATAAATCAGTTTACTGTTTTCAGCAAAAAGTTACACATTTTTATTAAATATATCATGGCATGGTTTCACAAACATGTACAAATAAAAATATAACTAAAAATAAATAGGTACTAACTTTCCAATGTGATACACAAACAACACTGGTACCCTAGTAGTATATTACTGGGATACCAGTGTAGTTTGGGTTGTTTGTACCAATGTACTACTACATTGGTGACAATCACAGCATTACCTGCTGACTTTTTGATGTTGATAAATCAATAAATATTTTGCGGAAAAAATTTCGCTGACATACGGGACTTGAATCTGCATCTCTCCAGAAACATGCCAGAGTATTCTTCCACTGAACTAATGCCTATTGGCATTAGTTCAATGGAACTGGATGGGACATTAAGCATGGCAGTGTTTGAGAGAGCAATACTTTGTGCATGTTAAAGAACATGCTGGATGGTCTTGATTAAAGGCTACTACTGTATGTCTCCCAACAGCTGCCCAGTGGTCCCCTCCCTGAAACTTCCTCTGAGCCCTTGAGGTCCTTGTGACCTGGCCATTTAGCCCACTGTGTGCAAAAAAAGTGTCACTCAGAGGTAAAACAACCCAACCCTACCACCATAGTGTTGTCATTCTCTGATGCAAGAGCATTGGTATACATCAGATACATCTTGCTTTCCCCAGATTAAAACATGTCAAGAACCAGGTCTGAAGATTGAATCACAATTTGTTAGGGAAGAGCTCATGCATCCATTGGTCCACGATTCAGTAACAAAGTTTCTGCACCATGTTAGTCAGCCTCTCCTGTGCCAGGGATTGAGGGGAATACAAATTGTCAATCATCTGGCATAGAGCCCTCTCTGATGAAGCCCTCTGTAAACACTTTGCCTCAAAACTGTCCTCCCAATAGCTGCAGACATCTCCAGTGTGATTTGCTTGGCTGATATCGCCCTAATGAAGTTGGTCTGTTACCACAAGGTAGCAGTCATCCTTGCTGGTGTTACTCTTAGACAAACTTGCTCTATTATACAGCAAACATTTCCTTTCTGTTGGAATATTCTCCAAAGTCTTGAAAACATTGATTGGGGAACATTTACAATATTAGCTATATCAGTCTGGGATCAGTTGGACTCTAATCTAGTGATTGCTCTATCATGTACAAAGGCACCCATATGATGTCATGTCTCTGTGCCATACTGTTGTTACAAAACATTCTACCAACATGAACACAACACTTGCTCAAGAGGAAATGAGTGGTCAGGTTTTATAACCAGACCACTAATTCATTCATAGTCAGAGCCAAGTTTTATAACACCTTCAATCTGTTTTTTGAGTCATCTATGCTAATTTTGCCCAGTCAGATGATTTATGGAAGGCATATGATCTTGCATATACAGGGTGTTTCCAAATGGTCTAGCCAAACTTTGGAATGTATTTACTGTGCATAGTGATGAAAAAAAGTTCCAATGAAATTGGGATAGAAACACTTCCCTTACAAATTATAGCATATTTTGAGAGTACAAATATAGAAGCCTATCAAAAAGTATGATGCTCATAAATTTGAATCATTTGCATGTCTGATATCATAGTAAATGTATTAAAATGTTGGACAAAATCCCACCATTCCTGGGTGAGGTAATGTTACATAAAGTGAGTCAGCAGTTGTTCTGCTAAACAGGTATTCTGAAGTTATGTGCAAGTGAATCAGTAGTCTTGTTGTTATTGTCAATCCACATATAATTTGTGACCTTGGCCATGAATAATCAGTTCTCCAACACTGAAATGTGAAACATCCATTTCACTTATGGGCAAGCAAAAGGAAACTACATTAAAGCTCAGCATCTATACAGGATAGCTTTTCCACACTGATGATGCCTAGCATGGGATACTTTTGCAGCCACTCATTGGCATCTTTGAAAGACAGGATCCTTTGCCTGTTACTGCAGACTGAGGACGAGCCAAACGTGTCTAAACACCTGCTTTAGAGGAACAGGGGCTGAACATGATCACAGAGGATTCCTGGAACTAGCACAAGAGTAGCAACTGTACAGAGAATTTGTTGCCAAGATCAACTCTACCATATCATGTGCCCTAACTCATACAGGCCCTTTCACCAGCTGATTTTCATCCACATCATGTTTTTGCAAAGGCTTCTGTAATAGTGTATTGAAATTGGTTTTCTTTGTTGTCTGCTTCTCACCAACTGTGGTCTGAACAACTCAACACTGTTCACACTTCATGCCAATCACAATTCACAAGAGATGGCATTGTGACTTTTCATAACATTCACTACTGTGCGTGGGAAAATTCTCGTGAAATCGCCCAGTCTCAGCATAATAGAGGTTTCACGTGAATCAATGATGACTACCTATCAGTTCATTTTTCCTGCCACCAACACTCAATGGTTAGCAATACCCACATTTCTTGCAGGTGGAACTACCTGCATTGTTAAAGACATTCCATTAGCAGCATGCCATTACATATGGTTCATGCATGATGCAACTCCAGCACATTTTAGTCTCACTGCTTGAAAACATTTCAATTGTATGTATCCTGCCCATTGGATTGGTAGAGGCAGACCAACTGCATGGTCCATGTGCTCTCCTGATTTGAATTCATTGGATTTCTTCTTATGGGGACAAAATTAAGTCTGATGTTCACATTACCCCAGTTCCTAATATACAAGCTCTACAAGAATGGATTATGGATGATTGTCAAAGAATTCAGAACACTGCAAGACTTTCTGAAAGCGTTTGTCAATTGATGAGAAGGCACCGTTAGGTGGGAATTGCTGCTCGAGGAAGCTATTTTGAACACTTCTCTGATGCAGACTTACATAATTATTCTCACTGATCAATGTGCTGTAATCATTGGAATAAAATCTAATTAACTTCATGGCTTTCTTGCACTCTCAAAATATGCTATAACTCAAATGGGAAGTGTTTCTGGATCTGAGTACTGTGCATAATGATGAAAAAAGTTCATAGGAACTTTTTTCATCATTATGCACAGTAGAACACATTCCCAAAGTTTGACTAGACCTTTTGGAAACATCCTGCATTTTGTTTCACTGACATGCTAGATACAATAATGCAATAACAAATGTTAATGATTTCAATCCTTTGTGAGCTATTTAAGCTTCATAATTATGCTTAACCCTTGGACAGCAGTGTAAATTACACCATCCAGATGAACCTTCATGCCTATGGCTGCTTGTCTGCCTGTCTGATCAAAAAGTTCTAAAACTATTTTTCTAAAAAAAAAATACAATGCATACATTTTATAAATGGATCCTAGAAAGTAGTCTCCCTCTGATGATATACAAGTGTCCCAATATTCTTGTCACTTCTGGAGGTCTTCAACTGTGACCTCCTGTGTTTAGCTTTCGTATTCTGTTGGATGGTTGGAATGCCATCAAATCTTCAGCCTTTCAATTTCATTGCGAATTTTGGGTACAGGAGACAGCCAAATGGGCAAGGTCAGATGAATATGGAGGGTGGATACTATAGAAATGCTTTTGTGGGCCAAAAATTCTGGAATGGAGAGGGGTGTCTTTGCAGGAATGTTCATTACAATAATGACAGAGGCCCAAGACATGTCTGAACTTCAACACACACTGCTCACAACTGAACACACATCAGTACTAGTTTAGTGGAGGGGGAAACAGCTTGACCATGGAATGTGATTACCCCTTTATCATTCAGCTGGTTGGTAGGTATTTGAAAATTAAAGCTACAGAAGTCACCAGGGGTATATGAAATTACTGCTGAAATAAGGAAAGCTAGGAATGATTCTATTGTTACATGGCTGAGTGAAGTGTTGAATATTTTTTTAAAAAGTTTTGCTCCTAAGGAATTTATTAGAGTTATTATTATTCTTATTTTCAAACAAAATGTGATCAGAGCTCTAGGAATAATTATAGAGTAATCATTCAACTCTTTGCTCTCCATAGAGTTCTTTGCATAATTTACTTACTGAGCTTAATAGAATTAAGCATAGGCTACATTGTGATTAATACTCTTCAGAACTGGTATTGACTTTATAGACAAATTTTTTGCTGAAGCAGATTTTTGAGAAGTTCTTATTTATGTTTTGAAAAACATATAGTTATATTGTAAATTACAAAAGACATTTCACTCTGTTAAACGAAAAAAATTGTTGCTGATTGCAGTCTTGTGAAATACTTCAAGTTAGTTAACATAAAGATGGCCCTCTAAATTAACACTGAGTTGTGTGTGGGAGTTTGCAACACCCACACTGATTGAAAATATTACAACTGGAATTAGAAAAAGATTGTATTTTATTATATTTTCTCTTTAATTTGGCAATTAATTATGCTATGAGGAAAGTTTTGAAAGGGGGGAAATTGCAGCCTTAGATGGTCTAAATATCTGACAGCCATCTGATGAGAAGGAATTCAAAGTCAACCAAGGTTGGCATAACAGTTTTAGGAACTGCTTCAATTTCATGAACTTCCTTATTTATTCTTTCATTCTTTCATCTCTCTGTCTCTCTTATGTAATAAAAAATACTGTGAACTTACATTTTGCATATGATTCTTTATTATACACTGTTCATCACTGTATACATATAACTGTACAGGGTTGTACACAAAAAACCGTATACTGCACTTTATAAGCAATTCAGGAATTTTCAAGGGTAATTTTGACTATAAGCAATTTTTACCTTATGTGTTGACTTTAGAACCTAACCCCCAGGGTAAAATACAACTCCACTGTATATGTAACATGAAGGCAAGGACTGTTTCTAAACAACATGAAGATAGATGGTTAAAGTATAACAGTTTTTAAGTGAACTAAATGTCAGGGGTCATTTCAAGTTCTATTGAAATTTGAATCCCATTGAAGACCTTCATGAGATTTATTCAGTAATATAGGAATGAGCTCTGTTGCTTTATTAAAAAATAGGTTATTAGTTGCAAATATATAAAGTTTTGGCTTAGATACTCAAAAATTCTTTAATTCAGAAGTTGGTAACATATTTTTATTCATTACAACTATAAATGCTGTTCTAATTATTTTCTCACATTTGGTCAAAGAAACAAACAATAGCAAAAATTGCACATTTAATATCCAATACATAAATAGGACGACCAATGTGGTTGATAATGATCTGCCATCACTTTGAAACACATGGGTGGCAGATCCCATAGGATTAAGATTGATCTGCCACTGAGTTAAACTCTCATTATCTCCCTACTGGCCTTGTAGTTAGCAATTCGGTTCCAGAGCATGTCACAAACACTTCAACTAGAAGTGAAGAAAGTGAGAATTTTATTGCACCTTGGACCATAAAACCTTCAAGTTGCTCCCCATCTATCATGATTTTAAAGTTACACTGTGCAACAAATTTTCATAAAAGTCATGCCTCTGAAATAAAAGTAGCCATTTCTTAAAGATTTCAGGGGCTGAATACGAATATGACAATGAAAATACAAAATTGGCTATGATTTCTGAGAAATCTGCAATAGTTTCTTACATAATAGAGTAATACGCACATACAACATGTATTAGTAAAACTCCACCTCTACTTCTGACGTTGCTTTGCCCATCGCTTGTGCAGCTGCTTAGGATCATCTCAGGTGAGTGTCCAACAGTAGTCAGCCAACATTAAAGTGGACCAGTTTCCCTGGTATCATTTCTCCACCACTGCAATGTCCTGGTGAAAACGTTCACCATGATCATCACTAACCATGCTGCAGTTGTCGGGGAAGAAATCTAAGTGGAAATTGAGAAAGTGGTTCTTTAAGGACACATTGCAGCCAAGTTTGTGACTGCCCTGACATTCCTGAGAAATTTAGTTGACACCAGACAAAACACATCCCAAGCCTTTTTCTCATGAACACCCTGAAGCAGGTTGTCGAACATCTGGTCTCTGAACAGCTCGTGGATCTGAGGACCCACAAAAATTCCTTCTTTAATTTTCGCTTCACCAAGTTGAGGAAATTTGTCAGCCAAGTACTTGAAAGCTGATGCAGTCTGGTCCATGGCTTTTACGAAGTTTTCCATCACACCAAGTTTGATGTGTAGAGACGGTAGAAGGATTTTGTGATTTCTGCCAGTGCAGGGTATTCCACATTCTTCTCTCCAACCTTCAGAGATTTCCTCTGAGGTCAGTTTCTCTTCAAGTAGTGCAAAGTCTTTGCTCGGCTGTCCCATTCACATAAGAAACACCAGTACTTCGTATATCCCAGCTACATACCTATCAACAAAGCCACTACCTTCAAATCACAACAGAGATGCCAGACATACTTGCTGTATTGAAGACAGTTCAACAGCTGTTTTAGGTTGTTGTAGGTTTCTTTCATGTAGACAGCGTGTCTGACCGGAATGGATGGAAGTCAATTTCCATTATGCAGCAACACCGCCTTGAGACTCAATTTCGAGGAGTCTATGAATAATCACCATTCTTGAGGGGTCATGCTTGATTCTGAGGGCATACATCAGGCCATCTACATCGAAGCAGAACACAAGGTCATCTTCCTTTCTGAAGTAAGGTACAAACTGCTCATGACGAGTTTGAAACAATGTCACTTGGACATTTTCCTTCAGAAGATTCCATTGTTTAAGTCTTGATACATGTAACTCTGCTTTGGCCTTGGACAGCCCCAGATCGTGAACAAGATCATTCATTTCTTCTTCAGTGAAAATGTGTGGCGCAGATGATGCACCATGGCAGATGTATGGATCATCATTAGACACCGAAGGCTGGAGAACCCGACATCAGTTAACCTCCCTCCTTATCGTCTGAATCAATGGAAAATTCTTTTGGAGGTTTAGGAACAGAAAGGCTTTCACTGTGCAGAACTGATTGGAAAGCAGATTGCATATTCAGTTACGCTATTGTCTACTTCTTTTTCCTTGTGATGCCTCCAGAAACAGATAGAACCATGCAGAAGTAGCAGTCATTTGCATGATTGCTTGGCTCTCTCCAAACCACAGGAACAGCAAACAACATCTCCACTTTTTTGCCTTTCCTTTCAGCCACTTTGGAAGATTTCTTGCACATGTACTGCAGCATATGTGTGGGGCCCAGACCTTGTCCCTGATCTCGCATCCAAAATAAAACTTATACGCCGGTTTCACTATTGGAGTGATGACCCTTTTATGACTTGCAAACGTCACTTCCCTGCAAAGGCAACAAAATGTATCTGCCCTATTAACACAGTTATGAAGCATCACTACTGCTGGATTAAAACTGCGAGGTTCACTTGTGTTGTACTTATGACTCAGGGTAAATGAGTGTCGCTCAAAAGACTTGCTTACCCTATGAGACGTTGCTTACAACTAATGATTGCATCATCTTTTGTCCGCAATCGTAAAGCTTTGATATCGTGACTCATAGTGACTATGATCATTGTTTGATGCAATGCAGTTGCAATGCATCAACCTTCAGGGGTTGTGTGTATGGTGGGCTGATGCAACACAATATGGAGTTTAAAACACACTGTTGTGAAATGGTTACCTATGTACTCAATGCAGACAGTCGTTTATACATGACCATCTGTGTCTGTCCTAAACAAGAGCCAATCAACAAATTTTATTGTCATTTTCGTCTTCAGCACCTCGAAATTGGTAAAGATTGACTATTTTCATTTCAAAGCCTTTTCATGTGTTGCCCAGTATTATCAATTGAATCATAATTACGAAAACACAAACTGGGGGAAAAATATCATACAGATAATAAAGTTGAACTTTGAAACTTTTGTAGGGATGAAATGCCATAAACATGGCTGCAAAATATGACAATGATCTTCACAAATTTCAACCTGCAAATTATCACTGCATTGTGTACCAAAATAAAGACAGTGAACAACTAGTTGGGTAGTTTTACCTCTGAGCGGCACTTTTTTGCACACCATGGGCTAAATGGCCAGGTCACATGAACCCCAAAGGCTCAGAGAAGGTTGGGGGAGGGGACCCACTGGAACAGCTGTTGGGTGACAGATGGTAGCCTCCCATCAAGGCCATCCAGCGTGTTCTTTAATGTACACAGGGTATGTCTCTACCACACACGGGACCACGGCTTAACGTCCCATCCGACGGACGGCGGCCTTTCCAAGCCCATCGGTGTCCCCTACTGACCGTGGGCAGGGCGAGGAATTTTGCGGAGAAAAATCTCAACGCTGACCCAGCTGGGACTCGAACCTGGGAACTACAGATTACGAGCCTGGCGCGCTACCGACTGAGCCACCCCCGCCCTGAACAACTAGTGAAGATAAACATATTTTCAGTGAATGTGGTAGCAAATTATTTTAGATAACACTTTAGCTTAATGTAATGCTGTTTTTTTTTTTAAAAAAAACTTCACTTCATTTGCTCATTGTTTGTTAATGTGCATTTGCAAATCAAATAATAAAATTTAAATAAGACTTCAAAAACAGTTACCTTTTAGGTGTTCCCTGGCATTTTCGAGTTCTTGGCGATATACATTTTCTACTTGTTTTAGTTCTGACTGATGTGCTCTTAGCAGTGACATTTGCTGCTTATCAAATTTTATCTGAAGGTTTTGTTTTAAGCTATTAATTTCTTTCTGGTGCAGCATTTGTATCTTTCTCTTTTCATTTTCCCACTTTTTTTTCAGATTTTCTTCTAGAGTCATCATTTTTTCAGATAAAAGCTGAAGCTCTTGACTCTCAAGCTTTTGTAGGATCTCCTTATCATATTTTTTTTCCAGTTCTTCTTTCACAATTCTCATCTGTTCCTCTTTTGTTAACAAAATATTTTGTTTTTCATTTTGAAACTTTTCTTCCAGTATTTGCTGTAGTTTTTGGATTTCAACTTGGTGAGTGGAAAATGCTTCTTTTCTTTCATGAGCAATCTGCTTCTCACAGTCCGTTTGAATGTTCTTTAACTTATCATCATAAATACTAAATAATTGATTGCATATGTCATCAACAGTTTTATCCTTGCATTGTTTCAAGTGCTCAAATTCTTCTTGACGAAGTTTATGTAGCTTTACCAACTCTTCTTCCCAATGCTTTGTAAAAAAGTTATGTAATGTCTTTAACTCATCTTTATGCCTAGTTTGCAACTGTTCTCTCTCTTCATTTAACTTTGAGTTTAAAGCTTTCTGAAGTTCTTGTATTTGATTATGATACACATTTTCAAGCTGCTGCTTCTGACTGCTGAAGTCATTTTTCAATTTTTCTTCTTGCAATGAAAGCTTTGTTTTGCACTCTTCTACTATATTACATTTTTCTTTTTCATATAATGTTCTTAAAGAACATTTTATATTCTCCATTTCTTGCTTGTGCATAAGAGTTAATAATTCTTTTTCTTTACATAACTTCTCAAGTGTTTGTTTCAATTCTAAAATTTCTTTAAGATGTGTTTCTTGTAATGCTTTTCTAACTTCTTCAACTTTACTGGACACTTGTTCTTGAATTTGAAGCTCTGCAGTGAGTAATTTTTTTACACATTCTTGATCCTCTTTCAGAGACCATTCCATTTGTCTCAATTTGTCTTGCCAATATTTTTCTTTATCTGATAACAGCCCTTCCTTTAATTCTTTTAACTTACCAGCCATCATAAATTTAAATGACTCTAGTTCTTCTCTATGCTTTTTCTCCCACAGTAACTTCTCATTTTCATGTTCCTGACAACGAATATCATATTTAGACTTATTTTCTTGAATAACCACTTCATGACTTGTTTTTTCTTCATTAATTTTTTCTTGCCAGCTTTTATTAATATTTTGTATTTCTTTCTGATGACTGCTTTGCATTTGCTTTACTTCCACTGAAACAGCTTGCTGCAAAACATGCAGAACAATTTGCTGAAAAGTTTCTTTAGCTTTTTCTCCTTGGTCTTTTAAACATTCAGCAGCATTCTGAAATGATAATAATAATAAATCAGAAGTGAAAAAAATTCAATTTTTTTAGAATGAAATAATGATGATAAATATATGGGATCAAATAAAAATTATCTAAATATACCCTAAAAAACTTCCAACTGTGCCTCATTGAGATTTGTCTCTGCTAACTAATTACCTGTCTCTTCTCAGTGAGAAAGAAACTTGTGGGCTTGGAAAGGCTGTCAACTGTGCAGGAGAGCCATACCCTGTTGCACATTAACATGCTGGATGGTCTTCAGAGGAGGCTTCCATCTGTCTCTCAACAGCTGTCCAACAGCTGTCACAACCCTCTCTGAGACCTTGTAAACCAGCCATTTAGCCTACTGTGTACACAAATTCACAAGAAAACAACCCAACCCACTTAAAAGAGAAAGTTTTTCTTTTCAAACTTTAGCCAGTTGATTTTTTTTTCTTATGCTTATTGGTTACTCTAATACTAAGTTATTATTCAGTTATGAAGTTTTTCATTTAATTACATCAACCAATGTTTAAAATTGATGTAATTATTGCTTGGTGTCAAATTTAAAAGTTTAGTAAGAAGCAGGTACTATTGCTAAGATTCAGATGTTTTCCCTAGTAACCTTTAATGTACTTATTTACAAGCATCTGTCTAAATTTGTTTGGTGATGTATCATGAGGGAAGCTGTAAGATGGTGTATAACAAGGAATCCCCCCTTTTGAATAAACGATTTACGTAGTTTTAGAGAGAATGACAATTTAAGAAAGTTGTTATTCATTGTAATACATATTCTAAAAACTGAATAATCCTTAAATTTTATTTACAATTTTTCTCCTGTTAAATTTAAAGAAATGTATTATGAAGGAACTATCATATCAATGCAAATGTCTGTTGTGCAGGCAACATTAATGGAATTAAATTCATTTTAAAAATATTATTAACTATTACTTTTAACTACGCATAATTTTTGGACTTCATCACATTGAGTTGATAGTAAAATCCATTTATTACAAAGTTATCATTAAAGAATTTTATCAAATGTGCTTCACCTTTGTGATCAATTGATGAGCATGCTTAATTATGGTTCTAACGGACCTGGGTTTGAGCTCTGGATAAAGCATTAATGTTTTTTGTGTAGTCTTTCTGCTGAGGTATTGCCTTCCTCATAGATCTTCTCTACAAAGTATTAAACTATCAGGATTATTTTTGAAGCTTTTACACACTTTATACAGTGAGACTCACAATGGAACACATCTGCAATGAGTACAATGACTGCCCACATTATTAGAACCAATGTATTCATGCAAATCAAGCACAGTTGTAGTTACATATGCAAAAAATTACATATGTATATGACATATCAAAAGCCAGGGTTTAAACAGTAGACTGTGCTTGATTTGTAGCCAGGTAATAGTGCAGAATTTGTAAATTGTGGCCAGGTCACAGATAATGATATCAGGTATTTGTTTGGATGTGCAGATTCCTTTTCCATGAAAATGAAACTGTACAATTGCTTTAGGAAAGTACTTCATTTGATATGAAAAGATTTCAAAGATTTTTATATAAAAAATTGAAACAGTTTCATATATGTTTTATGTAATCACATGTTCATAAATTTATTGAAGAAAACTATATACAATAATTGTGTGGGTCTCAGCTAGTTTTAATTAAATTTGTAGCCTGAACTCAAACTGTGGCCAGATACAAACAATAAATTGCAAAATTGTAGAACATACTACTATTCAAACATTGATGGTATGTGAATATATTTTGTGAGGCATGATTACAAGGCACCATAAAGCAGTAAGACAGGAATAATATAGAAGTCAGTTCACTACAAATATGAAAAGGTAATGATCTCACAGAATTCCAGAGGTATGATAGTCAGCATATGTCTAATAGATGCTACTGTACAATTACAATAGCCAACAACTACAAGGATGTTCATTATTAGGGTCTTAAAGAGGCAAAACAACCAAAAAACATGTCAATAGGGAAGTTGTAATTAGAAATATATGGTGATAGAAAGAGGATCAAGGATATGATATTTAGCCATTGCCAAATAACATTAGCTGACCAAGGAATGCTGGACTATCATAATCCATTAGCACCCACATCATCTGAAAAATCTGTAAATAATGACCTGTTATAATCACAGATCACTAAGCAAGATACAGATCTTCAGCAGACCAGAAGAGTGCAGTGTTTCCAAGGAAGCAAAAGTTAGTGGAATGCAAATTGGGAGAAAGCCATATGATCTTGTTTTTTCATACTTTTCAACAAATGGAAATTAAAATATGCTAAGTTAAATAAATTAAAATATAGAAGAAACTATAAAAACCCAAACCCCACCTTTATTATATAAAAATGGGGAATATTGTTGGAGGGGGAATATTGGTTTGTGGTACATTTTCCTAGCATACTCTTTTTTTCATCAAATTGGAAAGCAAAATAAATGCAAAAACTTCCTTGAGCATCACATTTGGTCCACCTCACAGCATTGCACTTGTATTCTGATGGTACTTTCAGGATGACAATGCCATCATTATTGTGTTTCCCATATTGTGAGTTCATGGTTTAATGACTGTGATTGGGACTTCACATTCATTAAAGTATTGTATTAAGTAAAGTATTTATCAATTAAGTATTTGCCACGGCCTGACAAATCGGAAAATCTCAATTCAGTTGTGTATTCGCAAGATAAAATAATACATTAGTCATATTTTCCCCCAATGCTACTTCAAAATTTGAAAATCTTATTGGTAATTAAATTAGATAATATTCCATTGCAACTTTCAACATCCTATAGTCCATGTCATGTTGTATCAGAGCTGTTAGTATGAGATGTTGTATCAGAGCTATTCATTAGGCCAAAGTGGGCCTAATAAATAGTATACTTTATTAGTGTAAATATTATTAGTATAAAGTATGTATACTTTATTAGGCCACGAGTTAATTGCAGTCAATGTAAGCCTACATTTCTACACTGGTGCTGAGAAGTTAAGCAATAAACACAAAAATACAAATAAAAAAAAAATCCTTCATTAGATTTCAATGAAACATACACATATGAAGTCCATGATCATATAACCACATATATGTGTCCATACACACAGGATTGTTTCCCCTGAAAAAAAAAAGTTAAAAAAAAACTAATTCCTGTGAATATTTAATGAGATATTCAAATTAGAAAATCATTACCTCAAAATGGCATATAAAAGATCAATGACAACATATCTTTAATATGGTGTGAATTACATCAGACAGTGATACAGGCTGCACAGTGATTTGTCATGCTTCAAATCAAGGTGCCAGTAAGAGTTTGAGGGAGTAATTGCCATTCATGCACGAATACAGATTGGAGGCTCCTGGAGAAGTCTGTGGTGGATTGTGAGCAGTAATACACCATACTAATGTCCCAAACATGTTCTATTGAATTTAGGCAACACCACCTAGAACAAAAGGCCTTTTCAAAGTTATGATGTCAGCATAGGTGCAGCTGAAAATCTACAAATTTCTTATTTATTTCTATTATTTTTGTTGGTAAGTTTTAAAATTAATCTTTAAACTATTTTACATTTATAAATATACATTATTTAGGAAAAAAATTATTCATATATAAAAGCATTAAGATAATGCCAATACATACAAATAATTTTTTTTCTAAATAATGTATATTTATAAATATAAATTAGTATAAAGATTAATTTTGAAACTTACCAGTAATAGTAACAGAAATAAATATATAAGAAATTTGAAGATTTTTAGATCCATCTATGTGATGTCATAACTTAGTGGAATAGCCTTCTGTTCTAGGCGGTGTTGATTTAGATCAGGTGATTGGGAAGGCCAGTCCATACAGTTTATGGTTATTATTGCTTTGTTTTTATGCTAAACATAAGAACCTATTATATTTGCTATAACATTTACCTCAAAAGTTATAGCAAATTATTTGCTAAAATAAATGCAATGAACAAGTGAAACAGCAGTGTTTGCTATCAAATATTAAATGAATATTGTTTGAAATCTAAATTTGAATAAATTCAACGGAAATCTATAATTTATCACTGACATTTTTCTGCAAAAAACTTATTTTTAAAGTTACAGAGCTTCAAATATGGTTTTCCATTAACATAACATGAAAATGTCCCAGAATGTTTAATAATGTGCTGTGTTCTCTCAATCCCTATCCTTTTAAAGCTCACTTTTGATTGGCTGAACCATGGATATTTACAAACAGTTTTTTATTCCTTTTAAGAATTGAAAAGAACCCAATTTATTTCAATACTTCAGCAAAATGCAACATTTGAATGGTGTGTGAATAGCACCCATTATGTTGGCACCTTAGGCCTTACATGCCTTATAGGAAATCCAGCTGTTATTACAATTGAAATATTCTGAACAAGAGACTGCACTATAACAGCTCAAGCATATGTCACCAACATTCTAACTTTTCCTATACATTTTGCATTTAACACATTATTGAATAACTGAACTTTTGAGTATTAGCTTATTACAGCATACACAGGCTCTTGAACATAAACTCTTTTTAGTTCAACTTTGACTCTTTTAAAAAAAAAAACAAATTGACAAATTCAACTCTTTAACTTTGCAAAACTGATTGCGACTTGAATAAAAATGTGCAAATGAAATTTGCATTTTTTCAATTCAGCTAGTGTAATGAGTATTTGTAATACCTGTGCCTCTGGTACAAGACACCATCAATTGTGTCAAATTTTTATAATATAAAGTAAAACTTCATTCACTTCTTTTCTTAGAAAACTTGTGATAATTCCATTCTTATTAGGAGTGATTTTTCTGTATTATGAAAAACTATCATTTGTTCAATTCAGTGCCAACATCAATATCAGTTAAAGCACACTATTATTTTGTGCTTAGTGTGCCATAGTCATATTAAAACATACTAACCACTATATTTTTCTTGGCTTCCTCCAGGTTAAACTTTTTATCTTGTAGAGAAATTGATAACTGCTGATGTAGCAATTGCAGTTGCATTTTCAAATCCTCCTGGTTTGCAACATGGCTTTTAGTTATCTCATCCAACTGCAAATGCCATTTGTTTGCTTCAGTCTCATGGGCATTATTAGAATATTCAAGTGTTTCCTGTAATTCTTGCACTTTTAGTTCTAATTCTTCCTTAATACTCCTTTCATCTGCAAGCATTTGGTGTAGTGTTTCAAGTTCAGCTTCTAGTCTCAGCTGAAAAATAATAAAAACAACTTTAAAGGCACTCTACACTGTCTAACCAAATTATTATGAACATTTAACTAATACAGTCAGAACCTTTTCCTCCCACATTTGTCATAACTGACAGATTTTTTTTTTTTTGAAAACATTACCATTTTCCATAAACTTCCGATTTGTTTGCCCTGTGATTTACCATCAAGTTCCATCACCTTTGTTACGAATGCTACTGCCCATTGTGCTCCAATGACAAGCCCTCTTTCCAAGTCAATCAGATCACCCCTTTTACCTATGTTGCCTATGTTGCTTTCTAGTATGTCTTCATGGCTTTTATAGGGCATTGTAATTATATAAAATACTAATATTAGCAAAAAATTTTGCAATCAGTGGCATATTTCGTGGTACTTTGGGTATGATACAGTCAGTGTTCATAATAATTTGGTCAGGCAGTATGTATATATTATCAAAAGTCATTATATATGTTCAGTTCAAATTGTGAAAAGGAAGCTACATTTGACTTTTATAGTTATAGGCTATTTTTAAAAATACTACAAGGCATTACTGTATTTTTTTTATCCATTTTAACTTCAGCAAAATTCTTTTATTTAAAAATTAATTTTGCTGTCTTTTCTAACATATTTCATTATTTTAATATATATAATTTATAATATTTCTACTATTGCTTATATCCTCTATTTATTCAGTTTTTTCTAAATTTTCTAGTCATTTATGCAAACAACACATTGCATGTGCATGGATTTTTGGTGATCAGCAAACTTTAAGACTGGTAAAAGTGCCTTTAAAAATTTAGTTTGCTTTAAAAACAAGATAATTTAAATAAAAAAATGCATAACTAAAACTAAGAGCCATAAAAAAATATTTCAAAGCAAATAAAGTTTATTTTAACCACTGAACTGAGATAGAATCATTCAAGATCAATTTGCATTAGGAACTCAGAACTGCCAACCGTACACAATAAAAATTACGATTTTGAAGAATGAAAATTCGAAGCAATTACAAACACTTAGGTTCATTAATAAATTTCAGCATTTGAAATATTTTTTATTTTTTCACAGCTTTCTACCTGTTTTTAGCTATATATTTTTAAGCCATCCTTTGGCCAAGTAGTTAGCATGTCTGTCCTACTGATCAAAGGGACTTAGGTTCAAGTCCTGGGAAAGACATGGACATTTGCATTGTCATTCTGCTGAGGTCTTGTATTATACCCATATCTTCTTCTCTATGGTGTATAAACTGATTCTGTCAGACTTTGTGGCATGCAGCTGCTTGAGGGGTATTTTTTTTCAGTTTATTTATATTATCTGTTTTTAAAGCAAAATAATTTTTAAGGGTAACCTTGAATTTGTCAATTGTCAAATTTCTAAGCATTTGTAATTATGCATTATTTGCACGATTCAAAAATTTAGAACTAAACGAAAGATTTAAGTAATAATAGAAATATTATAAACTATTTGCATTAAACTAATATATTTATTACATTAGTATATATTATTATACATATAAATATATAATTATTTAATATTATTTATAATATATAATAATATATATTATATAATAATTAAATATTATAAAATAATATTTAATAATATTAATATTAAAAATAAAAAAATTCCTATTAAAATAAAACTAGTCATCTTTTTAGTTAAATATTTATTTTCAGAAAATCCAGAATTAAATGTTGATTAATTTGACATATAACATGCCATAATTCCTTTCATTAATTATTTAGTAAAAAAGTTCTAAAGTTAATTTTTTTTGGCTGAGTATAGGGAGAAAAACAGCTTGACCTCTGGATGAAAATCAGTTTTTCAGGCTGGACACTGGAAGGGTTAAGAGGAATGCTGGTCATAAGAATTTAACTAAAAAGTTAACTACAACACAAACAATAACAAATTGCTCACTAAATTTAATGTAATTTTAGAAGTTTGCATAATGATTCTTTCAGTTGCCAATTTTGAAGAAAAGAGTTTAGGACAAGCACAACAACAGCATCTACTGCTCAATGTCCCAGCTTCAATTATTCTTAAATGAATATTGTTGAAAATCAAGATTTCAGTGAGATCTTCAATGACAATTTTCCATAAAAAGCTTTTCCTTAAAGTTAAGAAGCTTCGAATGTGGCTTTTTATTCAATATAACATAGAAAAGTTAAATGACTTTTGATAATATAGGTTATAGAAGATGTACCTGGCATTGCCCGGGCCTTTAACTCTATTAAATTTTCTAAAATATATAGATGACATTCCCCATATTATAAGCTTGCATTTGAAATAAAACTTTCATTACAAGTTACAACTGGCTATTATAAAATCCCCTCCTCTCCCCCCCCCCCCTCACACATACACCACTTTTGTGGTGCTTGTTTGAAGAATAAAAATATATTTTTTACGTAATTTACTATGGTTTATCACTTGGATAATTATGGTTGTTTAAATACCATAATTATTTAATTGCTTTTGCAATCAATACTATATTTTGTCCAAAATTTCCCATCAATTATTTTTTGCATATTCAAGAAAATTTGACCTTCCTTGAAACTAGTAACAGCAATTTTTATTAATGTGCCAATTAAGAACATCATAATAAGAAAGGTTATTAAAATGGTGACTGCAGTTTCATTCCTTACGAATAATAATGGATTTGTTTTTGTAACTGAAAGATATCATTACAACCTTATGGGGCTCTATTCCAAAAGTGTGACTTTGAATGCTGCATGAAAGAGCAAGTGTTATTCCATTTGGTATTCATCAAATTTTCCACCCATTGTGTCAGTCAGAGCAAAATTATGTTAGTTTTATCGAATCTTTCATCCTACATTAGTAAATTTTCTTACCTGAATTTCTGTCTCTTCTTGTAATGTTGCAAGCTCTTTTTCTTTCTTTTGCATCATGTCTTGTACTGTGTCAAAATCATTTTGTAGTTTTTTCTACAAATGAAAATTTAACAAATAAATTAACTTTCCTCGATAATAAAATATTTTGATAAATACATAAGATGTGCAATTAGTAGTGTTAAGAGTCAAAGGTATTATCAGGCATGCATTAATAAATTTGCAAAGCAAAGCTAATTATGTTCCTAGAAGTATTAAATCTTACAGAATAGGATGAACAAAGTTATGGAGAAAGGAATTATAGCAGTAATTATCTATTTTCACTTGTATTTAATATAAATAACAATGCATTATTTTACAAAACTATATTAAAACAAGTCAATCATTTTAAAAATGCACACTTACTTATTCTACACTCAAATTGTTCAAATTGTCAAACTGACAAATAAGTTCAAAAATATATCACAAATTATACCTCAATTTTCTTTAAAGGTTCTTCTATGGTTATATGATAGCAATGGTTTGGTGATATGCTTTAAAATTTTAAATGTGATACATCAGCATTTGCAATAAAAATTCTGAAACTAAATAAGCAAGGTACGTAAATTCTTAAGAGAGAAAAGCAGAGCAATAATTGAGGAGGGCTCCTGAGAAAGCTGCAAATCATTGTGTAATTCTTTTTTTATACTTAAGATATTTTATGAAATGGGTTTTTTTTTAATAAATGGACATAAGTAATTCTGAAATTTTGTGCCATAAGTAATGTGAAATAAGTAATGTGAATTTCTGAAATTTTCTGCCATAAGTAGTGGACATAAGTAATTCTGAAATCTGCATTGCCAATATGTCGTTTTTAATAATTCTATTTTGGAATACAGATTTAGCTATGTCATTACATTAAACACATCTGCTATTTACTTAATTGTTAAATTTAAATATTTTTATTATTATTACTAAATAACAACAAAATTCATACACTGAATTAATTTTTGTTCAGAAGTGCATATTAAGCAAGGAAAATATCTAATAGCTTTCTTGTACTCTAAGCAGAAACTATAGTATTACTGGTTAGAGCTTCTCAATCTTTCAAAAATTCAGAATTTTTTTATAAAAGTTTATGATTAAAGTGCACTTAAAATTTGATTTAAATATATAAAAATATCTAAATTTTATTTATTAATAATTTTGTTATTTACATACAATAACATATGCATTGCTAATGTTTCTTCAGCGAGATTGCTTCTGTCCAAACTCTCCCATCTAATTATTTTAAATTCACAACCAATATTCAACTATAAATGGTGATGTTTTTAATGTACATACAATATTTTTAATATATAAATGTTCTTACACTGATTTTTTTTCCATATTCTGCTATTATGCAGTAGGTCAGAAATTAATAAACTAATTTCTCTTACATTAATATGACACTTTCATATTCATTTAATGAATAATATTATGGAACCAATTAATATGTTATGGCAAGAACTGCCTGTATTAATGCAATACAGTGCCACTCCTCTTTCATTAGGGTGCATGCACTTCTTCATAACATAAGTAAAATTTGTTCTATAGCTGTTCCATGGGCGAGTGGTTAGTGTGCTTGACTACTGATCAAAAGGACATGGGTTTGAGCACTGGGTAAGGCATCGATGTTTGTGTTATTTTTTCTGCTCAGATTTCGCCTTACTCACAGATCTTCTCTATGGTGTATTAAACTGACAGGTTCCTGTCAGACCTCTGTAGCAGGCAGCTGCTTGAGGGGGTATTTAATTTTTTTTTATCTTTGTCTATTAGGGTTGGCCAATGACAAACTCAAACAAATTGACAGTATTCTAATATAATATTTTATTTTTAATAAGAAAATGAAAAAAAAAACTATTATAAAATGCATATTTTTTTCAGGGTTTAACTGAATATTAAATCTCTTCTTCAGGGGATAAAAATTGGGTGAAATCGTATAGATAAGTCTCACTGCTCGAAGTGCTGTTTAGTTGGAAAAGCTGATAACTTTACTCAATATCATTACACACAAAATCAAATCACCTAACTGTCAAGATAATGTGTAAGAATCTGAAGTTAAAAGTATTGCACCTCTGCTATTGTGTGAGTAAATTTTATTTCAAAGCAAACTCAAACTATTACAAACTCAACCTTATAACTTTTGTGCCTATTTTTTCACATTTTGTAACATCTTATTATTTTATTTTAGCAGCAGTTTAAACACTTTTGTTTAACAGAACTTATATAAGACCAGTATCAGGTAGTAATGCAGCTATCAGATAATGATGAATCCAAAACTGTAAAACATGTCTATTGAAAAGGACTTAAACATCATTTACTGGTTTTCACCACTTTTAGTCTTCACTACACTTATCATCAAATCTATCCAACAACCTGCTTTATCAATAACATTAACAAAGTATTCATCTCCTGAACATCATTAGCCAAGAAAGTCAAAATAACCAAAACAAAGATCAAAATTTTTGTATAATAAAAACTTTCTATACAAATAAACTTTTGATTTTTTGCTTTTGATAAACTTCTTGGTAAGTACTCCTTGAGCCACTTTGACACCTGCTAAGATTCAACCATATGATTTAAAATGCTAATCGCATAAAAAAATATCCTTCACATTTGATCACTTTATTTTACACATACCATATTGCAATTAGTAATATACTCTAAGGAGTACATAACCATTTGGAAAATGATGCTTTGGACTATTTCAATCAATCCCAAATATCTCCCTTCCTATGCTATTCTCTTTACACTATCTATCACAGAAATAAACAAGAAAAGTGACAAAATGCTATCTTGTGTGATGCTTATTTTTAAAATTCTGAACCAGCAACTTTAAACATTATCTACTCTATTTGATAATTTAAATTTATATTAAACTGGTGAATTATATTAAAATGGTTGCTCATATTTATTTCCAAAGTTTCAAAATGCATAAAAAGATGATAAAAAGCATCAAAGATTTGCAAAAATATTGTACTTTTTTACTGAATTTCATATTTAGACATACTATAATTCCAAATTTAGATCTTATAATATTAATACTGGTTCACACTTAAAATCAATCTGTAATCAATCATATCAAAACCCTTTGTTTTATTTAATTTCATATTTCCAAGTGAGATATTTGTATGAAAACCTAATGGAATTAATTAGAGCATTTTAAACTATTTATCATATATAATATAAATTTTAAAGATTTCTGACCTAATTGGACCATAAAAAAATGTGTAATTTAATACAATATTTTAATAAAATCTACAATTAGTAGTTAAAAAGATGTATTATGGAATGTTCAATGCAGTTGGTTTAAGCACAGAACTATAAACTGCTTTTAATATTCCATGAACTCAAACATTGCACAAATATACATAAAAAAAACTTAGCTATTATAAAACCTAAATATTAAAATGTGGCCTGTGAACCAACTCCATTAAATCATTTATAATCAAGAAAGAGTTGATATAGCCACACCAAGACCATACATATGTGGGAACAGACAACAAATCTTGAGAAAAGGCAAATGTACCCAGAAAAGGTGGAACAGTCCTTTAAATAAGAACTAGTTCGCCCAAATTTAGACTGGTGCACAGGGTTTTGTTTTGGACCTGCTTTATATTATTGGAAAATTATTGTGAAAACATGGGTATTTGTGACTAAACTTCTGAGAAGGGAAGGGTTAAAAAAAATCACAGTGGAGGTAATTTAATGTTATTATTAGAAATCTCCAATATGGAAGGCATAAAATTTTTTGAGGATATAAGCACTGTTAGGGGAAACATACTATCCTCTGTCCATATAAGTAACACCCATAGGTGCAAGATAACTTGTGTGGTTCAACTGGCATCCTGCAAAGTAGATTCTATATGACATCAATAAAAAATATAGGTGAAAAAAATATTGACCACAATCGAGACTTATAATAATATCAAAGTCTTCTATTGATTAGGGTTATTTTAATTCACATTACATATCTTTTATGAATGCTCATTCAAGGGAATTACACCATAAAAGTTTTTAATTATAATTGATTAAATAATTAAAACTCATAATTTTTATCAGTGAAACACTGTTTCATAAAACATCTCCGAGGATTTTGGCAAACATAATTGTTCTCTCTTGTCCCAATCAATTACTATTTTTCTATTCTTGTTACAATCAATAATAGCTATTTTTTTAATTCTGATTTTATAAGATAGCTTTTCTTACATAGCAGGGTGCACCACACTGAAGTAATTGTTTTACCTTTGAAATTTTTTGCGAGAGTGAGCTAAATGGCCAGGACAAAGACTACAAAGGCTCAGAGAAGGTTGGAGAAACATATCCACTGGAGAGCTGTTAGAGACAGACAAAAACCTCCCATTAAGGCCATTCATATTTTTTTTAAATGCACAGGGTATGGTTCTTGTGGCACATGGGCTTAATGTACCATCCAATGAATGGTAGTCTTTCCACTCATAGCCTTTCCTTTTCATAAAGGCAGAACAGGAGTTAGCAGAGAAAATTATCAAAGACCGGCACAGTCGGGACTAGAACCTGAAAGCACCAGTTGTGAGCCTCTTGTGTTACCAATTGAGACAACTCTCACTCCACTGAAGCAACTGAAAATAAAGATTTAGTAGTAAGGTTGTCAAGTACTTGTATGTTTCGATTAATTTTGGTTTGTGCATCTAGTTTTGTGCAATGACAACTACAGAATTAAAAAAAATGTTCATTTATACAGTCCAAGTTTAGAGTGAGATAAGTTGAAAAACGCTGATGAAATACTATAGAAACTTATTTATATGGTAGTCAAATTATTAAAACATTGTAAAATGTTATTGTGAATCTCTTCTTCTAAATAGGTGCTGTACCTAAGAATTTTCTAGAAAGCAATAGTATCTACACATCACTTCATGATAAGAATTAAAAACTTTGTATATTATTTAGTGTTAATTTGCAGGCTACAGAAGCAAAGGATTGAATTTGCTATGCAGAGTATTAAGTGAGAGAAAGAGCCAGGAAGGTTGAAATATTGATGCTGTTTCTCATGCAGCATGCTGAATGTTCCCACCACCTATACCTGATAAATGGTCAGGCTGCCCACCTCCTGCAGCAGAGTCTCCACTTTTACTTGTTCCAGTTCCAACTTTTCTTTGCCATCTTTTACTTCATTTTCAAGCTCAGAAATGTTAGATGTTAACTGAGTAACCTTGTTATTACTTTCTAAAAGACTTCCTTCAAGTTGTTTTATCTGACTGTACAGATCTGTCTTTTCCTTTCTGATATTTGAAAGTTCTAACTCCTTTAATTCCACTTCATGCTTCACTTCTTCCAATGTTAGTGTCTATAATAAAAGAGGGATGAAAAAAATACTCAAAAGTTTCTTTATAAAGATGCTTTTATATGCAAAGTTTATAGGAGTAAAAATTCTAAATATTATCATATTTGTTCAAAAAAATTAGCTTTTTTTTGAACAAATATGATATTAAAACACTTTAATGTTTATTTGAAGAAAAAGAAATTATCATGGTCTTGATAAAGATGTTGCAGGCTGTTTTCTGTATGTCTTCACGTAAATTATTCAGATTTAAACTTTAATATTTTTAAACCTTTATCAAGCATTAAAAAAGCATTAAAAGCTTATTTAATTACTTTTGTAACAATCATAAAATATTATTCAAATAATGAGTTACAAACTACACAGTTAAAATTTATCTAATTTCAGTATGACCATTTCTTAATTTCTAAGCTTTGTGTTTCCTTTAGCATTTTATTATGTAGAATGAAAATAAATATTTATTACAAAGTCTTTCACAACATATTTATAGGTAGAAAAAAAAGCAGATGATCTTTCAAAAGCATTAGTGAACTCTCCACAGGCATGTATAGCAACAGTTCCATTTCTTCCATTCATAATCAAGTAGAACAGAAAATGCATTCTATTTTCTTCTTTTAGTATATAGGCTTATGACATGGGGTGTGTCATAGGCTATAAAAAGTTACTTAATTTATTATGGTTTCAGTAATACTCTCAAAACATTAACAAAAATTTTGTTGAATAGTAATTAAGTTAAATTTGTATTTAAAAGCAGCAGTTATTTAAGCAATGTGGACCAGGTCCGGTTGGACACAGTCAAGATGTTAAAATTTTTATACTCAGTTAAATTATTTCGCTGTTTCAAGTTCTAATGCCAATAACTGTTTACTAGGATTTGGTAGCTTTTTCCTGCTTTATGATAGTATTAGCATTCATGTTAAAGATACCTCCCTTAGTAGATACACTTACTGCCTTCCTCAGTACAACTTTAATATCTTTGAAATCTGTAATAAGGTTATATTCTTTTACGGATTCCATCAGAGATTATGCTATCAGTTAGTTATGCATATCAGCATGAAAATGATTGATTTCATTCTGCATAAAAATTGTAATGTTTGCATTTAGGCTTGGAGAGAGGTGTTTATGAATTTCTCACTGATTAATTGCCTACTTTCTATTTCATTTTGTACATCATTTGTCAGTTTATTTGCATGTTTGTCAAAATGTTTTTTCCACATCTTCTCAACACATTGACCAATCATTACAAGCTACATCAAATGAAGGCTTGTGACATGAGGTGTGTCATAGGCTATAAAAAATTTACCCCATGTTTTCTATCTCCCTAAAAAGCACAAATGTGAAAAAAGTTGCTCCACTATATCTTCTAAATGCAAGGGATGAGAGTAACAAGTTAGATGTCAAATTAAAGCTTCTGATGTAGGGACTGTCACAAGCTACCTCAAGTTTTGTCTTCTCCTCTTCCCCCAAAAAAGGGATGGAAATTTCTCCAAGTTGGTCTAAAGGAGTTATATCTCAAATGAAAGCTTGTGATAATAAAAATGTTGTGGGCTCAAACGATTTGGTGAGGGGAGTCCCCCTCTTTCTCCCCTCACCAAATGGAAGAGGGAAATTTAAAAGGGGTAATAGTAATGAGTAATAGGTCAAATGAAAGAATGTGGGAAACAGCAATTCTCCCCTCCAAAGATAGGTATATTTTAATTTATATTTTATTTTAAAAAATAAAAGCAAAATATATTGAATTTGCATTTACTTTAAAAGTAGATGGAATACCAAAACCAATTTACTGACTTGAGCAAAACTTGCTGTGACACCTATCTTCCTTTGAAGTAAATACAAATTCAGTGAATGATTTCATTATCCATATGCTCTACTTTTTATGGTGCATAAAGGAAGATGGCCATTTTTTAAATTTTTCTAATTTATATATTTTTAATGTGGTAGTATATAAATCATAGCTAGACTTAAGCTTGAGGTAGAACAATGCACTATTGTTTTGATATGCAAAATTAACTAAATATAGCATCTAATGTACAATCCTATCTGCAGACAGCATTTTTTTAAAGAGATTTCTTCTGAAAGGAAATGGAAGAGAGCGCTTACTTACTAGCTTTCTTTTTTCATCTGTCTGACTTTGTTGCACTGGTAGGCATTCATTTGAAGCAACAGTTACACTAGTTCCAGAAAAAGCACACCATAAAGCAGTGTCTTCAGCCTTCAGTTGGGAATGGGTCTTTGTTCCACACTTATGATTAACTGGTATTTGATATTACTGAGCATCACTTTTCACAACAAATCAACTGTTTTTAACAAAAACCTATTCAAATGGTTTCATTTCAATGATTCATTAAAATTCTCTTTCTCAATTCAATAATTTTGTGAAGATTTCAAAGAATTCTCTTTGATACTGTGTTTGATAACTGTGTGAAAATATCAAAGAGACTCCTTTGCATCCTCATGAAAGAAATTCAGCAGCATAAGATCATATTTTTGGCATGCACATGACAAAATAAACATATGACTGTGAAGCTGAACACTTTTTTTAATACATGCATTTCAGGAAATAATAATGATCAGTGTAATAAAAGTTAAGGGTTATTATTTAGCACAAATGACAATGATGCTCTTTTGAGAAAAAACTTTATTAATGAAAAGTTTACTTTAGCATTACATATTTTAGAGATGTTAACATATGTGTAACTTACCTTTAATCAGCATTAAAATGAAATAAATTTTACTTAACCTATAGTCACATTTCCTCTCAATTGGCAACATTAGCTACATTATTCTATGGCAAAGATTTCTAATTTCTCTCATTTTAAAGTATTTAAACTTAATTTGATTTTACATTATGGTCAAACTACACACAAATCCAAAATATATCATTAATTTGCAACACACAAAAAACATTTTAAAATATCATTACCAACTGGTTGACGTTCATTCCTTTTTCATCTAGAAAATATTGCAGCTGAGTTGTCAAACTGTCTATTTGGTCATTTTTTTCCTGAATTAGCATTTGAATACAATGGGGAAGACAGATGTTTTCTACTTCATTAGATGAATGTAATTTATTTTCCTCCACCTTGAAAAAGGAATGAAAATATATTTCTTATCAATGGTCTAATCTTTTTAATATACAAAAGAGAAAAAGTATATCAAATTTATAAAAGTAATCAAAGAGTTGTAATTTACTTAATGGAGAACAATTTTAGAAATTAGTAACTTTTTTAATTAAGATGCACTGTTGTAATCAGAGTTTAATAAAATGGTTATTAAAGATGACTTTCCACAGTTTAAAAATTAGGTTATAAAAAGTAGTGAAGAACCACAGTGTTAACGGTTAAGCTTAATTTTAGTCAAAAAGTTATAAAATAGCACCATTTCACTATCAGTAGTTTAAATGTGAGTCATTGTACACAGCTTATAGATCCCAAACTACCATGAGTACCATCCATTTAAATGGGATTAATGGAAAACATTTGGTTTGGTAAATGCTGGTATAGCCATATTCTGTGTGTTGAATGTTCCATTTGTTCTATATCAGTTGCACGCATAAAAGACAATGGGTGGAGCACATATGATAAGTTCTGATATATTGAATACTATATTAACTAACTGCTACCATTGTCCTACTTTAGAGGGGGTGGGGGTTGCTCAGTCGGTAGTGCACCAGGCTTGTAATCTGTAGTTCCCAGGTTTAAGTCCCAGCTGGGTCATTGGAAAGGCCGTCCGTCGGATGGGACATTAAGCTGTGGCCCCATGTGCGGGAGAGCCATACCCTGTGCGGGAGAGCCATACCCTGTGCATGTTAAAGAACATGCTGGATGGCCTTGACGGGAGGCTACCATCTGTCTCCCAACAGCTGTTCCAGTGGGTCCCCTCCTCCAACCTTCTCCGAGTCTTCGGGGTCCATGTGACCTGGCCATTTAGCCCATGGTGTGCAAAAAAGTGCTGTTCAGAGGTAAAACAACCCAACCTACTTTAGAGAACAGGTACTGGTCACAGGAGCTGTAGAATTAAACATAACTGTCAAGTCTTAAGGTTGGTAAACCTAATCATTTAGGAGTATGATACATGAGAAAGGATACTAGAAGTCCACCTTTTATCTCATGATCAATGATAGATATCAACTAGCAGCATTATGCATGGTAAACTTAAAAAGCCGTAGATCTGCATCATAAAGTAGACAAATGCCTGCCCATCAAACATGTCACCCATTAAGTTTCAAAAAATCTTTTCATCTTCAGTCATGATTTAAATATTGTTTTTTTCTCATTCCAAATTTTGATTTTATTTGTTAAAAGTAAAATATTACACATCTGATAGTTTGTCAAATGATTACTTGGCTCTTATTTTATAGACTCTTCTCTGATAAGTTATCTGCATATTGGTATAATGACTCACATAAAATCAGTTAACAACATACTAATCTGAGCGGTATACATCGTCCTAAGATTTTTTACAACAGTTAAAAGGTGATAACAAATTGACTACCATCTATCACCTCATCTAACAATAAGCTTTAGATAGATACAGTAAAGTCCAGATATGTCCAATATAAACCTTATTACTTGCCTCAAACCACTTCAGTGCATCAGGACATTCTTCTAGTCTTTAACCCTTCCAGTGTCCATGTCGTTTGTATACATTCGGAGAAACTGAATTGAGAGGTCAAGGACATATGTATACGTATGTATACGTTTTTAGTACAACAAAAAAAAATCGATTTTTTAAAAATAAAAACTGCTGTTGTAATTTTTATATATATCTTATAAAAATATATAATTCAGGCTTCAAAAATAATATTTTGTGTTTTAATTTGATGCATATTTTATTAAACTACAATATAAATAATTTTATAAAGTCATCTGATTGACATTTCTTAGAAGCACTAAATGGTATTACCAATTTGCTTGTTAACATTCCTATTTGCTGAAGCAACCTTCTGATTTAAGTTCACAAGTTTGATTTGAACTATTATCAACAAATTTTTCCTCAAATTTTCGAAAATCTCGTAAAAATTAACAAAAAAAACTTTTTAAAAACTATAGATTTTGGAAGTAATTACAAAATAATACCGCCATTTTTTTTTCCGTTTCACACTCTTTTCTCTCATAAACCTATTTTAGTATTCCCAAGTCATTTTTATCATTTTTCCCAGCATTCTATGCATCTTTCCCACTTAAAATTGAAACTGGAAGTACACACATCCTTCTCAGAAATTCTGGTTGCAACTGCATTTAATTAGTTATGCTTCACTGAGGTTAATAACTTTCAAAAGAGATACTCTCTTGTGGAAGTGAACGGAAGGGGAGGGAGGGCTGCCAGATTAGTGTGGCCTACTGATCTGGACAACTATGGCTACTTTACTTTTTTTTCTACCCTGCTGAGGAGTGATCAACCACACAGGGTCCTGGTGCTGACCATATAAACCTACTGGACTGGACAGATATATGGCTCTGAGCTTGATTATGGATCCTGATTTTGCTGCACTGGTGGGCTTCTGTGGAGGGAAAATCTTTCACTGTGTTTTCTGTTTGTTTGTGGGTTGACAGCCCCAAGTGAATAGATTCACAGGATATGTTTATCAGCTGGTGGATAATCCTGAGCAGAAGTCATCGCAGGCACCTGAACTCTTTGCTTCTATTGGCATCGTCAAATTCTACATTGGAGGAAGTCTTCCAGTGTAGATGGCTTCAGCCTTTAGTAGTGGGGGAACGGGTCTTTGCCCCATGTCTGCGATTAGGGGGCTGTTTGATATTGTCGGCATTTCCTCTCTCAATAAACATAGTTTCTTTAAACATCCCACTAACCATTTTCTCTCCATAGGTAGTTGGAATGTGAGGACTCTGCACAGAGCTTTTTCTCTTGATGTCCTCACACAAGAATTCCACCGTTATAATTTAGATATTCTCGGCTTTCAAGAGACCAGATGGACAGATAAGATTCAGATTCTTAAAAATAATCTTAAATTTCTCTTTTCAGGGAGGGACGACAATAAGCATCACCAAGGTGTGGGTCTGCTTCTCAGCAGACACGTTAGCGATGCTCTTCTAGGATATGAGTGCATTAATGAAAGGTTTCTTACAGCAAAATTTCAGACAAGCGTTAAAGACTTGAATGTTATCTGCTGTTATGCCCCCACTGAGGATGCCGATGAGGATGAGAAGGATAGGTTTTATGAACAACTTCAGGATATTTTGAATTCTGTCAAGAAAGGAGATATCACCCTTGTTCTTAGTGACTTCAATGCCAAAGTTGGTACTGACTCTGACCTTTGGGGAGGAGTAATAGGCCCTTTTGGTATTGGTAGCTGCAATGGCAATGGGCAACGTCTCCTACAGGTAAGTAAACTCAATGGATTCAGAATAACTAACACTTATTACAAACACCACGACATACATAAGTACACATGGGTTTCACCTGATGGGCTGCATAAGAATATGATTGATTACATATTAATTAACAGCAAATGGGCTAGTTCTGTTAGGAATACCAGGGCATATAGGGGAGCTGAAATTGGATTGGACCATTACCTTGTTAAAGTGTGTTGCAACTTAAACTTAAAAAGAGTTGTGCTAGGGTTAAAAAATTTACTTTTAATACTGAAGCTCTGAAAGATCCAGTTATAGCCAAAGCTTACCATGATAGGTTACTTAGTCATTATGACAGTCATGGTTTACTTACTACTGAAGTTGAGGAAGAATGGGATCATTTTAAACAGGCTTTTTTGGACACTAACAGTACTCTTTTAGGAAAAAAGGAGCAGAAGAGGCAAAATTATCTGAGTGATAAGGCACTTGAGCTTATTTCGGAAAAAAAGAACTGCAGGAATGTCCTTAATCAATACCCTACTAGTCCTAATAGAAAGCATTACAGAGACCTTAATAAACTTGTAAAGGATCAGTTAGCTGCTGATAAGAATCTTTGGCTTGATGGTTTGGCTGACAAAGCCGAAAGCAGTTAGACAGCACAACAGCAGAGAGCTGTACCAGATAGTTAATGTTTTGTGTGGTAGAAAACGGACAGGCATACAAGGATTGAAGGATAAACAAGGTAAGGTTATAGAAGGGGAGGATTCTGTCATGGCTAGGTGGGCTGAGCATTTCAGTGATGTTCTAAACAATGTAGTTAGTTCTACTCCCATTGTTTGCAATGATGATAGATGCATTGGTGGCTTTAATGTTGGCCCTATAACACAATCTGAAGTTATTTTGGCTGTTTCTAAACTTAAACTTCATAAATCCCCAGGGGTAGATGAAATTACTACGGAAATGCTTAGAGCTGGGAATGTTTCGGTTACCACTTGGATGACTGAAATTCTGAATATCTTTTATGATAAAGGCATGGTTCCTAAGGATTTTACCAGAGCTATTGTTATCCCTATTTTCAAAAAAGGTGATCGCAGTTCTTGTGATAACTATAGGGGTATCAGCCTACTCTCTGTTCCAGGTAAAGTTCTTTCCATGATTGTGCTTAATAGAATTAAGAATCTGGTTGACAGTCAATTGCGTGATGAGCAATGTGGATTCAGAAGTGGTAGGGGATGTGTGGATCAGATATTTTCACTTAGGCAGATTCTTGAGAAATGTTTAGAGTTTCAGAAACCTTTGGTTGCTAGCTTTGTTGATTTCAAAATGGCTTTTGACTCTGTTGATCGTCATAATTTGTGGTTGATTGTGAAATCATATGGTATACCAGACAAGTTAGTTAACATTATGAAAGCTCTCTATAATAACACTGAGTCGTGTGTGAGAGTTGCTAAGGCTTGTAGCAATTGGTTTAGCATTACTTCTGGTGTTCGACAAGGTGCATTTTGTCTCCTTTTCTCTTTAGCTTGGTTATTGATTATGTTATGCGAAATTCACTTCAAGGGAAAGATTTTGGCCTTAAATGGGCTGGAGATACGAAAATTTCTGATTTAGATTATGCTGATGATTTAGCCCTTTTGGCAAATGATGTTGATGAGATGAACTCTTTCATTCGAGCTGTTGATGAGACTGGTAGTAGAGTAGGTTTGGTTATAAACAGAGGGAAAACTAAAGTGATGAAAATTGGTCAGGCAGGTTGTGATGCAGTTCATCTGAATGGTTGCAGTCTTGAGCAGGTGTCACAGTTTAATTATCTTGGGAGCTATGTAACAGATAATGGTGATGTGCGGCATGAGATTAACAGACGAATAGGGATTGCTGCCGGGACTTTTAAGAACCTATGGAGAGTGTGGAGAAATAGGCGTATACACCTAAAGACTAAAATTAGACTGTATAATAGTTTGGTTCTTTCTAGGGTTAGTTATGGTAGTGAAACTTGGACACTTTGTAAACAAGATAACAGGAAACTAGATGCTTTTGATTCCAGATGCTTACGCAGTATCTTGGGCATTAGGTGGTTCAACTTTGTAACTAATGATGAGATTAGGCAAAGGAGTTTGCAACCTCCTTTAAGCAGCATATTGTGCAGAGAGAGACTCCGTTGGTTTGGCCATGTTGCCCGTATGAATAATTATAGATTGGTGAATAGGGTTATGAACAGTGTGCCTAAAGGCCTCAGAAAGAAGGGGAGACCTAGGATGCGGTGGGCAGACAATGTCAAACAGGACCTTGTTAGAATTGGTGTGCAGTGGCCAGATGCAGTAGATGTAGCTCAGGATAGACTTGCTTGGAGAACTAAATTGCATGGTCTGGTTGGACCTCCGTAGCCCATGGCTGCTTGATGATGATGATGATGATGGTGATGATGATGGTGGTGGTGATGATGATGATGATGCAAACAAGACATAGAAAGCTGACACATGCAATATCCGTTACATGTGCTATAAGTGTTGTTTACAGCTTTGGTCCAGCATATTGGATATCCTTTGTAAAGTCAGTATTTATATTTTTATATTTAAATCTTTTCTGGAAATTAGCAATCTTTGGACCGATCGATAAGTATTGTTTTTTTCCATAGTTATGCTACATCGTATGGCTGGCCTACAACTTGTTGCTGCGGATATTTTAACATCGCATTAGGCTATGTGTTAATTTTTATTTTATTATTTATTATTTTTCTAGTAAAACTTTGATCTAGTATCATTTTCTGAAAATTAATGAGGTCTTGGATGTGAAAGCAAATTAATTTCTGTAGATTTACTTCTGTTAGTTAGTGATCTTTCAATCACTGATTTATTGATCTTTCTGAGTCATGCTAGATCGGAGGCCAGCTTAAAAGTTGTTGCAGATATTTTATTTAACATACCATTATATTATATGTAACTTTTCTTTTTCTTTTTTTTTTTAGTAAAAAATTTTGAGCTTCTAACATTTTCTGAAAATGAATGTCTTGGATAAGCAATGAAATAGGCTTCACTGCTACAGAAATCAGACGTCATGTGGGAGGGTAATTTCAGGAAAGCATCCCCTCCGCTAAAGTCACGCAAAAAGTTTTACCCCCCCCCCCCTCTAAAAAATAACTTCTTTTTTTAAATTACAAGTTTTTATGTTTATATTGAATGATTTTACCCCCCAATACCTTGACTGTGCCACACAGATATAATGCTATTTTCTTTTTGCATTGGCGCACAAACCTTTCTGCACTTAGGCAAGATCACCAAACTTCAAAATCCCAAAAAAAATTCATAATGTTTAGCAAAAAAAGCAGCCAAGAAAGTATTTTTTTTCTATTTCATAACCAGTTCAGAAAATCCCCTGAATGTGACAAGTTCAAGTCATGTTGTATAACACTGGCCGTGTGTAAAATATACGATACTGAAAAGAATCATTAAAAGAAATAAAAATCATATTTCAGGTTGAATATTATATTATTCAGGAGGAAATTTCCTTTTGATAAATATATAATTTAACTATTTTTATTCCCTACCGGGACTTTTAAGAATCTATGGAGATTGTGGAGAAATAGGTGTATACACCTAAAGACTAAAATTAGACTCTATAATAGCTTAGTTCTTTCTAGGGTTAGTTATGGCAGTGAAACTTGGACACTGTGTAAACAAGATAACAGGAAACTAGATGCTTTTGATTCTAGATGCTTACATAGTATCTTGGGTATTAGGTGGTTTAACTTTGCAACTAATGATGAGGTTAGGCAAAGGAGTCGGCAACCTCCTTTAAGCAGCGTAATGTGCAGAAAGAGACTCTGCTGGTTTGGCCACATTGCCCGTATGGATAATTGTAGATTGGGGAATAGGGTTGTAAACAGTGTGCCTAGAGCCCACAGAAAGAGGGGAGACCTAGGATGCGGTGGGCAGACAATGTCAAACAGGACCTTGTTAGAATTGGTGTGCAGTGGCCGGATGCAGCAGATGTAGCTCAGGACAGATATTCTTGGAGAATTCAACTGCACAGTCTGGTTGGACCTCTGTAGCCCATGGCTGTTTGAAGATGATGATGATGATTTTTATTCAGCAGGTTTTCCAAAATGTAACCATAACTGTATAGTGCAATCTTTTTTTCACCATATCACATTGGAAAAGGCTTATTAAAATCAATATGCTTGCAAATTTATTTATATTATTTATTTTCATAAAATTTGTAATTAAATTCTGTTTAATTTCGTATATAACATGACCTATTTCCGTTGATTGGTTATTTTTTTTAAAAATTCTAAAGTTGACTTGTTTATTTGACTCAGCACAATTGGTTCAAAACCTGGAATTTTCTCAAAGTATGGTACCAAGAAAAAAATTACAAAATGAGAAAAACATTTACTTAAAACCAAAAAAAAATTTTTTTTTTGTTATTCAGAAATATATAGTCATTTTATTCATATGCATTGTAATCATTTTTGTCTATTAGTTTTTTTTAAAATAAATTTTTATTAGTGTTGCCAGATGCATTTTTTTACTACGTGACTAAAAAACTCATTAAAATAAAACATAACGTCTTTTTTACTAAATACTTGATTTTCAGAAAATCCAAAAATAAATGCTGATTAATTTGGCATACAACATGCCATAATTCCTTTCATTGGGTATTTAGCAAAAAATGTTCTAAAGTTAAAGTTTTTTTTGGCTGAGCATAGGAAGAAAATAACTTGGCCTCTGGATGGAAACCTGTTTTTCAGGCTGGACACTGGAAGGGTTAATTACCAAGTGTTAATGTCTGCCTTTGCATAGTTCAGAAAAAAAAAAACAGTTCATTGCTCAAAGAAAAGGCCCAACCAATACTTTCTATTATTTTTAATTGATTTGATTTACAATTGGATTGGTATGGCTACAATTGATTTAAGTATTACACAGTATTATTGTTATATGCTATCAGTCTGCAACTTACCATTTACGATCTTGACTACTTTTCAGATTTTAATGGTCCTTTGCTTATCTCTTATAGTATTACTGTTGATTAAATTGATTAATTACTCTGCTTATAGTTGTATTATGAAGAACTTAAAAAATAGCAGAACACAATATTGTACACAACAAAAATATTATTGCAACACACTGTATGGGGAAATAGAATAAGATATTACTTTTTGGTAAGCATTGCTTTGAATTTCAGAAACAGGACTGCTGTTTTCTGTCTTCTCTATTTCTTTGTTCAACTTTTGGATAGTTTTATTTCTGCTTTCCAATTCTTTATGTGCTTCCTTCAGTTGCTCCTTAATATCCACCAACTGAAAATAATGATTTTAACACACGATTACAATAATTTCATATACAATACAAACTTATCAAATACTTAAATGTAAACAACAAATATATTGCTAGTGCTTATAAAAAAATAGCATATATGGAAATAGCAACTTTGACTTGCACAATGCTAAGAGCATGAGAATGAAGCATGAAAAATACAAAAGAGAAATATACTAGTCATTAAACTGATGAAATCTAAAGAAAGCCTGGGGACATTTATTCTGTTCAAATAAAAAATAGCAGAAATTTGATCACAGAAAAGTCAATTAGCAAATAAATTTTTAAACAAAAAGAACCACATAATTGTTTTCATACTTTGATGCCCTTCAAAGGAATAAAAGAATGCTCATGAAATGATAAGCTATTAATAGTAAATCGTGATAAAGAATTGGAAGAATTGCAATATTAATTTAGAACAAAGGGACAAGGGGGGGGGGAGTAATTTTTCCATTATTTGTTTATGGAAAATGTTGAGTTATGTGCTGCAAAAATTCTTTTAAAGTTGAAAGTTTTGACTACTTTTCAGTAGCATGATAAACACTAGAGATAAGTTGGGCTCATTTTTGAGCCCAAGTCTAAACTACTTTGATAATTAATGAGAACAAGACAGAGAAGAAAAAAAAACTGAACAATCATAAAGCATACACACAGAAATGCAGGACCAAACCATTTTTTTGTGTGTTATATTTACTGTACTATTTTTTTTAATTTTATATTAATGAGTTAAACCCATGGTAAAAGTTTTTTCAGATACTTCTTCAGGGATCAGTCCCACCTCTGGCAACTAGGAACCTGATCTGTTACCACAACAGGGTTAGAACTAAGTGGGACTACCCTACCAAATTTGGGACTGCTCACTCAAGTAGATACGGAACCACAGGAAAGCTGACAATTTCTGCCACCAATGATGTCACAAGTGTCAACCCATCCATTGGCCTGTCCACCCATTCTGAATTACGGCTATTATATAATATGATTTTTTGCATTATAGGTTATTAAAGTTATTTGGAGTCAAATTTAAACTCAAATGTTATTTGGAACTAAAAAATATTAGAAATAACTCAAAGAAAATTAAAATTTTTGATTAAAATCATTACAAATGCTATGGCAATGGTGAAGTCTCCAAGGAAGCAATGCTTCCCTTAAAATTATCATCAATAAAAAGAAAAATATATACTATTATACTATTATAAATGTTTAACATAAAAGTATTTTCACAACTTTAGTAAGTTCATTCTAACATTAATTTTACATTTACATAATATTCTTTAAATTTCCTTGTTGTATTATGCTGCATAATAAAGAGAGGTGCTAATTTGACAAGCTAGTCAAGCTAGAAGTGTATTAAAACTACACTGCTACTGTAGTGGACATTGTATTTCACAGCAGAAGTCCTGATTTCCATATTAAACAAGGAGCAATTTCTCTCATGACTGCAGTATATCTACTCACTTTCTAGTGCTGTATTGTGTTCCACAACTTTCATTAACCAGTCACTATCTGCTAGAGGCTGACTGTTCACTCTATGATTGGTTGCCACCATTATTGATAGTGTCACTGAAGATGCAAGGATCAATAGTGGTTCATCAACGCGTAATCTTTTTTCTTTTGAAAAAGGGGAAATCCTCCTTTTTCATTTAGTGCCCTCTGTTCAGCTTTCATTAATTCGAAATTATAAACGAATTTCTTATGTAGTATTGCTCTGTCCACAAATGTAATCATGCCCTTTCATGATCAGATATCATCTAAGCCTAATTGCACTGATGGCATTTGCAGAAGTGATTTATAACATTTTGACTGTATTTTACTGTTCACATCATTACCATAATAAATAGACATAATTTTATTAATACTACATGTATAATAGAAAACATATAAAACATTTTTATAGATAAAGTAGAGTAATCTACTAACTACAACTTTAACATCATTACCATAATAAATAGATATTTTATTTCTCTTATATATATAATAGAATTTACATTTATAATTATATTTTTATGTATAATAGAAAACATACAAAGAAAAAAACTCACATCAAGATCACAATCTGCTGTTTTTAAAAATAGCAGTTTTTTTGTAATTTTTCAGGAAATTTTTGTAACTTTAAAGAAAAATTTATTGATAATAGAGCAAATCAAACTTGTGAGCTAAAATCAGAAGATTGCTTCAGCAAAGAATAACGCTAACAAACAAATCGGCAATACTGTTTAGCACGTCAAAGAAATGGTAATCAGATGGCTTTAACAAATTATTTATATTGTAGTTTAATAAAATATGCATCAAATGAAAAAAAGAAAATATTATTTCTCACACTTGAATTAAGTATTTTTAAAAGTATATTTAAGAACTTTTTCAAAGAGCGATTTTATTTTTTTTAAATTGAAGCCTGAAATTTTTTGCTTGAAAGTATTATTTATTTTTAGGACACCTTGTCCAGCTGGCCCAGTTATTTTTATCTGATTTTATCATTTCTGAAAAAAAAAATTCAAATTTACACTTTTTACACTTCTCATCCCTCACCATGCTACCTACCTCAGCATCTAGGAAATTACTTTTCTGCACGTTTTCCCAGAATCCATCTGTTATGGCTTTTACCAAATGAAAAAGTCACTTAAATTCACAGTTCTTAATCTTATCATCTCTCTTCATGCTACATATCTCATTATCTAGAAAATTACTTCTCTCTATATCATTTATTGAAAATCTTCTATTGTGGCTTTCGCCAAACTCCACAAAAGTTTTATGTGAATTATCTTTATCTGTATGCAGCACATTAATTACTCTGTTAACATTAATTATGCCTTATCCTTACCAAAATTACTGCTCAAAACTTCATTCTTTGTATGGTTTTTGCAGTCTATAAATGGTAGCTAGGTAGTTACTGGAAGGAGAGCTATGCACCAATCCCCTGTGATGACGCATAGAACCGGTCAGGCCTAGCACCTAATGTCTGACCCCGCCTTCTCGTGGTGCAGACCATTAGTACCTTTCAAAAGGGATACTCTCTTGTGGAAGTGAACAGAAGGGGAGGGCTGCCAGATTAGTGTGGCCTACTGATCTGGACAACTCTGGCTACTTTTCTTTTTTTTTCTACCTTGCTGAGGAGTGGTCAACCACACAGGGTCCTGGTGCTGACCATATAAACCCACTGGACAGATATATGGCTCTGAGCTTGATTATGGATCCTGATTTTGCTGCACTGGTGGGCTTCTGTGGAGGGAAAATCTTCCGCTGTGTTTTCTGTTTGTTTGTGGGTTGACAGCCCTTAGTGAATAGATTCACAAGATATGTTTATCAGCTGGTGGATAATCCTGAGCAGAGGTCATCGCAGGCACCTGAACTCTTTGCTTCTATTGGCATCATCAAATTTTACATTGGAGGAAGTTTTCCAGTGTAGGTGGCTTCAGCCTTTAGTGGTGGGGAAACGGGTCTTTGCCCCATGTCTGTGATTAGAGGGCTGTATGATATTGCCGGCATTCCCTCTATCAATAAACATAGTTTCTTTAAACATCCCACTACCCATTTTCTCTCCATAGGTAGTTGAAATGTGAGGACTCTGCACAGAGCTTTTTCTCTTGATGTCCTCACACAAGAATTCCACCATTATAATTTAGATATTCTCGGCTTGCAAGAGACCAGATGGACAGATAAAGGGCAGATTCTTAAAAATAATCTTAAATTTCTCTTTTCAGGGAGGAATGATAATAAGCATCACCAAGGCATGGGTCTGCTTCTCAGCAGACACGCTAGTGATGCTCTTCTAGGATATGAGTGCATTAATGAAAGGTTTCTTACAGCAAAATTTCAGACAAGCGTTAAAGACTTGAATGTTATCTGCTGTTATGCTCCCACTGAGGATGCCAATGAGGATGAGAAGGATAGGTTTTATGGGCAACTTCAGGATATTTTGAATCCTGTCAGTACCAACTTTGGCATTGAAGTCACCTAGAACAAGGGTAATATCTCCTTTCTTGACAGAATTCAAAATATCCTGAAGTTGCCCATAAAATTTATCCTTCTCATCCTCATCGGCATCCTCAGTGGGGGCATAACAGCAGATAACATTCAAGTCTTTAATGCTTGTCTGAAATTTTGCTGTAAGAAACCTTTCATTAATGCACTCGTATCCTATAAGAGCATCACTAGCATGTCTGCTGAGCAGCAGACCTATGCCTTGGTGATGTTTTCCATCCTCCCTCCCTGTAAAGAGAAATTTAAAGTTATTTTTAAGTATCTCACCTTTACCTGTCCATCTGGTTTCTTGCAAGCCTAGAATATCTAGGTTATAGTGCTGGAAGTCCTGCGTAAGGACATCAAGAGAATAATCTCTATATAATGTCCTCACGTTCCACATTCCTGCAGAGAGAAAATGATTAGTAAGATTTTTAAAGAAACTAGGTTTATTGAGATAGTTAGGACCAACGATATCAAACAGCCCCCTGATCGCAGACATGGGGCAAAGACCTGTTCCTCCTCCGCTAAACATTGAAATCACCAATGCTGGTAGGAACTTCAGGCACCACCTTTTCAAGTCGACTTTTTCAAGAGCCATATGGCCTGCCTGAGACACATTACTCCAGTTTAGGCTTGACGATGCTCAACTAGCTAAGTAAGGTTCAGGTACCTGCGATGGCCTCTGATTAGGATTATCCACCAGCTGATATAAGGTATCCCATGCCTCTGTTCACTTAGGGCTGGCAACCCAGAAGCAAACAGAAAACACAGCGGCAGATTCTCCCTCAGCAGAGGCCCACCAGTGCAGCAAGTCCAGGATCCATAATCAAGCTCAAATCCATAAACAAGTCCAGTCTAGGTATAAATGGTCAGCACCAGGACCCTATGAAGTTGACCACTCCTCAGCAGGGTTGAAAAAAAAAAGAAAGAGGTGGCCATAGATGACCAGATCAGTAGGCCATACTAAACTGGCAGCCCTCCCTTTCCATTCCCTTCCAAAAGAGAATATCTCTTTTGAAAGGTACTAACGGTCTGCACCACGAGAAAGCAGGGTCAGACATTAGGTGCTAGACCTGGCCGGTTCTGTGCATCATCACTAGGGATTGGTATACAGCTCTCCTTCCAGTTTATGCCTAGCTACCATTTACAGACCATTTAAATATATGTTTTGATATTTCAAAATATTTCTTCAAATATTTGCAAACACACCTACCCCAACTAGTCAACATGAGAAATGGAAATCTTTAAATAAATTATTATTGTATGCTATTTATTTTCATTCAAGACAATTGCTAAATGCTAAGTATTGTTTTAAATTACATGTGAAAGAAATTATCTCTACTATTCAAAATAGGTTGTATTAATAATTTTCTTAGCAGCTTTTCACATTATCTGTTTATGAATTAAACTGGTTACAGCATTATGAGAAATACCTAGCAAAATATTACAAAAAAGGTTTTAATGCAACTTTTCCTATTAATTCGTCTTTTTCCCCCACTCTCTTTTCATGTTGTTTCTTTTTTATACTTCAGTATATTTACTTGCAAGGGGAAAGATGTGTATGCGACTGAAACATTAACATTTTACAGCTGAAACACATGTGAAACACAGGTCTTCTTCCATCTAAAGCCAGCATTGTACACCTTTGAAATATCTTTGACTTTATTCAATGTCTTAACTAGAGTTTTACTACTTTTCTCCTCAAAATTTTATAGTTTTCTGCAAATTTCAGCAGATTTGAAACTGAGTTTAAAAACAAAAAGTGAATATGCCATAATAAAATTAAAATTCTTCATTTTACATTGAACACATTTTCCATAGTGATGTCCAACTCCAATTGTGAATTAATTTATAACTTAGAATGGATAATGGAAATGGATAAAACATTTATTCTATACTTTTAACATTAAAAAAAAGGTAAGATAATTTATTTCAAAAGCATTTAAAAAGATTAATCTTTAATATAACAAATATCATTTAATGTTTTGTTATTTGTACTAAAGAATTCATCTAAATATACCATACCTCTTGTTCCAATAGCTTCTTTTGCTCCTGTTCTCTCAATAAAGATTCCTTGAGTTCTTCAAATTCTACCTTAAACTCAGTATTTACAGAAACTGTTCTGTGCCTTTGTTCTTCTATGCGAGATTTTAAGGCTGATATCTGAAGCAGTTGATCAGTCACTTGTTTCTGGAGGGCTGCATTTTCATGATTTAATTCCTGCAATACCATAAATAATGAAAAATATTATTCTTTATAAATATGTATTTTTTGCATAGCAATGACTGATCTATCCACCTTTCCACTATTACACTGTTCATATATTACTATTAATAAATGAAATTAAAAACCTGCACTTTTTCATTTGTCAAAATAACAAAAACTATAATAGTAATAACATACAATACCACATAAAACACATTACCCAACATATGTATTACTGAAAACTTCAGATGATTTTACTTTTAGTAGTGTTCTGCAACAAGTCTACTGTAAGAGTTAAATTTGCTAAATAAAAATAATATCTTGAGTTAATTTATCTAAAATTATGCAGCTAATATTATATTTTTTTCAGCACAAGAAGTACTCAGATTTTGAGAAATTGCAGAAAACATACAATAAATAGCCAAACATTTAGAATGAGCAAATCAAAGAAAAAGGGTTAAAAAAATTTACTTGATACAACTACTTGATAATTTTATATTATTATTATTGCTCTATTATTTTATATTTTTGGTCATTATAAATGATCAGAAATTATGACCACTTTTACTACTGATCTATAATAACCAAAAACTATGACCATTATTATTCCTGAAACTAATGCAACTAAAGCTGCATGTAAAACTAATTTTTCATTGTTACTTCCTGAAAAAGAAATTAGCGATGAGATATTTACATAGCCATTATAGTCAAAAACATGTCACATCATTTGTGCCAGTTTTCATTTCATCCACACCTAAGTCACCTCTGACATCATTTTTCAGCAAATACTTACATATTATATTTATCATATATATATATAGCTAACTGCAAATGAATGAATGACTGATAATGATTTGAATGAATAAATTAATTTTCAGATTAATTTTGAATCCAGATACATTTCAACTCAGAAAAAAATAACAAAATCTGACAATTCCTTCAAGTATGAATAGAATCCATAATTTAATCCAACTATGATACAGTCTTAATACTGAATCCACTTCTAAGATCTCAGAAAACATAACAGACTGAAGACCCAAACTTTTCTTCAACTTATAAATGTCACGTTTGAATTTCACTGTGATTAAGTGTGCTAGAATGATGAAACTTGGTGTCTAAGGTTAATCAATAACACAGATTTCATAAAATACAGCCTTAGACTTTGATAAATCTTTCAAAGTCAACAGAAGTTAACTTTAAATTTAACTATGTGTAGATGTGCTTAAACGATGAAACTTTGCATCTTATAAATAATTAACAGTTATTGAAACATAGCAATACGAGATTCCACAAACTTTCATTATCAAAATAACAATTAATGGCAATTGGAGGTCATTTTCAATCTGAAATGCAGATTACTAGAAACTAGAGGTTGTTTTCAATCTAACAAAAATGCAGATTACTAGAAACTAGAGGTCATTTTCAATCTAACAAAAATGTAGCTTACTAGAAACTAAAGGTCATTTTCAATCTAACGGAAATACAGATTACTAAAAAAAGTGGTCATTAACAACTAGCTGAAATGCGGAACACTAGAAACATGAATGAAATCAGGTATCATATTAAATGCAGTTAAAGAACCCAAAGAAATTTTTAAAATGCAAAAACTGGTAGAATAAAAGCATTTGTCAGATAAAAGATGTCTGAGTATGAGGGACTTGGATGATAGTGATAACTACAGAATATACTATGTTCAAAATTAAAAGTAGATCAATCAAAATACGACAAAAATAATCAATTAAAATAAGCTGAATAGTTAAAATGCTGTCACAAACCTTGTACACAGATTGATTGTCCACCAAAAAAAAATGCAATAGAAATCCATGATCTATGAGGAGCTGAGTAAGTACAACTTCCTCTTTGAGATTCTTGCAAAAAACAAGACCACTACAGTTTGATAACAGGCTTGATCTGGAATCTTTACCATTGTGCCCACAACTTAAAGGCAAAACACTGCCAGAAGTTAATGTAAGGAACCAATAGTGGAGAGCATGGTAGGAGTGTGGTCAAGCTGGCAGCAGCATATGCTAAGCTACTGCTCCTGATGCAAGCATATCTGGGCAATTGACAGAACTGGTGGCAACCAGATGATGAAGTTGCTGGTGAATCTGGAAAGAATAGGGTGAGACCTCAAAATCACAACCTGTTCTTCCTAAAAATTCCTTTCAAGAATCCTCCATTTCAGTGAAACCAAGGCCATCTTTACTTATGGTTAGAGTGGCCAGAAAGTCTCTTTTAAAGAGAACATATTCTCTTTTTATTTTCATTCAGATCTTTTTCATGTTTTAGAAAAATATTTTCTCTGTTTTTCAATTACTAGCAATATTTTTACTCCTAAAAAATTTAATGACAAACAAATTTAATATATTAGAATGTTACAAAATATTCAAAAATAACTTAAAATTCTCTGTCATTGAGCAATAATATTTTTTTATTGCTCAACAGAGAATTTTAAGTTATCTTTAATTAATTTCTGAGCAAGAAGGTCCTTTTAATTGTTACAAAAAATATTTAAAAAAATTTTTAATTACTGATCGAATTTTAATAATTGAACAGAATCCTTGAAGACTGAATGGAAACCAAATTGTTGAATTTAAATGACATTTATTTCCCTATGTGACATATATTCAAAAAGAATAAAACAAGTTCAAATATAAAATTTAATCAGAAATTATATAAAGTTTCAGATAAATCACTGAAATACAAAATAGTTTTATATTTGGTTTTATCCTTTTAGAAGCCCAACAACTATTTTTAAGTGTTCATAATGTACATCAGTTGTCAGCAACCCATAACCCATGGGACAGTTTGTGACCTGCTGCCACAATTCTGCTATTACATTAAATGAAAAAAAAATATCAATTTAAGATACTTTTACTAACAATATTTTTTAACTTATGGGCATAATATTATTGTTTAAGTTTTTCAATGTTTCAAAACCAACCACTAAAATGTCTGTTGGGGTAATTAATAACAAAACTGCTCAAGAACCTCAAGAAAAATGAATCTAAGTATAATTTCCTCCTTTTTGAGTATCACTTCCACCAAACTTTTTTTGCATTACAAAACTAATATTTGCTCTTTCATCAGCATTTGTTAATCTCTATTCATGTGAAAAACATAATTGCAAATGATGCTACCTCAGTGGTATTATGTTGGGTTATGGTGATACTGTAACTGCCAGGAGCATGTTTTTTTTCTATGTTGTGTGAGAAATCAGGACAAGCCTGATAGAGCTTTTAGGTCATCTATATCCTTTGTGTAAGGGAGTACATTTTAAAATAAGCTGACAAATGAAAATCCATATTATTCTGTTAAACCAAAAGCTAAAAAATATTTACTATATTGATCAATTCTAACCAATTAAGTTCAGAAACAATGAAACCATTACAAATTAGTGCAATATTTAGAATGGTTTGAACTTCCAAAATTGAAAAGTTATAAATATATGCATTAAAATTATACAACTGACACTGGTTCTTACATTTTACAAAGAACCGTGTAGTAACCTGCTATCAAAAAACGTTGTCAATCACTGGTGTAGACTGTTTGAACTGAGGTACTAATTTCACATTTGTTATCACTAACTTATGACATTTACTGCAATAAGGTCTTTTTTAAATCCATCACCATTAACTCAAGTTGCTAATGCTGAATTTGGATATATGAAGTTCATAAAATAGTCAACCAATTAAATACATACTTCATAATTTTATTTTGCAATCATTATAAATCACTATTTCTAGGAACTCTATATTACACAAATTTAACACTTATATTGCTTGAATTGGCTTGAATTGGAACAAGTGTGAAGCAGTCTCAACAATATTTCTTTCCTTTTTTCATTTGAATCCAGTCTCTCAACAGTTCATCAATATCAAAATAGGTGCAAATTTTTATTACATTTTAATTAAATACTACTGAGTAATCTTGTTTTCAAAAATTTATTATTCACTATCAAACAGGTAGAGCATTTTTAAAAATCCAACAGAACTAAATTTCATTCCAAATGTCAATGTTTTCCACTAACAATGTTCAGAATGCAAATGTCGAGAGAATATTCTCAATAATAGGAGAACAATACATAAAGCAAAGAAAAAAATTAAAAATACCTGCTTTATGTGCAACACTGACTGTGACTTAAAATTGCAAGGAATTGCTTTATAGTTAAAAGGCTTTTAAAGAAAATGAAGTGAAAGAACAAATATCACACATTCAAAATTCAGATATATGTGTTAGTGAAATGAATGGAATGTGAAAAAACAAAAAAAGTTTGGGAATTGCAGATCTATAGAATAGACTGACTTAGTACTCAGGTTTGCTAAACCATTACATTAGTTAGAGTTCTTTCTATCTTCAATTTTGGGTAACATTAACAAAAATTACAGAATGTAATCCTTTAAAACTATGAATGGATGAAAAGGTTATGCCTACTTCTTCAGCTGTTTTTAGCTTTCTAAAATGAGCATCAAGATCTTTATTTCTTTTAAACAATTCTTCTTCAATATGAGTGAGACGACCAAGTTTTTCTTCAAGTCTTCTTATCTCCAGCCAATGCAGAGAACGAGGTGACATTTCCCAACCATCTTCAACAGACACATGTTGCAATTCCCCATCCTGAGATTCGCTATGAGAGGTGTCATCACTTGGCACAGGACTAGTTGATAAAGAGACAAGATGCATGGCTTCAAGTTGACGGGTTTTTTGTTCTACCTTTGCTTCTAGGAAATGGATCTGTATAAAAACATAGAGAACAAATATTAAGAAATTTAAAATATATGAAAACTAAATACTTAGAGAAAATATTAAAGCATATTTAACAAATGTAACTACAATAACAATAATTTCACCACATTATTTCATAAAAAACTTTTGGAATCATTAATAAATTAGTAATTAAATATTTATTCATTGTCTACCTGCATGAAGATACAAAAGAATGCATGAGGATGTTTGGCTTTTTGGGGATATATGATCCAAAAACAACAGAGATATATCATATCAAATGTGATAAAATGAAAAAGTTGTAAATCACAAAAGACCAACCAAAGTTAAAACACAAATGATTGCAATGACTATAAAAAAAAGAGTTGGGTTGGGTTGTTTTACCTCTGAGTGGCACTTTTTTGCACACAATGGGCTAAATGGCCAGGTCACATGGACCCCGAAGGCTCAGAGAAGGTTGGGGGAGGGGACCCACTGGAATAGCTGTTGGGAGACAGATGGTAGCCTCCCGTCAAGGCCATCCAGCGTGTTCTTTAACGTGCACAGGGTATGGCTCTCCCGCACACGGGGACACGGCTTAACGTCCCATCCGACGGACGGCGGCCTTTCCAAGCCCATCGGTGTCCCCTACTGACCGTGGGCAGGGCGGGGTATTTTGCGGTGATAAATCTCAACGCTGACCCAGCTGGGACTCAAACCTGGGAACTACAGATTATGAGCCTGGCACGCTACCGACTGAGCCCCCCCCCCCCCCTCAAAAGAGTAAACACAAACATATGAAAAGATAAAAAAAAGCACACCAGATAAAAAAATTAGTCACCCCCAACAAGATGGTAGAGTTGGCTTGATATACTGGTAGATATCACACCTTTAGCAATGCAGCACCATATATAGAGGCAAGTGACCTTCCATGTGTCTCTGTAGTGCAGTCTCAATGGAGTGCCATTTACATGTTGTTCCTGCTGTGAATCATGGGTTGAAGGAATGACGACAGAGTGGCAAAACGCATTTGGTAGAGCTAAAGGGCATGCTGTGAAGGAAGTAGCAGAGTTTGCTGGTGTTTCAAAATGAACAATCAAAAGAGCGTATAAACAGTGGTATACATCCAATTCAACCACCAATTGTAGATATTAATGTGACCACAAGTTGGTACTCACAGACAGGGACCACCAACAAATATCTCAACTAGTGACTGTAAACCAATCTCAAACCAGACAAGAATTGCTACAGACAGTGGAAGAATCCAATGAAAGACCATATCAGCTTATTTCAGAAAGAACATCATGAAGGGAACTGCATTCCATGGATATTTGGAATGGACTACTTCAGTAGAGACCCATGCTAACAGCTGCACATAAAGCAGCCCAGTTGCAATGGGCTAAGAACTATAGACATTGGACTGCAGCCAAATGGAAAACCATTATCTGGTCAGATGAGGCATGTTCTGTCTGTATTCTAATGATGCAAGGCAGAGTGCATCACAGGAGTAATGAAGCATTCCATCAGGACTGTCTCCAAGGTGTTATTCGAGGTGGTTCTGTGATGTTCTGGGGATACTTTACCTACCATAAGCTAGGCTTATTAGTTGAGGTATCGATCTGTTTAAATTAGGAAGGCTATATTCAGATTCTGGATGGTCAGGTGTTGCCTTTAGTAAAGGACGAACACAACACAGATACTCCAGCATTTCACGATGACAACTGCAGGTTTCACACAGCCAAAAAGGTTTCTGACTGGCAAGAGGAGCATGAGGTAACAAAGGACACCTCGACTGGCCTGCAAAGTCACTGGATGCAAATTCCATTGAAAACCTTTGGGAACATCTGAAACAGAGGATGAAACACTGAAATAGATATTCACATAATCTAGTGAACTACAAGTGCTACTGTCGGAGGAGTGGACTAGAATTGATGTATACTATATTTAGTACTCCATATTTAACAGGATTGCTGCTGTTATTCATGTGAAGGGAGGTGTTACACATTATTAGGTGAGAAATTATAGAGGTGACTAATTTTTTATCCAGTGAGCTTATAACAAAGGGATGAAAACCCTGGTCCAATTGGAATAAGAAGTAAAACATAAAAATTGAAAATCATGGGGTAAAAATGAATGATCATATAAAAGGTGTCAAAGTGTAAAAGGCTGAGATGCTGAACAATGAGAATTAAATGCCATGTCCAGCATTAAAACATGGACATTCAATTAAAATCTGTTTAATGGTTAAAATGGCATCACAGAACTCACACATAGGTTGCTTGTCTCCCCGAAGAACAAAAGAATGTGTTAAAAATGCATGACAATAATAACATTTGCCAGTACAACCTCCTCCTTATTATTCTTATAAAAGACTGCTTAAGAAAAATAGTTGAAAAATCGAAAAATCGAAAGTGTGAATTAAATCGTAAAGAAGATTGCCATGGCTTGGTAACAAGAAGTGATTTGGGGGTAGTTTGTTGTTAATCAGTTCTAACCAAGATTACTATCACTATGCCTGGAGATTGGTAGATAAACATTCTAGAAATATGGTATTTAACTAGTAGTGGAGAGACAGACAGGATATGGCTGATATAGCATATTGCATCTGTCAAGCAATTGCAGTTTGTTTGGGCACCCTCCAGAACTAGATGAGATCTAGTCTTTACTGAGACCAAAGTTTACAGCAAGCTAAGCAAGTAATAGATAATTCTCTACACTGACACAAGTAGGGCTTGAACCTGGGAACTACAGATTATGAGCCTGGAATGCTACTAACTGAGCCAAACTCTGTCCCTGCAGATGGAAAGATCAATGGCTATGAAGTGCAGGTAGTTAAGTAAAAATACATGCTGACACTGGTGTTCAACAAGGAGAGTGGTGGATTTCCAAGCCAGTGCTCTCAGACCCAATCCTGCTCACTGAAGTCCTGCTCCCCAAATAGGATTGTGTTTATTAAGGTCCTCCATGAGAAGAAAGTGGTTGGTTGAAGTTTGATGGTGCATCAGCTACTAGGCTATAATGTACCAAATGAGATAAAGCAGCTAAAATATCCAGAACACAAAACGAAAGTTCAAAGCAAACACTAAGAGCCATAAAAAGAAACAACAATGGAACATAACAGTAATGAGTGTAAATAAATTTTAGAAAATCAAATAACAATTATAAAATGCAAATATGAAGGCAAAAGATTTAATTTAATTAAAATACATACATTTTGCAAATGCTTAAGCAATTTCTAAAATAATAAATTAAAAAATTTAAAAAATAACCAAATATCCAAAACATTATGACCACCTACCCAATATGATGTTGGTCCTCCATGTGCCATCAAAACAGTTCTTACTCAGTGAAGCATAGATGCTACAAGATTCCTAACGGTGTCTTGTGGTATCTGGTACCAACATGTTACCAGCAGATCCTTTAACTCTTATAAGTTACAAGGTTGAGCCGCTACAGATTGGATATGCTGCTCCAACACAAACCACAGATGCTCAATTGAATTGATGTCTGGGGAATTTGGAGGCCAGGGCAATACTTGGAAGTCTTCCTCATGTTCTGTGAACCATTCTCGAACAATCTGGCAGTGTGGCATGACACATTATCCTGCTAAAGAAGGCACTACTAGAGGGGAATACCGTTGCCATGAGAGGATGTACCTGGCTTTGCAATGATGTTTAGGTAGATGGCAGATATCATAGTTTCCTTCACATGAAGGACTGGACTCAGGGTTTCCCAGCAGAACAATGCCCAAAGCATTATACCATTACACTTCTTCCCCTGGCTTTTTTCATCCTACGGTGCATCCTGGTGCCAACACTTACCCAGGTAAGTGAGGCACATGTACCTGGCTGTCCACATTGTGTAACATGAAATGAGATTCGTCAGACCAGATGACCTTCTTCCAATCATTCAAGGTCCAGTTTTGATGCTCGCATGCCCATTGTAGATGCTTTCGACGGTGAACCAAGGTTAGCATGGATATTCAGAGTGGCTTGTGGCTACGCAGCCCCATTTTCATCAGGGTTCGATGTACTGTGTTGTGACACTTTACTCCTGTTGCCAGCATTAAAATTACAGGTGAGTTGTACCACAGTATCCCTTCTGTTGGCTCATACCATATGGGATAGCCTTTGCTCACCTCTAACATTGATGAGCCGTGGTTGGCCCACACCTTACTGGTGGTTCATGGTTTTTCCCTCCTTGGACCACTTTTTGAAGGTACTAACCACTGCTGAATGTGAGCACCCCACAAGCCTTGCTGTCTCAGAAATGCTCTGACCCAGTCTGGCCATTACAATTTGGCCTTTGTCAAACTAACTTAAGTCTGCTGCCTTTTTCATCTGAAGAACAATAACAACACTGATTAACAGAGCTCAGTATCAGGTGTTATTTATACTGTTTCATGACATTCACATGCACCATTGTTTACCTGCAGTTGCTTCAATTTGCATAAAGATGCACTGGTCATAATGTTTTGGCTCTTTGATGTACCTATCTTCCTGTTTACTCCATGAAATGCAAAAAATAAAAGCAAAAAAAAAAGCTGTCAAATTTTTTTTCAGTTGGTAAGAGAAATCAATTTTGGAACCCTGTCTTTCTTTGAAGTTTATATGAAGCCAAGAAGTGATTTCATCATTGGTCAGCTGGAAGGAGAGCTGTGCACCAATCCCTGTGGTGATGCCCAGAACCAGCTAGGCCTAGAACCAAAAGTCTGACCTCACCTTCTTGCGGTGCTGGCTATTAGTACCTTTCAAAACAGATATTCTTTTCTGAAAAGGAACAGAAGGGGAGGGCTGCCAGATCAGTATGGCCTATTGATCTGGTCATCTATGGCCACATTTCCTTTATTTCTTTCTGCTTGACTGAGGAGTGATCAACTTCATAGAGTCTTGGTATTAATCATTTAAACTCAAGAGACTACCTCATGGCTTTGAGCTCGATTATGGATCTTGCACTTGATGCACTAGTGGGCCTCTGTTGAGGGAAAATCTTCATGTGTGTGTGTTCTATTTGCCCATGGGTTGCCAGGTTTAGTGAACAGATGCACAGGATAACTTAAATTAGCTGGTGGGTAATCCTGATCAGAAGCCATCACAGCATCTGAACCCTTATTATTATGGGCATTGCCAACCTATTCTAGAGTAATGTGTCTCAGACAGGTCCATTTCTATTTTGATTCTGGTTCTTGAAAAGGCCTACTTGTAACTGTTGCACTGATAGCTTAAGTCTTTAGCAGTGGACTGGGTTGTTTTACTTCTGAGCAGCAATTTTTTGCACACAATGGGCTAAATGGCCAAGTCACAAGGACTGCTGAGAGAAGGTTGGGGAAGGGATACTAGATAATTGTTAGGATGGGATGATAGCCTCCCATTAAGGCTTACCGTGATAGTTTATTTAGTCATTATGGACAACCATGGTTTGCTTACTACTGAAGTTGAGGAAGAGGGACAGTTTTAAGCAGGCTTTTCTTGAAACCAACAGTACTCTTTTGGGTAAAAGGGAACAGAGGAAACAAAATTACTTGAGTGATAAGGCTATGGAACTTATTTCTGAAAGAAAGAAGTGCAGGATTAATATGAATCAACGCCCTACTAGTCCTAACAGAAAGTATTACAAAGAGCTTAATAAATGTGTAAAGGATCAATTAACAGCTGATAAGAATCTTTGGCTTGATAGCTTGGCTGACAAAGCAGAGGAAGCAGTTAGACAGCACAACAGCAAGGGGTTGTAGCAGGTTATTAATGCTTTATGTGGGGAGAAACAGACTGATACACAGGTATTAAGGGATAAACATGGCAAGGTAGTTGAAGGTGAGGATTCTGTGATGGCTAGGTGGGCTGAGCATTTCAGAGAAGTTCTAAATAATGTGATTATTTCTACTCCCATTGTTTGCAATGAGGATAGATGCATTACTTGCTTTAATGATGGCCCTATATCACATTCTGAAGTCGCATTGGCTATCTCTATATTAAAACTGCATAAATCCCCAGGGGTGGACGAAATCACCACTGAAATGCTTAAGTTGGGAACATTTATGTTGTCACATGGCTGACTGAAATTTTGAATATTTTTTATGATAAATCCTAATGATAGCTCTAGTAAAATCCTAAGGATTTTACTAGAGCTATCATTGTCCCAATTTTTAAAAAAGGTGATTGCAGTTCTTGTAATAATTATAGGGGAATTAGTTTACTTTCTGTTCCAGGTAAAGTTCTTTGCAAGATTATAATTAATAGAATTAAGAATTTGGTTGATGGACAACTGTGTGATGAACAGTGTGGATTCTGAAGTGGTAGGGGATGTATTGATCAAATATTTTCACTTAAGCAGATTCTTGAGAAATGTTTTCAGTTTCAGAAACCTGTGGTTGCTCTCTTTATAGATTTCAAAAAGGCTTTCGACTCTGTTAATTGACATAATTTGTGGTTGATTGTTAGATCAAATGGAATACCTGATAACTAGCTAACTGACTAACTAGCAGTTAGTGTAATGAAAGCTCTCTATAATATCACTGAATCATGTGTGAGAGATGGTACCATCTTGCAGCGATTGGTTTAGCATTGCTAGTGGAGTTAGACAATGCTGCATTTTGTCTCCTTTTCTCTTTTGTTTGGTTATTGATTATGTTATTTACATTACATTTACATTTAATGAAGGCAAGTCCCAGTTGTACCGCAATACATCGACTGCACACCAACTATGGGAAGTTTGCCTGTAACATCACTACCAACCTAGGGGCAAGACAATGCCAGAAGGACACAGCTCATCCACGGCTACCTATGGCAAGCAATCCTATAGAAGGAAGGCTCATCCATCGGTCTAAATTTAATCTGCTCCCCAGTTAGCCACAAAGATATACAGGGTGTCTCAAAAATATAGGTACAAACTTTTAGGGGAGGTAGATAACATCTAAAGGAATTAGAACTGCATAGGAACCCATAACCGGAAACATCACCGTAAGTCAATAGGCGACGCTGTTCATCAGTGCGCTAGAGGGGAAATTTCGAATTTCCTCATTCGAGCGGTAGTCGGCTTACAAAGAGCATGCAGAAGTATTTGAACAGGGAGATGGCAGACATGCACTTAGCGTATGGAATAGCTGAGGGCAACGGATGAGCCGCTCAACGAATGTATCAAGAACGCTTTCCACACAGACATGAACCGGGTCACCGTTTGTTTGCGCGTGTGCATCAAAATTTGTGCGATTATGGGTCATTAAGAGGCAGCAGAAGTGAGGGCAGGCCACGATCAACGCATACTCCTGCCATGGAAGAAAGTGTGTTGGATGCCGTGGAGACTAATCCTAGTACCAGCACACGTGCCGTTGCCTCTGCCTTAGGAGTGTCTTGTTGCAGGGTACAGCGTGTTTTGCATGGCGAGTCCTTACACCGCTTCCATCTCCAAAGGGTTCCCGCAGATCATCCTGCACATGTGTTTTGCGCAGTGGTATCTCCAAGAAAGTGCCCAAGATGTGAATTTCCCAGCTTATGTTTTGTTTACTGATGAGGCCAGTTTCACTTGGGATGGCATATTCAATCAGCACAATGCGCATTTGTGAGCTCACGAGAACCCCCACGGTGTGCGCACCCATGCAGCACAACATCGTTTCACAGCAAATGTGTGGGCAGGTTTGGTCGGTGACTGCTTAGTTGGGCCATACCTTTTACCATCCTGCATGACCTCTGTGAAGTATCTGATCTTTCTGGAACAGGTTCTACCAGACTTACTTGTCCGTGTTCCAGCAAATGTGAGACGCAACATGTGGTTTCAACATGATAGGGTACCTCCCCATTATGGAAGGTGTGTTCGTGCGCATTTGAACATGTCTTTTAGGCAACGATGGATTGGGCATGCTGGACCAGTTGCCTGGCACCCATGCTCACCTGATTTAATGAGCGTTGATTTCTTTCTGTGGGGGGCCCTCAAAGTTACCGTGTATGAATCGCCTATGGAGTCTGACATGGATCTCGTGGCAAGGCTCGTCTGCACTGCTGCTACTATCAAAAAAAACTCCAGGTGTGTTCGACCGTGTCTGGCAATCAATGCTCCATCAGTGTCACGCATGCATCGTGTCTCATGGTGGAAACTTCGAGCATCTGCTGTAACATTATGAATGTATCATCTAGTAAGCCATTTGTAATAATTATGTCCAATAAATGCTTTCCCATTAATCACTGTCTTGTGTCCTTTCAGATTTTGTACCTCTGCTACCACTTTCCCATGACATTTCCAGTTATGGGTTCCTATGCAATTCTCATTCCTTTAGATGTTATCTACCTCCCCTAAAAGTTTGTACCTATATTTTTGAGACACCCTGTAGAACCAAATTGACTTGGCTCCCGGGATGGAGACTCTTAGTCTGGCTTTTCCATCAATAAGCCTGTCGACCGGGGTGTGTCTTCCCTATCGCAAGCCTTCAACTTCGTCCTCTCCATAGTGCCATGCACCAACTGCCCCCAGAAGCAGTCTGTACCCCAACTTCATTGAGGCTGCACCGATGAGCCCACTGGAACGGGTCCTACCCAGCCCCGGTCCGCAGTACTCTCAGCCACAGCCCCTCCATCGGAGCTGTGAACCTTCAACTTCCCTGAGCAAGCAAATAAGCCCATTGGACCGGCTCCTCCCAAAAACCAGTCGGCAGGCCCTCACAAGCTCTGCCACCAAAGCCACATCCCATTGTGCAAATGAGGAAACAACAGGCCGTGACACTACTTCACAGAAGCACCATTCAGCCACCACCACCACCACCACCACCACGTCAAGGTGGTTTGATGGTCAAGTTGGCATTAGGTGGTTTGACTTTATAAATAATGATGAGGTCAGAAGAAGGAGTCATCAACCTCTTTTGAGCAGTATACTGTGCAGAGAGAGAGAGACTGCACTGGTTTGGCCATGTTGCCCATACGTATAGCTGCAGATTGACAAACAGGATTATGAACAGTGTGTCTAAGGGTTTCAGAAAAAAAGGGAGACTTAGGATGCAATGGGCAGACAACGTCAAACATGACCTTACTGGAATTAGCCTAGAGTGGCCAAATGCAGCAACAGTAGCTCAGAAGAGACATGTCTGGAAAGGAAAATTACAGTCTGGTTGGACCTCAGTAGTCTATGGCTTCATGAAGATTTTGTTTGTTTGTTTGTGTGTGTGTGGTTAATAATAGCAAACTATATGATTTGCAACAAAAGATAAAGTGAATAAAAAAAATTAAATATGCTAGCAAAGAAAACAGAAAATGAAATTTCCTATATTTTAAAATAAATTTCTTAATATTCCTATAAAATTTACACAATTGTAAGATTCCTTTACATAATGTACTGATTGCACATTATGTACAAATCAGGCTCAAAAAGTGCATAAATTCAGATTTAATGGTATTAAACAGAATGCTGAAGAACTTGCCCAATGACAAAATAAAATGACCTAGATCTGTTTGCCTAGTGGCGCTTCGATAGAAATAAATCCAAATATTTGCTGGCAACAATGGCTAATAATAATTTAAGCTTAATTTAACAACTACAGATATATGAAGTAAAATTTCAAATTCTTTACATAAAAAACCTTCATCTCATTTTGTTTGCCAAGAGGTGCTTGGGTAGAAATAATTCCACAATTGGGTCTTGGATTAATAAGTAACATTAACAAAAAATAAATAAAAAAAAACACTGAATGCACTTACTTGGCCACGCAGTTCTTGAAGAAGTATCTGGCTTTGTGATAATTGCTCCAGTTCTTGCGTTCGAGAAGCCAATTGCTCCTGTAGTTCACGTAACTGTTCTGCTGCATCTCTGCTCATCAACATACTGGTGTGATCTTCAAATTCGTTTTTTGCATCTGCATTACTTTTTTCATGAACTGACAGTGACTCCCAAATATTTGTTAGTTGCTAGAAAGTTGAACAATTGAAATCATTACATAAAAACATCAATAATACATTTTATAGACTTGTTTTCAGCTATCAAATGTTCTTTTGTCACAATTCAGTATATAAATTATAAAATTTATAAAACAAATGCAGTAAAATCACTCTGTAAACCATTATAACTAACAACAATTTAACTAAAGAAGTGATGAAGGATGAATTCTTCCTTCCGCTGGACTTCTTCATGTGAATGACCAAGTTTTTCCCCTAAGAGGTTACAGCACTGTTTTGTGAGATGCTGAGATGTTTCTCACAAATGTGCATGGTACCAGGCATATACATCAAAAATTCAACAATCAATCAACTATGACTCAGTTAAATTGATAGTTGGGTGATTGAAGGTCACATAATCAAGGTTTTACTCTACTTTCAATGTGTCCTGGAGCTATGATTATTTCTCAAATATAATACACATATCAAACTTGTTGGGGATCCTGCTGCAGAATATATATATTTGTTCTTTTTCTCTATTTTCAGTTCTTTAGTTCTTTTTAACTTTATATTTATAAATTTTCATTATCTTGTTTCAAAGGCAAAATACATTTTTAGAGCATTATCCAATTAAGCTTGCTATTCCACTAATTACTAAAAATCTAATGCATAATCATCAATTCATAAAATGCATATGCAACCCAAAAACGAAAAAAAATTAAGCAGTAATAGAAATATTATGAAATAATTTTTAATATTTAAAAAATATTTATTTTTTAAAGTAATTCAATAGCAGTGAAATGTAAAAAGAGACTATATATATATAAAAAAAGTAAAATAAATTTTAAAAATTTTACTACAGTTAAAATGAAAAAACAATAAAACTACACCTTTACCAAAAATAAATAAATGCACAGTGAAATTTAAACTACCTTACCCTGAAGAATTGTGATGGTGTGTGGGCCATTATTAGACAGTAAAGTAACACAGATCAGAATGGGTATTAACATAACAGTATCCAGAATGCCTGAACAACATCGAACCAACATAATCACTATCTAGATGCATTTGAGAGAGAGAGAGAAAACTGTTTAACTCAGTGAGGCAGAGTGATCAACATTCACTTCATTGTGCATATTGGAGCACAAGGATAGCTGGCAACAATGTCTGTAAGATCCACCAGCATACCTGTTGAGCAGAGTAAGGAGCAATCAGACAATAACACCATGGGAAGTCTACATGATCCATAGGGAGGCTTTAGCTGCATCACCTGCAGTTATCCACTATTGGGAGTGCTCTAAAGCCAGTCTAAAGTTTTCCCTTAACAAGGAAGACCACTGGTAACTAGCATTGTTTCATCATCAGCAGCTACTTCCAACTTTGTCTGTGTGTAGATGATAATCTAATTTATGTATAAATTTTGTCTGTGTGTAGATGATAATCTAATTTATGTATGGAGAGAATGATTGGATGTCTGGTCTGCCAGTCATTGGGGAATGGAATATAACATGGGCAGTAGGTATATGGTATGGTGTGCCATTAGTTACTATGCCCATTATCCTTTAGAGTTTGCTACAGGATGTTTGATGATCTGTAGGTACATAGATGATAATTCTGACACCCATGGCACTGATTTTTCTGGAGAGTAATGAATGTCAACTCACAGCAGGATATTGTCCAGGCATGTGCTGCAATCACCTCCAGAGAGTGTCTATATGACATGAACATCATGCTCTAGCCATCCATGTGCCCAGATTTTTAGCTGACTGAACATATCTGGGATATATTGGGATATCATCTACTTGGCCATCTACAACTTATCTAAATTGTTGCCATCCTGAGAGATTATTTGCATGAAGCATGGTGGGCAATTCAGAATGATATCTGACACTTCTAAGATTTTATGCTGTGAAAAGTAACTGAGTATATCATTAACAATGGATGTAACACCATATGCTGATCATGCACATGATTCAATCCTTTTTGTATACAATATTTTTTGTTGTTCGAAACTAACATATCTCTTTATCACCATTTGTATTGATGATGTTTAACATTTGTCTACAGCTTCTGAGAAAAGCAATTTAAATTCCCCAGAGTATAATTTTATTCACCATTTATTTTCTTTGAATTTCTATAATTTTACTGCTTGTAATACAATTATATATTTTTTTTTTTGGTATACAGAATACTTCTGATTGATAGTTACATCAAGATAAAGTTCAATAAGATATTTTTTTTTTATTAAAACACTTCAAAACTAATTTAACCAATGGGAAGAATTCATGGTTCAACACTTACCATTTTAAGGATTAATCATAAAAAAGTAATTCAAAGCAGTGAAATATAAATATATATATATATAAAACTCAATATTGACATCCTTAAGTATTATAAAAATTAGTTTTTTGTATAAATTTTCAAAAAATATTCCCAACTGAAGCTGATTTTAGAATTTCAACTTATTATTTTGGTACAGAAATACAGTGATATTAAGTGGAAAAATAAACAAATGGTAAACAATCACTAAATTATGAACGTTTCTTTTGGAAATCATGCAACATGCTAACTTGTTGGATTATTACTAAAGAAAGTTCATTTCAAACATAATTCTTTAAGTAGTGAATTTGAGATTTCATAATGTGAACCAATAGATACAAACACATAACAAGAAAGAATTGATTTAATATCTCCCCAAAATAACAGCTAAACCATAAAAAGTAAAATGCAGATATTTGCAAAAATTTGGTAACTTATTAATGAATGAATTCCTTGTATTTCAGAGTTTTATGAGTTGTAGAAAATCCTTTATATTACAACAAACAATATACACTGAATGGAAATTTAATGCTGAATTCAAATCAATTTAGATTCTGAATATTATTAATTTTAACTCTGAGTGGCTCTTTTGTGCACATAATAGGATAAATGGTCAGGTCACAAAAGCTTAGAGTTGGGTAGGGGTCCCATTAGACAGCTGTTAGAAGACAGATAGAAACCTTCCATCAAGAATGTTGTTTAAGGAGTACAAATATAGCATGTTGTTTAACATGCATAGGGTATAGCTCTCTTGCACATGGTTTAATGTCATCCAACAGATGGTGGCCTTCCCAAGCTCACTGGTATTCCCTCTCTCATCAAGGGCAGGGTTGCCGATAGCAGAGATAAATCTTAATTCAGGAAGAGTCTATTGTGCTAACAAATAAACCAATCCCTGCCCCAATATAATGATTAGATCTACTTATGTGTACACTAGACCCTGACCAACACAAATTCGAATAACACAATTTCAGTTTAACACATATTTAAAACAGGGCTGGTTTTAGACTAATGACTGGTTGTTCAATTTAACATGATTTCCCCACTAATTGTCTACTATCATTTATATTTTTGAATTCACCATATAAGTAGATGCCTTGAATGCTTTACCTTGCCTCCCTATCTGACCTATCCTTATTAATAATTTCAGCACTTCCAAAAACATTTTTCCCAATAACCTATGCAATTAGTGTCTTTAAACAGCTGTAACATGTAATTTTTTTTTTATTTGTGACATATATATCGGACAGAGAAGAATCCTAGAAACTACTCCTAGCTTTTCACAGGCTTTCTCATACAAAGACATGCCCTACTAAGACCGAAGTCACTGCTGACCAATGCCTTAGGCAGAGCTAATACAACACACAAAGTTTGCCTTGCTGGAACAGTCACTAGCTGCCTAACCACTATGCCAGTTAAGGCATAGTAATGTATTTGTAAACAATAAAAACATTTTATTGTTGCTGCCAACAACAATGTACACATATACAAATTCACTTTGAATGGTTAAAGATTGTAATTTGTCATGTCTAGAGTAGAAATGCTTGAAAACATACAGTAAGTCATCTTCATTACTTAAAAACAGTTTTTATAACAATCAAACTCTCATTTTAAATCTCCATTACTGGACAATAATCTATATGCACCTAATTATTAATATATAATGTGGCAAATATGGAATACCACAATCATAAGTGCGGTGAGCTTTAGCTCTCTATTGGACAATGCTGAAATAAGATATAAGAGGGTGTTAATAAGTAAAATCATGTACTCCCAAGATGTTGATAAGGAATAAGAAAGATTTGAAATAAAAATGTTTACCAACTTCTATATGTATCAAAAGTTGTTTAATAATATCTGTTTTGTTAAGCATATGGAAAATAGAGGAAACTCTGTTTCTTCCACCAATTTGAAAAAGATAATAAACTATCATATAAGCTAAAAATTACAAATGAAGCCATTCAATCTTCAAAGCACATAATAATAATATCTATTATTTTATTATTATCAATTATATTTACAACTTATATTTAGTGCAAAAATAATGAATCCATGAATTTAATAGTAGCCTTTCCAAAAATACAATTAAAAATATACAGAAGACACTGAGTAGCAGAGATGAAAATCAATTAAAAATAAAGTGTTTCAAAATAAGAATATGAATTAAGTGAAAGAATGCATACCAGAAATATATAGTTCTCACCTGTTTCAAATCTGTTTCTGTTCTCAGTTTTAAATCTAACTGCTTTTCCAACTCTCCAATAATATCTCGAAGATCATGAATCTTATCAACAGACTGTCGCAGGTCTCGCTCCAATTCTTCTTTTTTGACTAATACTACTTTGTGATCTTCAATTTTTGCTTTTAATTGTTGTTCCAAGCTTTCAACCTACATAAGAAAACTTTTTATTAGTCTTTAAATACAAAATCTGTAGTTTCTACTAAAAAGATTAATAATTTATTAACTGTATAAATTATTACAAAATTTTTATTGCCTAATGAAAATTTTATTCCTAAAACAAAATGAAAACATGAATTGTCCTTGTTATTTTAACTTTATAGCAAAATAAAAAAATGTTATAAAAATACTGCCTAATGAACTGAAATATGCATTTTGTGGAACCAATTTTCCATTAGTGGCAAAATATATCTAAGGTATAAGAAGGTTTCTTTTCATATCTTAAATATTTGCTTTTAGCATATTAATATTATATTACAAAAAATATTATCCAAAAAATTATACATGTATAAATCAAATTAAAGGAACAAGGATTTACCACTGATTATATCATGAATTTCACAGCAACAGTATGATAAAACTAATCAAAAACCATGTGCTAATTTCTTAGCAACATTTGAGACATCAACTTTATAATGCTAACATTTCTTTAATGTATTTAATATACACTGGCAGCTAACGAATAAAATATAATAAAATTTATATGATAACGAATAAATAAAATAAAATTTATAAAATACCAATGTATTTAATATACACTGGCAGCTAACGAATAAAATATAATAAAATTTATATGATAACGAATAAATAAAATAAAATTTATAAAATACCAATGTATTTAATATACACTGGCAGCTAACGAATAAAATATAATAAATAATTTTAAAAAACATTCTTCTAAAGCACTCCATTATAATAGTATTCGTTAACTAAATAACTTCCATATACATTCTTTTACTTACTTCATTTCCACTAGAGTTCTCAATAGTTTTTTTTTTAATTCCTTAACTTGTCCAACTACAGTTAGAGAACTTTATCTCTTTACTCTCTCAATTAACCAACTTACCATTCATACTTCGACGAACAACGATTCGGATTCGAGATGTCAATCTCAGGCTGCACATCCCCAGTATCTGTTGCATAGCTCCCAAGACAATTGAACTGAGTCACAAACCTACTCTACTACCAGTCTCATCAACAGCTCAAATGAAAGAGTTCATCTCATTAATATCATTTGCCAAAAGGGCCAAATCATCAGTGTAATTTAAATCAGAAATTTTCAGATCTTCCAACCATTTAAGGCCAAAATCTTTCACTTGCAATGAATTTTGCATAACATAATCAATAACCAAACTAAGAATAAAGGCAACAAAATGCACCTTTGTCAAACACCAAAAGTAATGCTAAACCAATTGCTACAAACCTTATCAACTCTCGCACAACTCAATTTCATTATAGAGAGCTTTCTTATGTTAACTTTGGGTTGTTTTACCTCTGAGCGACACTTTTTTGCACACCATGGGCTAAATGGCCAGGTCACATGGACCCCGAAGGCTCAGAGAAGGTTGGGGGAGGGGACCCACTGGAACAGCTGTTGGGAGACAGATGGTAGCCTCCCGTCAAGGCCATCCAGTGTGTTCTTTAACGTGCACAGGGTATGGCTCTCCCGCACACGGGGCCACAGCTTAACGTCCCATCCGACGGACGGCAGCCTTTCCAAGCCTATCGGTGTCCCCTACTGACCGTGGGCAGGGCGGGGAATTTTGCAGAGATAAATCTCAATGCTGACCCAGCTGGGACTCGAACCTGGGAACTACAGATTACGAGCCTGGCGCGCTACCGACTGAGCCACCCCCGCCCTCTTATGTTAACTAACTTGTCTGGTATGCCATATGATCTCACAATCAACCACAAATTATGATGATTGACACAGTTAAAAGCCTTTTTGAAATCAACAAAACTAGTAACCACAGGTTTCTGAAACTCTAAACATTTCCCAAAAATCTGCCTAAGTGAAAAAATGTGATCTACACATCTCCTACCACTTCTGAATCCACACTGCTCATCACACAAATGATGATCAACAAGATTCTTAATTCTATTAAGCACAATCATACAAAGAATTTTACCTGGAACAGAAGTAGGCTGATACCCCTATAGTTATCACAATAACTGTGGTCACCTATTTCAAACACAGAGAAAAAAAACAGCTCTGGTAAATCCTTAGGAACCATGCCTTTATTGTAAAAGACATTCAAAATTTCAGTCATCCATGTGGTAACTGAAAAATTACAAGCTCTAAGCATGTCAGTAGTAATTTCACCTATCCCTGGGGATTTATGTAGTTTAAGTTTAGAAATAGCAAAATAACTTCAGACTGTATTATAGGGCTAACATTAAAGCCAGTAATGTATCTATCATCATTACAAACAATGGGAGTAGAACACCACATTGTTCAGAATATCACTAGAATAATCAGCCCACCTAGCCATGACAAAATCCTTACCTTGTTTATCTTTCAATCCCTATATACCTGTCTGTTTTCTACAACACAAAACATTAACTATCTGGTACAGCTCTCTGCTGTCAAGCTATCTAATTGCTTCCTCAGCTTTATCAGCCAAGTCATCAAGTCAAAGATTCTTATCAGCTGCTAAATGATCCTTTACACGTTTATTAAGCTCGCTGTAATGCTTTCTATTAGGACTAGTAGGGTATTGATTAAGGACATTCCTGCAGTTCTTTCTTCCTGAAATAAGCTCAAGTGCCTTATCACTCAAATAATTCTGCCTTTTCTGCTCCTTTTTTCCTAAAAAGATAATAGCTCTGGTAAAATCCTTAGGAACCATGCTTTATCATAAAAGATATTCAAAATTTCAGTCATCCAAGTGGTAACCAAAACATTCCCAGCTCTAAGCATTCCCGTAGTAATTTCATCTACCCCTGAGGATTTATGTAGTTTAAGTTTAGAAATAGTCAAACTAACTTCAGATTGTGTTATAGGGCCAACATTAAAGCCACCAATGCATCTATCATCATTGCAAACAATGGGAATAGAACTAACCACATTGTTTAGAATATCACTGAAATGCTCAGCCCACCTAGCCATGACAGAATCCTCACCTTCTATAACCTTACCTTGCTTATCCTTCAATCCCTGTATTCCTGTCCGTTTTCTACCACACAAAACATTAACTATCTGGTACAGCTCTCTGCTATTGTGCTGTCTAACTGCTTCCTCAGCTTTGTCAGCAAAGTCAAAGATTCTTATCAGTACCTAACTGATCCTTTACATGTTTATTAAGCTCTCAGTAATGCTTTCTATTAGGACTAGTAGGGTATTGATTAAGGACATATCTGCAGTTCTTTCTTTCTGAAATAAGCTCAAGTGCCTTATCACTCAGATAATTCTGCCTCCCCTGCTCTTTTTTTCCTAAAAGGGTACTGTTAGTTTACAAAAAAAAAAACTGTTTAAAATGGTCCCATTCTTCCTGAACTTTAGTAGTAAGCAAACCATGACTGTCATAATGACTAAGTGATCTATCATGGTAAACTTTAGTTATAACTGGGTCTTTCAGAGCTTCAGAATAAAAGGTAAATTTTTTAACCTTAGCACAACAGTTCTTAAAATTAAGTTGTAAGACACTTTTAACAAGGTAAAGGCCAGATCCCCTATATAACCTGGTTTAATGTATTCAGAATACCTGGCATGTTATTAGGAGATCGTGGATTCAGATCCCACCTGGCTAATGACGATTTTTCCTCTATGTTTATCTAAAATATTACTACCAGGCTTATATCTGTGAGATCCTAATATTTCAATAATAATGCACATGCTTGATACTCAGCATGTTGGCTTAAAAAAAATACCATGCTGCTTGATGTGGGCTGGTCGTGTGTACTAAACTGGAAAGAGCCTTCTGGCAGAGTTTTCAATTGCAGTCAACTGCATTTCCAATGACTAATTCTATGGTATAATATTTAAAGCCACTAATAGAGGATTCAGTGACCAGTATGTGGTCACAGCACCTGATATCTTATCAGGAGATCTTGGGTTCAGATTCCACCTGGCTAATGACAGTTTTTCCTCTATATTTATCTAACATATTACTACCAGGTAATGTGTTAGATCCTAATATTTCAACAGTAAATTCAGTCATGCAAGTGCAATAAATATGTTGAGAAAATCTGGAGTTTTACATACACAAAACATTCTAACACACAAATTCAAAAACCAGTAGTGAAGGAATTATTGATAAAGAATTTCTTATATACAATATACTACATTAGTCTAATTATAAGGCAAGGTTATTTTCAAGAAAATCAACAGTAAAAAGTAGTGATTGCCTTATACTTGAACCTCTGAAGCAAATGTCATTACAAAGTAACATGAAAGCAATTTTAGGGAAGATCAATTGGTTCTAGCAATGAAGAAACTGATGTAGAAGTTGCTGATTGCAGCGGCAAAAAACTTTTTTCATTTATACTTTCTCTAAATACATATTTAATACATTTGTTAAAAATTTTCTAAAATTCAAATTTAAATTTAAATATAAAATTAAAAAAAAAATGCCTGTCTTTCTTTTCTGGGGCAATTTTGTACCCTGAAAAGCAAAAAACAGAAGTAATTTATATTCATTTCAAATTAATATTCAGTAATTTATATTCATTTCAAAGGACAGCAGGGTGCTGGCAATTTTGTTTGGTAGGTAAAACAGTTTTGGCATCGTCCTTTGAAGTCAATACAAATTCAGTAAGTGATTTCATCATCAGTATGCTTTACTTTATTTTTCACTTTTGCATGCACATATAGAAAGATGTTTTTTTCTTTAATATATTTCACTCTCTCACTAAAAACATCTAGCTTTGGAACTACTACATTACTACCATGCAAAGTTTGCACTTGGCATATAATCAATAATGTTGACCCTATTCATCTCCACTCCCTTTTCAGGGGGGGGGGCATAATTTGAAACATTCCATAGCTTTACAGATGCCATAAGCATTAATTTGAGATACAACTCATTGGAATCAACCCCTATGGCCTTTTTGTCCCCATTTTACAGGAGGGTGGAAGAACTTGGGATAGCATATGACATAGAACTATTTGTTCCACATCACAAGCTCTCAATTGACACCTAACTCATAACCATGGGGCCCTTGCATTAAGAAATAGTAAAACAGTGATTTTCACATTTAGCCTTTTTTTAGGGGGAAGAAAGCACAAGGATATATATATTTATAGCCTATGACACTCCTTGCATCAAGCTTCCATTTGGCACATGAGTGGGTTGTGATAGGTCAACAGTTGGGAAAGATATGCTGTAACAACTGTTTTGACAAACATAAACTACAAATGACGAGCAAAATGCACTACGAAGATAGATAAAACATGGCTCTCCTGCATACGAGGCCATGGCTTAAAGTTCCATCCATGGATGGAGGCCTTTCCAAGCCCATCAATGTCCCCTATTGGCTGGGGGCCAGGTTTTTTGTTGAGATAAGTCACAATGATTATCTCTCTAAAATATATTTTTTTAAAATAAATCACAATGCTGGCTTAGGTAGGACTCAAACATGGGCACTGCAGATTACAAGCCTGGCACACTACCAATTGAGCTACCCCAGCTCCTGCAGTTTCTTTTGCTTTCAAGTTAGCTGCTCTATAAAAAATAATGAAAATGATTATGTAATCTTTGGAGTTCATTGCATTTTGGATTTAAAAAAAAAGTCCAGTGCATTTATTGTGCTAAAAATGCACACCAGGATTCAGTCTTTTATTTGTATAAAGGAAATTTAATCTTCAACTTAATTTTTTAATTTCAGACATCTGATTAGATGAAATCAGGCTTCATTTATAATAAAGTATAGTTGAAGATCAAGGAAACAGTTATTTATATCAGTACAGAGTTAATTAAGCAATGTAATGCTTCTCAAAATTTAAATGATAAATAATGATAATGGTAGTACAGTATGGTTTCAAATGCAACTTGCTCAAGATATTGTGAGAGGATAACTGTAATAGGCCAAGATACTGTCAAAATCTTTAAACTGATTTCATGGAACTTTGATAAATCTGATTTGGAATTCTTGATCATTTTTATGCATACCAGAACTTTATGCATTGCATATCCAGATATGCACCATTTCTGTACAAGATCTTGCTTTCAAGATCTTGCTTTTAACAGAAAAAGATGAACACGTTGTAAATATTTTATGATATAAATTTAATAATTAAGTTTCAAGGTACATTGCAACAATAAACACTATCTGGTCAGGTGAAAATCTCATTACTTAACAAAACACATGCAAGAAGTTCTTGATTTTCTAAATAAAAATAGAGTCAGAAGCATAACAAAACTAAGCAAATTCAAAATAATATCTAAAATTTAATAAATCAAACAACTTCTATGCTACAGATTCAAAACTGTGCAAACTGAATCAAACAAGTCTGGCACTGATAACTGATGAAGTTGATATCAGCTGATATATTTGGTTTCAGCCTGTACTTGTTGAAATACCAAGTTTAAAATTTATGTAAAGGCTAGAAAACCAGAAATGCTAAAAACTTCTACTTAGAAGTTGTCTATAGAATTAGTGCTACAACACAATGGAAATATATAGTAATCAAAAGTTTCATTTCACATCATTTAAGACGAAAGCAATTGACATATTAAGTCTGAAATATTAGAATTGTGCACTTGCAAAATATATGAGAATTGGAACACAATTTCATATTTCCCTAATAAAAAATATGTTACTTGAAAACCATAACATGAGAAACTAAGCAACAACAAAAAAATTGCTCACATTTTAAACATTTATCAGTAAATAAACATAATATAAAATAAATTATTACCTACCTCTTTTGTAAGTTGATCTTCACTGTTTTGAATTTTTTCTTTCTCTCTAACAATTTCTTGCAATTTCCGTAACTCCCTGAAATAATCTTCTCTTTCTTGTTCCCTTTCTAGAGTTTGTTCCTAAAATATTTTTAAAAGCTTTATAAAAATATCTATACCTATATTTAGTTAATAAACAAAAAATACATCATATATTTCAGTGGATAACTAGAAAGTTCTATCATTTCCAATGTTATTGTTCAGACTTTTTTAACGCTGCTGAGTAAGAAAGTATAGTTAAGTGAACTTATGGTAAATAAGCCTTTAGAATATTTTTGTTAAGAGATTACAGAAGATGAGTGTTTTTTCCTTCTGGTAGACAAAAGCACTGATATTAAAGTGGAAAAAGATGCCTCCCTGAGGAATTTTATAATACTGATATGAAAAGAATAGTAAATGTATATTACACAGATCTTCCAAGTTTTTTTTAAAACACCACTAAAACATATATATATATTTCACTGTTTTACAGAAGAAAAAAAATGCACATTCTAAACCTGATTCTTTAATATAATCTCTATCACTGAATAGTTTCCCACACTGAACAGACAGTCATATGAACTCTCTATGCATATAAATATTGAACTCTCTAAAACTTGCAGCAACTGAGTTACCATTCTTAACAGTAACAAATTTCACAAAAGCACATATTGCTTGTTTTTCCTGTTAACTTCACAAAAATTTTATTCTTTTTACTATTCTTTGTTGTTGTTTTTTTTTTTTTCTTGAAGTTACTCATGATTTGTTTCATAATGTTATTTTCCTGATGAAGTTCTGCATATAACTGATTCAGAACACATAAGAAGTATAACACTTTATCACTTTTTTTTAATCATGTCATAATTTGTAGGCCACCATTTTGAAAATCTCTTACTTCCTTTGCCTGATTATTATTGGTAATACTGGAAATCGGTAAATACAACATTGCTTATAAACACAATAAAATTGTTGTTAAAAAGAATAATAAAAACTGTCATTTTTCAACTGAAAAATATAGTATTGCAGAGAATTCAGACAATTCGGTTTCCTTCTCATATTAAGAAACTGGTTGCCTTCACAGTATCCTGAAGAAAGTCACAGAAATGCAACCAAAATCGTCAAAAGTAGGTTACTGCAAAGAAAGCAAAGAAACCAAAAAGTGCAAACATGACTACACAACTGACCATTTGCACTAGACATATATTCTCTTAACAAGAAGAAAAAAAATGTTATATTACAAAATGTGCATCTAAAGAACAATGAAACATTCATTCAGCAGTGATTTGGCTAATCCACTGAGAAGAAAAGGTGTCCAGCATGAGACACCCTTACCCACAAATAGTGCAAACAAAAGAGATAAATTCCTCAGATGAAAGTGTGCTACCTGAAGTTGATTGAACCATATATAGATTGCTTGATGGTTAGAAAAGGTTTGCAATCTTTTCTGCTAAGAGGATGAAGATGTATTTCTACTTTTTGTCATGTGAAAGAGACCTGTTTAAACTCTTTTATCAATGAATAACCATTTCAACTCATTATATTGTTACTAAACATCATTTGCAGGCATTGTTGAATTACCATACCTTCAAATGATGCAAATGATTTTATCAATTACATTGATAAAATCAAACAGAACTCTCCTGATATAGTCCTTCACCTTATACGTATGATATTTTGTCAGCTGACAAAGGACTAAACAGATTAATTTTATACAGAGGCAAAGACAATCTTACTTGAAACTTTCATTGCAATTCATCTGATGACTCAATTTGAAAAATAATATCTGCATAAAATTTTCAGATATCTTATTATACAGAACTTACTAAAAAAGTTATTGAAATTTACCTCTATAAACTTTTTGTTAGACTGTAATTGCTTTTCCATAGCTTCCATCTGAGACTTAAGATCATCTACTTCTATTCTCCTTTTTTCTAAGATATCTTCTTTCTGTGCTGTCACTTCTTCTAAAGCTAGTTCCAGTTGATGAAGTCGAGATAAAAGAGATTTCCGTTCTTTAGTATGATGTTGCTGGATATTTCTTTTTTCAGTTGACAGTTTAGTATTTTCTTGCAAAAGCCCTGTTTTTGAGAATAATTCTCTATTACTACAAGTAATTTTTGTTACAGTGTGTCATAAAATTTGAAACTGAAATAATTTTTTTATTAAATATGATGCTGGTCTATACAGTTAAATCTGTAAAGCTGTACAGCTAAGTCAGCCATGTTTTTACAGAAAGATGAAAATTCCATTCTGTGTTTTTTGCATATGTATATACTAGAAAGGTTATACTTACACATTCTCTATATTCAATGGACAGACAATTTTATGATTTTCCAGTATAGAAATTAGTCTTTATAACTTTTCAATATGATAAAACACTATGAATTTAGTTACATTTGCTACTGAAATGGAAAAGTAGTCCTTAACTTTCAAACACAATCAATAAAAAAATAGACTTTTTAGCTATGAACATTTAAAAAATATTTCTTATTTACTTAAGTATTTAGCGATATAAAATATCATGCTGATAATACAAGGGTTGTATTTTTGAACCATTTACCATAGGTCTTAATACTCACACAAGCCTGTGTTTAACATATGGAATCTTTATTAAATAAAGCTTTTGATTTTATTAAATAATGTATAATGAACTAGCAACACAGAATGTAATATGCACTTATAGGCATAGTTTATATTAAAAAATAATTAAATAATGTTAATAAATTTATTACTGTTCCTAATAAATAATAAACATTTGTTTACTGTTAAAAGTCCTAGATTAAAATTAGTGCAAAACATAGGTGTATATTCAATTATACATTTAAGAGTCTACCAACAGTGATGATTTATCACCACTGCTGGTGCAGCAGACCTTAAAATGTATAATTGAATATACACCTATGTTTTGCACTAACTTTAATCTGGGACTTTTAACACCCTAATCCTCTCTCTTACAATTAGTGTGACAGTTTCAAGCTAAAATATCCAATCTGAAATGTTCGATAAAAAATCATCTACAACTAAAGAGTCCCAGGTCTTAATGCCCACAGCAGTAATGCTCAAATGCAGTAAAATCCAATATAAAATGGGGAAGGGGTTGGCTCAGTTGGTGGTGCATTGAGCTCTTAATCTGATACTCCCAACTATGCCTGCATTGAGATTTTTCTCTGTTAATCCTTAATTTGCTCTAGGTGAGAAATGGGACACAATGGGGTTGGAAAAGTTGCCATCAAATGAATGGGACATTAAGCCATGGCCAAGATGGTTATGCTGTACATATTAAACAACATGCTGGATAGCCTTGATGAGATTTCATTTGTCTCCTCACAGCTGTCCAATGGCTTCACTTCCCCTTCCCAACTCTGAGCCCTTGAGAACTGGCCATTTGGCCCATTGTGTGACAAAAGTGTCACAAAGAGGTAAAACAACCCAATATACAAGAATATACTAAGAATTACTAAAGTAAACAAATTAATTAAAATCTCACTTGCTAAGTTGATGTCTGACAGAGGAATGGATTTCTTCTAATCGTTGTTGTAATTCTTGTATGTATTGTGGAGTGGATACAGGTATTGCTTTGGGCCAACCATATAAAAGGTCACAGGGAAGACGTAACTCTCTTCCAAAGAGCATGGAAGGTGTCTGTCCAGTTGTCTCATGCACTGCTGTTCTGTATGCCAACAAAAGGAGTTGTATATGGTGATCCCAATCACATTGATGGTCGTCAACAAACAATGCTAGATGTTGTGCAATTGTCCTATTAAATCTCTCAACCATACCATCCGACTAAGGGTGTAGGGGAGTTATTCTGGTTTTCTGAATGCCTAATAATTGGCAGATGCCTAAACACATTGGATTCAAAATTCCATCCTTGGTCAGAGTGGAGTTGTAAAGGTACTCCTTACCTACTAATCAAGTTATTTACTATCATCTCTGCGACTGTTGTTGCTTCCTGACTTGGGTGGGATAAACCTCAGGCCACTTCATGAAATATCCATTACCACTAATAAATAATGATTTCCATCATCAGTCCTAGGAAACAGACCCATTACATCAATGGCTATTCTCTCAAAAGGGACACCAACAGTCTGCAGCTTACCCCGACTCCTATTCTTAGGGACTTTCCTTGCTGCACAGGCCTCACATTGCCTACACCATCTTTCAACGTCTGCCCTGCTTTTCAGTCAATGAAATCATTCTCTGGATTTAGCTAATGTCTTATTAACACCAAAGTGTCCTCCAGTGGCACTATCATGCACATCTTTCATCACTAATTCCACTTGGTCGCCAGGAAGGATTATCTGCCAAAGGATCAGTTATCCAGTGGGATTCTCCCATCTTCTGTATAATACACCATCTTTCACTTCTAAGGAGTTCAACTGTGCCCAATAACTTTTGGTAGTTGGACTATACCCAGAGATTTGCTCTCAATTAGGTCTTACATCAGATTTTTCAATCAAATCCATTATTAGCCTTATATCTTTATCATCTAGTTGGGCCTTTCTAATTTCAATTGGACTCCAGATGTTAGGAGTATCACTGTTTGCTTGTGTCGATGTTATCTGTCATATGGGCATTACCTCTTCAGTTTCAAATTTCAACTCTGCATTATAGCAATGTTTACAGTTGTCAATACATGGATGTCTGGAAAGAGCATCTGCATTCCTATGCATTTTACCACTTCAATGCTTGATGGAAAAATTGTATTCTTGTAACTGCTGTATCCACCTAGTGATTTGTCCTTCAGGGTTTTTAAAGTTCAGTAACCACCTAAGTGCAGCATGATCAGTGCATATAAGAAATTTCTGGCCATAGAAATAATGATGAAAATGTTCTATTGCTTTTACTATTGCTAACAGTTATTTTTGTGTGACACAATAATTTCATTCTGGTTTGGATAGAATTTTGCTAAAGTATGCAATAACCTTTTCTTGTCCATCTTGTTGTGAAAGTACAGCACCAACTCCTGTATTACTTGTGTCAGTATCTATTATAAACTGTTTTCCAGTTAGTGGAAACTTCAATTTTTTAAAAATAAGAATTGCCCTTTGAAAATTTTCTTACATATATCTTATAAAAAATATGCATATTTTTCCTTGTTTCATTGGCCTGCACAGTCCATGGATCTAAACCCTACTGAGCATCTTTGGGATGAGGTGGTAAGGTAAGGTTTGTTCACAGCAAGATTGTGCCGCCATCCCATTTGCAGCAACTACGCACCACAATCATTTCAGCATAGTACAACATTCCTGCATAAAGAAATACTTCTGTGGGTATTTTGGTTAGATTTCATAATACTGAAACACATAATTTCTTTAGACAGAAACCCTTGTCAAATGAAAATTTTCTTTTGTCCCATGAGATTCTATTAGAGGTTTTATTGAGGTTTAATTGATAAATCTGAAAATATTACAGATGGACAAATGAATGGACATGCATTGCTAGTTTCTTAAAACCAAAACACACATTATGCTTTCTCTCCACCTGTATAATCTGCTATTTCTGGCTTTTCTACAGCAGTGCTTCCCATGGACAAGACAGCATCTGCAAACCCATGAAAAAACAAACTTGATGTATTTCTCTTCATTGTCCTTTGTCCCTTTCATGTGAGAGTAGTTATGCATGTTTGGAGTTCTAAAGCAACTTTGTAATTACGTATTATTTTTTATTTTCTTACTTTAACCACTTTTAATTATTAGAGCTGAGATTTTTAATGTCTGTTAATATGAAAATATTCAGTAATAAAGTATCACAGGAAAACATCCTGTAGACAAAACCACTTGAAACAATCTGTTTAAAAAAAAATTGGTTGTCCTGACTGGGATTCAAACCCAGATCTCCTAGAAGCATGCCACGCATCATAACTGTTAGACACCTACTTTTCTAATTTGCAAAATTAGGAAAATAATACATAACTGAAATCACATCATATATCATTTATTTTGTGTGCCTAGTTTTTTAATTGAATTGGTTTAAAAATTAGGAATTCTTTAAATTATGAATATGATATACTTTTCATTAATCTATATACAGTTCTTTAACTATTCAATAGTGTAAACATCAGAATTTGAAGTTTTATAAAAAAAAAATAAGAAACTGAAATTTCAGCTTAGATTACAATACTAGTGCCTGAAAAGCAATGATAAAAATCAATAAAATATTAAAAGTCTTCACTCCAATCAGTCTTCAAAACATCAACTGACAATAATGTTTACAATTCTGTTATGACAATATTCTACCATGATCAAAATAATACTGATTTGAGATTCATGAGAGAATTGCAAATGAGCTTATTGCTTGTATGGTTGGTTGGAAAACTTTCAATCAGTGATGTGGATGTGAATTTATAGAAATAGAATTATAGTCGAATTAGAAAATCATTTTGAAAAAGCTTTTTATACCTACAACACTGCCAGATGACCTAAATAAACTAAAATCTGGTTGATAAAACAAAAAGGGCTAAACAATTATCCTATTTTAATTTCAAATAGTGTATTGACATATTAACAGCTTATCCAATACTCAAAAGTAGCTGGGCTGAATTTATTTTTACTACAACTCAATACACATTTGGTGTGTTTAACTTGCAATAACAAATTTAAATCTTTCCTCTGTCATTATTTTTATTCTAATACTGTGCATATTTTGAAACATGATATATCAATAGGATATATATATCCTTACATTTTTAAAATTTTGAGCAAAACGAAATTTAAAACACTGAAATGTAATAGAGTTAATGCAAACTATTAATATGTTCTAGTTAACATATTAATATTAGCTTTGTGTTGAGTTGTTTTACTGCTATGACATTTTTTTTTTGCACAAAATGAGCTATATGACTATGTCAAAAGGACTCCACATGTGGGCACAGAAAAGATTAGAGAAGTGGATCCACTGAACAGCTGTTAGGAGATAGGTGAATGCTTCCAATCAAGGCCATTCAATGTGTTCTTTAAAGTGAACATGGTATGGCTCTTCTGTACATGGGAGCATGGTTTAATATCTCACCCAATGATTCTAATTTTGCAAGTCCACAGATCTGTGCATGATATGCTACTTTTGTCAAATATTCTACATACAGAGAGTTTAAATTTATGCTTTTAGCATATCAGATGGGAGAAATTTACTTTGGCTCTATTTGACCTGCAGCCAATCAGATAAATTCATAACTCGATTTTTATTATGTGTACTTTTAGTTTATTTATTATAAACAGGAATTTAGAGCTAGTGTATGTGTGTGATGCTTATAGAAGATGTAAAGAAAAGTCACTATGCAGACAAAAATCTCAAAATAATTTGCATTACAGGTAAAACAAAGCAGGTTTGATACTGGAAACCAAAAGATGGCAATTGTTTTGTCTACCATGATTTTAGTCCCATTTTTCAATGTTATCTATTTGCTATTTTCGAAACTTATAAGAGATAATGAAAAAAATATCAATGACACTTTTGCAGAGTATTACAAATTTATTGGAATGCAAATATACATTCAGTAAAACAAATGTAGTATTACACATAGTATGTACAGAAGAATATCATAAAAAAACTTCCTACATTGCTCATTGAAAGTCACATTTCAAGCTCCATAACTTTGAAAATAAGCCTTTTATGGAAAAAACATCACTGAAGTTAAATATCCAAATATATATACAACAGAGAAGATCAGTGAGATTGGTGATACCTCAACAGAAAAACAACAGTGTTCATGATTTTTCTGGAATTGAACCCAGATGAATTTGTTCTACAGCTAAACATTCTAATCACAGATTTAAGCATTATAAAACAAAAAAAAAGTCACAATGTTAGCAAACTATTTGATATAGCAAGTATTATTTTTGTTTTAAATACTTATTTTGGGTAAATTTTTAAGTTTCAATGTTGCTGTTAAATGTTACACAACTTCTGAAACTGTTTAAATACTGAACATGTATTGCTGAAAATTAATATTGATATAGATAGATAAAAAACAGTTCTGTTATAAATCATATAATAATAAAAATGCATAAATCAAACTGTAATATAGGAATAATTGTGGCTGTGTTTATATTGAAAGAGTTCCCAAAATTATGCATTTAAGGATGACAATAGATCAAAAATGGAATTGTAAGCCCCATATCAATAATCTGACAAAAAACTAAGTTCAATATATTATTTTTAATCTGACAAAAAAAACTAAGAAATATATTATTTTTTTAAAATTTTCAATCGGGAAACATATGTTATATATAACTTATGGATACAGTCTGCTATTCATTATGGGCTACTTTGCTATGGAGGTACTTATACTTCAATCCTTAGACCCATCATAAATCTACAAAACAAAATAATAAAATAATACCTCATCTGATAATAATGGATTTGGAGATAGTCTGCATAATGATTATATTAAACTTAATGTAACCCTTCAAAAATTTATATGCTTATATATTAATGATACATCTCTTTGTAAATGGTAGCTTCTATAATCTGAAAGTAGATAATAATTGTCTGCAATCAAATGGAAAGAAGTATGAAATTCCCCTAGTTAAAAAGGAACAAATACACAAATGCATAACTCAGTTAGCTCCTAAGATATTTAATCATTTACCTCTTTATTTAAGAAATCATAATGTTAGACTGCTTTTGTATAAAAAGAGATTAAAGAAGTATTTCTTGGCTATAAGTGACATTGAGCATATGTTTATCATTCTTGGATAACATAAAATTGTTTTTTTTTTACCTATACTCTCTTACATTATGTATATGCCTACTTGTGATGCTTCATGTTAATTAGATTGTTGCTGTTATACTGATCTTTGTAGTCACAACTAATTACTTCATGTTAATTATCATTAGTCTTTTAACTAATTATTCCTTTTTTTCATTTTAAAACTCATTTTTAATTTATTTATTGTACTTTTAAATGTAATATGTACTAAAACAACTTAGTCAAGCTTTGCTTTTGTGTTGTTTATATGCTGATTGATTTTAATGTAGAATTTCTGTGATAATAAACTTGAATTGATATTTTACATTATGCTAAGTGTAGCACAGGAAAATCAAAAGGCTACTTCTAGCTTGTCCAGTTTCTTATACAAGGAATTGACCACTGAGACAGAGGTTAGGTTCTTTCATCATTGCATCAGTTAGAGCTAGCATACAAGATATGCCTACTGAAACTGTATAAGATACTCCAATTACCGTAAGAGTTAGGTCATTATATTTGTATCTTTTATCTCCAATGACATTTTCTTGCAAAATACTTATTTTAACAGACATGGAGCTTTGAATGTGGCTTTCCAGTGACAACATATTTAGTTTTTATCATAATGTGCACCCTTCATGTATTAAATGTAAATTCTTAACTCATTTTAAGACTTAATTATATATTTATTTACATTATGTTTTGAGCTGAAGGAAATTACTTTGAGTATTGTTCTGAATGACAATGGTACGTACTTCTTTGTCTTAAATCCTTAATAGATGAAGTTGTAATGTTAAGGAACTAATTTTATGATTTTGTTTCAAATATATAATTTAAAGATTTATCAGACATTGATAATCTTGGAAGATAGGGTTTAGGCTATAACAGATAAGAGACTAACTTGCCTACTGTGGTTTATTATATCAAAACTTCTTTGTGTTACCTCTAATGCAACACATTCTGCAAATATCTGCTTTTATACAGACTTTACACACACACTAAATATATACACAAGGTGTCTGACAATACTGCCCAGATTTAATGTTTTCATATTTATAACAGAAAGAGGTATCTACCATACACTTTAGAAACTTCCTCTGTGTTTATTTGAGAACTTAATCCTAAATGTTATGAGCTAGGATATCAAATTTCATATGCAGGCTTCTTCTTACCATAAGTTATGAAACAGTGTGACATTCCAACTATTATTTACCTCCCTTCTTCAAACAAACAAATAAACGAACGAAAAGGAAATGCATAAATTAATGCCAAACATAATAAGTTATATCTTAAATGGAAGCATGTGACATGGAAAATATCATAAGAAACTAGTAATATGTACAAGTTTACAAAGTAAAAGTATTAAGAAAAATTAAATAAAATCTTTAACTACTGTACTAGTAAAAATAAGATTATCATAAAAATTTCGTAACTTATTTTTACATAAAAGTTTTGTTACATAACTTTGTTTTTTACATAAAAGTGTTCACATTAATTTTTACTATTTTTTTTTTAAATTCACAAATGTAAAGATGCAGCATTAGAGAACTTCATAAAAGCTTAGACATTACATGCTAATAAATTCTTATTATCCAGCAGATTTCAATAACTTTGCTTACAAAATTCAATATAATATGATGTTATGTGAAAAAGTTATTAAATAATATCAATTTTATTAATTAAAGGCAATATAATTAATCCTTCTTTTATATTTTAACTGTTGCATTTGATGCATTGAATTACCAAAGGAAGGCTTTCACTGCAATATTCAGGACAGAAGGGAGATGACAATATAGAAGAGTCTGGGATATTAGAAATAAAAAAAAAAACTAGAAGGATGCATATCACCTCTGGTGCACATGAGAATCTTGCTTTCAAAGTGAAAGAAGTTTTTCCTTTACCTACTGTTTCATTCCTTAAAAGTTTTAATTTGAGCAAGCAGATGATGGGGAAAATGCAAATAGTATTTCATTAGCAATTATACAAAAGTATTCGTCTTTTAATTCTTAAATCTAAAAACCTGCATTTCCCACACCTCTCTCAGAAAAGTGGGTATATTATTGCTGTCAGTGGAATATCTCTGAAAAACAAACTCTTCAAATTTCCATTCTATACATATTATTTGTAAAACTCAATAACAGCTTTGCCATTTCATCATTTCAGTGATCTGTAAAGATATATATATATTAAAACTACTAAGTATTTGAAAATGCAAATTATAACATTTCATTAGTAACAATCAAATCAAAAACGAGTTTTCTAATTATCATTTTCATTGTTTCCAATGGAAACTTCATGATGTTCACATTCCACCATTCCACCATAAAAATTTCATATTTCTATTATTAATCATCGTTGCAATATTTGTTTGAAATTTTGGAATTTTCAATCTTTTTCACCATTAGAGGGTGCAATTATAGTGTTCGAAAGATTCCAGAAGTGTGAATCATAACATTTTATCAATTCCTATCTAACCCTAAAAAGATTTTTTCATTTATCCCTAAATACAAACAATTATCTGCTAAAACAAAAAGTCTTTTCCTACCCCCAATGGATCTAAGAGGTAAATTCTTTGTCACCAATGGAAACACCATCATGGCATTCACATTTCACCACCAAAATTTAAAATTTCTGGCTTAAATACGTCATTTATAATATTTGTTTAAAATTTTGGAATTTGCAAATTTTTCCACTGTTAGAGGGCACAATTATATTTTTGGAAGATTTTAAAAAAATGAATTATAATATTTTATCAATCCCTATCTAACCCAAAAAGAATTTTTCATTTATCTCTAAAGACAAATAATTACCACTAATAAATCTGCACTTTGACGTCGATTCTAATTTTAGAGGAAAAATTGTCTTGAGCCGGGTGGGATACGGTGGGATACGAACCCACGACTCCTGATAACATGACAATTTTTCCTCTAAAATTAGAATCGACGTCAAAATGCTGATTTATTAGTGGATATTGAACTGTTGAGTTTATCTCATTATTTATCGACAAATAATCATCTGCTAAAACTAAAAAGATATGTTTTCACACCCCCTCTGGGTCTAAGGGGTCAACTCATTGTTGACAATGGAAACTTCGTTACCTTCATATTCCACCACAAAAATATCAAATTTCTAGCATAAATACAACATTTGCAATATTCGTTTGAAATTTTAGAATTTTCAACTTTTTCCACCGCTACAGGGCATAATTATAGCTTTAGAGATTTGGAAATTGCTATCATAATATTTCATCAATACCTATTGAACGCAAAAAATATTTTTAATTTATCTCTGTAAACAAAAAAGTTCAATGTCAACAGACAGACGACAAAGCGAAACTATTATCTTGTTTTCTTTGGAAACAAGATGAAAAGGTTCAGATTTTAATGGTAGTGCAACAATAAGTATAGTGTCAGTCTCTGATAGTAGGTAGTAGGAGTAGAAAATGTGAGAACTCCATATGTCCAAGCAATGAAGTCTGTCTTCTGCAGTCATTACAATGAAAATGTTGTTTTGGCATGGGGTGGATCTGCTTATGTACTGTACAGACCTATATTCTACTACTGTTGATTTCCCTAAGGAAATGAATTGTTTTACCCTTCAGTGGCACTTTAGTGCACACAACAGGTTATATGGCCAGGTCAAAAGGACCCCAGGAGCTCAGAGAATATTGAGGAAAGGAACTCACTGAACAGCTATTAGGAGGCAGATGGAAAGCTGTCAATATAATCCAGCATTTTCTTTAAGGTGCACAGGGTACTTATTCTCACCAATTAGTCTTCAGTTAGTTATCTCCCTCCCTAACATCAGAAACTTTACTATAATTACCACTGTAAACTCATTAAATAGTCTACTTGTTTCATCATATTGAAAACCTTTCATATTGTCAACCCTCTGACGGAAAAAATTTACTACATACTACATTGAAATTATTACATACTACACTGGTGCACAGAAGTTACATCCCATTTTATGGGTTGTATGTCAATAGGTAAATGGTCAATAGGTCTGTAAATGGTAGCTAGGTAGTCACTGGAAGGAGAGCTATGCACCAATCACCTGTGATGATGCATAGAACCGGCCAGGCCTAGCACCTAATGTCCGACCCCGCCTTCTCGTGGTGCAGACCGTTAGTACCTTTCAAAAGAGATACTCTCTTGTGGAAGTGAACGGAAGGGGAGGGCTGCTAGATTAGTGTGGCCTACTGATCTGGACAACTATGGCTACTTTTCTTTTTTTTCTACCCTGCTGAGGAATGGTCAACCACACAGAGTCCTGGTGCTGACCATATAAACCCACTGGACAGATATTTGGCTCTGAGCTTGATTATGGATCCTGATTTTGCTGCACTGGTGGGCTTCTGTGGAGGGAAAATCTTCCGCTGTGTTTTCTGTTTGTTTGTGGGTTGACAGCCCCAAGTGAATAGATTCACAGGATATGTTTATCAGCTGGTGGATAATCCTGAGCAGAGGTCATCGCAGGCACCTGAACTCTTTGCTTCTATTGGCATCGTCAAATTCTACATTGGAGGAAGTCTTCCAGTGTAGATGGCTTCAGCCTTTAGTGGTCGGGGAACGGGTCTTTGCCCCATGTCTGCGATTAGGGGGCTGTTTGATATTGTCGGCATTCCCTCTCTCAATAAACATAGTTTCTTTAAACATCCTACTAACCATTTTCTCTCCAAAGGTAGTTGGAATGTGAGGACTCTGCACAGAGCTTTTTCTCTTGATGTCCTCACACAAGAATTCCACCATTATAATTTAGATATTCTCGGCTTGCAAGAGACCAGATGGACAGATAAAGATCAGATTCTTAAAAATAATCTTAAATTTCTCTTTTCAGGGAGGGACGACAATAAGCATCACCAAGGCGTGGGTCTGATTCTCAGCAGACACGCTAGTGATGCTCTTCTAGGATATGAGTGCATTAATGAAAGGTTTCTTACAGCAAAATTTCAGACAAGCGTTAAAGACTTGAATGTTATCTGCTGTTATGCTCCCACTGAGGATGCCGATGAGAATCAGAAGGATAGGTTTTATGAACAACTTCAGGATATTTTGAATTCTGTCAAGAAGGAGATATTACCCTTGTTCTTGGTGACTTCAATGCCAAAGTTGGTACTGACTCTGCCCTTTGGGGAGGAGTAATAGGCCCTGTTGGTATTGGTAGCTGCAATGGCAATGGGCAACGTCTCCTACTGGTAAGTAAACTCAATGGATTCAGAATAACTAACACTTATTACAAACACCGCGACATACACAAGTACACATGGGTTTCACCTGATGGGCTGCATAGGAATATGATTGATTATATATTAATTAACAGCAAATGGGCTAGTTCTGTTAGAAATACCAGGGCATATAGGGGAGCTGAAATTGGATCTGACCATTACCTAGTTAAAAGTGTCTTGCAACTTAAACTTAAAAAGTGTTGTGCTAGGTTAAAAAATTTACTTTTAATACTGAAGCTCTGAAAGACCCAGTTATAGCCAAAGCTTACCATGATAGGTTACTTAATCATTATGACAGTCATGGTATGCTTACCACTGAAGTTGAGAAAGAATGGGATCATTTTAAACAGGCTTTTTTGGACACTAACAGTACTCTTTTAGGAAAAAAGGAGCAGAAGAGGCAGAATTATCTGAGTGATAAGGCACTTGAGCTTATTTCAGAAAGAAAGAACTGCAGGAATGTCCTTAATCAATACCCTACTAGTCCTAATAGAAAGCATTACAGAGAACTTAATAAACGTGTAAAAGATCAGTCAGCTGCTGCTAAGAATCTTTGGCTTGATGGTTTGGCTGACAAAGCCGAGGAAGCAGTTAGACAGCACAACAGCAGAGAGCTGTACCAGATAGTTAATGTTTTGTGTGGTAGAAAACGGACAGGTATACAGGGATTGAAGGATAAACAAGGTAAGGTTATAGAAGGTGAGGATTCTGTCATGGCTAGGTGGGCTGAGCATTTCAGTGATGTACTAAACAATGCGGTTAGTTCTATTCCCATTGTTTGCAATGATGATAGATACATTGGTGGCTTTAATGTTGGCTCTATAACACAATCCGAAGTTATTTTGGCTGTTTCTAAACTTAAGCTTCATAAATCCCCAGGGGTAGATGAAATTACTACAGAAATGCTTAGAGCTAGAAATGTTTCAGTCACCACTTGGATGACTGAAATTCTGAATATCTTTTATGATAAAGGCACGGTTCCTAAGGATTTTACCAGAGCTATTGTTATCCCTATTTTCAAAAAAGGTGATCGCAGTTCTTGTGATAACTATAGGGGTATTAGCCTATTCTCTGTTCCAGGTGAAGTTCTTTCCATGATTGTGCTTAATAGAATTAAGAATCTGGTTGACAGTCAATTGCGTGATGAACAATGTGGATTCAGAAGTGGTAGGGGATGTGTGGATCAGATATTTTCACTTAGGCAGATTCTTGAGAAATGTTTAGAGTTTCAGAAACCTTTGGTTGCTAGCTTTGTTGATTTCAAAAAGGCTTTCGACTCGGTTGATCGTCATAATTTGTGGTTGATTGTGAAATCATATGGTATACCAGAAAAGTTAGTTAACATAATGAAAGCTCTCTATAATAACACTGAGCCGTGTGTGAGAGTTGGTAAGGCTTGTAGCAATTGGTTTAGCATTACTTCTGGTGTTCGACAAGGGTGCATTTTGTCTCCTTTTCTCTTTAGTTTGGTTATTGATTATGTTATGCGAAATTCACTTCAAGGGAAAGATTTTGGCCTTAAATGGGCTGGAGATACGAAAATTTCTGATTTAGATTATGCTGATGATTTAGCCCTTTTGGCAAATGATGTTGATGAGATGAACTCTTTCATTCGAGCTGTTGATGAGACTGGTAGTAGAGTAGGTTTGGTTATAAACAGAGAGAAAACTAAAGTGATGAAAATTGGTCAGGCAGGCTGTGATTCAGTTAATCTGAATGGTTGCCGTCTGGAGCAGGTGTCACAGTTTAATTATCTTGGGAGCTATGTAACAGATAATGGTGATGTGCGGCATGAGATTAACAGACGAATAGGGATTGCTGCCGGGACTTTTAAGAATCTATGGAGAGTGTGGAGAAATAGGTGTATACACCTAAAGACTAAAATTAGACTGTATAATAGTTTGGTTCTTTCTAGGGTTAGTTATGGTAGTGAAACTTGGATGCTGTGTAATCAAGATAACAGGAAACTAGATGCTTTTGATTCCAGATGCTTACGCAGTATCTTGGGTATTAGATGGTTTAACTTTGTAACTAATGATGAGGTTAGGCAAAGGAGTTTGCAACCTCCTTTAAGCAGCATATTGTGCAGAGAGAGACTCCGTTGGTTTGGCCATGTTGCCCGTATGAATAATTATAGATTGGCGAATAGGATTATGAACAGTGTGCCTAAAGGCCTCAGAAAGAAGGGGAGACCTAGGATGCGGTGGGCAGACAATGTCAAACAGGACCTTGTTAAAATTGGTGTGCAGTGGCCAGATGCAGTAGATGTAGCTCAGGATAGACTTGCTTGGAGAACTAAACTGCACGGTCTGGTTGGACCTCCGTAGCCCATGGCTGCTTGAGGTTGATGATGATGATGATGATGTCAATAGGAAACTAACTTCGAAACTTTGTAACTTCTAAAATAAGCTTTCTAATGGTAAAATGCAACTGAAGATAAAGTTCTCAATCAAATCTATATAAATCTCAATTTTCAGCAATAATAACTGGTATTTAAAGAGTTATGAAAGCTGGAATATTTAACATCATCAGTAATACACTGCTATGAACTCATACAATGTTAATGGATATTGAAAGAATTGCTGACACAAACATCTAAAACATACAATTATTTTATTACATGTCCTGAAACAAATACTTATTAAGTTTTAATTAACTTTTGAGGTGAAATTTTATGACTCCCATTACTGTTGTTACATATCCAAACTTCAATTACTTTTAAATACCTAATGAATATTACTGAAATTTGAGATTTGGATAATTTGTTGAGATGGTTAATTTATCTTCATATGTTTTACCACAAAAGGCTTATTTTAGAAGTTACAGAGTTTCAAAGTTAGTTTCCCATTCACATAAAATGAGGCTGTAACTTAATTTTTGCACACCAATGTACATTGAAGGTTTATCTCCAATTACTGGATTTACAGTAGTTGAATCTTTTATCACAGTTGAATGTCAATATTTTACCATTTACTTCATGAATCTTGCTCACACCTTAAAGCAATGATTTCCAAACTTTTTGTTGTTGTACCCTCTTATGTTATAAGCATTTTCTTGCCCCCGCCCCCCTAATTTCTGAAACCAAAGTTTAAAAAAAAGCCAAAAAATATTTATTCAACAGTTTTGTAGCATTTTATATAAAAGCTTTCTGCAAAGCATGCTGACATGATTTTGAAAGGGAAAAAGAACAAAATATGCTCAAAATAGAAAAACCCATCACAAAATATAGACCTGCTACTCTCAAAACTATCAGAAACAAAACTTATATTTTGAATTTTAGCAGAATTTTATAAAAAGAAATTGAGGAGGACGTGCAATTTCGTCTTTGGAATGAAGGATTTCCTGGAAATTTTGGTACTATAGTACATTCAAGACTGGTGACATTGCCAAATAATGCAATGAAATTCCACTACTTTTGTTTTCTGCTGTAAAAAAACCTAATTAAGAATGTAATATTCCACATCCATAGGTGCATTTTAATTTTGGTTTTTACTGTAATAGTTCCTTTAAAACAATATTTTGTTGAAACTTTGGTAAGGGTTCCTGATGTCTTGTCTAATGAAATCTTCGAGACCTCTTAGCATATCCTCCCCCCTGGGGGGCACAGTTTGGAAACCACTGCCTTAAAGAAAATTTTATTTTAAAAGTGTATTTAGTTGAACTTTTCAATCTCAACTATTTTTGAGTTGAGATGCTTTATATTATACTACCATATACTACTGTCCCATGGCCAAGTGGATAGCATGCTTGGCTACTGATCAAAGGGATAAGGGTTTGAGCCCCAGATAAGGCATGGATGGTTGTGTAATTTTTCTGCTGAGGTCCCTCATTGGAGGCTAACTGCATTATCATCTTACAACACCTTGAACTATGAACAGATCTTCTACTATCGGATATAAACTGACAGGCTCCTGTCAGACCTCTGTAGCAAGCAGCAGCTTGAGAGGATATTTATTTACTATTACTATATATTACCTAAGCTTTCTACAAAACAGTAATTAACACTATCTTAGCTACCTAATTTTTTAAATTGCAAGTATAATTAAATTTTGCTAAGATATTTATTACTTGTTATAACTGTATTATTAGCATATTTCAACTATACCAAAGCTATAGAACTTATTCTGCAAAACAAATCCCCTGCTGGTAATCCGTTTCCAATACATTATTTATTGTTGTGCCATTATTATGTCATCTAGCATTGGAATCTTAGGAACTTATTCTGCAGAACAAGTATACTGTTAGTTACCCATTTCCTATACAATATTTATTGCTGCACTACCATTAGAATATGATTTTTTTTTTAATTTGTAAACATTTGAAACTCTACCATTTTGTATCTATGGTTGCATCATATTGAGCAGTTAAAATTTTAAAGGACAACTGTCAGTGTTTAACCTTTTTTAAGAAATTTTGATATTGATTAATAAGAACTTCTCCTATAACATCTTTTTAAATTTAACTTTTTATACAAAACTATTGGAATCTGCCAGCTGAAAAGAATTAATTAGCATATAACATCTAAGCTCTTATGAAGTTTTCTAATAGTGCATCTTTATATCTGTGATTTGGCTATGCAATTCTCATGGTACTTTTATTTTCCGTAGTACAGTGGTTATAGATTTTATTAGTTTTTTTAACCCTTTGGCTTACATTAACATTTCTCAGATGTGTGAGGAAATAAAGCATAAATCTAAGACATTCATGCAGATGTGCTCATCTCTTCAGATATCCTCCTCTCTGTCAACAAATGGCATGAGGTGTCAGATACCATTCCATAGATAATCTTGATTGGCTGAGTTACTGTCCGCCAATCAAGATCTCCTCTAATTAACACTATGAACATTCCTTTTATGTCACATTTAGGCGCTATTCAGGCAATTTTAGCCACAAGCGGCTTTCTATTTGCCATATAGAAGGAATGCGTGTCTTACAAGTATGCTAATGATGATAAATAATGAGATAAACTAAACCGTTCAACATCCACTAATAAATCAGCACTTTGACATCGATTCTAATTTTAGAGGAAAAATTGTCTTGAGCGGGTAGGATATGAACCCACGACCTCCTGATAACATGTCAGGTGCTCTGGACCACTGAGTTCAAGACATGCTTTCCATCTATATGGCAAATAGAAAGCCAGTTGTGGCTAAAATTGCCTGAATAGCGCCTATAACATAAAATAGCGCCTGTGACATAAAAGGAATGTTCATAGTGTTAATTAGAGGAGATCTTGATCGGCAGCTATCAACTGCCGATCAAGATCTCCTCTAATTAACATATAGTCAGTGGTCCAGAGCACCTGACATGTTATCAGGAGGTCGTGGGTTTGTATCCCTCCCGGCTCAAGACAATTTTTCCTCTAAAATTAGAATCGACGTCAAAGTGCTGATTTATTAGTGGATGTTGAACAGTCGAATTTATCTCATTATTTATCAAAAATATGTAATTCTACATATAACAGAAAAAGCTGACTCCATTTCAATTATATGGAGTTCTATGATAATTTTAGTTCACTGTCTGTGACTGTCTGGACCTAACTTTTTGCAATAACTGAATCTGTAGAGGTGAATCAATTGCCTGGCCACTCATTTACCACTTCCCAGACATCACTCTACTAATTTTTTTTTTCTTGTGGGATTGAGATAAAAAAATTTTAATCTATCATCAAAGTCCAAATAATATTAGAATTAAAAATTTAAATTACTCACACTACTTGACATGTTGCAGACTATGACAAGATTTTATTATAGACTGATGTCTGCTGAGTTAGAAAGGAATGGAACTGTTTTAATTTTTAAATAACAATTTAAACATTCTATTTACAATTTACATTACTTCATTTTACTGTTCCATTAAATATCACTTTCCATTAAATATTACTTTCCACATATCACTTTCCATTAAATAAATATGAAAATGTTAAATCCAGGCAATGTTTTCAAAATCCCAGCATTTATGATATAAGTTTCCTAGGTATAGTCACCTGGAAAAAAATGTTAATCACAACTTTGAAACTGCTCAATTCGACTGGTATTTCATCCAATCATTATGCTACTAATATTTGAAGCAAAGATTTTTAGAAATGCAAAATAGTAGATAAAAATTTCTGCTCTGTATCACTACTTATATTTTATGCTTGTTTGTTTGCTTCTATTAATCTGCTTTTCAGCATAATTTGAAAGCATTTGTAAAGAACAAAAAAGGGGGTGACAAGAACAAACAGAAGCTATATCAAAATGATGATATGAAGATTAGTAATTAATGAAAGAAGAGTATGGCTCATATTCACAGTGACAAATTCCTACATTAATGGAAAAGTTCAATCATTAATGGAAAAATTCAGTTAACAAATAAAACATAAATAGAGTATGTGTAAAAAAAATAGCATCACAATACTGAAACAATAAAAGTTAAAGAATGACAGAATAGAGTCAGCAGTAAGGATATGATTACAGAAATAAAACAAACCTGGCTTGTCATGCTGCAAACGTTCAGAGCAAGAAGGCATTTTAGCATCTTCAGCTGTAACCAGCACTATTCAAAAAGTTAAAAAAGAAAAGGAAGAATAAAAAAAGAAAATATATTGGAAGCTTTGTTACTAATATATTTGTGCTGTGGAATACTTGTAGGATGAAATTATTATTTTAACTGCTCTCTACATAATCATATGAGATGTTTAAGAAGTAAATATGTTTGTCATTATTCAAGCTTTATTATAACAAGAATGTGATAAAAAAAACATGCTGTTAGTTGTATGCTTGTCTTTTTTAAATTTTTATGTATGTTTTGATAAAAATATACATACCTATGAAATCAGAAACTCATTCTGATTCTTAATGAGCAATAAAAAGTTTTAAACAACTGTTTTTTTAGAATGATTATAGTACATCTAAAATAGTATTATCTATGTAGTAATATTAATTGCATATCTGACATTTGGTATAATTTTATTTTTAGACGAAATACTAATCCTTTAATAGTTTCAAAAACTACAGCAATGACAGTTCCAATGTTTAACAATTAAATAACTCGATTTAAACTCATTAAGATATATACTTAAAACATCATTAAAACTAGTTAACTGATACAGCAATATGAACAATAACAAAATATAAAAAAGAAACAAGCCCAATTTCACAATCTGATTTGGTTGCTATTGAACAAGTCTCCAACTGGAGAATGATGTACAGGTAGATGTTGTTGAAGGGCCATGTAATGAATTCGTTATTTCATGCAAAATGCTTTACAAGGTTCACTTATTCTATTTGCCAAAGGAAGAAGTATTCAGTATAAAAGACTAAAAATGGGAGAAATGAATGAGACAAGTTTCATTTGAGGTCTTGTATACTTAATGGTTTGATTTTTGATCAATTTTCAAATTATTCTTTCTAATTGCAGTGATTAGAAAGGATATTTGAGGAACAATAAAAACTTACTATTTGAGTAGCAATAATAGTAATTAGGCAGCAAAATAAAAAAAAAGTTCACATCACTAATATTATGCTCTTCTTAGAATCAACATACAGCTTCTGAATCAGAGAAACTTAAAAAAATTCATCTGATTCACTATTGGAATCAAAGCATTTACATAAACAAATAAGGAATTGTCTGGATCAAGCATCATTATCACTTGCAAATTCCTTCACCAACCAAATACCAGTGTCACCACTGGAAAATAATGGCTCAACACACCACAGCATATGTGACTTGGTATATGGCAGAACTTAAATGTAGGCTGAATTTAGGTGCTAACATTCTAATTGGCAATGTTAGTAAGATAAATATATTTAATCCTTCTTACTGAGTTTGAACTTAATTTAACTTTATCCAAAATATCCATCAGAAACTTTTACAAACATATTTCTATTACAGTTTTTCAGAGGGAAATAAGAAAAAAAATGCAAAACAAAAGCCCATCAATACTTGCCCAATACTAAGCAATGACCTTAGTAATAGTGACACTGTACAGTCACATACAGGAAGTTTCAAAACAAAACATTAATCACAATTATGTGCCAATCATGTGCTATAAAAAAAAATTCCCTTCATAAGGTATAGCAGATAAATGGTAAAAATAATTTGGTAACATTGAAACAATTTTACATCACAAAACATAAAAAGTAAAAAAATACAGCTGCTCTTTCACACTAAAGACTGCAAAACCTCCAATAAAAAAAATACTCTCAGCAAACGTCCTGTTTGACTAGCATGGATGAATAATAAATATGATAATGAATGAATAGGCAGGGATGAATCTAAACATACACAAGATGATTAACACTTTGCAAGCTAGTGCAGGTAGTTAGAAATAGTTGTTCAAAACAACACATGAGTCACATCAAAGGTTGATTGGGACTATTAAGTACAGTGCTAATTGGGCAGTTTGAAAGATAGCAAATATTTATTACTTTCTGATGCATCAAGTTGAGGAATAAATTGAGAAAATTGTTATTAATTAGGTATTTTGAAATGTATTTTATATATATATAAAAGCTTGAAATTTTATGTTTTTAAAAAAATGTAAACTTTCTTTATTAATCTCTGAGGTAAGTGATTTTGTCCACATATGTAAGCTGTTAAACTGCATTTTTGTGGCTTCAGCAGCAGTAAGTTTTAAATCTAGCAATGATTTCATAATCCAATATAATTCAAATGAAATGCTTTATTATGCCATTGTATTAAAAAAAATTGATAGTATAAACAATGGAATATCGTTACATTTAAAGAGCTAGTATCCATGCCTTCAGCTGCTCTTGGCAGTCATGTTAAGGATGGGAGTATTGCAAAGTTCCTTGGGAGGGCTGATTTACTTATGGGAAATCAAAAATGCTTATTATTGATGTGAATGTTGCTTTCTGGTAGAGGTTCTCAAGTCATAGTGATTCAAGATTTCTTCATTGTTAATAGTTAGAATTTAGAGTCAAAATTCCCGAAGTCCTTGCCAAGCTATTCTTTAAAACATAGTGATGAGCTAGAATCAGACACATCACAGCTACTGAACTGAGCAAAGGTACTTGTGAATGAAGATGCTTAAGTGCAACAGTAATTGCTTCTCTGTCAAGGTGGCAAGTTAAGCACATGCAGTGGAGTTATTAAGTGAGGTCAGTTAGCCAATGGGGGGGGGGGGAGGCAGTAAAAACTCTTTTAGCAAGATGCACCATGTCACCAGAGGAAGAGGCATGATGAAGTTGTAACATTTGTCTAGGTAGGAGAAAACTTTGAGGGATTCTCAAAAGAAAGGACTCAAAGGAAAACTTGAGATTTGGAGTGGGAGGAGGAAGATGATGAATTCTGAGTTGAACTGAAGAACTGCATGGCCTTCAACAGTTTGTAATAGGCCATGTGTGGATTGGCTGCCTTAAAAGTACTTCACACATGAACCTTGCAAACTTCAATCTTTAAACACTGATGCTCACCAATGAAGAAAACTCACCCCACCACCACTTCAAAACTCCTAACAGGGACTCGCACCAGTATTAAGGATTATTTGTTTTGACTTTTCCCTTAACCCTTCCAGGATACAACCAGAAAAACTGGTTTACATTCAGAAGCACAGTGATTTTTCACTATACTAAGTCAAAAAAAAAATTTACTTTAAAATTTTATTGTCAAATAACTAATGGAAGGAATTTTTATGTTATTATGCCAAATTAATCAGCATTCAATTTGAGATTTTCTGAAACTAAACCAGTTAACAAAAAAAAATTACTAGTTTTATTTTAATATGGCTTTTTAAAGTCATATAGTAAAAAACTGCATCTTACAATGCAAATAAAAATTTATATTACAAAAACTAATGGACAAAAATAATTATAATGCATATGAATAGAAAAGCATAACAGAAAAATAAATATTTACTTTAAACAAGAAAATTACTTGCTTTTTGTAATTTTTTTCTGGGTATTATACTTTGAGCCGTCCCGTGGCCGAGTGGTTAATGCGCTTGGCTACTGATCTACGGGACCTGGGTTCGAGCCCCGGGTAAGGCATGGATGTTCGTGTTGTTTTCTGCTGAGATCCTGCCATCCTCTCAGATCTTCTACTGTGGCATATAAACTGACAGGCTCCTGTCAGACCTCTGTGGCAAGCAGCTGCTTGAGGGGGTATTTATTTTTATTATTATACTTTGAGAGAAGTCCTAGGCTTTTTGCCAAAGGTGCAGAATCAAATAAAACAAGTCAACTTTAAAATTTTTTAATAATCAATCAACAGAAATTAAATTTTATTAATATATATTAATTATAATTAATTTAACTAAATTTTATGCAAATAAATTGAAACAAATTCACAAACATATTAATTTTAATAAGACTTTTTCTTTATATCATGATATAAAGAAAAAAAAAAAATAGATCTGATTAGGTAGAATAAAGCTGTTTCCAGGCTCTCATTTCAACTCTGTCAACATGTATAATTGATGGGGACCCAGGAAGGTTAAATGAAACAGCTCATCCAAGAAATTCTGTACCACCTACAAACCAGAAGATGACTGCCATAAGCAGTTGAAAGCCCTTGGACACACTATCTTTTACCATAAGAGCATCCCTATGATTACGTTACAAAATCCCTTGGCTATACTGGCATAACAAAGCATTCCTTTGAATATATTAGAAATACATATTCATTGTAATTATTAATAAACAATTAAATATACTTTATAACTCAAATAGGCATGCAGTACATGCTTCACATTCATGGAGGATACACCACTGCTATTCATACTGTAAAATATCATTGCAGGTTGGATAAAACTGTCTTCTTGGTCATATATTTGACACCTTTTATACAGTACTTTCCTCTTTGAATCATTTGACTTTTTTTAATTATAAAGACATCCCTATAGTGGTTAATATAAAACTGCATAATAAGCAATTTTTTAAATTCAGTTTTAATAGATTCTTATTAACATATTACATGTGTTGACCTCCTCCTGACATCCAACTCTTTCTAACATATTACATGTGTTGACCTCATCCTGACATTGGCAAAATGATGGTAATAAAAGAGAAAAGATAAATAAACATTCAAGAGAAAATATAGACCCATCAGGTGAAACCCATGTGTATTTATAATAAATATCAGGTGAAACCCATGTGTATTAATGCCCGGGTTGGGTTGTTTTACCTCTGATCAGCACTTCTTTTGCACACAATGGGCTAAATGGCCAGGTCACAAGGACCCTGAATGCTCAGAGAAGGTTGGGTAGGGGACCAATTGGAACAGCTGTTGGGAGACAGATGGTAGCCTCCCATCAAGGCCATCCAGTGTGTTCTTTAACGTGCACAGGATATGGTACTCCCCACATGGGGCCATGGCTTAATGTCCCATCCAATGGACAGCAGCCTTTCCAAGCCCATCGGTGTCTCCTACTGACCTTGGGCAGGGTTTCGCGGAGATAAATCTCAATGCTGGCCTAGCTGGGACTCGAACCTGGAAACTGCAGATTATGAGCCTGGCATGCTACCGACTGAACCACTGCTGCCCCTATAAATACCCGGTGTTTGTAGTATGTGCTAGTTATTCACAAACCATTAAGTTTACTTACTTGTAGGAGAAGTTCCCATTGCCAATGGGACTGCCAATGCCAAAGGGACCTAACTCTCCTGCCCAAAAGTATCAGCTTTAGCACTATCACCTAGAACAAGAGAAATACCTCCTTTCTTCACAGAATTCAAAATATCCTGAAGCTGTCTGTAAAACTTATCCTTCTCATTCTCCTCAGAATCCTCTGTGGTGGCTAACAACAGATGACATTCAAGTCTTTAATTTTTGTTTTAAATTTTGCTATAAGAAATCTTTCATTAATACAGTCATATCCTAGAAAAGAATCACTGGCATGTCTGCTGAGAAGCAAACCTATACCTTGGAGATGCTTTATATCCTTCCTCCCTGAAAAGAGAATTTTAAAATTATTTTTAAGTTTCTAATCTTTACCTGTCCATCTGGTCTCTTGCAAACCCAAAATATCCAGGTTATAAAGCTGGAATTCCTGTGCGAGGACATCAAGAGAATAATCTCCATGTAATGTCCTCATGTTCCAACATCCCTGCAGAGAGAAAATGATTAGCAGGATTTTTAAAGAAATAATTTATCGAGAGAGGTAGGGCCGACAATATCAAACAGCCCCCCCTGATCGCAGGCATGGGGCAAAGACCTGTTCCCCCACCACTATAGGCTGAAGCCAACCATGTTAATAGGAACTTCAGACACCACTCTTTTCAAGAGCCATATGACCTGCCTGAGACACATTACTCCAGTTTACAATTGTGGATGCCCAACTAGCTAAGTGAGGGTTGAGGTACCTGTGATGGCCTCTGATCAAGATTATCCACCAGTTGATATAAGATATCCCATGCCTCTGTTCACTTATGGCTGGCAATCCACAAGCAAACAAAAAACACAGTGGTAGATTCTCCCTCAACAGAGGCCCCCATCTGTTGAGTGAGCAGCAGGTCCAAGATCCATAACCAAGATCAAAGCCATAAACAGGATCCTGTAAAGTTGACCATTCCTCAGCAGGGCAGAAAAAAAAGTGGTCATAGATGAACAGATCAGTAGGCCACACTGATATGGAAGCCTCCCCTTCTGTTCCCTTTCAAAAGAGAATATCTCTTTTGAAAAGTACTAATGGCCTACACCACGAGAAGGCAGGGTCGGACATTAGGTGCTAGACCTGGCCATTTCTGTGCATCATCACTGGGAATTGGTACACAGCTCTCCTTCCAGTTTATGCCTAACTACCATTTTCAGACCCTGATATTTTATTACCACATAATTTTAAACTGAGCAGTCCCATGGCCGAGTAATTAGCATGCTTGGCTAATGATCTAAGGGACCTGGGTTCGAGCCCCCAGGTAAGGCATGGATATATGTGTCATTTTTCTGCTGAGGTCCTGCCATCCTCACAGGCCTTCTACTATGGCATATAAAGAGACAGGCTCCTGTCAGACTTCTGTGGCAAGCAGCTTCTTGAGGGAGTATTTTTTTTATTTATTTAATTTTATACTAACACATCTTATCAATTATTACCTACGCAGTATTAGGACTATTTAGAGGTTTAAAATATTAATTTTAAAATCAAAAGAAAACTATTTTTTTTTCAATCACAATGATCTAAATTGATTCCCATGCACCTAATACTCAATGTGTGTTCATCTTTATTGCTTCAACATACCCATTAAAAACAAGATCTTAGTTCAAGTGAAAAAATTGAGGGTGATAATGTCCTTTTCATCAGTATGTTCCTTTCATGTACTAACCAGTACATTTCTATTATAAACGGGTAAAAATATTTTAATATAGCAAGATACAAATTATGAAGTAAAAAGCAATATATAACTCTGTAAAAATAATTTTACTCAATCAAAATAAACACCAATAGAATCAATACACTTCTGCCACCGTAAATAAGTGCATTTATGCAGATGGAAAAAATAATCTGAATTCCTGGAAGCAATGAATTTTTCAAAGCGTATTAAACTGCTGTCTCATTGCTGAATGTTTTTTCCACAAAGAAGTGGTCGACATGCTTGAAGAAGTGGTAATCAGCTGGTGATTGGTTGGTGACTACACTGGGTGAGCAAGAGTCTCATATGGTATCTGATGGAGTTTCCAGACTATTATTTGTGAGATGTGAAGTCAACGTTATCACGGAACAGTAGGATGCCTTGTCTATTGGTCAGTGCAAGCTGCTTCTTGCATAATTTGTCATGCATTTTTGGAGTTCTGCACAATATTTCTCAAAATTTATTGTCTCATTCAGTTTTAGGAATGAATAATGGATAACATCAGCTGCAGACCACCAAACAGTCACCATAACCTTCTTCAGGTGAAGATTAGACCTGGGTATGCATTTGGGTGCTTCTGTGACTTTAAGCCATTGAGCAGAATGTCAAAGATTGTCATATATACATATGACATCACATATTACAACTCTATGCAAAAATGGATATGTTTCACTTTGTGTGAGAAGGGTATATATATATATAGGACATTTCAAGTCAATGTGCCCTATGAGTATCCATTAATTCACATGGAACCCTTTTATCCAATTTCTTCACTTCCCCAATGGCTTCCAGGTGCTAGGAAACTGTTGAATAATGCACGCCTAATTTGCCAGTGATGTCTTATACAGTTTGGTGTGTTGGATTCAGTTAAAGATTTCAATCGATTGTTATCAGTTGCTTCTTCGGGTTGACCACATGCCTTATTTTGAAGGCTGATGTCACCCACAAAATTTTGCAAACCATCATCATGTTTAACAGATTTAACACAGCTGAGTTAAATTAAAAAACTTAATCACTATCCAAGCTGTTTTATTAATTGTTCCAGTAGATCACAATAGCATTTTGATCAGTGAATACAGGATAGTAGGGATGTTAGTCACTTCTTGTCAAAATATATGAAGTAAGTCCTTTCCTGTTGTACGGTTCACACAATGGTATTTAGACCACCATAACTTGACATGTTTTGACTATTAACATCATCTTCAGAAGTTGGGCAAACAGTTCTGCTTCAGAGATTGCATGTATGCGAGTTTTTGTGCGGCTGCGCCATATGGTTTGCAGCAGGTGGCGTTGTTGCGGTTTCATGGTCCTGCCCATGCGCCTCAGGTAGGAGTGGGGGGTGGTTGTTTTAGCAATGCTGGAGCAGTTTCCATGGGTGAGGTGGGTGGTAGATTTCTTCATTGCAGTATGCTTCTCTATTTTGCACCAGTTGTTCAGTGAGATCCAATTAAAATTTAGTAAGGGAGGGGTGGGGACAAATAATTTTGGTGAGGTCAAATTGTGGGGTCATTCTGATATTATAGACCACTATTGCCAATGAAGTGTTTTTTTTTTTAACCATACATCCCTTTCGTGTTCTTTTATCCTAGTTTGGAAAGTTCTTTTCGTTATGGCATAGTAAGGTTTACTGTTATTGTCGGTGTTTTCTTCTAACAGTATTTTATACACTCCTCCTGTTTTCTCATTCTGGTCCCGAACGGTTTTAATTAAATTAATTATTGTATAGCTAAGTTTTAATTGGCACTATGTAATTGTAAGGTTGCATTACATTTTTCAATGAATTTGCCAGCCATGGGATGTTTGGAATCCCTGTGGTGAACTTATTTTGTTTGGATTGCTGTGTTGGTGTTGGTTGGGATATTTTTCTCCAAGTCTGTCTTGCCATATTTTTGGCAAGTTTCAATATTTTTAGCAGGTAACCAGCATTTTGAGCATGTGTATATATTTCCTCTTTCTTTTTCATAAAACTATGGCGTGGAAGCATATCTCATATTTCTTAGGAATGCAGTTTTTAGTGCACTTTTTTTGTGGGCTAGTGGCTGTTGAGAGGCATATGGGATGATAATGGTAATTATCATCCAATACACCTTTGACTCTCTGATCCATTGTTCCCTTTAAGCTCTTACAATCCACTTACCATAAAGTCCACTGGCAAAATGGTTACTGTGGTTACTGTGTTAAGTAGGCTTCATGATTTAATATAACTTATCACAAGCAAGATCTGGCAACATTTTCAGTCCTCAAAACATTGAAAACTTCATGCATCTGTGAAATCGGTGATTTGACATGCAACAACCTATTATGTTCCTATATACAGTATATATAAGAATTTTTCATAGAAAAATGTGGCAATTAAGCATGTCATATATACTAGAAAATTAACAATATATGGAAAACAAATAGTTATCTAAAATTTTTAATGGTTCTGCTCTTAATTTTTTAGCAATAGTGTATCACGTTAGAATTAGCATATGGTATACCCTACTGAACGATGGATTAAAAAACATTCCACTAAGACATCATCATCATCATCATCCTCAAGCAGCCATAGGCTACGGAGGTCCAATTAGATTGCACAATTTAGTTCTCCAAGCACATCTGTCCTGAGCTACGTCTGTTGCATCTAGCCACTGCACACCAATTCTAACAAGATCCTGTTTTACATTGTGTGCCCTCTGCATCCTAGATCTCCTCCTCTTTCTGAGGCCTTTAGGCACACTTTTCATAACCCTATTCGCCAATCTATAATTATTCATACCGGCAACATGGCCAACCAATGGAGTCTCTCTCTGCACAATATGCTGCTTAAAGGAGGGTGCAGACTCCTTTGCCTAACCTCATCATTAGTTACAAAGTTGAATCATCTAATGCCCAAGATACTGCGTAAGCATCTGGAATCAAAAGCATCTAGTTTCCTGTTATCTTGTTTACCAAGTGTCCAAGTTTCACTGCCATAACTAACCCTAGAAAGAACCAAACTATTATACAGTCTAATTTTATTCTTTAGGTGTATATGCCTATTTCTCCACACTCTCCATAGATTCTTAAAAATCGCAGCAGCAATCCCTATTCACCTGTTAATCTCATTCTGCACATCACCAATATATGTTACATAGATTCCAAGACAATTAAACTAAACAACTGTTCAAGAGTGGAACTATTCAGATTAACTGAACTACAATCTGCCTGACAAATTTTCATCACTTTAGTTTTCTCTCTGTTTATCACCAAACCTACTATATTACCAGTCGTATCAACAGCTCAAATGAAATAGTTTATCTCTTCAGCATCATTTTCCAATAGGGCCAAATCATCAGCATAATCTAAATCAGAAATTTTCAGATCTCCAGACCATTTAAGCCTAAAATCTTTCCCTTGCAGTGAATTTGTCATAACATAATCAATAACCAAACTAATGAGAAAGGGACACAAAATGCACTCCTGTCAAACACCAGAAGTAATTCTAAACCAATTGCTACAAGACTTACCAACTCTTACACACAACTTGGTGTTATTATAAAGAACTTTCATTATATGACCTTAATGAAAAATGAAAAGCATTATCTGCAGAAACTCCCTTTTGATGAAGAATCAAAACAAATCACGAAAAAGTCCTGTTATGCCTAAACATGTTATGAAAATTACTAAATATAGTGATTCATAATTTCATACTGCTTTCAGCCACAAACCGTATTACCATTAAACTGTGTTAAATGGTAGCTAAGTAGTCACTGGAAGGAGAGCTATGCACCAATCCCCTGTGATGATGCATAGAACTGGCCAGGCCTAGCACCTAATGTCTGACCCCGCCTTCTCGTGGTGCAGACCGTTAGTACTTTTCAAAAGAGATACTCTCTTGTTGGAAGTAAACGGAAGGGGAGGGCTGCCAGATTAGTGTGGCCTATTGATCTGGACAACTATGGCTACTTTTCTTTTCTTTCTACCCTGCTGAGGAATGGTCAACCACACAGGGTCCTGGTGCTGACCATATAAACCCACTGGACTGGACAGATATATGACTCTGAGCTTGATTATGGATCCTGATTTTACTGCACTGGTGGGCTTCTGTGGAGGGAAAATCTTCCGCTGTGTTTTCTGTTTGTTTGTGGGTTGACAGCCCCAAGTGAATAGATTCACAGGATATGTTTATCAGCTGGTGGATAATCCTGAGCAGAGGTCATCGCAGGCACCTGGACTCTTTGCTTCTATTGGCATCGTCAAATTCTACATTGGAGGAAGTCTTTCAGTGTAGATGGCTTCAGCCTTTAGTGGTGGGGGAACAGGTCTTTGCCCCATGTCTGAGATTAGGGGACTTTCATATTGTCGGCATTCCCTCTCTCAATAAACATAGTTTCTTTAAATATCCCACTAACCATTTTCTCTCCATAGGTAGTTGGAATGTGAGGACTCTGCACAGAGCTTTTTCTCTTGATGTCCTCACACAAGAATTCCACCATTATAATTTAGATATTCTCGGCTTGCAAGAGACCAGATGGATAGATAAAGGTCAGACTCTTAAAAATAATCTTAAATTTCTCTTTTCAGGGAGGGACAATGATAAGCATCACCAAGGTGTGGGTCTGCTTCTCAGCAGACACGTTAGTGATACTCTTCTTGGATATCAGTGCATTAATGAAAGGTTTCTTACAGCAAAATTTCAGACAAGCGTTGAAGACTTGAATGTTATCTGCTGTTATGCCCCCACTGAGGATGGCAATGAGGATGAGAAGGATAGGTTTTATGGACATCATCATCATCATCCTCAAACAGCCATGGGCTACAGAGGTCCAATCAGACCATGAAGTTTAATTCTCCAAGTGTATCTGTCCTGAGCTACATCTGCTGCATCCAGCCACTGCACGCCAATTCTAACAAGGTCCTGTTTGACATTGTCTGCCCACTGCTGAATTCTGTCAAGAAAGGAGATATTACCCTTGTTCTAGGTGACTTCAATGCCAAAGTTGGTACTGACTCTGACCTTGGGGGAAGAGTAATAGGCCCTTTTGTTATTGGTAGCTGCAATGGGCAACTTCTCCTACAGGTAAGTAAACTCAACGGATTCAGAATAACTAACACTTATTACAAACACCGCAACATACATAAGTACACATGGGTTTCACCCAATGGGCTGCATAAGAATATGATTGATTATATATTAATTAACAGCAAATGGGCTAGTTCTGTTAGGAATACCAATTCTTATAGGGGAGCTGAAATTGGATCTGACCATTACCTTGTTAACCGTGTCTTGCAACTTAAACTTAAAAAGGGTTGAGTTAGGGTTAAAAAATTTACATTCAATTCTGAAGCTCTGAAAGACCTAGTTATTGCCAAAGCTTACCATGATAGGTTACTTAGTCATTATGACAGTTATGGTGTGCTTACTACTGAAGTGAGGAAGAATGGGATCATTTCAAACAGGCTTTTTTAGACACTAACAGTACTCTTTTAGGAAAAAAGGAGCAGAGGAGGCAGAATTATTTGAGTGATAAGACACTTGAGCTTATTTCAGAAAGAAAGAACTGCAGGAATGTCCTTAATCAATACCCTACTAGTCCTAATAGAAAGCATTACAGAGAACTTAATAAACGTGTAAAGGATCAGTTAGCTGCTGATAAGAATCTTTGGCTTGATGGCTTGGCTGACAAAGCCGAGGAAGCAGTTAGCACAACAGCAGAGAGCTGTACCAGATAGTTAATGTTTTGTGTGGTAGAAAATGAACAGGTATACAGGGATTGAAGAATAAACAAGGTAAGGTTATAGAAGGGGAGGATTCTGTCATGGCAAGGTGGGCTGAGCATTTCAGTGATAGTATAAACAATGTGGTGTTCTACTCCCATTTTTTGTAATGATAGATACATTACTGGCTTTAATGTTAGCCCTATAACACAATCTGAAGTTATTTTGCTATTTCCAAACTTAAACTACATAAATCCCCAGGTGTAGATGAAATTACTATGGAAATGCTTAGAGCTGGGAATGTTTCTGTTACCACTTGCATGCCTGAAATTTTGAATATCTTTTATGATAAAGGCATGGTTCCTAAGGATTTTACCAGAGCAATTGTTATCCCTATTTTTGGAAAAGGTGATCGCAGTTCTTGTGATAACTATAGGGGTATCAGCCTACTCTCTGTTCTAGGTAAAGTTCTTTCCATGATTGTGCTTAACAGAATTAAGAATCTGGTTGACAGTCAATTGCATGATGAGCAATATGGATTCAGAAGTGGTAGGGGATATGTAGATCAGATATTTTCACTTAGGCAAATTCTTGATAAATGTTTAGAGTTTCAGAAACCTTTGGTTGCTAGCTTTGTTGATTTCAAAAAGGCTTTCGACTCTGTTGATCGTCATAATTTGTGGTTGATTGTGAGATCATATGGTATACCAGACAAGTTAGTTAACATAATGAAAACTGTCTATAATAACACTGAGTCACGTGTGAGAGTTGGTAAGGCTTGTAGCAATTGGTTTAGCATTGTTTCTGGTGTTCAACAAGGGTGACTTTTGTCTGGTTACTGATAATATTATGTGAAATTCACTGCAAGGGAAAGATTTTGGCCTTAAATGGTCTGGAGATACTAAAATTTCTGATTTAGATTATGTTGATGATTTAGCCCTTTTGGCAAATGATGTTGATGAGATGAACCCTTTCATTCGAGCTGTTGATGAGACTGGTGGTAGAGTAGGTTTGGTTATAAACAGAGAGAAAACTAAAGTGATAAAAATTGGTCAAGCAGGTTGTGATTCATTTAATCTGAATGGTTGCAGTCTTGAGCAAGTGTCACAATTTAATTATCTTGAGAGCTATGTAACAGATAATGGTGATGTGCGGCATGAGATTAACAGACGAATAGGGATTGCTGCCGGGACTTTTAAGAATCTATGGAGAGTGTGGAGAAATAGGCATATACACCTAAAGACTAAAATTAGACTGTATAATAGTTTGGTTCTTTCTAGGGTTAGTTATGGTAGTGAAACTTGGACACTTTGTAAACAAGATAACAGGAAACTAGATGCTTTTGATTCTAGATGCTTACACAGTATCTTGGGTATTAGGTGGTTTAACTTTGTAACTAATGATGAGGTTAGGCAAAGGAGTCTGCAACCTCCTTTAAGCAGCATATTGTGCAGAGAGAGACTCCGTTGGTTTGGCCATGTTGCCCGTATGAATAATTATAGATTGGCGAATAGGGTTATGAACAGTGTGCCTAAAGGCCTCAGAAAGAAGGGGAGACCTAGGATGCAGTGGGCAGACAATGTCAAACAGGACCTTATTAGAAATGATGTGCAGTGGCCAGATGCAGTAGATATAGCTCAGGACAGACTTGCCTGTAGAACTAAATTGGTCGGTCTGGTTAGACCTCCGTAGCCCACGGCTGCTTGAGGAGGATGATACAAATAAAACATTTTAGCAAAATTTCTGAATCTTATTATAAATGGAGTATAATACAAGACCTGATTCTAAAAAAAGAAAGAAGTATAATACAAGACCTGAATTCTCATATCTTCCTAGATCTTAAACAAATTTGGAGAACTGATTCTCTAAAAAAAAATTTAAAAGATCACTCCAACACACAAAAAGATAACCTAGAAGTATATTCTGGTTTCTCCTGAATTCTCATACAAAATTTCAACTCTTACATTGAGCACATCCATTACATAGTAGTCAACTTCATTAACTGAAGAACAAGGTAGGGTTTATTTCATTTATTCATTGATTAAATACTTTTTTTCAATTGTATTTTTTGCATCTTGAGGAAGGGAACAGAGTGCAGATGCTTTACATTGGCAGAATATTTAAAAACCCTAAACATAATATAGACATAGACATTTATTCCCATTGAATAGACAAGTTATACATTTTGCATAAAGAATTTTATATAACATATTTTCTAAAATTATGTATTCATTAGGAACATTGAAAATAACCACAAGGGTTCAAGTAACTTGCATGTGGGTTTGTACAATTTGGTAAAACAGCTCTGAAGATCACTCAATATTTTAAGTGATAAGTTATAAAAGTCATAACTAAATGGATTAATTTTCTTACGTAGTGTATTTTGAAGATAATATTTCGTGCTCAATAAATGAAAAGATATTTACATAACAAGGGCATCTATTTATATGCATATGTGTGTAATATATATATAATTTTTATATATCTATAATCAGTCTTTTAATTTTAATTAACTCTGCTGGTAATATTAAGAGAGTTAAAATATTAGTTACTTTAAGTAAGCAATAACATTAAGGAAAATCCCAGTACAGATTATTGTGAACTGCATATAAAAAAAAATTCTGATGTTAATGATTTCAAAATTTATAATTATAATAAAGCTACAATATAGACTTACTTTGTTCTGGGTCACCTAATCCTTTGGCTAGTAAATCACGCTGTTCTTGCAACTGTAACTGTTCTTCATAAACTGCTTCTTTACTTTCTTCTAATTGTCTCAGTCTATCTTTGGAAAATTCCAATTCCTTTACAAGTGATTCATTGTCCTCTTGCAAATTAGAATTAATGTCCTCCAATCTCTGTTTTTCAACGTCAAGTTTTCTAATGAGACCTAATATATCAGACATACATATAGTCAATGAAAATATCCTCCTTTAAGTTTGAAAATAAATTTATAGATGTTTCACATCACTCTCCAATTAGTGTACACATACCAAATCCTTAAGCAACAAGAGGCCACAGAGGTTTAACCCTTAAAGTGTCAGGTTCTCACAATGCATGCAATTAGAGCCAAGATAATTTTTAACTTTTTTTTCAACAGAAAAACAACTGAACTTCAGAACTTTATCCTGCAGTGACTAACAGATATATATATACAGGCCCATACCAAATAAAAAAGCATTCTATTATAAATAATAATATAACAGAAATTCAAATTAAAATGAAGGCAATAACCCTTAATTTAAAAAAATAGCAAATATTCTTTGGACATTATAAAGAAAGCTCTTCAATTTTGTTCACAAACATATCTATCTTGAACAACAGCTGCCATTCAACCACTAAAGGCAAATTCTAAAAAAGGTCTTGCTCAACACTGTCTGTGAAATTCATCTTGGTTAACTTCTCTTCCTCCTCACATATTTAGCAATATTTCCATAATTCCATTATTGATCAGTCTTTCTGCATGTTAAAGGCAATATGAGTAAACCAGTATAACTTTAATTCCTGTGACATATTTCAAAATTTTTTTTTTATAAAATCAAAGTTTGCTTGAAACATATTCCTATATTTCTACTCTTTATAAATTCTTAAAAGTTTGAGCACAAAATTCAATTCTTCTGTTTAAACTGAACATCCTTTATATCTAACTACTAAGAAAGCACAGGTAAATGCCTGTAGCACAAAGCTTTAGGAATAGAGGAAAAAATATCTTGATCAAGGTAGGTATGAACTCATGACTTCTTAACCCTTCCAGGGTCCACCTGAAAAACTGATTTACATCCAGGTCCAGCTATTTTTTCACTATGATCAGCAAAAAAATTTAACAGTAGAACTCTTTTTCCAAACAACTAAAGAAAGAAATTATGGCATGTTTTATGCCAAATTACTCAACATTTAATTCTGGATTTTTCTGAAAAATATAATATTTAACAAAAAGATGACTAATTTTATTTTAATAGGGCTTTTATAAAGAAAGCCCCCAAGGCACATGGAGTAAAAAAATGCATCTGGGAATGCAAATAAAAATTTATTTTAAAAAAACTAATAAACAGAAATGATTATAATGCACATGAAAAGAAAGGCTATTTATTTCTGAATAACAAAAAAAATTTATATTTACTCAAAGCATGAAAAATTACTCCCATTTTGTAGCTTTTTTCTCTGTACCATACTTTGAGAAAAGTCCAGGCTTTTTGCCAACTGTACCAAGTCATATCAACAAGTCAACTTTAGAATTTAAGAAAAAAACTAATCAATTGAAATACATCATGTTATACACCATATTAAACAAAATTTAATTACAAATTTTAAGAAAATAAAAATATTTAAGCAAATTTTAAAGCATATTAATTTTAATAAGTTTTTACAGTGATAAAAGTAAAAAAAAAATAGATCAGACTATGCAATTAAGGCTTAATTTTGAAAAAACCTGATGAATAAAAATAGTTAAATTATATATTCATCGAAAGTAAATTTCTTCCCAAATAATATAATATTTACATGATTTTTACTTTCTTTTAATGACATTTTTTCTTTTCAGTGTGGTACATTTTAAAACAGCTAGCATTATACAAGGTTACTTGGATTGCTCGCATTAATGGACTTTCTGTCCAGTTTATGAAATGGAAGAACAGTTTCTTGGATGCTTTTTTTTTTATTAAACATTATGAATTTTTTCTTTGGCTGTTAAATTTTAATCTTTGCTAAGTGCTGAAAAAGTCAGTCACAAAAGCAAAAAAAATGGCACAGCAAATATATTAAGGGGACGGGGGTAAAGTTTTTAAAACCTGTTGAATATAAACTGTTTTTAAAAACTGTTGAATATAAACTTAAAAATTCATAAAATAATTATTGGGGGGGGGGGGGAGTTAATAACCCTTGCTGAAATTTCCCTTCCACAGAAGGACTGATATCTGTGTCAAGAGAGTCCTTGAAATAATGAGTTGAAAAAAATTGGTTGTCCTGACTGGATTCGAACCCAGGTTTCCCAGACACGTGCCAGGCATCTTAACTGCTAGACCACTGAGGAACTGACCATTTCTTCAACCAGTTCTTTGGTGGTCTAGTAGTTAAGACACCTGGCATGCTTCTGGGAGATCTCGGTTCGAATCCCAGTAAGGACAACCAATTTTTTTCAACTCATTATTCCAATTGTTCCTTGTCTACAGGACTTTTCCTGTGATAATTTATTACTCATGAGAGTGCCTTTTGCTTCCATATCCAATACCTTTCATTTTCAAGAAATGATACAAGATCAAAGCTTTAAAAAAAAAGAAATAATAAAAGAAATATTAACGTATGACCTAATGTGATGTTAAATATTTGCAACAACTTGTAAGCTGGCCATCCAATGCAGTATAACTCCAAAAGATAAATAGATCAGCCGACAGAAAAACTGATAATTTGTGGAAATAAAATAATTCACAGAAATGAAAATGAAAGGTTTAATTATAAAAGTATAAATGCTGACTAGATGCATGGTCACATTATCCTATATCCGATTAGAACTCTTTCTGTAAACATCCACTACAGAGCTACTTTACTGCATGTGCACTGCACTCAACTGCATCTGGTCTGCCATGACGTACTTTACACTGCAAGGAGCTTGGCAATAACTCTGAGCTTGCTTGCTTCCTCTTTCTAAGAAGGCTCGTGTTACTTACAGTTTTGATTTTAAGAACAAGAAAAATGCATAGAAAGCTGGCATAAATGATATAAATAATTCAGGGAATACTGAATAGGTTCATTCCAGAAAAAACTGCAAAAAGAGTAAAAAATAGCAGTACACATTTTGTAATTACTTTCAAAATCTGCTGCTTTTAAAAATAGAAGATTTTTGTTAATTTTTAGGCGATTTTTGAAAATTTAAGGAAAAATTTGTTGATAATAGTTCAAATGAAACTTGCGAGCTTAAATCAGGTTGCTTCAGCAAAGAGGAACTTTAACAAGCAAATCAGCAACACCATTTAGTGCTTCTAAGAAATAGTAACCAGATGGCTTTAACAAATTATTTATATTATGTTTAATAAAATATGCATCAATGAAAAACCAAAATATTATTTTTCAAATTTGAATTGCATATTTTTAAAAGATATATCTAAGAAAATTTTCAAACCACAATTTTATTTTTTTTAAATCGAAGTTTAAAGTGTTGTACAAAAGATGTCTATTGATGTCTTTGAACTCTCGTTGTGGATTCTGTCAATATCTCTGTTCAAAGACGACCTCGGAAGGGTTAGTAATGTGTCTTCTACTACTGAGCTACCTGCCAGTAACAGCAAGATTTCTTCTATCAATTGCCATGAACATTACACCATACAATTGGTCACTAGATCTCGATTGACTGGAAATGAAAACTCCAATCAACATATATTTTCTTAACTGTTAACTATAGAAATAATCTTAAAAATTTACTAAATCATAGTGCTAGAACAAAGTAAATGAAAAGTTTAATACTCTGTCAGTACTTTAAGAAATTAATAGCACTTCAAAATGCTTAATATGCTAGTACTAATCTAGCAATATATATATACTGTACATATAATACTATAGTGTAGATATCACAGAATGAAAGATCATAATAGTGTATCTCTTTCATCAAGTGGATGGTAAATTCATATGTTGAAGGTTGAGATACTCTGAAAGTCTATTTTAAGGTATAGCAGCAATGGTGGAATCTGACAATTTTTATACTTCATGTGAGGTGAAGAATACATTGCTAAAATTTCATACGGATGGCTTCTAATGTAAAACTAATCCTACATCTTGTAGCTATTTAAAATTAAAGAACTCACTAATCATAAGGTACACAACAGAGGTATAGTTGTAGAGTCTGCTTAGAAGGCTATCAGCTATACCAATGACCAGTATTAACACTTTAAATATTCATCATCATTATACTCAAGCAGCTGTGGGCTACAGAGGTCCAAACAGACTGTGAAATTTAGTTCTCTAAGCATATCTGTCCTGAGCTACACCTGCTGCACCTGGCCACTGCATACCAATTCTAACAAGGTCCTGTTTGACATTGTCTGCCCACTGCATCTTAGGTCTCCCCCTCTTTCTGAGGCCTTTAGGCCCACTGTTCATAACCCTATTCGCCAATCTATAATTATCATATGGGCAACATGGTCAAACCAACAGAGTCTCTCTCTGCACAATATGCTGCTTAAAGGAGGTTGCCAACTCCTTTGCCTAACCTCTTCATTACTTATAAAGTTGAACCAACTAACGCTCAAGATACTGCGTAAGCATCTAGTTTCCTGTTATCTTGTTTGCAAAGCATCTAAGTTTCACTACCACAACAAACACTAGAAAGAATCAAATTCTTATATGGTCTAATTTTAGTCTTTAGGTGTATACGCCTATTTTTCCACACTCTCCACAGATTCCTAAAGGTCCCAGAGGCAATCCCTATTCGTCTGTTAATCTCATGCCACACATCACCAGTATCTGTCACATAGCTTCCAAGGTAATTAAACTGTGACACCTGCTCAAGACTGCAACCATTCAAATGATCTGAATCACAACCTGTCTGACCAATTTTCATCACTTTAGTTTTCTCTCTGTTTATAACCAAACCTACTCTACTACCAGTCTCACCAACAGCTCGAATGAAAGAGTTCATCTCATCAACATCATTTGCAAAAAGGGCTAAATCATCAGTATAATCTAAATCAGAAAGTTTCGTATCTCGTCCATTTAAGGCCAAAATCTTTCCCTTGCAGTGAATTTCACATATTATCAATGACCAGACAAAATGCACCCTTGTCGAACACCAGAAACAATGCTAAACCAATTGCTACAAACCTTACCAACTCTCACACATGACTCAGTGTTATTATAGACAGTTTTCGTTATGTTAACTAACTTGTCTGGTATACCATATGATCTCAAAATCAACCACAAATTATGACGATCAACAGAGTCGAAAGCCTTTTTGAAATCAACAAAGCTAGCAACCAAAGGTTTCTGAAACTCTAAACATTTCTCAAGAATCTGCCTAAGTGAAAATATCTGATCTACACATCCCCTACCACTTCTAAATCCACATTGCTCATCACGCAATTGACTGTCAACCAGATTCTTAATTCTATTAAGCACAATCATGGAAAGAACTTTACCTGGAACAGAGAGTAGGCTGATACCCCTATAGTTATCACAAGAACTGCGATCACCTTTTTTGAAAATAGGGATAACAATTGCTCTGGTAAAATCCTTAGGAACCATGCCTTTATCACAAAAGATATTCAAAATTTCAGTCATCCAAGTGGTAACCGCAACATTCCCAGCTCTAAGCATTTCGGTAGTAATTTCATCTACTCCTGGGGATTTATGAAGTTTAAGTTTAGAAACAGCCAAAATAACTTCAGATTGTGTTATAGGGCCAACATTAAAGACACCAATGCATCTATCATCATTGCAAACAATGGGAGTAGAACTAACTACATTGTTTAGAACATCACTGAAATGCTCAGCCCACCTAGCCATGACAGATTCCTCCCCTTCTATAACCTTACCTTGTTTATCCTTCAATCCTTGTATGCCTGTCCGTTTTCTACCACACAAAACATTAACTATCTGGTACAGCTCTCTGCTGTTGTGCTGTCTAACTGCTTCCTCGGCTTTGTCAGCCAAACCATCAAGCCTTATCAGCAGCTAACTGATCCTTTACATGTTTATTAAGCTCTCAGTAATGCTTTCTATTAGGACTAGTAAGGTGTTGATTAAGGACATTCCTGTAGTTCTTTCTTTCTGAAATAAGCTCAAGTGCCTTATCACTCAAATAATTCTGCCTCCTCTGCTCCTTTTTTCCTAAAAGAGTACTGTTAGTTTCCAAAAAAGCCTGTTTAAAACGGTCCAATTCTTCCCCAACTTCAGTAGTAAGCAAACCATGACTGTCATAATGACTAAGTAACATATCATGGTAAGCTTTAGCTATAACTGGGTCTTTCAGAGCTTCAGTATTAAAGGTAAATTTTTTAACCTTAGCACAACACTTTTTAAGTTGCAAGACACTTTTAACAAGGTAATGGTCAGATCCAATTTCAGCTCCCCTATAAGAATTGGTATTCCTAACAGAACTAGCCCATTTGCTGTTAATTAATATATAATCAATCATATTTTTATGCAGGCCATCAGGTGAAACCCATGTGTACTTATATATGTCACAGTGTTTGTAATAAATATTACTTTCAGTTAGTGGCAGAACATTTCTAAAGTAAAAACTTTTCATTACTGAAAAAATTAAATTCTTAAAACAATATTCCATTGCAACATTAAGGTAAAAGTACAAAAAAAATTACATGTGTCAACAAAAATACTGAATCAGTGCACATTTTACCAGTCAGCAGCGTAGAGCTTCTTGGTAGTTTGGGGTTTGGGGTCACACCAACAACTAAGGCTATAATGCACCAAACGAAATAAAAAAGAGGGTAAAAGACAGTAACTCACAACCAAAGTTAAAATCAAACCACTAAAGGACACAACAATAAAGGCAATAAAAGAATATAACAAAAACAATGACCATAATAAAGCCTATGTATAAGCAGAACCAACAATTGCAAAATATAGAAATTAACAATGGGTGTTGAGGACCCATGTAAAAAAGTAAAATAAACAAGTGTAAAATATGAAAGACAAAGGTAAAACATTAAACAGGTCTAAAACAGATGGTAAAATGTAAAAAGTCAAAGCAAGGTATTAAAAAAAAGTGGATACAAGAGTTGGATAGTTTTACCTCTGAGCAGCACTTTTTTGCAACACAATAGGCTAAGGGACCCAGTCACAAGGACACCAAGGGCTCAGAGAAGGTTGTGGGAGAGGGCCCATTGGATAACTGTTAGAAGACAGATGGTAGCCTCCAATCAAGGTCATCCAGAGTGTTCTTTAGTGTGTACAGGGTATGGTTCTCCCACACACAGGGCAATGACTTTATGTCCCATCCAACAGACAGTAGCCTTTTCAAGCTTATCGGAAGTGGATAAAAGGCATCTTAATATAAAAGCTCAGATGTCAAATGATCTGAGTAAAAATACGTATGTCACTCGCAGTTAAAATCAATGCAGTAAATTAAAATAAGTTTAATTAATTAAAATTAGTTAAACTCGCAGTTAAAATCAATGCAATAAATTAAAATAAGTTAATAGTTAAAATGGTGTCGTAAAACTCACATATAGGTTCATTGTCCCCAGTAAAAGAATGTATAAAAAAAATGCGGAGCCAAGTACAACTTCCTCCTTGAAATTCCTGAGAAAAGATAACTGCCATGCTTTGACAACAGGCTTTATCTCAAAACATTTGTTACAAGTTTTTCTGACCAAAACCTCTGTCACTGTGCCAAGGTGGACGGAAAAACACTGCTGGAAGTCCAAATATGGAACTGGCAGTGGTGAGCCCGACAGGGGTGTGACCCACTTGGCAGTAGCATCAGCCAAGTCATTGCCCCTGATGCCAATATAATTGGGTAACCAACAGAAGATACTGTTCAAGGTAGCTGCTAGAAGATGTAGCTGCTGGCAGATCTTGGAACAAACAGGGTGAAGTCAAGGCCTCACCAAGATCAAAGCCTGTAGCAAGCTGGAGTAAAACACACACTAACAATGGTGCTTAGCTGCTATGTGCTCCAAGGCAAGACTGATAGTATGTACCTCTGCAGTGATATCTGGTCTGTCCTGAAGACATTATGGCAGACCATGACCAACCCCACCTAGGTACCAGACTTCAAGCCATCTGTGAAGACAGGCAAGAAGTCGGGGCACACAATGCAGTGACTGGCAAAGAGTTACTGGTACATGTAGTAATTAGCATGAAAGCTTTCCCTCTCCTGGAAATGGAAATATCACAGGAAGGGAAATGAGCAAGCCATGTTGGAAGTGGCTCAGCTGTTGACTGGGTGATACTATCGAGACTGATGCTAATGTCCTGAGGTAGATTCGGATACACAGACCAAAGGATTTGGATTGTTCTACCTGAGCATGACTTTTTGCACCCAAAATCTCTGTCAATATCTGTGAAATGACTCTGAGCATCACTTTTGCAACAGTTTCACCAAACCCAATGGGCTACATGGACAGATCACTAGGACCTAGAGGTTAGAGAAGGTTGAGGGAAGGGGGTCCACTGTACAACTGTTAGAAGACAGATGGTAGCCTCTGATCAAGGTCATCCAGTGTGTTCTTTAACATGTACAGGGTATGGCTTTCCTGCACACAGGGCAACAGCTTAATGTCCCACACAACAGCAGATAGCTTTTCTAGGCTAATCAGTGCCCCCTACTGACAGCGGGCAGGATGGGGAGTTTTGCAGAGATAAATTTCAAAGCTGGCCCACATGGAAAACCACCCTCAAACCTGGGTACTTATGAATCTATTGCACTACTGAGTGAGCCACCCCTGCCCCCAAACCAAAAGGATGAATGGCAGTTGGGCAATAGTGGGATGGCCTCACGGGATCACAATTTATATGTATGGACAATTGCTGATGGCAAAGAAATAAAGATAGTTCCTCAGTCTCACCAAAAAGAGTTTGGAGAGGCTGGTGAAGTGCGGAAGACCCCATGCGCACATGGAATTCCTGATGGTGGAGAGGGTTCAACACCTTCACCACCAAATCCTGGACAGAATTGTATACTAGAAACTATAGTCCAGTTTCAACCAGACAAATGCATGGTATAAGCATAGCAAAGAATATCAGTCTGCTCCCCAGGAGAGAAAGAAATAAGCCTTGAAGATGTTCAATGCCCACATGCATTTGCACCTGAGATGATGTAAGTATGGTAAAAAGGTCAATTTTTGGTTGAAGATGAGAGTTGGGTTGTTTTACCTCTGAGTGGAACTTTTTTGCCCACAATAGGCTAATGTCAGTCGTAGCGCACCAGGCTCGTAATCTGTAGTTCCCAGGTTCGAGTCCCAGCTGGGTCAGTGTTGAGATTTATCTCTGCAAAATTCCCCGCCCTGCCCATGGTCAGTCGGGGACACAGATGGGCTTGGAAAGGCCACCATCTGTCAGATGGGACATTAAGCCATGGCCCTGTGTGCAGGAGAGCCATACCCTGTGCACATTAAAGAACACACTGGATGGCCTTGAAGGGAAGCTACCATCTGTCTCCCAACAGCTGTTCCAGTGGGTCCCCTTCCCCAACCTTCTCTGAGCATTCAGGGTCCTTGTGACCTGGCTATTTAGCCCATGGTGTACAAAAAAAGTGCCGCTCAGAGGTAAAACAACCCAACCCAATCTATGTCCTTGGATTCATCTGAGGGATATAGCTCCAAGATCGCCATATGAGGAGGAAGAAAAGTTTGCTTCTGCCCTAGAAGCTTGAAGGATCAAGCTGTTTCTAATCGAGAATGAGGCCTTACAGAGGTGGAACTGGAAGGCTCAGGAGCCAGAATAGAAACCAGCATCAATGTTGAGGCTAACAATGAAATACCTTGGTTTCACCTGCTCCAGAAGGTACTTTGCTGCCAGCAAGAAAGATTCTGATGGTGATACACTGACAGTATGAGTATTGATTTGCATCAAAGTAATTCGGATGGTGATTTTTCCGATGACTGCAGTGGTGTAGGAGATCTTGCCAGGCAGGATAGATGGTGCAGTGTGCTTCCTCACCTCAGAAAAACTGATGTTTATGATCTTGAGATATTGTACTTCCTTTTTTATCTCTCACTTAGGGCAGTCAGAGAAGAATGCCAGATGGTTGCCATTACAATTGGCACAACTTGCCTTCTCAGCTGTGCAGTCTGGATCAGCATGTTCACACTGCTACAGTGAGCACATCTGGTTTAAACCTAGGCATGCCATGAGGGCACAGCCTCACAATGTAAGTAGCTTGCTTTGATGGCAGTATAGGCAGGTGTGGCACATTGAAACTAATAGTGTCTAAGTGGACCCTAATTTATCATCTCAATATGCAAAATCTGTCAGACTGCAGTTACTCCTGTGGGGCTAACTCAGAGCAGAGCTCCTCAGAAACTTTGAGAAGGCCCCACTTGGTGACTACTCCATTAGAAGAATTCAAGGACTAGTGAGGAGCAATTGGCATGGTCACCCCAACAATCACAGTGTTTTATAGGAGCAGTTTGGAGTGTTTTAAACATGCAGTCTCAATAAGAAAGTCACCAGATCTTAGGCACTTAACATATGTCAGTGAACCTGAAGGACCTTCCAAGTTTTTCTGAATAAAAAATGGTGACATATCCACAATTATCTGGTCACTTGTTAAATGGATGATCAGAAATTGCAGGATTGGAGAAGACAAAGACAACAATGAGAACAAAGAAGAAGGACCCTAATGTCGGGCTCCTTTTACCAATAAGGCCGGTGAATTTTTTTGAAAATTTATGTTCAATTACTTTAAGATTCAGTGTCCATAGTCCTGATCAGGTATTGGGATTGGTACAGGGTGACACCCCAGAAGTTCCCTCTTACCTGAAACAGGGGCCAAAGCAGTGTGCAGCAGCATGGTCCTCTAAAGCATCTCCCAGCCCCATGACAAACAGGATCCAAAATGGAAAGACAGGCTAAAGGACAGCCTGCCAGTCATGAGCTGAGGAAAGCAGATGAGGACTCCTGAGCAACTGCCAGGATACTCCTTTCCTGGGACACAGGTCACAGCACATGATAAGAGCTATGATATCTGACCTCACATTCTAACAAGAACTTTTCCATTATTATCAATGCATAACAATTATATTTCTAAGTAGCCATTTATATTAATACTAACACACTTATTATTTTCTTTCACTCTCTTCTATTAGAAATAAGATGCACTGTCTTGTGAGTCAAGAAATTTGTTTCTCATTTCCCTCTTACACCTAGAACAGCCTGTTTAAAATTATCCCATTCTGCCTCAACCTTAGCAGTAAACAGATTGCATTTGTCACAATGATCAGGTAGCATGTCATGGTAAGCTTTGGTTACCAGTGAAGTTACTTGAAACCTTAATGCTATAACAATTCATTTACTCTTTGTACAACATTTATTCAACTGAAATATTGTAACAGAGTGATTATCAAAAGCAATCCTAAACACAGAATAATGATCAAAATAAAGTAATGACCAAGAGAAATTAAAGTAATGATCAAAAAAATTCTGCTAGCATTATACAATATTATTTAAAAAGCAAATAAAAATGTAATTATTAATAATATGTAGTTAATATTACCTTATTAATAACAATACAATATAAATATTCATCTAGAGATTAATAATTTATTTTGCAAGACAAAGAATTTTCATATGATTTTGTTTCAGAAACAATATATAATTATCAGCATAAAACACTCACTTTCAGCCTTTACCAGATCCATTTGGAGAGTGTCTTTACTGTGACATTCTTCATGCAGATCTTGTGAAAGCTCCTCATTGCGTTTAAGCAGAAGTTTTAAATCTTGATTTTGTTGATTATCAACAGCATGGGCAAGAAGGTGAAGAACATGCTCAACTGCAATGTGCAATCTTCGACTAGCTCCTACATACATATTAAAGAAATATTAGGTGAATTTCAAATTAAAATTTAAAATGTTTCTTTCATCTTGCTTTTTAGGAAAACTATTTTGAAATAAATTTCATATGTTGATTGCTTTCAAAAGAATATTTAGGACAGGCACATGAATGTGGTTTACATTTTTTTTTTCAATAGCTTATGTATCACTACAAATATTTCAGCTAAAAAAACTATTCACAGCTTGAATACGAGAGTGGATTATTTAACTCGTGGACTGCCTTCCCATCAATTAGAAGATTTTGCACACAGTTAATACATGATATGTGGTAACACAGCAAATCTTCAAGGGCATGGAGAAATGTGTAGAAATTGAAATGCATTGTGATATGGTCACAAGTAACATCAGAACAGTGCACAGTAAATCTGTCATTTTCTAGCTTTCGAAAGGTGTTCATTTTTGTGTGTGTGATTTTTTGCAAACTATGGCTGATCTGGAAACTGAGCACAATATGTGATACACTATGGCATGGCAAGTGATGCACAGATAGTCACAGAAATGATTCAAGTGTATGGAGAACAATGCTTGAAACAAGGGGAGATTTTCAAGTGGCACAAATGCTTCATAGACAAGCACTATTCACGACACATGATCTGGGCAACCAAGCACTGTTCTCTATACACTTCAACCATTTCTTCAACTGTGCACTACTTAAGCCTCACAGACCACAGAAACATATCACATACTTCTGCTCAGTTTCCAGATCAGCCATAACTTGCAAAAAGTCACACATACAAAAATGAATATCTTTCCAAAGTGAGAAAATGATAGACTGACTGCATACTGTTCAGCTGTTATTTGAAACTGTATCACATGTACACAAACTGCTCTGTACTCTTAAAGATTAACTGTGTTGCTACACATAATGTATTAATGCATACAAAAAGCTGCGAATTGTTGGCGGTTGCAGTCCACAGTTAAATGATCCACCTACATATTACTATAAAATGCAAAAAAAAAAAATTTTTTACAAAGACCATTAATTGCCACTGTCACAGGACAGTAACTAAATTCACATGGTGGAATCAAAATCATGTCAAACCAGCCAGACAGAGATGCTTCTTATGTTTTACAGTCTTTTATATTTTAACGTTACATGTAGCAATGCTTTTTAATAATCAACATCTACAGTGAGGATTTAGTATTATTTACATATGCTAAACAGAAAAACAAAAATCTTCATTACACTTTGTCATTCTTCATTCATCATACTTCATTTCACTTTGTGTGTAACAAAGGTTACTTTTAGCCTCATGGTCCAACTTGATACAGAATAAAGTATGATTTGTTTTGAAAAGAAAATTCCCTATACCTGCTTTTGGGTAGATTATTTGTTTATATATTAAACATACCTTATACTAGTGATCAGAAATTTTCCTTTTACATTAATAAGATAGAATCTGCACCTTATATTGAACTAATGAATTCCATATCAGCTTTATTATAAAGCAAGAGTTATTCCTTCTTTTTTTGTAGACTCTAAATTTAGTACTCAGTTTAGAATTTATTAATATCCTATATTCATATATAGAAGAAAAATATACTGTATTGCAAGATGACATTACACGATACTAATTCCACATCATCATAACAAATACACTTTTGAGAACTTCTTGACATTTTAAATACACAATTACTTTTCTTACTTAATTATTTAATATAAATAAAATAAAAAATAAATGCACCCTCAAGCATCTGTGTGCCACAGGAGTTTGACATGACCCTGTCAGTTTATACACCATAGTGGAAGGCCTGTGAAAATAGTGGGACCTCAGCGGAAAGTCAACAAAAACATCCATGCCCTACCTGCGGCTCAAACCCAGGCCCCTCTGATCAATAGCCAAGCATACTAACCACTCAGCCAAGGATGGCTATAAAATAATAACATTAATAAAATACAAAAATATAGGTATTCTTTTAGACCTTGTATATATATATATACAAAAGTCATTTAAATGAAAACAGCAAAACTTATCATAAAATGCATGATGCAAAAAATATATATATAATCTTGCATAACATTATTGATTCAAGTCAACACAGAATGCACATGAAAAACACGGAAAAACATGTGGCTTTATCTGCTTATGGCTATTCATAAACAAATTAAAGATGGCAGCACCCTTACAATCATGCACCAAGATAGATATGTGATTGGCAATTAAAGTTATTGAGTATTATTGAGTAATAAAATTGCCTGTAATTTATCACAAAATGTTGGGTCAGGATGGTGGATGATGCATAGGTTAATGGCAGGTTTATGATTGGGTAGACAAATTTAAGAACTGTATCAAATGTGTTAAAGATACTCTGTAATATAAGAAAGCTCATTGGTCATGACACCACAAAACTTAGCAGCACTAAGTGGAGGAGCTTGTGCATGAAAATCGTTGCACAATAGCTATAAAATAATAACATTAATAAAATATAAAATTATAGGTATTATTTTATATACACAAAAGTTATTTAAAAGCACATGATAATAACTCCATAACATCATAACAAAGAAACTGCATCTGAATCTGTCATGTTAATATCAAAAGAAAGAGCATTTAACTGTGCTTAATAAAATGGCAAAAATTCAAAGAAAAAATGTCGTAGGTTAAATTTTTAAACATTTTTTTAAAACATTGCAAAATTTTACTGTTTTTTTTTTTTCATTTTACTTTCAGTAAAATTTCAAAAATATATATATTTTTCCCATTTTTTCTATATCATTTTATTATTCTAATATAAAGAGATCATAATATTTTATTATTGCTTAATTTATTTTGTTCATTTATTTAGTGTTTTCTAAATCATTTAGTCATTTATGCATATAAAGCATAATGCATATTTTTTGTACTTTTGATGATTGGCAAACTCTAAGCCTAAGAAAAGCAGTGTCTTAAAAAAAATTTTGCTTTAAAAACATGATAATTTAAATAAAAATTGAAAAATATATCAGAAAATTAAAAAACAATTATGGAAAAAATTCAATAAAATGTTTCAAATCATTTGAAGTTTAACTGAAACAATGAATTTAAAAATGAGTTGCTTTAAGCTGAATAACTACTACGGAAAAGTTCAATTCTAAAATTCTGGCAAAACTTTTGGCTAACAAATTACAATTTTCTGATCTTAATTAGTTTATTTGGTTGAACTGTAATTAAAAATATTGATAAATAAAGTCCTACCATTTCAAACTCACGCTATGAGCAATCCTAACACTCATCGGACGACACCACTACAAATCACTAGCAGATTTGTTTTCAATCATTTCTAATTAATTATTGTTTATAATTGCAGTATCCATTTGAGAAGTAATAAAAAATAATTTTTGTAGCATTAAAGTAAATAAAGAAGTCTTTAAAAACGAAAATCTGCTAAAATTTAATTGAAACCCAATGTGCATAGTTCCTGGATGACACAATTTTCTGTAATAATGAAATCAACATCTTTACATTAAAAGTTTAGAAAGCATTACAACTCTAGTAGAGCTATAAATAGTGCAAAATAGAGAGGCAAATGATCAATAATCACGGTATGGCAGAATAATGGCATAAACTAAATATTCGTTACTTGATGCTGTTTATCGTGACTGAACATGTGCATACATTCACTGCAGATTCAAATAGATTTTTAAACTTTATCATAATTTTTTAAGGAATCAACAGGTAAAAAATACACCAATCAGCCAAAACATTAAAACCATCTACCTAATATGATGTAGCTCTTCCTCTCACCACCAAAAGAGCTCTTGTGATGGTCCACCCATTCACTTTTCCTTTTCCTTAACCAGTTTTGCTTTATTTATGTTATATTTATCATTTTGGAGATTTTAATTCATTTTGTGGACTGTCTCCATCCTTGTCCGAGCTGCAGGAGTTGCACATGAGCAACTCTGACCTTTTGACTGACCACCAATAAAGCTCGAGAAGGACATGCCCTCTCTTTCGTCATAGCTTGCATGATCGTCAGTTTATGCAAATGTCTTTCTCGACGTGCAACAGCCATGTGCCCGTTTTGTACACCACTTGATATAACTTGGTAACATTAGGTCACAGAAGAAAGAGTTAGTAGTGAAGTTATTGAGATTGCATAGAAGTGAGAAGAAGTGATGAGATAGAGATGTAGTAGCAGAGTTTTTGTTCAAGACGTAGTCAAGATTTTCACTTTCAGTTTGGAGAGTTAAATTTTTGGGAATAAACTTTGTTTGTTTCAGAAACTTTTGAATCTTTGCTATTTTTTCTCTTGAGCAACGTATATTGATTTTTTGACTTGACAATCATTTTTGAATTCTTACTTGATAAGTAACGCTTGACAAATTTACAAACCCTATTTCAACTTTATTTGGCAAGTTATTATTGCCTGGTGCCCGATAGAGCTATCCGGAATTTGAATAAATTGGATCAGACCAAAGGTCCAAACTTTGAAAAGTTATTAATCTTTGGAGCATTACACTCTCACCCAATGAGGCATAGATTCAACGGGATGTTGATAGGTGTCGCTTGATATTTGGTACCATGACTGCAACAGAAGATCACGCAGTTCCTGTAAATTAAGTGGTTGGGATGATGCTGCTCTTACCAGTTTCTCAAACTCAAACCACAAATGCTCAATAGGATTCATGTCTGGTGAATTTAGGGGCTATGGCAATAAATGGAATTCCTCATAATGTTCTAGGAACCATTCCTGAACCCTTGTTGCAGTGTGACATGGGGCATTGTCTTGTTGAAAGACACCATCTCCACCATGGAATGCAGTCGCCATAAAGAGGTGTACTTGGTCAGCCATAATGTTCAGGTAGGTGACAGCTGTCAGAGTTTGCTCTACAGGGATAATTGGTCCACATGTTCTCCAAACAAATATTGCCCAGACCATCACATTCCCTCCAGCCACCTGGATCTGTCCTACAGATCATCAAGGTGAGAAGGCTTCCATGGGTAAACGTTGCATACAAGCTTGTCCGTCCACATGGTGTAACAGAAAACAGAGTTTATCTGACCATGCGACCCTCTTCCAGTCTTCTATGGTCCAATGTCGATGATTACATGCCCACTGCAAGTGTTGACAACAGTGAACAGCATGAGCATAGGCAAACGAATGGGTCTGTGGCTGAGGAGACCCATATCCAAGAGCTTATGATGCACTGTGTGTTTGGACACATTGGGCCCTTTACAACAATTAAAATTATGGGTAATGTCAGCTACAGTAGCCCTCCTGTTGCTGCAGACAAGACAAGATAGCCTGTGCTGACCTCTGGCATCAACAAGGAGTGGCTGGCCCATGCCTTGTCGACGGCTTGAAGTGTCACCTGTTTTAGACCATCTTTGATAGGTACTAACTACAGCATAGCATAAGCAACTACCAGTGTCACTGTTTCAGAGATGCTCTTACCAAACCATCTTTCCATAACAATCTGGTCTTTGTTGAAATCAGATAAATCCTTTGCTTTTCCCATGTTGAGACAAAACAAAATACTGCCTGTGAGAGCTCCGACCCAGGTATATATATCATTCACGACCTTGGCATGGGACACTGCTTGGCTGCACATGTGCTTCTTTGCATAATGCAGAGGTGGTTTTAATGTATTGGCTGATCAGTGTATATATCATATATTAAATTGTTATTTTGGATATTTGAGTAGCAACGGTTGAAAAAATTTAGATTTCTATTTGGGAGAATTTTTTTTTTAACTTCATACTGTGAGAGCAAAACTTGCATCTCCAATCACCAGAATTCAAAAGATGAAAGCGTTTTTTTTTTTTTTTTTTTTTTTTGGGGGGGGGGGGAACATTAGAAGTAAAATAAACACTTACCAAAAAGAACTGTCTGAATAGCTACAGAAAATATGCAACAAATACAATGTATTATTAAAATAAAATTTAAACAATAAAATCCAAAATTTTATTAGAAAAAGCATATGCAAACTAGAAGAATGAATATCGCCTCTGGTGCATATGAGAATCTCGTTTTCAAAGAAAATGAAGTTTTTCCTTTATTCTTTAACAAAGAATGAAGTACTTCACTCTTTTACTCCATAACAGTTTTAATTTGAGCCAATGGATGATGAGAAAATGTAAATAGTATATTATATTAGTAATTATACAGCATAAAGGCATTAGCCTTTTAATTCTTAAATTTAAAAAGTTGCATTTTCTACACCTCTCTCAGAAAAATGGTTAGGTTATTGTTGTCAGTGATCTCTTGAAAAGCTACCACTAAAATTTCTATTTCTCTTATAAACATATTATTTGAAAAACTTGATAACAGTTTTGCCATTTCCATATTTAGTGATCTGTAAAGGATATATATATTAAAACTACCTAAGCATTTGAAAACTGTGAATGATAATATTTTATTAATACCAATCTAATTAAGAGTTTTTTAATTATTGCTTTCATTCTTTTCAATGAAAACTTCGTGACATTCACATTCCACCACCAAAATTTCAAATTTTTATCATTAATACATTGTTGCAATATTCTTTTGAAATTCTGGAATTTGCAACTTTTTTCACCATTAGAGGGTGCAATTACAGTGTTCAAAATATTCCAAAAGTGCAAATCATAATATTCATCAATTCCTATCTAACCCAAAAAGAATTTTTTATTCATCTCTGAAAGCAAACAATTATCTGCTAAAACTTAAAAGGTGTGTTTTCCCCACCCCCTCTGGGTCTAAGGAGTCAACTCATTTTTGGCAATGAAAATTTCATGACCTTCACATTCCACCACCAAAATTTCAACTTTCTAGCATAAACACATCGTTCACAATATTCATTTGAAATTTTCGAATTTTCAACTTTTTCCTATTGCTAGAGGGCTAATTATAGCTTTAGAGAGATTCAGAAAGTGCATATCATAATATTTCATCAACACCTAACCAACACAAAAAAATTTTATCTCTGTAAACAAAAAAGTTTGATGTCTACAGATGGATAGACAGACAGACCTCAAAGTGAAACTATTATCTCATTTTCTTGAAAACGAGATAAAAAGGTAGTGCAACAATTTTCCATTGTAATAGACTATGTATAGGTGAAACTAAAAATCCATTACAATTCAGAATAAAATAAGAGTGCAATAAAAGCCATCTAATATAAAACAGAGACAGACAGAAAACAAAACAACAGATGTCATCATTTACATATAAAAGCAAAAGTTTACCAAAAGATGGCAAGTTTGTTCATTTTCATAATAGTGCTTTCAACTACCCTTTGGTACATGTTTTAAACAGAGAATTGGAAAGAAATAAGAATAACTTTTAATAACTTTAATTTTTTAATAATACTTTTAATAAGAGTGTGATTCATAATGCTAAGAAAGATGGCAGGAGTGATTCACAAATTACAGAAAAAAATTTTGATTAATTTTATTGTTATTATGTCCAATAAGAAAAAAAATTTCCTAAATAAATGTAAATATTTTCTTCATTAATATTTTTAAGCCTAGATATAGAACAAAACTTACCAGATAACTTCTAAAGAATTCTGCTTCATAAAATAGCAGCTTTTGCTTAGAATAAAATGAATTTAAATGATGATGAAACACTTTTCAAAATAATTTCTTTTTGGACAAACGTCTTTGCTCAGTTAGTATAATTTTTTTTTTTGTATCTTTTCATTAATATTTCCTAGAGTTATGGCTGTGTTTTAACAACTATTTACACTGAGGTAATTTTACAGCTTATTACTCCTGAAGATAAGACTTTTTTTAAACTTCCTTTAATAATCAGTTGTAAAAAACTTTTGGTTTTTCCTGGTTAAGAAATGCCAATCTTTTATCTCCTTACAAGTTGAACAAAGTCTCAAAAACAAGGATAATTTCCCTTACTTGGATAAGAACCAACAAGCACTTTCCCAATAACCTATTTTGAAGGGGGAAAGATGAGAGTATTTTAGTTAATTGATCCAGTTACCTTCCACCTTAAAAAAAAACATGACAAGCTTGCAATTATGATATAATGCTCAGATTAGAAAGTTTTCAACATCTTTTGGCTCATTGCACCCTTTTCATATACATTACAGCAAAAAATTTAAGAAAAATATTTTTTTTTTCCTTTTTTACGAAGGGAATCTCTCCCCCCCCCCCACACACATACACACTAAACTGTTAATTAAGCATATCCCTAATTTTAAAAATTTTACATCATACAAAAACTGTCCAAACAATTTGGAAGGCATTTTAAATCTTTCTGCTCTGAGCATTACAGCATATTCACACAAAACTGCATTTAAAACAAGATTTTTCTTCTTTGAAGAAGCCACTGAAATATAGTTTATCTGTTTCTTGGTGACTAGCCATTCTAAGATGTTTGCAATCACTTGATGTTCTTGGGGCGGGGGTGGCTCAGTCGGTAGCGCGCCAGGCTCGTAATCTGTACTTCCCAGGTTCAAGTCCCAGCTGGGTCAGCGTTGAGATTTATCTCCGCAAAATTCCCCGCCCTGCCCACGGTCAGTAGGGGACACCGATGGGCTTGGAAAGGCCGCCGTCCGTCGGATAGGACGTTAAGCCGTGGCCCCGTGTGTGGGAGAGCCATACCCTGTGCACGTTAAAGAACACGCTGGATGGCCTTGACGGGAGGCTACCATCTGTCTCCCAACAGCTGTTCCAGTGGGTCCCCTCCCCCAACCTTCTCTGAGCCTTCGGGGTCCATGTGACCTGGCCATTTAGCCCATGGTGTGCAAAAAAGTGCCGCTCAGAGGTAAAACAACCCAACCCAACTTGATGTTCTTATTTTTCTTAAAAGGGAAACTGATTTGAGACTTCTGCTTCAGAATAGCTGATATAATTGATAGAACTCTGATTATGTTTCTTAGAAACATTTAATTTTTAATGACATTTTCAATATCTCCTGCTATTTATATCTAAAGCTTTATGAAAAATTGTTTTTAAATGATATACTTGGGAAATTTGCTAGGAGTGCAAAGTAATAACTTTACTCTCAAACACAGAAGTCAAGCATCCATAGACACAGGATACAGTGAGAATGGGAAGCTTGGGTTGTTTTACCTCTGAGCGGCACTTTTTTGCACACCATGGGCTAAATGGCCAGGTCACATGGACCCCGAAGGCTCAGAGAAGGTTGGGGAGGGGACCCACTGGAACAGCTGTTGGGAGACAGATGGTAGCCTCCCGTTAAGGCCATCCAGCATGTTCTTTAACATGCACAGGGTATGGCTCTCCCGCACACGGGGCCACGGTTTTAACGTCCCATCCGACGGACGGCGGCCTTTCTAGCCCATCGGTGTCCCTTACTGACGGTGGGAAGGGCGGGGAATTTTGCAGAGATAAATCTCAACGCTGACCCATCTGGGACTCGAACCTGGGAACTATAGATTACGAGCCTGGCGCGCTACCGACTGAGCCACCCCCGCCCCCGAGAATGGGAAGGTTCAGTAAGCTAATAATGAATTTTGGAAACATTGATTCAGATTTTTAAGTGATTAAATAAATAAATACAAAATGTTTAAAATGAGCTCTAGTAAAATCACTAATTGTATAAAAAAGCTGATATTTGCCTTTTGTGTTGAATTATCCTTAAACTAAGCTCATTATATGGAAATTAAATAACTCATATAAGCATATAAAGTTGGTGGGATCTTTTTAAAAAAAAAATCCATTCTAAAGGTATTTTTCTATGATGTTCATTATAATGAACTTTTACTGTACTGAAAGACAGCTAATATTATTGACTTCATAAGGATGATGATCACTGGCACTAGTGTTATGAGGGTATCACTTCAAAGAATGTAGAGGACAATCATTCTGAATAAATGCAGCACTATATGATACTCAACAATAGGAGCACATAGTAAATTTCTGCTCTTGTGCAAAGGATCAAACCATCAAATCTGGAGATTTTAACCTCAGTTTTTGATACTGGGTATGCACTACCTTTGGTTACAACAGCAATAATTTGATGCAAATGGGTAATCACAAAAAGAAAAGGTAAAAAGCTTGAAGTAATTACAAGGGGAAAACAGACTCATCAGACACTACTTGTTTGGAAGAAAATTATAAGATCTACTTACAGTGGTGGCAATAATAGAAACAATGGTTCTAGAAAAATGGCTTAAGGGTCATATATGTCTGAAGGATCTAAGTTCACCATGATAGAAAAACCATGGCATAAAGAAAACTCCTTATGCTCTGGATTCATCCTGCATTGCATCAGAGCCTGGGTCAAATCTTAACCTGTTTTACTTTTTATAATGGGACAGATTTGTTTAATATCCTGGAGAGTTTATAACTGAAAGTGAATGGTCTCATGCAAACAATCACACCTCTGAAAAATCTAATGCAACTGAGCAGTCTATTAAATAAAGAATGGTATAAAATTACCACTAATGTATAATAGTGGGTCCATGTCTAGATTGATTACAGCTGTTACCACTAGAAACTATTGCTTTACCCTTTATCTAATTATGTATTAAGAAATTTTCCAAATACTATAAAAATTATAATATTACATGGCTTAAATCAAACTATCTTAAATCTTTTATAAACAAAACAAAATTGGTAGCATGAGATTAACAAAGATTTACTACCTAAAACAACATCTTCTCCTTCTGTGTCTGCATCATAGGTGCCCATAGAAGTAAACAGATCCCATGCTCTTGGTGTTAGATCAGGGCCATCTTCAGTTAAATCTAAATTAGGACTTTCACCAACAGACAAAGCAGTAAAATCTTCTCTTGAACCAACACTTTGACCTGTTAATAAATATCGAAAGAGTTTCGTCTATTGCAATCATACAGGAAATTAAATTTAGTTCTGAAATACAGGGGTTTATCAAAATAATGGAAACATGTACTGTTTGTGGAGAACATTTAATTAATAAACTATAGGCCCACCTTGGGCGTTCAGAACATACACAATTTGACATGGACAAATACATATGGTAATGGAATGTGGGACCATTCTTCCTGTAAAATATGGCCCAACTGTGCCAGTGATGCTAGAGGTGGAAAGTATGATCTGACCTTGCACTCCAGATATTCCCACAAATATTCAATAATAGTGAAGTGGCGAGGGTAACTGCTGTACCTTATCCTCATGCTCTGCATGGGTGCATTATCCGTTTGAAACCAGGAACAGTCATTAGGGAACAATGACCACAACACTGGGTGCAGGTGGTCCCTCTAAATATTTATTTTACACAATATTCAATTAATATTTAAAGAATTATGGAAGCTGAAACATTTAAACTGCAACTTTTGCTACTTATGAAAATTTACTTCAAAAGATAAATAAATTAAAAAGTTTAAAAAATATTTATATTTCCATATGCACCCTAAGAAGTACAAAATAAAACTAAAGCATATCGATAGTGAAATCAATCACTGAATTTGTTCATTTCAAAGGAAGATAGAGTGCTACCATTCTTGTTGAGTAGGCAAATTGGCACCCTATATTCCTTTGAAGTGAATGCAAATTCAGTAACTGATTGCACCATCTATATGCTTTAGTTTTACTTTGTACTTTTTAAGGTGCATATAGGATGACATGTATTTTTAAAATTGCTAAATTTATTTATATTTTTTCTTTTTTACTGAAAACATCTACCTTCAAAAACATTCATCTATCGTACGACTCATAAATATTGACCACATTTTCTATCCCCATTTTTGCATTCATAAGATAGCCCGACACTGAAGATATCACAAGCTTTAATTTGAGATATAACTTGTTTAACCCTTCCAGGGTCAAGGATGTCTATAGATGTTTTTTTGCAACACATGAAACTTTGATTTTAAAAAAATTGCCATTGAAAATTTTCTTATATATATATCTTTTAAAAATATGTAATTCTTCAAGCTTCAAAATTAATATTTTCTTTTTCCATTTGATGCATATTTTATTAAACTACAATATAAATAATTCGATAAAGCCATCTGATTGCCATATTTTAGAAGTGCTATATGGTATTGCCATTTGTTTGCTAATGTTACTCTGTACTGAAGCAATCACCTGATTTAAGTTCACAAGTTTGATTTGAACTACTATCAACATATTTTTCCTTAAATTTTCAAAAATCTCCTAAAAATTAACAAAAACTGCTATTATTAAAAACGGAATATTTTGGAAGTAATTATGAAATATGTACCTATTTTTCCAGTATACCACTGCAAAAAGTGTTATTAAAATTAATGTTATTACAATGTTCATATTTTTTATTTCAATAAAATTCATAATTAAATTCTCTTTAATTTGGTATATAACATGACCTATTTCTGCTGATCAGTTATTTATTAAAAATATTCTAAAGTTGATTGTTTATTGGACTCTGCAACAAGCCTGGACATTTCTCAAATTATGGATACATAGAAAAAATTTATAAAATGGAAGAAATGTGTACTTTAAACAAGAAAATTATTTTTGTTACTCAGAAATAAATGGTTTTTCTAGTCATGTGCATTATAATCATTCTGCCTATTTGTGTTTTTAAAAAGTCCTATTAAAATAGAACTAGTCACCTTTAATAGATTCTGAAAAAAAATTCATCGCTGCCACGACGGGAATCGAACCCACATCTCTCCAGATTCATGCCAGAGCGCGCTAACCATTGCACCACGCGTCGATTCCCATCGTGGCGGCGATGAATTTTTTTCAGAATCTATTAATTAATGTTTCTTAACAGGGAATACTGTGCATTCACTTTGGATTGATTTTAACTAGTCACCTTTTTCGTTAAATACTTTATTTTCAGAAAATCCAGAATTAAATGCTGATTACCGTATTTTAACGTGTATAAGGAACCCCTTTTTGCCAAAAATTGGGTCCCAAAAATAGGGGGTTTCTTATACATGGATAGTATTCTTAAATAAATGATTATATCTTAAAATAAAAATATCTTTGATGAAAAATCAGGGGGTTTCTTATACACAAGGGTTCCTTATACACGTTAAAATACGGTAATTTGGTATATAACATGCTATAATTCTTTTCATTAATTATTTGGCTGGGTTGTTTTAGGGTTGTTTTACCTCTGAGTGGCACTTTTTTGCACACAATGGGCTAAATGGCCAGGTCACATGGACCCCGAAGGCTCAGAGAAGGTTGGGGGAGGGGACCCACTGGAACAGCTGTTGGGAGACAGGTGGTAGCCTCCCGTCAAGGCCATCCAGCGTGTTCTTTAACGTGCACAGGGTATGGCTCTCCCACACACGGGGCCACGGCTTAACGTCCCATCCGACGGACGGCGGCCTTTCCAAGCCCATCGGTTCCCCTACTGACCGTGGGCAGGGCAGAGAAATTTTGCAGAGATAAATCTCAACGCTGACCCAGCTGGGACTCGAACCTGGGAACTACAGATTATGAGCCTGGCGCGCTACCGACTGAGCCACCCCCACCCCAAATTATTTGGCAAAAAAGTTCTAAAATTTATTTTTTGCCTGATCAGAGTGAAAAAAATAACTGGACCTGGGAAGGGTTAAAGTCCACCCCTGCAAAAATCAATCAGGTTAAGGTTAACCCCTGCAAAAAATGGAGGAAGCAAAATTCAGAACAGTCTACCATGGTCTTCATATGAGCTTTCATATGACACCTAACTCGTAATTGTAGGCCCTCACATTTAGAAGATATAGTAGGACAATCATTTTCATATTTCCCTATTTTTAGGGAGGAAAGCTATTTTTAAGGAGGTGGAATTTTTTTAACCTGTAACATTCCCCATGTCACAAGCTTTCATTTCATGCATAGCTTGTTACTTTTGGCCCTCATGTTCTGAAGATATAGTAGAACAATCGTTTTCATATTTCCCTTTTTTTGGGGGGGGGAAGAAGAATGGGGTCAATTTTGTATAGTCTGTGACATATAATAACAAGCTTTCATTCGACACATAAAATCATTAAGTCTGAACGTCGCATTCGAAAGATATGGCAGAACAACAGATTTTTGTTTTGATAAACAGACAAATGTCGAGTAAAAGCAATAGGAAGATAGGTAAAAACTGAACTGTTAAGGGCAATTCATTCACTAACAAAAATGCAATATTTAATGTTTGTGAAAAAATTTTTTTTAGTTTTTATAAAAAACATTTTGGAGGGTGGGGAGTGGATTTTAAGAATGTGACAGTGGCATCTGTGTTAAATGTTCCAGCTTTAATAACTCTTTAAATATTAAGCAAATATTGTGGAAAATTGAGAGATTTGAACAAGGCCTTCAATTTATCTCTACTGGCATTTTTCCATAAAATGCTTATTTTCAAAGTTAGGAAATTTTGAATGTGTCTTTCTATTCAAATAACATGAAAGTATCCAGTTAGCTTTTGTAATAATCAGAGTACAACAGATGCTATTTATCACAGACAAGAAACTCCTGAGATGTGAAGCCAGGAAACTAATCAGAAACAGGAAAATGTGAAAAAAAATCCACACCATCTGCCTCTTAAACTTGAATGCAAGACCCCTTTGTTATTCACCAGTTGTTCTATCAGTTAAGATGGCAATGCTTTTGCATTTGTCTAAGTAGTATTATGAAGAGTGTTGGCAGGCTTTCTTCCAAATAGTGCACCTAACTCTGCAACAGTTTCTGTTTCATTAAACTGTTTTCAGATGCATTAAAATTGTGATATTTAACCTATTTGACATTGTTACACTTGAGCAAGCCAATAAAAATGTAATTACACTACAAATGTACTATATGTGTAATTACACCACAGGGGTTCAAAATGCAAAAAGGTTCACCAAAATTAAATTTCTCAACTTTTACATGTAATAATTTAGCCTCCATATTTTTGAGATTCTTCTTTTTTTTAAAAAAAAAAAAACTTCTTCATTGTACCTGTTAGGATAGAATAAAGTTAAACAAAAATGGCAATTTTTCCAATCTTTTTTTTTATATGCAGAGCAAAAAACATAATAATTTGATATGCAGAGCAAAAAAACTTTGTTTCACACTGGTTCCCAAATATACATTAGGATCAGAATTCAGTCAGAGGAGGTAATGTTATTAACAGACATCTCACACAATTCTTTTTATATTCAAATTATTATTATTTTATTAGTTTATATATCATTTTGATCTTATTAGACAAAATTGCTTCTGAAAACATGGAAAATATTAAGTAATCTATAAAAATAGCCCATTAGACCCTGTTAAAAATTTGCCAGGTATTTAATGTAGACATTTCAAATTGTGATTTACAAAAAAATTAGCAACCCATACTTACCTCTTTTTTTTCTGTTCATGAGCACATTAATTAAGCATATGTTATGCAATTGCTTCATCTGTATGAATAAATTTGACAATAGGAATAAGATAGTCATAAATAAGGTCAAACAGGTATAATACAATTACACTGGCAGAAATTGAAAAAAGAACACTATTAGCAATTGAAGTGTAATACGAGATTTATTTAGTAGAAACAGCTTGTTGAGAAAGGACAGTGATCACACATGTGAAATAATTCAATGTTTATTTTACCTTTTAATGAGTATTAAATTTTACAGAAGGAATATTTTAATAAAATGTTGAACCTCCTCAAGCAGCAATACAAGCTTCCAATCTGGCATGCACTTGGCCATACAAATGCTGGATATCAAGCTGGGGATACCATTCCATGAGCATTAAACTTGGATGTATAATTCAGCGATGGTCGTCGAATGCTGTGCTCCACAGAAGAGTCTTTATTTGATCCAGTCCCAGACATGTTCAATTGGAGACAAGTCCGAAGAGTGTGCTGGCCAAGGGAGTTGGTGCACTGCCTGAAGAGCATGTTGAGTTGCACGGGTGGAGTGTGGGCAGAAACTATCCTGCTGGAATATCACATTTGGGATTACACTCAAACATAGCAGGATGACCGGCTGTCTAATGTTTCTGACTTATGTATTGCTATTCAGTGTACCCTATACAAACACCAGACACTTACGAGAGTGATAGTTAATCACTCCCCACACCATGATGCCTGGTGTGGGGTCTGTGTGTTACTGGCAGATGCACGATAGAAGAATCCACTCACCTTGTCACCTTCGGACACATAAACGACCATTTGGTGCTCCTAAGCAAAATTGGCATTCACCACTGAAGACTACAGACTGCCATTCTTTCCACCAATGAACTCATCCTTGACATCACTGCAAACATGCTCGACAGTGGTAACCGTGCCCATAGTCCTGCTTCCAAGACAAGATTGCATATCATTCTTATAGACACCCTTGGTATGACAGAGGATTGAATTTGTGATGCCTTAGCCATCCACTCTGCCACCTCTGCCCTCCTGATATGCTAATCCTCTCATGCACCCATAGCTCTGTGTTGCCCAGAACCCTATCTGTGAGTATGTGAATGCTCTTCTGACCATCGCTGCCACCATCGTACCACTGCTGATACCTCTCATCCAATGCAGTGTGCAATTTGATGAAAAGACCAACCTGCTTCCCAAAAACCCACTATATGACCTTGCTCAATCTCTGCTAACTGAACAAATGTTGTGCTGCTCTGTCGTCCAGACATGGTAGCTTCTTCAAAGAGACTGAACAACGTGACACAAGATGAACAACTTCTTTCTTCACACCCTAGTCCTTAAATACCTGATGTGTACATTTACATGTTGTCATCCTCAGCAACATCATTATTTTATACAATGACTGTCAATCTTAGATCATGGTTTCTGCTGCCCTATTAACTATTAACATATTATAATATGATGCTCCTAAAGGAATTCCTTCTGGGTGTTCTTTTTTTCAATTTCTGCTTTTTTCAATTTCTGCTTCTAAATGTTGGAAAAATAATTTTTCCAACATTTTACACCTTACTTGGAATGATTACACATTTTGACAACCCAAATTAAAACAACAATCTTAATACCAATCAATCAATTTTAACACTTTGACTTACACAGATATCTCTTAAATGGGTGAGGAAATGAAGTCCATTCATACACAGATGTCTATCAATTATAAAGAAAATGTAGTTATTTCATCGAATATCCTACTCTCTGTCAATAGATGGCATAATGTATTGGATTCATTTTGCAGATAAAAGATAAGCCATTGCAGAGTGCTTACAGGGATTGTATTTATTGCAGTTATTCGTATGAATTACATTATAAAAAAACAGCAAAATCTGGAGTATCACCAGCAAGACTACAGGCAGTGCAGTGAGTCCATTCCTCTGCCCTTCTTCCACTCCCATCCCCACCCCCTCAAAAAATTTAGGATCCTCACAAATGCTGTTTAGTATACAAAACAAGAAAAAAAGAATGAGACCCAGTAAAAATGTGAGAAACACCTTGTTGCTCACCATTATTCTGAACTAAAAAAAAAAAACTTTTAAATCCCCTAGAAATCCTTTATCATTTCAACATAATGAAAGTAAAAATTCAACAACAAAGTTTTTCTATGATTTTTTATTCAACAGTTTAGTTTTAATTGAATGAAATTGTATATCATAAAAAATTAAGTGAAATTGCATATCATACATAAAACATGAAATTCCACTTCATAAAATAGTAATTCTGGATAAGTTTAATGTAATATATGATTTAGCAGTGGTGAAGAATTGGCCTACTTCAGGAGAAGGCTTTATGAGGCAGAAATAGGAAGTGTAAACATTTTTTTAGAATTTAATACATGGAAATGCTCCATGGCTTCCACTTTGGATTCTGTTATTTCTTTACTTCAGAAATAGTCCCAAGAGAAATTGAAACTCATGTAGCCTGAGACAATACACTTGTTAACTTGTTCACTTGAGAAAGAAGAGGAAACACAACAGACAGGGATGACTTCCAGCTCAAGTGATAAATATTTAAAATGTGTGATTTTTGTGATATTTTAAAATTAAATTTCTACAAATGTTTCTTATTAATGTTTTTAATTGTTTTAATTACACTAAAAGAAAGATTACTTGTGGATTAATCATGTATTACATGAATTATACCTGTAAAACTATTTTGTTATGATCCCTACCAATATATTTATGTTTATATTAAGTAATATATGTTTCAACTTTAGTATCAATTTAATTAATTTATCAATTGCATATCTTTCAAATATGTTGCAGATTGATACACTGGAAATTACTGCTGCAAATTTTATGATAATCAGATATTTTATGATTGTTATTCTGTGCAAAAGATCCTCCCCAAAATTTTCCCATTGAATAGTACTTAAGTTCAACTGATAATTTCTTAGGAAATATCTGACACATTCCCACCAGTTTCAAATTTGTTATGGACTTATACACCAGCAATTTTTATGCCAAATGCTAGGATAATTGGATATTTAATGTTTCAGTAATTGAGTTTAGAAAAATCATTCTTAAAATTTTAATATTAATAGCATTATCACTTGAAATTTACATAATTATTTAATAAATATACAGTGTATTACCCATCATTTTTAAATATACTACTACCTTAAGTTTAGACATATATTAATCTACTATTCTAAGACAGTCATGAATATAACTTTTACTGAAAGCAAATGCTATTTCAAATTTCAGAATAATCAGACCATTTTTATGTAAGTTGTTGATTTTTAGCATTTTTTTTCTTTGCATTTGAACCATTGTACATCTCTTCCTTTTAAAATGACAAATATGGGGGTGGGGGGAATTACAGAATAAAAAATTGTTTTATCTTCACCATCTACACAAAAAATCCATTAGATTCAATCACCTGGTTTAATTAAGAAAAAAAAAAAAGAAAAAAACACAGCATTCTGCTTAGAACAGTTGTTCTCAATCTGCACTTAGTTAGCAGCACCATAACTTAGTTTTTTTAACAATGACATCAACTGAAGGCCAACCTTCAAAATATATATAGACCAAATGGGAGCCTTGGGAGGGTATTACTTCACAGGTTGAGAATCACCATGCTAGAGGAAGAAAGGATTTTAACTCTTCAATGCCCAACCCGACTTTGGGCTGGAAACTAATCTTCAGAATCATTTATATAAGCTCATACCAGCATAGTAAAGAAATCCAATGTCCAAGAAGACACAATGAGATATATGCAAATGCAGCTAGCTAGTTTGTCTTTTACGATTATGTAACAGATTTCAGATAGTTTTATCTCCCATCATGACTAATAATCAGTTCCCACAGTAACATTTCACACAAAACATGCTACCTTAGTTAACAAAATTAAGGTAACTCAGCATTTTTCTTCAGTATTTTAATTTTACAACATCCCAAAGGTAAAAATATGTTATTATAGGCAACATTACATGCAAATTTCAAATATACAACTGAAATTGATCTGTGACCCCACAATTCCCTGAACATGCAAATTACTAATGCCTATAAAAACACAGCTTGCTACCAGATCACTCCATTTCAAAATTATTGCTTGCAAGGAGGATTAATCTCAGTACTTCTACTGAAGATGGCAAGCCATCATCGTTTAGATGATTCCATATGATGGTAGGTTGGTGGAAGACTTGAAGCAAGACAGTCACATGTAGCAATATGGCTTCAATGTGTTGAGAAAGGTGGTATCAACACCAGAAATAGTTCCAAGAGACATGAACCATTACCAGAAGAACTGGCCAAGGTCCCCCAGAGTTACTTCAACTTGAACTGATCATTATCTGATACTAATGGCAAGATGGAACAGTACAAAAGTCTGTGCCAACTACCTTTCAAGGTTTCTGCAGCCACATGTGATGATAATTTTCAGCAGAATGGTGTTGTGAAAGCTTAAAGCAAGTGGGCTTTATGCCAGGAGGCCAATGGTTTGTGTCCTGCAAACTCCCAATCACTGAAAAGCTCATCAAAACTGATACCACCAACATGCCATTGGAGGCCTAAACTATGGGCTAATGTTCTATTTTCTGACAAAATTCTCTGAAAAAATCTCAATTTAGCCTACAGCCAGATTCTAGACATTGTTTAATATGAAGAGAACAAGAAATGCAATACCATCTCCCCAATATCAGATGAAAGGATATTTATGATGGAAGTAGTGTGCTGGTCTGGGGTGGTATAAACATCAACAGTCATACTTCTCTTATAGTCTATAACTGCTTAAGATACAGAGATCTTTGAGCCCTATGTGCAAATTTTTAGGGTGTGGTTGATGCTAATTTCCTGTTTATGGATGATAATGGTCACCGACACAGAATTAACTTGGTATATTAGCACTTAGAAACGGAAGATATCTAATGAATAATCTTGTAAGCAAGGTTGGCAAACCTAAAGTTCATCAAAATTAGCATTAAAAGTAAATTTTAGTGTTTTGTAAATATGTTTATCCTGCATTAAACCTTTTCCAGTTCATTAATAATCCTTTCATTCTTAAAAAACGATTATTAAAGAATTTTTTTAAATATTTAATATTTGTTTATTTGTTTTCTCATTAGAAATGAATGTAAGCTTCTTGGCAATTAGATTGTAAAGTCACTTTGCACTTATGGAAATTTCAACCCTGCAATTTCTGGAAATATGCTATTTTGCTATTAATGGAAATTATTTGATATAGATAGTGAGTTCTGCAAACTGATACCTTATAAGCCAGCTAAGGAAGTAATATGTAAGTGTCACAATTAACAACTGATGCTTTCAACTGATTAGTGGTTTGACTTCACGAGAGCAGTGCTGGGAGATGAACCTTTTTGATTTCCAAACTAGAAGTAATGGTGCAATATTATTAGATGGGACAACAGTTAGGTTGGTTAGTTGTTTGGGGTTTTATGACACATCAGCAACTGAGTCTATTATAGCCTCAGTTGATTATTATTTGCATTTGATTATTAATAGCGTGAAGAGGCTTTATTAGTTACTTCCATCTTACTCAGCGCAATAGAAAAAGAAATAGTTGCCACCCGAGATCATAAATGGTGCCAGTGGTAGGTGCCAAAATCATTGGTGAAGAGTTTAAAGTCTTAAAATTAGTGGAAAAAATATGAGCTGGCATTAGTTCGATGGTAGAATATTCTGACATGTTTCTGGAGAGATGTCGGTTCGAGTCCCATATGTCAGCGAAATTTTTTCCACAAAATATTTATTAATATATTGATGTTAAAAAGGTAACAGGTAATGCTGTCTGTGATTGTCATCTACATTTATACCAATTAATTATAAGTTCACAGCAATATATTTAAATGCTGTTTAAAGGGAGTGAGCCTAGGAGCAATCACATTTACACATTGACTATCTCATGAATAGTCATGATAAGAGTTGTTACAATTGTATGACAGAACTTAAAGCAATCTTTAAAATGATAAAGGTTCAAAGTAATAGTCATAACATTACCATTTTTCATAGAAAGTCCTGCTGGCTACAGCTGGTTAAGTGACATGATATGATCCTTTATGGTGCAGTCTTCATTATAGATGTAAGCATACATAAATGTAATCATAAAAGGTAGCACATATGCTGTCAGTTTACAAGTATTAACAGTCAATGTATACATATAATACTCCAGATACCAGTCCAGAACTAAGTTGATCTTAGCGATGACATATTTCAATGGTATTGATTCTTGAAAATTTCAACAAATTCGTTGATGTGATATACTTAAGCTCAGGAAGCAGCTCCATTTGTCATCTAGTATAATCGGGCTCCAAATTTATTTCCAAGTTTGCATCCCACAAACTCCATGAACAAGCATGAACTCCATGAAACTCCATGAACAAGCATATCAGTGCAAGTTAAAAACAAAGTTAAAGTACTCGATTAAAAACGTTTAAAACTTATGGCCAGCCTTTCCCAACAAATTTACGACATGTTTCATACTCGGATGCGTGCGGGACTTCATCAGGCAAAGTAGCAAGTAAGGTAGTGGGTATATATGAGAGCATCCCCCTATTGGTGAGTTATCTGATTTGTTTGATGCTCATGCAACAAGAGATTCCATGCCGCTGGTAGGGGTGGAATGTCCAAGTTGCACAAGCGGTCTTTATTTAAATTAATGTAAATTTTTTTAGCGTAATGTAATTGATATTTATTTGCTGGTGCTGTTAATGGTTTAAAATTTAAGTTACTAATCTGTAATTAATTTTGTTTTACAGTCTGTGCCAGAGCTGTATTATCATTTCCTTTTTTAATGTCAGATTGGTGTTCCGACATACGTTGTTCATATGACTGGAAAGTTTTACCAATATAGAAATCCCCCCCCCCCCGAATATTTTATTCTCATCAGGTATTTCTATTTCATATACTCCCCCCGTTGGTTTCCGTTTGTCTCTGTCATTTACAATTAAACTCTTAATAGTATTATTGATCTTATGTGGCATGCCACATAAGATCTGCCATGCCACATAAGATTTGAAGCCTGATTATACTAGACATTGACAAATGGAGCTGCTTCCTGAGCTTAAGTATATCACATCAACGAGTTTGCTGAAAATTTCAAGCATCAATACCATTGAAATATGTCATCGCTAAGATCAACTTAGTTCTGGTCTGGTATCTGGAGTATTATATGTATACATCAACTGTTAATACTTGTGAACTGACAGCATATGTGCTACCTTTTATGATCACTTCTATGATTACATCTATGTATGCTTACATCTATAACGAAGATGCACCAAAAAGGATCATATCATGTCACTTAACCAGCTGTAGCCAGCAGGACTTTCTATGAAAAATGGTAATGTTATGACTATTACTTTGAACCTTTATCGTTTTAAAGATTGCTTTAAGTTCTGTCATACAATTGTAACAACTCTTACCATGACTATTCATGAGATAGTCAATGTGTAAATGTGATTGCTCCTAGGCTCACTCCCTTTAAACAGCATAAATCATGTATTAAATATTGTTTTTACATTTATACCTTATATTTCCTTTATTGATTGCTCTGTTCTATTCCTGAGGGGCAATTTTTTTCTTACTCTACAAAGATCACTGTACAGAATTATAAAGTGCAAAAAAAATTGTAACTACAAGAGAATTAAATTGAATTAGGGGGAAAAAATCTATAAGAATTAAGAAAATCGTGACATACCTGTATCATCATCATGCTGATTCACAATATCAGAAAGCTGACTTGCTAATCCATACTGCTGCAGGTGAGAATGAATGTCATGTTCTATATCTAAGAATGTTTTAACCAAGTCTGACAATACATGAAGCAGACGAGAATTAGTTTGAGCAGCATGACTGAAAAATCAAAAATACATACAATAAAGTACTTTTTCATTTTCCATTTTTCAAAACATACAATATACAGTGTATCAAAATAGTCAAGCAAAATAATTGCTCTTATTATTTAAATTAATAAAATTCTTTCATTTGTATTATTTGCACTTATAATCTCACATGATTAAATCTCATTACAATTCTGGAAATCTACCACTGTATTCTTAAATAAAAAAAACTGTGGATAGCTGATCAATAGTTATTTTAAAATATTCACCTTCTTCTTAATGCAAATATACACCAAATGTGAAAAAAAAATTTAATGCTATTTTCTTACAAACAATAACTATATTATAAAACACTATACAATATCTTAGATATAAAAAACATAAGATATTAAAATAAGAAATAAAAAGATATATATATATACATACTGATATTAAATGGATCCTTTGAACACCTCTTAGTCAAATTTTAGTACAAATACCATAAGATATAAGCAACATTCTCAAGGGCATATACAGGATGTGAATTGGCTTAGTCAGTAGTGCTCCAGGCTCACAATCTGCAGTTCCTAGGTTTGAGTCCCTTCTGGGCCAGCATTGAGATTTATCTCCATTAAACCCATACCCTGCCCTTGGTCAGAAAAGGACGCTGACAGAGGTGGAATGGGTATCATCCATCAGATGGGATATTAAGCTGTAGTCCCATGCACAGGGAAACCATACCCTGACCACATTAAAGAATTGTTGGATGCCTTGACATGAGGCTACCATCTGTCCAATGGATTCCCTTTCCCAACTTTCTCTGAGATCTTGGGGTCCTTGACCTGGATATTTAGTCCATTGTGTGCAAAAAAAAGTGCCACTTAGTGTTAAAATAACCCAATCCAAGGCATATACAACAAACTCAAACCAAGCATTAGCATAAAAAACATAACAACTATGGTTATTATTTAATAGATTTGTATCATAAAGAGGTTTTACATTTGAAAATAGGTTGTATTATACATAGGGCTTGATTTCTGAACACAATACAGAAAGTCGTGGGGGAAACTCACATGTGAAGAATAGGCAATCAAGAATATGGATTTGAATTCATTACAGGCAGCAACCACTTAGATGAGGCTTTAAGTCAGTGTTTTCCAAACTTTCTAAAATGGCACATCTCAACTTAAAAATTTTACCATACCCCTTTATAATCAATTATTATCAAATGTATATGCAGTGGCAAGGAATGTCAATCACTGAGAGCTGATGGGAAGACAATTGTCAAGAACCAACATCTACTGTGTGATGTTGAATTTCAAATCATGCAAGAGATGCAATGACTGAAGAAAACTTTCAATTGAGCAGAGTAATTTTGTAGGTACAAAGGTTGTGTTTCTAAGAGAATTGCACAAAGTTAAACACTCGATTTCTGACACTTTGGGAATTATAATCAATTTTACCATAAAATTTGCCTTGAAAATCTCACACCCCCTAACCAACTAGTCATACCCTCTCCCTCCACCCCCAAGGAATAGTTACAACCATTTTAAATTATAAAAGGAAGCTGTATACCAAATTTATGATCCTTTTACTATTTAGGAGTTCTTGATCAAAGAGGCAGAGATACAAACCCACTAAAATATTAAAATATAAGCAAATGATGATTCACATATCGCTGAAATCATATCACACTATACATAAATTGATATCACTGCTGAATTTTTCAAGTTCAGAAATGATAAACAGTTTGAACATGAACAGTTAAATGAACACCTGAAATCATGGTTTGCCATCATGATTATTAATTAATAGGGTAAGCAAAGAGCTAGGGATCAATAGGGGGTTAAAAATGGTCTAGGTGTAGTTTGAAAAAGTTAATTTTTTACTAGCTAAAATACTCAAATATCTCAAGAGATAAGGCATTTTTAAAAATTGTTAGAAGTTTGCTTTAATTGAGCTAACATACATGCCTACACTCACTTCCTTATATGATCATCAGTATATATGTGACATTATGCATTTGATTCATTTAAGATATGTCCTGTTTGTGCAAGAGAGATCATGGATCAAAACAAATGTAACTTGCAAGTGAATAGCCTTTTATTTTTATACATTTTCAGTTTACAGTGCAATATTATACAGAAACACTCTTTCAAGGTGTGATTATTAAATCCAAAATATTGTCCAGCACACGAATTTCTTTATACCTCTGTTTCCAAAAATCAATTTTTTCCCCCCAAGCAACAACAGATATTTTGGATATCAGAGGTGAAGAGTGACTTTTCTAATTACCGGAAACAATTACCAAAGGCATTGCTGAAATTAAATCAGAATGTCATTCCAGTATATAATAAATAAATACCCCCTCAAGCAGCTGCTTGCCACAGAGGTCTGTCAGAAGCCTGCCAGTTTATATGCCACAGTAGAAGGTCTGTGAGGATGGCAGGACCTCAGCAGAAAAACAACACAAACGTCCATGCCTTATCCAGGGCTCAAATCCTGGTCCCTTAGATCAGTAACCAAGCACACTATGTTTTTTATATTATGATGTTTCTCGACTACTTCATTTACATTCTTAAGAATTTAGGTTGGGGGGTCAATGGCAAGTTCATAAGCTTATCAAGGGATCGATGGACTCAGAAGTTTGGGAAACTCTGTTTTAAATCATAGGTACAAAATATATATCAGGAGAGGAAACCAAGCACAATGACTAGAACAACAGTAAGAACATTTATGATATTCTATTTCGATTCTTTTTTGAATGAATCAATACTACTACATCAAATTCTTGAAGTGTTAGAAGGAGACTATGAGGCTGAAATGTCCAGGAAAATGGCACACACAGGATTGGGTGGTGCATCATGACACCATGCAGGCCCACACTACTCTGTCTGTTCAGCAGTTTTTGACCAAAAATAACATGGTGATGCCAATTTCCACCCCCCTCCCCCCTCCCCCCACCACCAATACCACCACTATCAACCTCAACCCCTGTGACTTCTCCTGTTCTTCTCGAAGTTCCATCTTAAGGTCGATGATTTGATTGCATCAAAGTAATTCAGGTAGAATTGATGAAGGAGGTGCTACCACCTCCTCTAATTCCACCTGAATCACTCTGACATCAACATCATCTCAAAACAGGTGTTCATATGTGTTTTCAGCAGAGGGAAAAGTATCCCTGTATTAGCTACATTAAGTATAGCTGTAAGCCTACCCTGTATAACTGTAAGCCTACATTTTTTATCAGTACAGTCCAGGAACTTTTGGATTGCATATAGTATATACCCAATTCTGTTTTTACACAAATTATTTTTACAACATTTTAATTTAACACAGTTTAGAAAAAAAATTCCAATTCTCCTTTTACACGATTTATTTTAATCTAACGTGGTTCAAATGGTGCCTTTTTAAAAATCTCTAATTGAATTTAATTCTAAAAAAATTCCTATTCAAGAAAAAATTCATAGAATTTGCATTTATAACAAAGATGTCGCTTTTATGGTCACATTTTTCGAAGTAGTTTTAACTTTAAAAATGTACAATAGATACACCATTGGAGTATGAACATGAGAGCATTTCACCAGTGGAGTAGGAACACGACAGCCAAAATGTTTCAAGCAATGAAAGTGATTTAATTCCAGTCTTATGCAAATGAATGTGTCTATTGTCAGAAAGTGACAATGAATAAAATCTAGTTAATAAGCATATGCAAGTCATATTTTTTTTGCACTTTTGTATTCTTGAATTAGTGACATATTTTCTTTATGAAGGATAATTTACTTTATATATGTACATATAATTATCTTTATAAGTTTCATAAAAAAAATGTGTTTAAATGAATAAAAATCAAATAAAGATTTAATTAAAGATTTTGATATGATTTGTTTGAAAACAACTTATTATTGTACTGGGTTTTTACGTCTGGAACCAATCTTCTATTCTTTCATATGCACTGTATTTTCTTTTACATGGTTTTTTCAGGAACCTATCCTACCATGTAAAAACAGAATTGGGTGTATTTAAAAAATAAAAATGTGAAAAAGACAAATATTTCTTATTTTTAAAATTAATGTTTTGGTGGTAAAATTAAATTTTTATTTCAGATACTGGACAAATTTAATGAGTAAAGTGCAAAAGCACTGCCTCTACTTAGAAGCAATGATAGCTTGCAATTTAATAGCAACTGAAAGTATAACTTGTATACTACTATATATATTAATGTAGCAATAATTATTACAAACATTTCTGAAAATAATGCTTAGTTTATTTCAATGTAGAAACAATTTTTATTTTTTTTTATTACACAGTTAGGATTTTGAATTTCAGATACTTGGCACTCTATATACAAAGGTCCTCAATATACATCAGAAATATGGACAATGTTAAAAAAATGTACATAGGACATTTTTTCTTCATAAAAATTAATGCAAATAGGTAAATGCGATCAGTAACATTATTCATGTGACACAGAATGAAAATTTTATCTGTTTAAGATGCCAAAGAATTAGCTAGGGATAGAAAATCCTTCGCTTGTTGCAAAACAAAAAAAAACTTATTTCCATAAGCTTGCAGTCATTTTAGAGAAAGTATGAAGTGAAAAAAGAGAGAATATTTTAATGGTTTTAAACACAATTTAAAGATTTTTTTTTTTTATCTTACTTTGAGATGATGATGAGTGGGGCTTGGTTGGTGAGGATGTTGTGAGGTCAAAGAACAAGACCGGGTACTCACATAGCTTCTCCTAGTTAATAAACTACAGTTGAGCAAGATGGAAAAGAAACATAGTGCATTTCTTATTTAATGTAAAGTTACTGCATAACCCAATGGGGAGAGTGTAATAACATGAAATATTTTTGAATTGGCATTGCAATGACCCAAGTTTGGATAGGATTTTGTCCTATCCAAACATGGGTATAGAATTATTAGGTGTTGGTATAGGATTTTGTCCTTAATTCCTTGTCATCATATATGGGGTTGATGATCCTCGATTTACATGGTAAGTAGGTTCTGGGAAATCACAGTGTAAATCAAATTTTATCAAAAGAATATAAATGTAACTTGATGATTTTATTAATATAGGAATTTATTATATCTATTTATTCTCAAAAATGATATCAATTAAAACCATTTAGCTGGTTTTTACTTTCAGATGACAGTCTAATTATCTTCGTTGATGCTGTACCACTTCTACTTCATAATATATATTATATCTACATGCATGAAAGAAAAAAAATCTCAATTTGTATGACATAAAGCAGAGTCTATAATCATGAAAAATGAAACTGGTTGCATTTTCTTGACCATGTAAAATCAAGTCTATCACCATGCAAATCGAAAATGGTTTCATTTTTTTCACTGTGTAAATCAAGTACCATATACATCAAGGGATTAGGTGTATATCAGTGATCCTCCATACTTCAAAAGAACTTTTTTAGTTTTTAACATATTTCTTTTAACAAATTTTAATAAATGCACATTATTTAGAATGACATATGTATAAAAGTTAAAAAACCTTATGTCTTGTCTTTATATTCTATAACTAACATCTGATTTTATAATAGAATCATTTTGAAATCAGAATCCAAACATCTACGAAATTTTCATGTATAGTTAAAAAAAAATTTCTTGACCACTAGATATCACAGTATGTATATAAAAGTTTCATTTTATATAATGCCACTTTTAAAGAAATGTAAAAGGATGTCTTTCAAAATGCAAAATATCTAGTAGGCAAATGATCAGGTTCTACTGTGCAATATATAAATATGAAACAATTCTACAAAAACGTTACATTTGAAAATAATTTTACAGCAAGAAACATAGGAGAAAGAGCACAGAAGGAAGGCGAATTTCATTGAATGCACTAGAAATACTTCAAATGATATACTAATTTCAAATTATTTTTCAATGCATGGAAATCATGGTTGATTGTTTGTTTGAGGTTTTAATGGCACAAGAGCAACTAAGGCCATATTGTGTCAAACATATGATATACAGTAAAAGGTAAACAGATAGAAGTTGCAGAACCCTCAACCATATTAAAAAGGAATACAAAAAAAGGGGAAAAGGAACAAAACAAACGAAAAATATATAAGCAAAAACAATGTAAAAAAAAGAACAGTGGTAAAATATAAACAACAAATGTAAAACAGAAAATTTAACAACAGGTATATAGGATCCATAAAAGCAATGAGTCTAAAGAGTAAACATGCAAAAACATCAAAGATGAGTAAAATAGATGGTAAAACATAAAAATTTGAATAAGAATGTTAAAAATGAGTCGTCAGAAAAAAGGTGTCCAAGTGTAAAGGGAAAAAAATGATGAAAGCTAAAATAAAACCAACATTCAAGATTAAAAGCTAAACAATCCATTAAAATGTGTTTAATTAAACACCATTAAAATGGTGTCACAAAACTTGCACTTAGGTTCGTCGTCCGCCCTTAGAAGAAAACAATGTGTGATAAACGAATGATCTAAGCAGAGCAAAACAACTTCCTCCTTGTGATTCCTGAGAAAATAAGACTGTCATGTTTGACAATGGGATTTATCTCAAAAAGCTTGCTACCAACCTTTCAGACCAATATATCTGCCAATGTGCCCAGAGTCCATGGAAAAACACTGCCAGAAGAACACATATGAAACCACATATGAAATCAGCATTGGAGAGCAGGAGAGGAGTGTGGCCAACTTGGCAGCACTGTCTGTCAAGTCAATGCCCCTGATCCCGATGTGATCAGGCACCCAACACAAGAGAACAGAGATTATGGCTGCCAGACAATGGAGCTGCTAGCAGATCTTGGGAGAGAATAGGGTGAAGCCGATGCCTCACCAAGAGCAAGCCTGTAGTGTGCTAAGTGAGTCGGTGCAAAGCACACACCAATGATAATCCTAACCCCCATGTGGTCCAAGGCAAGACTGATAGCAGGCAGTTCTGCAGTGAAAATGGAACACTGCTGTGGGATCTGGTCTGCAATGATTACATCACAGCAGACCATGGCCAATCCCACTGATGTGCTGGACTTCAAGTCATCTGTGAAGACAGGCAAGAAGTACGAGTGCTCAACAAGGTAGCTGGCAAAGAGTTGCTGGTCAGGCAGACAGAAATTACTCCTCGATGAAAATACAGTTGAAGAGCTGGAGCAGCCAATCTTTACTCGAGGTGAGAGATGTTGGAGCATTGCATAATGGACATTGCCTGGCCTGTCAATGCAAGTAGATGCAAGGGAAGAGTGCAAAGTGAAGCACCTCTACTGTAAATGGCTTGTTGTAAGGCCCCAAGCCATTCGAGTGGAAGGACAGTGGAGAGTGTCCTCCCTGCTCTTCAGGGCCAGAAACTCGGAAGAGTATAAAGAGGAAGAAGAGATGGAATAGAATGACACCCCCAGAATGTCGGCAATTGCTCGGGGATCAGCAATTGCCTGTCCATTGTGCCACAGGATCAATAATGAGGGGGACATATATTTCCCACCCATCTACCAGATTTTATCCCACACGACCTTAGAACTGGTCGAGTGGGTGACAGATGATGTATATTTGATCCAAGATTCCTTCTGGCTTTGGTGCTGGACAAAATGAGCTCTTTCACCCTGGTGCATTTGAATTCTTCAAGGTTGGGGGATGTTAGATATCTCCAAAACATATCCCAAGTCTTGTTGTGAGCCTTACAAGCTGCGGTACAATCAGGATTCCACCACGGTTTTGGAAACCATGGAAACCAGTCGAGGTCTGAGGAATAGTTGAAGCAGCTGCATGGACCATGCAGTCAGTGATCTCCACCACTGCAACATTGATTGGCTCCTGGCTGACAATGTTCATCTAGCTCAGAAAGGAGCTCAAAACCACTCCAGTCAGCCCAATCAAGCCTCCATTATGAAATGCACGAAGAGCTCCCTCCCCCCCCCCCCCCCCCCGCCATGGAACATACCATGGGGAGATGATCGCTTCAATATTTGTTGTCCTCAACCTCCCACGTAGACAACAGTGTTCAGAATCAACAAGGAGAGTGATGAATCCAAGAGCCACTGCTCCAGGACTCCACCTCTCCCATTGGTATTAGCAGTGCCTCAAAGTGGACTGTGTCTATTGAAATTCCCCATGATGAAGAAGGGAGATGGCAGCTGTGAGACAAGTTCATCAAGATCGTTCCAGAAGACAATACTTCAGGGCAGTAGGTAGATGGAGCAGACAGTCAATGAAAATCCCACAAAGAGACAACAGAAGGCTACCACCTCTAAACTGGTAGTATGGGAATGGAGAATGGTTGCTCATGAGGATGCAGACACCCCCGTGAGCTGGCCTATCTCTACTCCCTGGGATGCCCTCTGCTTTCACTCCCTGGGATGACAAAAGACAAATGCTGGATAATGGGATTGTTGGCTGTCTGCAGGTATGTCTCCTGCAGGCATATGCAGATGGGCTCATGTGCCCTCTCAGGAGGGCTTTGATGTCGTCAATATTACTTTGGAATCCTTTACAATTCCTCTGTAATAGTGTGACCATCTCAGGTCTTTGGAGGTTGGGTGGACGACTTTCAATTTATTTTAACCATCACCAGTTATGGTTTCAGAAAAATGGAGTAGTGTGTGTCCATGTCTTTGGAGTTGTACGAGGGACACAGATCTGAGACCATTACATGAGGAGGGGTGGTGGTATTTTTCTTAGACCCCATTTGGGGCCCTTTAGATTTTGAAGGTCTACCTGTCTGGGGTCATGATGGACGTGGCCTTCCAGAGGTAGAAGAGGAAGGCACAGATACAGAAAATAGAAATTGGTGTTGATGCTGACATCAATGTCAGCTTTGCCTGCATAAGGAGGTACTTGGCAGAAGATGAGAAAGATTCAGCAGGTGAAATGCTGATATCAGTCTGCACTGCCACGGAAGCCATTGCAAAAATGGGCTTTCCGATCCCGTGCTGGCATAGAAAACCTTTTCGGGCGGGGCAGGCAGTACAGCAAGCTTTCTTGCCTCAGGATATGAGGTATTATTTAACGTTTTGTGGTTCTGTACCTCATTCTCTTCCAGCCACTTTGGGCAGTCACAAGAGTACACTGGAATTTCGCCACTGCAGTTCACGCAGCTAGTCTTTTCTGCTGCCACAACGAGCATAGGTAGTTTGCTCCAGCATGCTGTGCAGGCATGGCCATACCTCTGGCATTGGAAACAACACAGAGGGTAGGAATGTACAGCTGTACCTCACAGTGAAGGTATCCAGCCTTGATGGAAAAAGGCAGGCATGATGTGTTAAAGTGAGAATTAGTACCCAGGTGGGTACTAATGTCCTATCATGGTGTTGCAAAATCTGGCGGGCTGCTTTCACTCCCTTGGATGAAAGCTCCATGAGGATTTCCTCCTTAGAAAACTTGAGTAGGCCCCACTCAGAGATCACACTCCAGGAGGAATTAAGTCTTGTGGGGAGTGACGGTTACTGCCACCCACCAATCACTACAACAAAAAATGCTCAGAATGTTTCAAGCGTGCAGTCTCCACCTGCAAGTCACCAGATCTTAGGCACTTGGTTGATTTCAGAACTCATGCGTGTTCTTCCAGACCTTGGCAGATAAAAAAAAGGGGACATGTCCCCAATCATCTGATCACCTTTAGAATGGATGATCAGGAATCTCGAGGATGAAGAGACTGACACGGATGACAACAACAATGATAATGAAGATGACAGAGAAGATGGGGGCTCATGGTGAGCCCTCTTGGCAGCATTGGCTGATGAATTTCTTTTAATGGAATTTGTGTTTGGTTGTTCGTGGTTCAGTGTTCATTGTCCCCACCCACCAAGGAGTCCAACAAGGGGATGCCCAATCAAGTGCCATGGTGCCCGGGCACTATACCCACACAGCCAGTGAGTCAAGCCCTCACAACTAAATAAGAATGAAAAGGAAAAGAGAAATGGAAAAAACTCACTCAAGTTCTCACAAAATAAGAAAAAATAATAAAGTGTGAAAACCAAACTGGCCTCACAAAGGGAAGTATAAAATTAGTAAATGTGTAGGGAAACTCACAAAGTGCTGCCTGGACATGGGCAAGGCATTCACCTACTGCATAATTGACCGTAGCAGGTCCAGCACCACCCCAGGACATCCCAGCTACCTGAAGCAGAGATCAGCAGTGTGTAGCAGTGGCCCCAGAATACACTGCCCAGCCCCACAATGAACAGACTCCCCAATGGCAAGATGGGCCAAAGGGACCCCCTAGTCATGAGCCAAGGAGAGCAGATGAGGACCACCAAACAACTACCAGGATCCTCCTTTCTAGGGACACGGGTATCCACACACGATAAGCATGTGGGCAAGTGTTCACAACCCTGTGAAGGTGCCCAAGCCAACGGAACTTTCACAGGGCGGTCCCCTCACCACAGACAGGAACTTGCACCAAGGAAGGAAATTGTGGAGTTTTATTTGCCATTTCATTTGTAAAAAAATATAAACAAAACTTTGCATTATAGCACTAAATACAAGTCCGTGTTCCTTTTTTTTCTCATATAATTTAATCCACTAGCTATAAAGAGTGATATACACAAGAAATTTTTCTGCATATGTCAGGTAGAAGTATCAAATGATCGGTAAATAAATGTTAACTTAAGAGTTTATTACAAATCAAAAAAAGCTAACATCTTCCCTTCCCTGTCACTGTGCCTCTGCCAGTCAGAATATTTGAATTATTCTAAAAATCTTACCTCTTCTAATAAATATGGTATTTTAAAGATACTGCTGTTAAGGTTCATTAAATAAAATACACATTACATTATAACAAAATTTACAAGTTGTCACCAATGAAAGCATGAGTATGATTTAATCTAAAAATATTTAATTCATGATTATGCTGTAACATTAACTCTTTAGTTATTAAAGCTATTAATATTACAGCATAATCATGAATTAAATATTTTTAAGCATTTTGCTGTGTAGTTCAAATTAATATGACTTCATCTACCATAAGTTACTGCAAAAGGATCATTTTCCACTAAAGTATAATTCTTTTCCTTGGTAGATTAGAGCTATTACATTTTTACTTTTAATACACTATACATACACAATATTTTCTAGCATGCACAGAGATACTTTCATCTTGGCAAGACATAATCAAAATCTCTCTAATTTTGAAACAAGCTTTTTACCAAAAAAAAATTTATGGAGATAAATTAAAAACCTCATTAAAAGCTCTCTAAATCTAATTTTTTCAATGTTTAAAGAGTTATGAAAGTTAAAGAATTGAAATTTTAGAAATTAAAAATTTACCTCAAAAGTTAAAACACAAATAACTGTTATATAACATATCATTTACTAAAATAAAAGTAATTATAAAAGTTTGCATGATAATTCTTTCAGTTTTCAGAAATTTTGCTGAAATGTTTAGGATGAGTAACAGCAACATCTTCTGCTCATCCTAAACATGTTTTCTAAGCATCATTCTAATATTATAAATACTATAATCATTACACAAATATTGAAAACAAAGATTTAAGAGATTTGAGTGAGATCTTTTCAAGTGAGAAAAATGTCACCAGTGACATTTTTCCATAAAAATTTTATTTTAAAGTTAGGAAGCTCTAACTGTGGTTTCAATTCATCTAACATGGAAGTGCTCCAATTCATATTAGATTGCAGTATATAAACAATTTGGCTAACAAATTGCATTTTAGTTTTATGTAAAATACACAGTACAATATGCATATATTGTTAAGAAAAGGTAGTTTGAAGTTTTTGGAGCAATAATCGATTTAGATGCTCTAAATGTACTAATAATTTGCACAATGAAAAATTGGGATCAAGATATTAGGTTTGACCTGTTCCATGGCTCACCTACTAATATATGTATAGTATTCTTTCCAATTATTGTATTGCCTAGACACTATTATTTACAAGTAGTAAAAAGAGAAATGATGCAAATCCAGTAATAAAATTAAAGATAAAAGTAAAAAATAATATGAAACCTTCAACTGCATAGAACAGAACTTGGATAATGAAACACAGAATCATGACAACACAGTTAAAAGAGCTGCAATCACCTAGACAAGACTTATTAGTTGATAAAAGGCATGATTTGTATTTCTGCACAAAGCTGAGATCAGACATGCAAAACATTCCTTATTAGTGAAATATAAACTTTGCCATAGATGTGAAATAGATGTTTCCCAATCACCATTTGAAGAATTAATTTGCAGGAAAGGCAAAATAAGTTCACTTACACCTGCCAAGACTGAATGTCAGTCGATGATAACTGTGAGCCTGCCACACAACCCCTAGAAGCAAAAACATAGTTAATAAGTTCTATCTACAAGAACAGCCCTCAAAGGAAATTTCACAATAGAAGTAATTCTAGTATCGTTAGTATTTTATGGAATCAGGTTAACATTTAGTATAAATTACAATACAATAGCAGATGACTGTAACCTGTTAACTACAATAGCAGATGATTGTATGAGTTAAACTTAACGATATCTGTATCCTACTGTAAAAATAAAATTAAATTGAAAGACAATGTAGAGTTACCTACAAAACAATAACTGTTTAATTCTCAATATGACAGAATATACTTTCCTGGGGCTAAAATAATACTAATCTCAGTATTGACACAGTAGCATACTTGAAAGATTATTAACCCTTCCAATGTCCAGTCTGAAAAACTGGCTTCATCCAGAGGCCAAGCTATTTTCTCCTTATGCTCAGCCAAAAAAAATTAACTTTAAAACTTTTTTGCAATATAACTAATGAAAGGAATTATGGCATGTTATATGCCAAAGTAATCAGTATTTAATTATGGATTTTCTGAAAATAAAGTATTTAACAAACAAGACAATAAGTTTTACTTTAATAGGACTTTTTTAGCTAGGTAGTCACTGCTATGCACCAATACCCTGTGAAGATGCATAGAACAGGCCAGACCTAGCAGCAAATGTCCAACCCCACCTTCTCGTGGTGCAGGCTGTTAGTACCTTTCAAAAGAGATATTCTCTTGTGGAAGTGAATGGAAGGGGAGGGTTGCCAGATTAGTGTGGCCTACTGATCTGGACAAATATGGCTACTTTTCTTTTTTTCCTACCCTGCTGAGGAGTGGTCAACCACACAGGGTCCTGATCATATAAACCTACTGGACTGAAATAAGGCTCTGAGCTTGATTATAGATTCTGAATTTGCTGCACTGGTGGGCATCTGTGGAGGGAAAATCTTCTGCTGTGATTTCTGTTTCTATGTGGGTTGACAGCCCCAAGTGAATAGATTCACAGGAATGTTTATCAGCTGGTGGATAATCCTGAGCACAGGTCATCACAGGCACCTGAACTCTTTGCTTCTACTGGCATCGTCGAATTCTATATTGGAGGAAGTCTTCCAGTGTAGATAGCTTCAGCCTTCAGTGGTGGGAGAACGGGTCTTTGCCCCATGCCTGCAATTAGGGGGGTATTTGATATTGTCGGCATTCCCTCTCTCAATAAACATAGTTTCTTTAAACATCCCATTAACCATTTTCTCTCCATATGTAGTTGGAATGTGAGGACTTTGCACTGAGCTTATTCTCTTGATGTCCTCACACAATAATTCAACTGTTATAATTTAGACATTCTCAGCTTGAAAGAGATCAGATGGACAGATAAGGTCAGATTCTTAAAAATAATCTTAAATTTCTCTTTTCAGGGAGGAACAATAATAAGCATTACCAAGGCGTGGGTCTGATTCTCAGCAGACATGCCAGTGATGCTCTTCTAGGAAATATGAGTGCATTAATGAAAGGTTTCTTACAGCAAAATTTGAGACAAGCATTAAAGACTTCAATGTTATCTGCTGTTATGCCTCCACTGAGGATGCCAATGAGGATGAAAAGGATAAGTTTTACGGTCAACTTTAGGATATTTTGAATTCTGTCAAGAAAGGAGATATTACCCTTGTTTTAGATGACTTCAATGCCAAAGTTTATACTGACTCTGACCATTGTGGAGGGGTGATAGGTCCTTTGGTACTGGTAGTTGCAACAGCAATGGCCAAAGTCTCCTACAGGTAAATAAACTCAATGGTTTCAGAATAACTAACATTTATTGCAAACACTGCGACATACATGGTTCACCTGGGTTTCACCTGATGGGTGGCATAAGAATATGATTGATTATATATTAATTAACAGCAAATGGACTAGTTCTGTTAGGACTACCAGGTCATACAGGGGAGCTGAAATTGGATCTGACCATTACCATTGTTAAAAGTGTCTTGCAACTTAAACTTAAAAAGTGTTGTGTAAGGGTTAAAAAATTTACTTTTAATACTGAAGCTCTGAAAGACCCAGTTATAGCCAAAGCTTACCATGATAAGTTACTTAATCATTATGACAGTCATGGTATGCTTACTACTGAAGTTGAGGAAGAATGGGATCATTTTAAACAGGTTATTTTTTGTAAACTAACAGTACCCTTTTAGGAAAAAAGGAGCAGAAAAGGCAGAATTATTTGAGTGATAAGGCACTTGAGCTTATTTCAGAAAGAAAGAAATGCAGGAATGTTCTTAATCAATACCCTACTAGTCCTAATAGAAAGCATTATGGAGAGCTTAATAAATATGTAAAGGATCAGTTAGCTGCTGATAAGAATCTTTGGCTTGATGGCTTGGCTGACAAAGCCAAGGAAGCAATTAGACAGCACAAGAGCAGAAAGCTGTACCAGATAGTTAATGTTTTGAACAGGTGGGTATACAAGGATTGAAGGATAAACAAGGTACAGTAGGAGAAAGTGAGGATTCTGTCATAGCTAGGTGGGCTGAGTATTTCACTGATGTTCAAAACAATGTGGTTAGTTCTACTCCCATTCTTTGCAATGATGATAGATGCATTGGTGGCTTTAATGTTGGCCCTATAACACAATCTGAAGTTATTTTGGCTACTTCTAAACTTAAACTTCATAAATCCCCAGGGGTAGATGAAATTACTACGGAAATGCTTAGAGCTGGGAATGTTTCAGTTACCACTTGAATGACTGAAATTTTGAATATCTTTTATGATAAAGACATGATTCCTAAGGATTTTACCAGAGTTATTGTTATCCCTGTTTTCAAAAAAGGTGATCGCAGTTCTTGTGATAACTATAGGGGTATCAGCCTACTCTCTGTTCCAGGTAAAGTTCTTTCCATGATTGTGCTTAATAGAATTAAGAATCTGGTTGACAGAAAATTGCGTGATGAGCAATGTGGATTCAGATGTGGTAGGGGAAGTGCAGATCAGATTTTTTTTACTTAGACAGATTCTTAATAAATGTTTACAGTTTCAGAAACCTTTGGTTGCTTGCTCTATTGATTTCAAAAAGGCTTTCGACTCTGTTGATTGTCATAATTTGCGGTTGATTGTGAGATCGTATGGTATACCAGACAAGTTATTAACATAATGAAAGCTCTCTAATAACACTGAGTTGTGTGCGAGAGTTGGTAAGGCTTGTAGCAATTGGCTTAACATTACTACTGGTGTTTGACAAAGGGGCATTTTGTCTCCTTTTCTCTTTAGTTTGGTTATTGATTATGTTTTGAGAAATTCACTGCAAGGGAAAGATTTTGGCCTTAAATGGTCTGGAGATGAGAAAATTTCTGATTTAGATTATGCTGATGATTTAGCCCTTTTGGCAAATGATGATGAAATAAACTCTTTCATTTGAGCTGTTGATGAGACAGGTAGTAGAGTAGGTTTGATTATAAACAGAAAGGAAACTAATGAAAATTGGTCAGGCAGGCTGTGATTCAGTTAATCTGAATGGTTGTAGTCTTGAGCAGGTGTCACAGTTTAATTACCTTGGGAACTATATAACAAGTACTAGTGATGTGTGGCATGAGACTAACTGACGGATATGGATTACTGCCGGGACTTTTAAGAATCTATGGAGAGTGTGGAGAAATAGGCGTATACACCTAAAGACTAAAATTAGACTGTATAGTAGTTTGGTTCTTTCTAGGGTTAGTTATGGTAGTGAAACTTGGATGCTTTGTAAACAAGATAACAAGAAACTAGATGCTTTTGATTCTAGATGCTTACGCAGTATCTTGGGCATTAGGTGGTTTAACTTTGTAACTAATGATGAGGTTAGGCAAAGGAGTCTGCAAACTCCTTTAAGCAGCATATTGTGCAGAGAGAGACTCTGTTGGTTTGGCCATGTTGCCTGTATGGATAATTATAGATTGGCGAATAGGGTTATGAACAGTATGCCTAAAGGTCTCAGAAAGAGGGGGAGACCTAGGATGCAGTGGGCAGACAATGTCAAACAGGACCTTGTTAGAATTGGTGTGATGTAGCCAGATGTAGCAGATGTAGTTCAGGACAGATATGCTTGGAGAACTAAATTGCATGGTCTGGATGGACCTCCATAGCCCATGGCTGCTTGATGATGAGTAAAAAAATGCATCTGGCAACACAAATAAAAATTTATTTAAAAAAAACTAACACACAGAAATTATTACAATACATATGAATAGAATGGCTATATATTTCTGAATAATGAAAAAATTAATTTTTTGGTTTCAAGTAAATATTACTCGTTTTGTAATTCTTTTCTTGGTACCATACACGAGAAAAATTCCAGGCTTTTAGTCAATTGTGCTGAGTCAGATAAACAAGTCAACTTTAGAATTTAAGAAAAAAAATAACCAATCAACGGAAATGGGTCATGTTATATACCAAATTAAACAGAATTTAATTACAAATTTTATGAAAATAAATAATACAAACAAATTTAAAAGATATTGATTTTAATAACCCTTTTTCAATGTGATATGATGAAGAAAAAAAGATCACACTATCCAATCAAGGCTTCATTTTGGAAAACCCGATGAATAAATATAGTTAAATTATATATTTATCGAAAGGAAATTTCCTCCCGAATAATATAATATTTAACCTGAAACATGATTTTTATTTCTTTTAATGATTTTTTTCAGTATCATATAATTTAAACACAGTCAGTGTTATACAAAGTGACTTGGACTTCTCACATTCACGGAATTTTCTGAACTTGTTATGAAATAGAAAAAAACTTCCTTGGCTTAACATTATGCTAAACATTATGAATTTTTGCTAATTTTTGCTAAACATTATGCTAATTTTTGCTAAACATTATGAATTTTTCCTTTGGGTGTTGAAATTTGGCGATCTTGGCTTAGTGCAGAAAGGTTTGTCCACCAAAGGGAAAAAAAACAGCATTATAATGTCTGTGTGGCACAGTGATGGTACTTGGGGGGGGGGGGGGGGGGTTGCCTTTAAAATAATTGAATATAAACATAAAAACTCACAATTTTGCAAACAATATATTTTTCTGGAGGGGGTGTGTGAAACTTTCACTGTGAGTTTACTGAAGGGAACGCCTTCCCGAAATTGCCCTCCCACATGACGGCTGATTTCCATAGCAAGGAAATCTATTTTGCTTTCATATTCAAGACATTCCTTTTCAGAAAACCATAGAAGCTCAAAGTTTTTTTACTGAAAAAACAAGAAATAATAAAAGAAAAATTACATATAACCTAATGGGATGTTACATAAAATATCAGCAACAACTTTTAAGCCAACCTCCGATGTAGTATAACTCAGAAAGATTGATAAATCAGGCAACTGAAAGATCGCTAACTTGCAAAAATAAATCTACAGAAATGAATTTGCTTCCATATCCAAGACCACATTTATTTTCAGAAAATGATACCAGATCAAAGTTTTACTGGAAAAGTAATAAATAGAAGAAATTTTTTAATTTGGGAATACTGAAATAGGTTTATGACAGAAAAGAATGTGAAATGGGAAGAAAAAAAATTGCAGTACGTACTTTGTAATTACTTCCAAAATCTACTGTTTTTAGCAAAAGCAGTGTTTTTGTTAACTTTTAGATTTTCGAAAATTTAAGGAAATATTTGTTGATAATAGTTCAAATCAAACTTGTAAGCTTAAATCAGAAGGTTGCTTCAGTAAATAGGAATGTTAACAAGCAAATCGGCAATACCATTTAGTGTTTCTAAGAAATGGTAATCAGATGGCTTTATATAAAATTATTTGCATTGTAGTTTAATAAAATATGCATCAAATTAAAAAACAAATTCAAGCCTGAATTATAAATTTTTTTATAATATATATTAAAAAAATTACAACAGCAATTTTTATTATTAAAAAATCGGGTCTTTTTTGTTGTTGTTGTACTTAAAAAACAGATACGTTCACAGAATCCGAAATGAGGGGCCAAGGATGTACAGCCAGATGGCATGGACACCGGAAGGATTAAAAATGTTGAAGCTCAAACCTTACAAATCTATATGCACTTAACTGAAAAAGACAAAATAATATAATTCACAAATAATAAAGCTTTCTTCAAAACAAAGTAAATTATTTTCCAAAGAATTTATTTGATACAATTTTATAATAGTTTTTTTAGTTAATTTTATTGCAGTGCACTTTACAATTTTAGTACATATATCTATCAGTGCATTTTATCATTTAATTACAGATATCAGTTTGAGTAAAAATGTCCTTAATTCTTCTTTAAAATTTTTCACAATCCCAACTGAATGTGGTTTCTTTTACCATCTGATGTAACAAAACCTATTTTATATATTTAATTTATTCCAAAAAATTAATTCTAATGACAAATTTAGCATTTGTCCATATAAAAGTAGACTAACCATACTGTCCTATAGGATTTGAAAAGCATCTATCCACATGTGAATATTAATTTATTATTATACATGCTTCCTTCAAAGTTTAATAAAATGTTTCAACAACATTAAGAAAAAATATATAAAATTATTGACAATAACATCATAATAGAAAGAATCTGATATAAATAAATATGCTATTGTTCCCACCATAAATATGCTACTACACCCTACTGCAAAATTTAACATATAGTTCATCTGCCTAATCCAGATAATATAGATATATATATGTATTATCCCAAGACAATTTAAATCAAGGGCAAAAGTTCATGAAAAGTTTTAGGTTGGCAGATTACAAGATTATAACAGAGCAAGGAGACTTTCTATAGTGATTTGGAACATATTAAATTGTGAAAGTTAGTCTATTCAGTAACAATTTAGAGTTTTGCTTAAAAGAAATATGGTGATACTTTTCATTATCATCCTATTGACAATTTCTTTATAATAATAGTTTTCAATTCCATGAAACTAATTAAATTTCTAATCTCTTTCTCAGCCAAAGGTAGTATTTTTTTTTCTTAATTTGTTTAAATATATTAAATTATGCAATTGGTTCTTAATTATGAATGATAATAGAAATGGGACAACAATTCCAACATCAGAACATATGAGTTCACAGTTAAGGCACTCTTAATATTCAAAGCAATATTAATTATGGATGCTCAAGTTTTTAATCATTGATATCATACAATATTTGCACCAATTATGCACCTATATGGTCTTGCATTACAGCATTATATGCAGGATATATATCAGCTAAGCATTCATAATAGCAATATATACATAGTATATAACAAGGAATGTCTTTACAGAGAAAATATACTTTATCTGAATTGAAATAAACAAAAAAGCAAACATCTAAATAATTTTAGAATTCTTAAGTTTTTCAAAAAAATTGTTTTGCTGGACTATGTTTACTTATCATTCTTATAAAATGTATTTCAAGTGTACAAAAATAATGATTTGTAAATTTCTCAATTTATTATACCATTTTTCATTTATGTATAGCTATAGCAAAACATTTGTAATATAGCATCTTCAAAAATATTATTTACCTTACAGAGGAGCTATCCAGCTCCATTCGATGTACTTCACTAATGTCTTTGAACTCTTTTTCTTTTTCAAGCTGCTTTTCCAGGTCAGCTTTGTGCTCCTCCAACTAGACCAAACATAAATTAAAAGGTAAAATAAAAAATAGATCATTGCACACTGAATCATATTTGCATACCTGATTAAAAAATTTAAATGTCAACTGCAAACTTAATTATGCTGGGTTTTTTTTTTTCATTTTCTTTTTTTCAAGTACAGTAGAACCATGGCATAACAAGCATCTGGAGAACAAAGCATTTCTTCCATTAATCTGAAATTTCATTTGCTGAAATATTTACTATTATAAACCCACAATACAGTGGAGGATGGAAATAATCTACCTTGAGTTTTAAATATTTGACAGATTCATTGCTAAATAATCAGAAATTTATCAAAGAAGTAATGATAGTGACCACTGGCACTATTTAGTAGACAATGCTAGTCTGAAAGTTAAGCTGAATGTTTCCCAAGAGAAACTAATTAGAAAAGATCACTGTAAAAATAATCATGTGAATAAAAAAGCATGATATATTTAAAAAAAAACAAAAGATCTAATTGATGTATTATTAAGTTTTGTGTCCATTTTTTCAAAGCATGATCTTATTTACTAATTTATAGTGTATTCATTAACAAATTTTTTTTCGGCTAAAAAGTTTTAACTGCTACATTCTTCTCAAAGAAGTTGAACTATTAACCAAATACACAGCTTGTAACTACTATTATTATATTAGGTAGCTGAAGATACTAATTATAGATCAACAAATATAAAATATCCTGATACATGTATATGAAATTATTTTGTTCTGAATCCAAATCTTTTTATACAGGAATCTTACTTTTTATTAACTTCAATTACATTGTTGCTATTGCTTTGCAGTAGTCAGAGTAGAGTGCCTCATGCTGATTCTATGGGGAGATTATTGTATTATGCAATTTGAATGCATCCAGTTAAAGAGATATCCAATAGTAATAAAATTTTATTTGAATTACAAAAAATCTGTAACACTTGTGCTAATGACATTTGAGCATAAATGAGATACAAGCCAATACTTTTAATGGAATATTAACAAAAAACTGTAATTACTTCTAATTGTATATTATATATCAAATAATGAAATAAACTCGAAGTATTCCATATCCACTAATAAATCAGCACTTTAGCATCGAATTTAAATTTTAGAGGAAAAATTGTCTTGAGCCGGGTGGGATACGAACCCACGACCTCCTGATAACATGTCAGGTGCTCTGGACCACTGAGCTACTGGCCGCCGATCAAGATCTCCTCTAATTAGCGCTATGAACATTCCTTTCATGTTTCATATAGGCGTTATTCAGGAAATTTAGCCACAAGTGGCTTTCTATTTGCCAATCGATGGAAGCATGTGATTACAAGTATGTAAATAATAAATAATGAAATAAGCTCGACATATTCCATATCCACTAATAAATCAGCACTTTAGCATTGAATTTAAATTCTAGAGGAAAAATTGTCTTGAGCTGGGTGGGATACGAACCCACGACCTCCACCCGGTTCAAGACAATTTTCCTCTAAAAATTTAAATTCGACGCTAAAGTGCTGATTTATTAGTGGATAATTCTATACTACTTCAGTATTTAATATAGACCTCAATATTTTTGGTATACCATATGCTACTGAAAAGTAATGAAGCAAATGATTTCAAACAACAGGTAAAAAACTAAATTATTTGAGATTTGTATTCTCAACAGGATTCAGAATATTTTGTTTCTAAAAAAGTATATTGCACAGATAATCACTCTAGATTAATGAGGTTAATAGTGTCTGATAAAGCACTGAGGAAATAATGAATCAGTTTCCAATTATGGTATTTATTGATTTGGCTTAAAACAGTGGTGCTTAAAACAACTGCATATCATGAGTTTAAAAATTACACATCGACACTTGTAAAGACAAAAATCAAAAGACATTATTGATTCAAATTTCTATGAAAAAAATTTTAAATCTTTAAAATGTTTTAACTTTTAGCAGCTAGATTTAGAACATAGCATTTTACAGTTGTAGCAGCATCTTACCATCTGGTAACTATAATCTATACAATATTTTCATTTATATTGTAAGAATGTATGCTAATAATTAACTTGAATATGGTACATGCTGCAGTGGCACATACTTTTTCCCTTGAAAAAGGGATACATGATAGGAATAAGGATAAACATCAGTGTATACTGGTGCCTAAACACTAAGCATAATTCCTAAACTGTTAACTGTTAACTGTTAAGTATCTCACAAACGACTTAAATTATTAACATTACATTTTGAATGACAATGAAATAGAATATATGCAATGGTGAATGGCTCACAAAAATTAACTGACTGGATAAAATTTGAATGTATGACTCAAAAAGCAAATCTGGAGTGCAATGGCCTCTCATTTCCTGTTAAGCAAGTGTTGCATTTGTGTTGGTACAACATATCATGACAACTGTATGGTCCAAAGGCATGTGGATGTTATCACATGCGAAAGAGTAATTATATGTTAGAGGCAGGCAAACCAGACCAATGTGGCTAAGATGTAAATGTTCCCAATCACTGCTTTCAAAACTTTGGAGATGGTTCCAACAGGCAGGTGAAGTTAGCCACAGATGAGTGTTGGCTGTCCAAGAGTGACAACAGTGCAGGATGACCCCTACCTTGACCTGATCATCATAGGGCAATGTCAGCCAGGCAATTATCTCTCTCTCTGCAGCTTTCTGCAGCCACTGGAGAGATAGTTTTAAGGTAAACCACTTAGAAATGGCTTCACCAGAGAGAGCTCAATGCCAGATAACCAATAATTTGTCTAAGGTTAGAAGTGTAGACTCTGAGGCAAGTGTTTCTGAGATATTTGAGAAATAATATCTGATGACCAAGTGATTTTATTTTTGCAAACTTGTAAAATAATTCTTCTTCTTATAATTCTCATTATACCAAAATTGATGCAAAACTTAATTATAAATTGGATCCCCAATAACCAATATGAAGCCATCATTATTCCAATTTGGTAATTTTTTTTTAAATTGTGTACACCAAGAGTTTTGAAGGTTTTCAAAATTCTTAACTGGAAGTTCATTGCAAAGGAAATTTACAATATGTAAGTTACCGTATATTTCCGCAGATAAGACGATAGTTGAATCATAAAAAAAAGGCCCCCAAAATCCAGGTCGTCTTATAGGACAGATACAAAAAAAAATTAGATTGAAATTTATATAAATTGAAACCATTATAAAATAAAACAAATCACTCACCAATGTATTTAAAATCCTGCAAAATCCTCAAGCTCCTGCTAGCTCCTCAAGTATATCCTCACCTTCATTGTTGAGAAGCTCATCATATGGGTCCCATTCGACGCTTTTGTGAATAGTCAAGGTCATTACCCGAATGCCCGAATCAGTGCGAATGTTTGCGAATAGGACATAATTCCATATACGCTATACAGTATTATTATCCAGATGATGATCGCCGATCTAAACTAAATTCATAGGCCATTGATAGTTTGGGGTCGTCTTATAGGACAGATATATGCTAAAATTTAAAACTTTGATGAAAATTTATACCTCGTCTTATCTGAAGGTCATCTTATCTGCGGAAATATACGGTACTTTCTTTTTCCTTTAAACTATACACACTATATTCAAACACCTTAAAGGTTGGTGAGTAAAACATTGAATTTTACATAAAGACACCATTGATTATAGTAAAAATTTTAAATAAACTTCCAAAAATTATTCAACAATATGAATATACAGAAACTAGAAGAATACAAATTCCCTCTGAGGAATATAGGAATCTTGTTCTCAGAGAGAATGAAGCTTTTCATTTACCTACTTTTGCCCTCTTTAAAAGTTTTAATTTGAACTAATTGATGATTGTGGAAATGCAAATAGTAGTATTTTATTAGTACTTATACAACATGAAAAATATTTGTTTTCTATTCCTTGAATCTAAAATGTTGCTTTTCTCACACCCCTCTGAAAGGAGGCAGATTGTTGCTATCAGTGGAATATCTCTTGATAATCTACCACAGAAATACCATAAATAAATGATTTGCAATATTCATTAAAAGTTTCAGTTTTTCCATATATAGAACCAACTAATGATGTAAATTAAAACCATCTAAGGATCTGAAAGGTATGAATTATATTTCGTTAGTAACAAATCAACTAAAAAAAATTCCAATTATTGTTTAAAACAAAAATTTTCATTTCCCACCCTACCCCTGTGTGTAAGGAGGCAACTTATTGTTGCAAATGCAAACTTTATGACCTTCATAATCTACATTAAAATTTAAAATTTCTAGCATCAAAGGGTATTACTTGCAATGTTCATTTAAGAGTTTGCAATTTTAAACTTTTTCTATTATTAGAAGGTGCAATTTAAAATTTCAGGAGATTCAGAAAGTGTGAATCATAACATTTCATCAATACCTATCCAACACAAAACGAATTTTTAATTTATCTACAAAAATAAACAATTATTTCCCTTAAACAAAAAAGTTGCATTTTCCCAACCCCTAGGAGTAAGGGGTCAACTCAAAGTTGACAATGCAAACCTTATCACCTTTATATTCCACTACCAAATTTCAAGAACAAATACATTGTTTACAATATTCATTTAAATTCTGAAATTTTAACTTTCTCCAACATTAAAAAGGTGCAATTACAGCTTTAGGGAGATTCAGAAAATCAGAATTGTAATATTTCTTCAATATTTATCCAACACAAAAATAATTTTTAATTTATCTTTAAAAACAAAACAAAATTTGTCTCCGTACAGACAACAAAGTGAAAAATTATCTTTTTTTTTTAAAGCCTTTCTCAGGTCACCGTCGAACATAGATGTTCACAGAATCCAAAATGAGAGGTCAAGGAAGTCAAACAGACGTCTTTTGCACAACATTTGAAATTTTGATTCGTTTTTTTAATTGCAATTTGAAAATTTCTTAGACATATCTTTTACAAAGATGAAATTAAACTTTTGAAAAATAATATTTTCTTTTATAATTTGATGCATATTTTATTAAACTATATCTAGCTGTCCCATGGCCGAGTGGTTAGCATGCTTGGCTACTGATCCAAGGGACCTGGGTTCGAGTCCCGGGTAAGGCATGGATGTGTGTGTCATTTTTCTGCTGAGGTCCTGCCATCCTCTCAGACCTTCTACTATGGCATATAAACTAACAGGCTCCTGTCAGACCTCTGTGGCAAGCAGCTGCTTGAGGGGGTATTTATTTTTTTATTTATTTATTTATAACATAAATAATTTGTCAAAGCCATCTGGTTGCCATTTCTTAGAAGCACCATACGGTATTGCTGATTTGTTTGTTAACGTTACTCTATGCTGAAGCAATCACCTGATTTAAGCTCACAAGTTTTATTTCAACTATTATCAACAAATTTTTCCTTAAAGTTTTGAAAATCTCCTCTAAATTAACAAAAAACTTACTATTTTTAAAAATGGAAGTTTTTGGAAGTAATTGCAAAGTACATACCACCATTTTTTTTCTGTTTTACACTCCTTTCTGTCACAAATATATTTCACTATTACTATAATTATTTTTATTATTTATCCCAGCATTCTATGCATCCTTCCTGCCCTTCAGATCAAAATTGTAACTAACAAAAGCTTTCTTAGAAAGCAATCTGAGGTGCAGTTCCAAAGTTCCCTGCAGTCTAAAGTAGGCCACATAACAGGTGCAGTTGAGTGCCTTGTTATTGCTCACACGTGTAATGACTCTTCAGTGAATGTTTCCAGAAAGTTCTTCTTGGGTATAGCATAATGTGATCATGCCTCTATCAAGTCAATATTAATCTTCATTTTCATTTCTCTAGATTTATTTTATTACTGAAATTTATCGGGTTTTTTTCATCAGCTGATCTATCGATCTTTTGGGGTTATAATGCATCGGATGGCCGGCTTTACAAATCGTTGCAGATATTATTTAACATCAAATTAGGTTATATGTTAATATTTCTTTATTCTTTCTTTCTTTTTTTATAAAAAAAACTTTGATCTTGAATCATTTCCTGAAAATGAATAAGGTATTGGATATGGAAGCTAAAAGGGCTTCCTTCATATTGCAAATTGTTCACAAGGCTGATTTAGGTAAAAAAAACTTCCTCCAAACAAATTAGATTATAAACTCACCATGTAAAGTTAATATTTTATTTCCCTTTTTATAATTAAACCTTATTTTCATTTCTGTAGATCTACTTTATTTCTGTATATTATTGATTTTTCCGTCAGCTGATCAATCTATCTTTTTGAGTTATGCTACTTCGGATAGCTGGCTTAAAAGTTGTTGTGGATATTTTATGTAACATTCCATTAGGGTATATATATATATAATTTTTTTTTTCTTATTTCTTAGTTTTTTAGTAAAAAAACTTTGAGCTTGCATCGTTTTCTGAAAATGAATGAGGTCTTGGATAACAGAAGCAAAATGGCCAGAAATCTGTCCTCATGTGGGAGGGCAATTTCGGGAAGGATTTTTATCCCTTCCTGAAATTCCCTCCTGCTAAAACATTTCACCCCCTCCCCTACAAAAAAAATTGTGAGTTTTTATGTTTACAGTGAATGACTTTTACCCCCCCCCCCCCCAAGTATCTTGGCCGTGCCACTCTGATGAAATGCTATTTTGATTTACTAAAACAATACTAAAACAGCTCAGATAGTGATTAAGTTTTTAATTTAACTCAGCTGTGTTAAATCTGTCATAATGCTGTTTTTTGTTTTACTTTGGTGCACAAATCTTTCTGCACTTAGCCAAGATCGCCAAACTTCAACACCCAAAAAATTCATAATGTTTAGTAAAAAAAAATAACCAAGGAAGTTTTTTCCACTTCAATAACCAGTTCAGAAAGTCCCGGGAATGTGAGAAGTCCAAGTCACTTTGTATAACACTGGCCATGTTTAAAATATATGATACTGAAATGAATCATTAAAAGAAATAAAAATCATGTTTCAGGTTAAATATTATATTTGAGAGGAAATTTCCTTTCAATAATTATATAATTTAATCATTTTTATTCATCGGGTTTTCCAAAATGAAGCCTTGATTGGATAGTGCGATCTTTTTTTTCACCATATCACATTGAAAAAGGCTTATTAAAATCAATATGCTTGTAAATTTGTTCAAATTACTTATTTTCATTAAATATGCAATTAAATTCTATTTAATTTGGTGTTTAACATGACCTATTTGTGACCTGCTGATTGGTTATTTTCTTTTTATATTCTAAAGTTGACTTGTTTGTCTGACTCAGAACAATTAGCTAAAAAGCCTGCAATTTTCTCAAAGTATGGTACCAAGAAAAAAAAATATAAAACGGGAGTAATTTTCTTGCTTCAAGTAAATATTATTTTTTTTTTGTTATTCAAAAATAAATAAGTTTTCTATTCATGTATATTATAATCAATTCTGTCTATTAGTTTTTTTTTATATAAATTTTTATTTGTGTTGCCAGATGCATTTTTTTTACTACATGACTCTAAAAAAGTCCCATTAATATAAAACTTATTGTCTTTTTTGCTAAATACTCAATTTTCAGAAAATCCAGAATTAAATGCTGATTAATTTGGCATATAATAAACCATAATTCCTTTCATTAGTTACTTGGCAAAAAAGTTCTAATGTTAATTTTTTCGGCTGATCACAGTGGAAAAAAAGCTGGACCTCGGGATGTAAATCAGTTTTTCAGGCTGACCCTCGGAAGGGTTAAGTAGATAAAAACAGGTAAACAAATTTAAATTGTCCATGAACTAGTAGATCAGGATTAGTATTATCTCAATAATATTATGAAAAAAAAAAAAACAGACATTAATTTCAAAATAGAAGATTCAAATATTGAGTTCATCAATGCAATTGTACATACCATAGTTAAAAAAAACTCTTCTGTTTTAAAACTAGGCACAACTATTATGTGTGTGAAATCTTTATGTAACTGTGTTGTACACTCAGTAACCACTGAATTACAACAACCATAGCACACTAAGATAAAAAAATGAATTATGCAAATAGAATATAAGCTGAGGTATGGCAATAGTGGCATCATTCAGCTCACAGCAAAGTTTTGAGCTGTGTGAATTAATAAGTGACACAAATAACAGATAAACAGTGAAATTTATCAGAATTTGAAAGAGGAATGATTATTGGTGCCAAATACATGTATATTTGAGTGCCTCTATTTCACACAGCACACCCCATTTGTTGTTCTAGACAGCTGTTGTAAAAATGTATAGGGACTGAAACAATGAAAGAAAAACAACCAGTAAGCACAGAACCATGGTGGAATGCATGAGGTGAAAGATAGGTACAATGCCTTCTGAGGGATAGCAGAAAGAAACAATTAAAACATTACATGAAAATACAACATGGAATAGTAACAACAGATTTCCAGTATGATAATGTGTTGAACTCTCCATTGTTTGGGATATCAGTACAGATGCAAACAATGACATTTGTTCCTAGCTTTACAATACCAAAAACTACGACTTTCATGGTGCCAAGAACATCGAGTGTAGGCTGTGAATGACTGGGAAAAGGTCTTCTGGTTTAATGAATCATATTTCCTTTTGCACCATGCAGATGAATGGATATGCATGTGGCAAAAGCAACACAAGGCAATTCCATGTATATTGCACAGACAATGCAAGTTGGTGGCATCATGGTCTGGCGAATGTTATGTTGGGTCCTGTGATACAAATACAACAGATTATGAAGGTTGCGGACTATTCAAACATTGTTGTAAATCAAATACACTCTTCGGTATTAATATTATTCCTAACATCTGTTGTAGGTACCACAGATGTTTGATGGTATTGATACCCTCACCTACTCCTTCCCATCAATCATCTGTGGGATGTTATGAACAGACAATCTGATGGGCTATTACACTAGTGGATTGCTGAATATATTTCTCCAGAAGTGTACCATATTGTGCTTATGCAGTTATTTGACGGTGAGGAGGGCCCACATGGTAATCAGTGGGTGGCCATAATTCAATGGCCACTAAGTGTATATTAAAATATAAAATAACTAAAAGCACATGCTTAATGAATTTTAAATTGAAAAGAAGAAATCTATTAGGCAAAATTTACCACTAGCAAATTTATAAAAAAAAAAGGTGCAAAAAAAGGCCATAGTACACAACCAAGATGTCACAAAAAATAAAGCAGACTTTAACTTGAATTTTTATTATTGTGAGATAAAGCAAAAACAAAATTTGTAGAGCAAAATCAACACAGCAACAAATGGCAATATATTGCAATGAGACTGTGGTTATCAGATTCTTCTGGTACTTTAATGAAGACTTTCAATTTTTTTTACAAATAACATAATTTGAAACTTGAAGTTTAGTCTTACAAGCCACAAGCTGAATCTTAAAACTGGTGCTTTTGTAATGATTTTGAATATTTTGTAATCTAGTATGGTATTCCCAATAACAGGATTCTCATCACACATGACAAGAATCCTTAATCCTGGACCCATCTTTCATACAATAAGGCTTAATGTAAGATTTCTTATTTCCAGCATCAGGCAACACACGCTTTCCACTTTCCTACACTTCTGTATTTCTGAGTGATCGATACCATATCTCTTGCCTGATTATTATTATTTTTATTAATAGTTTTGTGATGCAGATTTTTATGGTGGAAATTCATATAGCGAGTGATTTTTTCCCCAGTATTTTTGAATATTCTATGTCATTTTTTTATAGTAATGCTTTATTATGTGTTGTTTTTGTGTGTTACCTGTTGTTGGTGAGGTCACTCAAACTCAAACTGTATATAGATACACAATAGTTTGCTGGAGAAAAAGCAAAGATGAGCAGCAAACCCCAAATTGGCATGATTTGGATTAGTGGATGAAGGACTTAGTAACAACTTTCTGTGCAAGTATAAGGCCTGGTCCCAAATGTTGGGGGGCAGGGGGGGCTCAGTCGGTAGCGTGCCAGGCTCGTAATCTGCAGTTCCCAGGTTCGAGTCCCAGCTGGGTCAGCGTTGAGATTTATCTCCGCAAAATTCCCCGCCCTGCCCACGGTCAGCAGGGGACACCGATGGTCTTGGAAAGGCCGCCGTCTGTCGGATGGGATGTTAAGCCGTGGCCCCCTGTGTGGGAGAGACATACCCTGTGCACGTTAAAGAACACGCTGGATGGCCTTGACGGGAGGCTACCATCTGTCTCCCAACAGCTGTTCCAGTGGGTCCCCTCCCCCAACCTTCTCTGAGTCTTCGGGGTTCATGTGACCTGGCCATTTAGCCCATGGTGTGCAAAAAAGTGCTGCTCAGAGGTAAAACAACACAACAACACAACCCAAATGTTGCAGCAGTAATTGCAATGTTGAAAACAGGTACTAAAATTTTAGGTTATTTCTTTTGATTATAGGTGTGAATCTGAAAATTATGATCAAGTCACATTGATGTAGTTAATAGTTTACATTCTTGGGACCTATGGTGTGAATTACAAAGAAAATCTTTTCATAATTATAGCTAATAAATATAAAATATATTGCAATATTACCATTAGTAATTGGTTCCTGACAAGTTGCAATTCCTGTGCTAATTGTTCATTTGTCTCCCTATACACACCCATTTCTTTTTCAAAGTCTTGTTGCAGTTTGTCCATTTCTGCAAGCACTGAACTTTGGATCTCTTCAGCATCTGAATAATTCTCAAGTTTTTTCGCTTTTTCCATATCAGCAGCATATTGCATCTTCAAATTTTGTATTTCAGTCTAAGATGAAACAAGAAAATTCATACAAACATTAGTATATTGTGGCAACTCTTGCTACACATGCAATTGAATCCTTAACATCCTATCCTTAAATGGACATGCTAGTACATTTAGTTTAGTGGCTAGAATGTTGGCCATTTATGCCAATAGTCCTAGGATCAAGTCTAAGTGACGCCAGTATCATCAAGTGCTAATAAAAATTTTCTCCTGGAATGAAAATGTTGGAAGAAATTGAATAACGCCTGTGGAATATTTCTAAAGTGTTATGAATTTGGATGAAAATGGATGTTATGAAAATGGAATTTGAAATAGGGAAATTATTTAGTCGAGTCATCACCAGAGAGATAGTGGCAGCAATCAGTTGAAAATATATTCCACTGTAAGGTACAATTGGACGAAGGTGGATAATTGAATCTTAGATGAGGTGCATTTATGGGAAGGATTTCAACTCAACATCTAACTTCAATTGGAATTTGAATATCTAATGTGTATGTGTGTCATGCTGCCTACTAAGAATTGGCTTAATTCATTTGGTAAAACTGAGAAAAAGGAATTTCAGCACCTCTAAGAAATGGTGCCTGGAACTGAAACCAGAGCCCTTTCATCCTTAAGGTTCCCAAAATAAAGAAGTAGTGTGGTTGGGTGTTATTGTAAATCCAACTACAATAGTGAAGTGAGGCTTAACTTCACACCAGCTCTGACATGGCCTCCAATCACACTACTAAGTGATCAGAGTTAATTACTCGATCCTCCCTTCGGAGAGAAGGAATGTGGCAACCCTTGCACATGTAAAGCAATTCAACACTTGACATCCTATCATTAACCCAACTGTTTGTGCTAGCACATTTAATCTAGTGCTTAGGATGTTAGTCTTCTGTGCTGATGATACCAGAATTGAGTCTAAGCAAAGCTCAGTATCATCAACCATTGAATCAAAAATTTCTCTTGAAGAAAATGTTGGGATAAATTGAAAGAAGCCTATGGGATATTTCTAAAATATTAGGATGAGTTGATGATTAAAGAGAATTAAATAACTATAATTTGGAAAAAAATATTAATTAGTTCTTACCTGAGAGATGGCAGCACTAATCAATTATAAATATGCTCCATCACAGGAGTTATTATGGAATAACACACACATAAATATGCAATATGCGAAAAGGTCCAGCAAAATCTGAGACACTTGTTTTGCTCAGTCAATTATTCATGATGCTTTTCTGAATGGATATTATTGCAGAAAAACATATAACATCAAGCAAAGCAGACACCACCAGGCAAATCACTTCTTCATAAGAGGACTTATTCACTGGTTTCTTTGAAACACTTTAAACCTAAATCCCTGATAACCAAGATTTTACTGGTATAAGATTAAGTGATTGTATGATATTTCAAATGATGTCCCCCTGTGTGGTGACACTATAAATTTTATATGACCTTTCTCTATGTGTTGAGGTTAACAAAAAAAATCATATATATGTTCTAGGGTTAAAACTAAGGAATTCATTAAACTGACTAATTACAATAGAGTTTTCTTATAATCAAAAGCATACTTTTTGCATTTGGAGCAGCATAACTAAATTTTACTATTACTACACTTTGAAGATCAACTTTCTAAACATTAATAAATTGGTCTACAGAGATTTAATCTTAATCAACCATTTTTAATCATTCCCAGTTTGAAAAAAATCTTTAACCACTAGAATATTGCAATTTTTACAAAATGAGCATGTGTAAACACAAAACTGTAGTTTTACAAGGTAATTACACAATACTATCAACTTCAAACATATACATATATAACTACTTTATTTACTGTTTTGATTCATGACACACACCCCATTTCAAATTGTAGTGCTGTAAGAATCAGAGCAACGTCAACCCTTTAATGGCTATGAACATACTTGTACATTTGTAACACTCATAGTTTTAAAAAAAACTCAGTTCTCGAAAGGTTAATGTTTCTACTTGTTTTAACTTTATATTTTAAATATCCCCGTTTTTTATCAAAATGGGTAATAGTGGTTTAAACTCAAAAGAATGAGTTGGGGATGTTATCAAATTTGTGGTTGATCTAATGAAATGCAAGTTGCTGATGAAGATGCTTTTGATTATATTGAAATGTCTTCAATAAAGATATGCTAACAAAATAAATAAATAAATAAAAAATAAAAATAAGCTAAAAAGCACTATGATATAAATTAGTATATTCCAAAGCTGTGATATGTATAAATCATTGTATACTCAAGTAAACATAATAACTATAATGACTGAAATTCTTTATTACATCCAAAAAAGAAAACCTTACCCAAATATTTAAGAATTATTGCACAGTTAGAAGCTGAAAGAAGTATTTTAAAGGAAACAGAACTGAAACAAATATGATTTCATATTAGAAAACAAAAAAGGAAATAGCACAAGAATCAGGTTACAAAGAATATCAAAAATTGCAGTTGTGCTATTTATTTCTCACAGAAAAGGATAACTATGGCTGGCATGACAAATAAAAAGAAATATATATGAAACACATGTTTTTCACTGATTACCAAAAGTTTATGAGCCTTTCTTTTTCAGTGAAAAGACAGTTACAGGTTTTATGTACCTGAACATACCAGAGAACTTTTCACAACCACAAATCAATGAAAATGAACCAAAAGAATCATTTTTCTATAAGATGGCATGCTTCCCCATTATATCTGCTGCAATGAGAGAATTCACAATCAGCAATTCCCATGCCACTGGATTGGTTGTGGTGGGAAGTTTTGTGGAAATAAATGTCAATCCTGGTACAGATGGTATTTGAATCAGGGAACTGCAGATTACAAGAACCCTATAAAAATTATAATCTTCACATATTACATAATATACAATGTAAAATGTATAAAACATCTTAAGTTTGTCAAAAAAAATATTAACATGAATCTTATTAAATAATCTTGGTAAAATATTGCAATCTTAAATCTGCCTATTTCTTTAATTTCAGAAATACATATTAAGATTCATTCAGAATATGAAAACAAATAAATGCTAAGATTCACATTTTCTTCCTTCTAACTACATATACATCGAAGATTCTATTACTTCACTATCAGTTGTATGAAAAATCAATTGTTGCCTATGAACCTCTTGATTTCTTGACCATTGGACCATATTATATCTGCATTTTGCTTACTGAATAAAAGATTAAAAAAAAAAAATCCACCAAAAAATATATGCATATAATGCATAGTTACATTACTTCTAAAATTTTATTACTGATGAAATAAACAATATTTTATTTGATCATGAAAACAATTTTTAGAAGATATGGTAATTTAATCATGAAAACCTAAACAAACCTTGATACTCTTAAGCTTTTTCAGATCGACAATATTTATTATTTTCAGGCAAAAAGTTTCAGATTCCTAGCACTTATGTGTCATGATAAATTTGAATGTGACCCCTATTTGAGTTTGAAACAATATAGAAACTTCATTCCTCATTTTTTTTTAGCTCTACATTATAAATAACTTATGGACACCAATTTCAACATTTTGAGCATACACAGATTTGGCTAGATTCAAGCCTGACCTCTATTTAACACTAAATGCCACATATATCTTAAATTTCATAATTTTTCTCAAATCTATGACCCAAATTACTCTGGCATGAATATTTTCAGATGCTGTTATGAATATTTTACTGCTGAGCAGTACTTTTGTGCATACAATGGGCTACATGGGTAGATCACAAGGATACCAAGGCTCAGAGTTAGGGGAAGGAAATCCACTGGATAATCTCCTGTCATGAACATCTGGTGTGTTCTTTAAGTGTGCACAGGGTATTGGGCTTCCTGCACACTGAGTCATGGATTAACATCCTATCTGATGGACAGTGGCCTTTAAAGCCCATCAGTGTCCCCTGTCCTCACCAAAAAGGATTAGCAGAGTATTAGTTAATGTATATATTCTTATAAGCAGTAGGGCAGGGATGATAAACCATGGCATGTGTGCCAAAAGCAGCAGGTGAGGCAATTTTTGTTGACATGCCACTGAGAGGTGAAAAGAAGTACAAGTCCATGGGTAGATGGGTTGTTTTACGTCTGAGCAGCACTTTTTTTGCACACAGTGGGCTAAATGGGCAGGTCATAAGGACCCCAAAGGCTCGGAGAAGGTTGGGAGAGGGGACCCAATGGAACAGCTGTTGGGAGACAGATGGTAGCCTCCCGTCAAGGCCATCCAGTATGTTCTTACATCCACAGGGTATGGCTCTCCCGCACAGTGGGGCATGCTTAACGTCCCATGCAATGGATGGCAGCCATTCCAAGCCTATCGGTGTCCTTTGACTGTGGGAGGGTGGGGAGGTATGTGGAGATAAATCTCAATGCTGACTCAGCTGGGACTCAAACCTGGGAACTGCAGATTACAAGCCTGGTGTACTACTGACTGAGCCACCCCCACCACAGTCTATGGGTAGTGTAGATACTTAGAAACAACAGTATTACTAATTCAATACATATTTATAATTGAATCATTAGTGGCAAGATGGCAAATATGCTTTATAATCAGTACTACAATTGTGTACCCCACATGTTATAAAGATCTCATCAAATAACTGATTATACTTGCATCATAAAAAAATATATGCACTAAATCTATCATCTATCAACTATTAATTGATTTACTTAAATGTATTTCTTTTCATCTTAAAATTTAGTTATGGCTTTGTCTTACTGCTATGATTGAGAGAGCTATAAGTAATGGACCAAAAAGCAGAAACAGCAACATAAAATCAGTAATATGGTGTCAGACCACCACATGAGTCCAGTATAGCCTGTATATATTATGGCATAGAGTCTACCAGTGTCTAAAAGTCTTCAGGAGGGATATGATACCATTCGTCCACAAGAAACATAATCAATTCCTGTTTGTTCGATGGAGATGGAAAATGATACCTAGGATGACATTTGAAGTTCCCATAGATTTTCCAGCGGGTTAATATCTTGTGACTGCAGTGGCATTGGCATGTGAAAAACTTCAGTCTCGTACTCCGAAAATCACTGAGTAACCACACGTGCTCTGTGGGTGAGAGCATCATCATTCTGAATGACAGCTCTCTTGTCATGAAAGAAATGCTGTACCTATTGATAAAAATGATCATTCAGGACTGTCAAATAGTGATTGGCAGTAATTTTGCTTCTAACAGAACAAGTGTACCCAAACCATTACAGTGTCAAAACCCTTAACAGTAGGTAACAAGCAATCAGAGTTGTAAACTTCCTTTGGTTGGTGCCACACATGCATTCATCCATTTGTCAGAAACAAAGTGTAAGATGATTCATCTGACTATCACATTCCTCCACTGCTTGTGCTCTTTGCACCACGGGACATGGAGACATCAATTAGCAGTTGTGATGAGTGGCTTGTGAAGTGCAACTCAATCATGATATCTAGTCCTATGCAGTCCTCAACATACTGTTTTTGAAGAAATTAGCCTCTCACATCCTACCTTGAAATCCATGCACAACTGATTAGCTGTAGCTTGCTAGTTTTGCTTTGTGCATCACACTAAAACTCAAACATCCTGATTCTGGAGTATGTGCTTTTGCCCACTGTTGCATTTGCAGATGTCTTTCCTTTAGATTCCCATGTAGACATGACCTTGGAAAAAGTTCCTTGTGAAACATTAGCAAGTTCAACCATCTTGTTGACTGCAGCTCCTGCCAAAAATTGTCAAACAATAACATCAGTGATACACTGAGAAGGTTGTGTGCAACTTTTTCCAACTGATTGAATGGTTTTGATTATAATAAATAATCATTTCATTTCTCAATTTTTCCCTTGTATAGTGGTGAAGTCTAAAATTTAATATGCAGTTAGGCCTGGCTAACAATTTAGAAGTAAGGATGTTATTAGGCAAAGGAGTCAACAATCATTTCTGAGTAGCATATTGAGCAGAGAAAGAGACTGTGTTGGTTTGGCCATGTTGTCCATATGCATAGCAGGAGATTGACAAATAGGATTATGAAGAGTGTGCCTAAATATCTCAGGAAAGGGGGGAAGACCTAGGATGTGGTGGGCAGAAATGTCAAACAGGATCTTGCTAGAATTGTCTTGCAGTGGCCAAATACAGCAGCTTGTAGCTCAGGAAAATGGGTTTGGAGAGCAAAATTACAGTCTGATTGGATTTTCATATGCCCCACCGGCCAAGGTGGTTGTGTGGATGACATGAGCATGAACCATGGAGTCATTGCGAGTCTAACCCGTATTGAAAGGCTAAAGCGAGCTGTCCATAGCCGAGTGGCTAGTGTGCTTGGCTACTGATCTAAGGGACCTGGGTTTGAGCCCTGGGTAAGGCATGTATGCTTTTGTTGTTTTTCTGCTGATGTCCTGCCATCCTCACAGACCTTCTATTATGGCATATAAACTGACAGGTTCCTATCAGACTTCTGTGGCAAGCAGCTGCTTGAGGAGTATTTATTTTTTGTTTATTTTATGACTGCATGAGAATTGTTTATGTATGTATGCATCCTTATATTTAAATCTTTAGTATCCTGTATCATTCAATTTGCATTGTATTATAAATGGCATATAACCTTAACTGACATAAATAACATTTTAAAGTATTTTTATAACATTGGCATGCGAGCTAGAAAATTTTCTTCTATTTCTTACATTTTGGCACACAAGCTCAAAAAGGTTTGCCATCCCTACAGTAGGGACACATGAGTCAGTGTCAATGAACACATATAAACTGTATTATAAAGGGAGTAAATAAAAATAACACAGCTTATTAACACATTGCAATTTGCTTCAGAATTATTATTTGTTTTCAAACTAAACTATAATAATATTTTAACATTGGCATTTGTCTGAAGCATCTTGGGCTGCAACTTTTTGTGATACACAGTGGTTTCAGTTTTTGATCTATTTTTGTCCAGCTATCTGTTTTATGAAACATTATTTTCAATCTGATATACAATAAATTTATTTGATGTATATTCCACATTGATGTATATCAAATTTATTTGATTCTGCATTCCCCATTGTTAGGAAGAATTCTGTAGCAAACAATACTTAAATATGATAGGCATGGAAGGAAACAATGACAAGAATTAAACTTAAGAAAAAAATTAAGAATGAAACTAAGGTTTGACCTAATTCCTAAAACGAGGGGCCGGGGTAGCTCAGTCGGTAGCGCGCCAGGCTCGTAATCTGTAGTTCCCAGGTTCGAGTCCCAGCTGGGTCAGCGTTGAGATTTATCTCTGCAAAATTCCCTGCCCTGCCCACGGTCAGTAGGGGACACCGATGGGCTTGAAAAGGCCGCCGTCCGTCGGATGGGACGTTAAACCGTGGCCCCGTGTGCGGGAGAACCATACCCTGTGCACGTTAAAGAACACGCTGGATGGCCTTGACGGGAGGCTACCATCTGTCTCCCAACAGCTGTTCCAGTGGGTCCCCTCCCCCAACCTTCTCTGAGCCTTCGGGGTCCATGTGACCTGGCCATTGTGTGCAAAAAAGTGCCGCTCAGAGGTAAAACAACCCAACCCTAATTCCTAAAACTATAGCATTTTGGGGGGAAAATATTCTGCCTAAGCATCAGATTTCTATAAAAGTTTGGGAATATGACTTCCTTCAAGTTATTTACTAAACCATAATATTGCAAACCATGTTACAATGAAACCCTGCATTTTTACAAATAGATCTAAAAAAATATACACTCACATTATGATCTGTCCTCATTCTATTGATCTTTTCCTCCATTTCATTCACTTGTTTTTCATACTCCATATTTGATACAGTAAGTCTACATGGAAAATATTCAATGACTATTCAACATAATACTTTCCACTAATTAATACTGTATAATAATAGTTAGTGCAAAGAAATAAAGGGCTAAGTTTATTATAACTATACAAAAACTTTATTAACAAATCAGTCATTATTTTTACTTAATGATAATTATAATTAATAACCTAATCACCTAGTACATTACTATACCTACTATCGCAAATAGAACTGTTATCATCATTTCAATTTCTCTGTTCTACACAAAGGCCATTTGGCAACCTGTAATGGTGATTAGGTTATCAATTATAACTGCATCAGGTAAAAATAACCTTTAACCCTTCCAGAGTCCCATCTGAAAAACTGGTTTAAATCCAGAAGCCCAGCTATTTTTTCACTATGAGCAGCCAAAAAACTTCTTTTCCTTAATTTTTTGCCAAATAACTAAGGAAAGGAATTATATAATGTTATATGCAAAATTAATTTAATTCTGGATTTTGCAAAAATAAAATATTTTAAAAAGTTTTATTTTTATATGGCATTTTAAAAAAACCTTTTTAGACTTTTTTTATGTGGATTATTTTTAGCATTGAAATAGGTTATATGGCTTTTTTTAATTTCTTCTTCATTTTCCAGTCAAAAACTGATCTTTTATCATTTTCTGAAAATGAATGAGGTCTTGGACATTGAAGCAAAAAGCATTAGCACAGAAATCAGTCCTGTGGCTAGAAGAGCATTGTAGTAATGAAGAAAATATAAATGCAATCAACAATGTAAGAAAAAATTATTTAAAAAAAAACTAATAAATGGAAATAATTATAATGTATATAAATAGATAGGCTATTTTCAAATAATTTTTTTTTTCTTGAAACAAAAGAAATACTCTTTTTTTTGCATTTTTTTCCCTCAGTGCCATACTTGAGTACTCAGTACTCAAGTATGAGTATCAGTACCATACAAAAGTCCAGGTTTTTCACCAACTGTGCTGAGTTACATCAGCAAGTCAACTTTAGAAAGGGGCATGGGTGGCTCAGTCAGTAGCGAGCTAGGCTCATAATCTGCAGTTCCCAGGATCAAGTTCCAGCTGGGCCAGCTTTAATAAGATTTATCTCTGAAAATCTCACTGCCCTGCCCACGGTCAACAGGGGACATGAATGGACTTGAAAAGCCGCTGGCCGTCAGATGATACTTTAAGTCATGGCCTGTGTGTGGGAAAGCCATGCCTTGTGCACATTAAAGAACATGCTGGATGGTCTTGAGGAGAGGCTACTATCTGTCTCCTAACAGATGTTTCAGTGGGTGCCCTCTCCAACTTTCTCTGAGCCCTCGGGGTCCTTGTGACTTGGCCATTTAGCCCATTGTGAGTAAAAAGTGCCACTCAGAGGTAAAACAACCCAACCCAAATTTAGACGTTTTTCAAAAACTAACCAATCGACCAAAATAGGTCATGTTATATACTAATTAAACATAATTTAATTACTAATTTTATAAAAATAAAAAATGTAAGAAATTTACAAGCATAGTGATTTTAATAAGACTTTTTCAGTTAAAAATTAGATCAGACTATGCAAATAAGGCTTAATTTTTGGGAAACCTGATGAATAAAAACAGTTAAATTATATCTTAATCAAAAGGAAATTTCTTCCTGAATAATAATATAATATTTACCTGAAACATGATTTTTATTTCTTTTAATGATTCTTTTCATTATGGTATATTTTAAAACATGGCCAGTGTTATACAAGGTAACTTGGACTGCTCACATTCACAGAATTTTTCTGTCCTGATTATAGAATGGAAGAAAACTTTCAGGAATTTTTTTTTACTAAGTATTTTTTTTTTCCTTTGGGTGTTGAACTTTGGAGATTTTAGCAAAGTGCTGAAAAGGTGGCAAACCAAGGCTAAAAATGTCAATATTCTCAGAGTGGCAAAGCCAAGATATTGGGAGGGGGAGGGGAGAAAAAGGTATTCAATATAAACTCAAAATCTAATAATTGCTTAAAACATAAAATTTTCTTGGGAGAAAGGAGGAGAGGGGGAAAAGCTTTCATTGTAGCCCAAGAAGGTGGGGGAGTTATAACACCCTTGATGAAACTGCTCTTCCAACAGTAGAACCAATTTCTATGCCAAGGCTTTTTGCCTCTAGTATTCAAAATCTCATTCATTTTCAGGAAATGATAAAAGATCGGTTTTTTTACTTGAAAATGAAGAAGTAATTAAAAAACATAACCTAATTCAATACCACAAAAAAATCCACAGCAAAAAAGTTGAGTTGTAAGCCTCCAATCATCATAGTCTGCAATGTATCATGCCTCCAAAAGATGGATAATAACATGAAAATATATGGAAATAAAATCAGTAAATCAATAGAAGACAAACAAGTTATAAGCCAGACATTGTCACAATTAGTGATATAGCTTAACACTGAAAGATCTAAGGGAATAAAAATCTATAAATCGATAAGAAAAAATAAGTTGTAATGCAGCCATTTTCATACCTTGCAATGTAGCATAACTCCAAAAGATCAATACAAATCTACTAAATTTATCGAAATAAAAACAAAGTTTTAATTATGAAAGTAGGAATAAAATAACACTAACTTAAATGTAAAGTTTTTTGTAACGCTATTACAAAATACACAATGCACAAGCCAACACTTATTTATCATGATAAAATGCTGCTAGAAAAATGGCAATGCAAAAACACTGACTGTACAATTTGCCAACAGCAAGACTGTTGACTGTGCAATTCACTGACAGCATAAACACTAACAAAAACATCGCTGCAACATAACGCCAAGAACAAAAATGCTGTCGCAACATTACACCAAAAAATGCCATCGCAACATTACGCCAAGAACAAAAATGATATTGCAACATTACACCAAGAACAAGAATGCTGTCGCAACATTATGGTGAGAACAAAAATGGCATTATAACATTATGCTAAGAACAAAAGTGTCGTCGCAACATTAAACCAAAAATGTCAAATGCTGACACTGAAAATGCACTGACAATAATACATGTTGCAAGAAAAGCATTAATGAACTTTACTATTATTAGAATTTACCATCGCTATTAAGTTAAAATTTTCACCTTGTCATCTGTCCATCTGTATATTTTCAGCAGTGTTGTTTTCAGAGATATATGTTAAAAAAAATTTTGGGGGGTCAGATATTAGTAAATGGTAGCTAGGTAGTCACTGGAAGGAGAGCTAAGCACCAATCTCCTGTGATGATGCATAGAACCAGCCAGGCGCAGCACCTAATATCCGACCACGCCTTCTCATGGTGCAGGCGATTAGTATCTTTCAAAAGAGATACTCTCTTGTGGAAGTGAATGGAAGGGAAGGGCTGCCAGATTAGTGTGGCCTACTGATCTGGACAACTATGGCTACTTTTCTTTCTTTTCTACTCTGCTGAGGAGTGATCAATCATACAGGGTCCTGGTGCTGACCATATAAACCTACTAGACTGACTGGAATAGGGCTCTCAGCTTGATTATGGATCCTGAATTTGCTACACTGGTGTGCTTCTGCGGAGGAAAAATCTTCCACTGTGTTTTCTGTTTGTTGGTGGGTTGACAGCCTGAAAGAAAAACAGCCTGGGGAAGAGTGGGACAGTTTAACAGACTTTTCTTGAAACTAACAGTGCTCTATTAGGAAAAAGGGGGCAGAGGAGGCAAAATTATTTGAGTGATAAAGCATAATGATTCTATATTGGAGGAAGTTTTCCAATGTAGATGGCTTCAGCCTTTAGTAGTGGGGGAACCGATCTTTGCCCCAAGCCTGTGATTAGAGGGCTGTTTGATATTGTTGACATTCCCTCTCTCAAAAAACATAGATAAAAACATGATAAAGGCATGGTTCCTATGGAATGTACCAAAGCTCTTATTATCCCTATTTTCAAGAAAGGTGATCGCAGTTCAGTAACTATAGAGGTATCAGTCTGCTTTCTGTTCCAGGTAAAATTCTTTGCATGATTGTGCTTAGTGGAATTAAGAATCTGGTTGATGGGAAATTGTATGATGAGCAATGTGGATTCAGAAGTGGTAGGGGATGTGTAGATCAGACATTTTCACTAAGGCAGATTCTTGAGAAATGTTTAGAGTTTCAAAAATCTTTGGTTACTAGTTTTGTTGATTTTCCAAAAGGCTTTTGACTCTGTTGATTATGAGATTGTATGGCATATCAGATAAGTTAGTTAACATAATGAAAGCTCTCTATAATGACACTGAGTCATGTGTGAGAGTTGGTAAGACTTGTAGTAATTGGTTTAACATTGCTTCTGGTGTTCAACAAGGGTGCATCTCGTCTCCATTCCAGTATTCCATTTTCGGTATTCCCCAGAAGTTTAAAATGCATCCTCTAATGGTGGAAAAAACTGAAAATTGCAAAATTTCAAACGAATATTACAAAATGATATATTTATGCTAGAAATTTGAATTTTTGTTTTTTTTTCTGAAATTTTGGTTGGTGAATAATTGAAAAATTATTTTTGCATTGCACAGGTACTAAAATATTATAATTCATACTTTTCAAATTTTTCAGTGTTTTTAGGAATATTACAAACGATCTATTTATCCTAGAAATTTTAAATTTTAATGGTAGAATGTGAGGGTCAAGAGGTTTACATTGACAGCAATGATTTGCCTCTTTATCCCAAGGAATGGGGAGGAATAAAACTTTTTTTGGTTTTAAGAGATGAATGAAAAATTCTTTTTCTGAGTCATAGACATTAATAAAATATTACATTTTTCGAATCATTCATAGTTTGATTTAAAAAATAGGAGTGCAAAAGCCAGTGAAGGCAAAACTTTGTTCTCTTTGTAAACAAGCATTCCATATTCGCCAGAGGCAATATGTGCTCTTCTAATTAAAAAACGAAAAGTTTTTGACAACTGTTATACCACCATATATATAATAAAATAAATAAATACCTCCTAAAGCAGCTGCTTGCCACAGAGGTCTGACAGGAGCCTGTCAGTTTATATGCCAGAGTAGAAGGTCTGAGAGGATGGCAGGACCTCAGCAGAAAAACGATACAAACAGCCATGCCTTACCCGGGGCTCGAACCCAGGTCCCTTAGATCAGTAGCCAAGCGCGCTAACCACTCGGTACATATATCAAATAAAAACCTATGACATGAGTAATAACTTATTACAAATTGTGGCTTTGCTTTTCTCTCTTTCCCCCCCCCCCCAAGGTAAGAGTTGAATTTTAGGGGAGTCAATCATAACAAGTGTCATATGTCAAACAAAACCTTGTAACAAAAGGAATGTTAATTAGCAACCCAAACTATTCTCTTCCCCCCATGGCCGGCTTAATGGCAGCATCACTGCACCGATCCCTGTGAGTAAAACTTAGAGAAATCAGTGCAGCACAAAGACCTCAGCTCTCTTAAAAATGCTTTTGTCTTTGCAGTTTACAGTCATCCGTGACAAGTAGCAGACCTCAACAGTATGGCTGTTGCGAATTGCTGTTTCTTTTCTACGACACTAATTAAAGTTTAAATGTTACATCTGATATCTAATCATTTACATTATAAATGTGAATAATCAGTTCATGCCAATCCGACACACTTTGAGCCCTGTGCACACGACAATTGTCGTCTTGGAAGACTGGGGTATCCTTCTGGTGTTCACTGGGGAAATGCTGCACAAAAGGCAACCTGTGGTCATCCAGTAGATCCATATAACCCTTCTGGTTCAAGTGTGACGTCACCGCAACCAAAGGACCCATTTCCTCGTACATGAAACACCCCCAGAACATCACAGAGCCTCCTCCAGCTTGAACAAAACCTTGCACAGTCCGCATGGAAGGCTTCATGCGGCTTACGATGTACCTGTCACCTCACATCATTCGAATACAAGCAAAACGTGATTCATCCGACCAGATCACATGCTCCCAAGAGTTGACAGTCCAGTCTTTGTGGCACCGTGCCCAATGTAGCCGTGCAGCCTTTTGCATAGCTGTTAAAATGGGTCTCTTCCACGGTACTCTGCTCCAGATAGCCATGGCATGCAGCTCCCTTCGGAGTGTTCATTCAGAAACAGCTTGTTGTAGGCCTGCATTGACTGACTGGAGCAATTTCTGCCTTGTTGCAAAGTGTTTTTTCCTAACAGTGCATAACACACTGAGACAGTCCCTATTGGTGAGCACAGTCTTTCTGCTGCAATTCTGGACTGCGATGTACACCACTGCTGGAAGACACTTTGGACAGTATGTTTCGACACACCTGCAAATGCAGCAACTTCTTGTACACTATGCCCTTTGGCTCGGCCAAACACAATAACACCTTTTTGACAGTCATTCACATCTTTGGTGCGACCCATGTTTCACGGAGCGACTAACACACATGTGGCACACAACCACTTCTTGTCACTGTATGAACCCTGTAGTACATGGCACAGCTATTTGTAGGATGCATTTATTACTGGTGCACCCTCTGTTGCTGTCAAACGGACATAGCCCTCTTATGGCAGGAGATGACTAATTTTTTTGTCTGCAGAGAGAGACTCCGCTGGTTTGGCCATGTTACCCGTATGGATAATTATAGATTGGCGAATAGGGTTATGAACAGTGTGCCTAGAGGCCTCAGAAGGAGGGGGAGACCTAGGATGCGGTGGGCAGACAATGTCAAACAGGACCTTGTTAGAATTGGTGTGCAGTGGCCGGTTGCAGCAGATGTAGCTCAGGACAGATATGCTTGGAGAATTAAACTGTGCGGTCTGGTTGGACCTCCGTAGCCCATGGCTGCTTGATGATGATGATGATGAGCTTATTATAGTTCATTACAAGTTTAATAAAATAAATAATAAATACCCCCTCAAGCAGCTGCTTGCCACAGAGGTCTGACAGGAGACTGTCAGTTTATATGCCACAGTAGGAGATCTGAGAGGATGGCAGGACCTCAGCAGAAAAACGACACACACATCCATGCCTAATTCTGGGGCTCGAACCCAGGTCCCTTAGATCAGTAGCCAAGCGTGCTAACCACTCGGCCACGGGACGGCAACAAGTCCGAAATTATATATTTAACCTCTTGTTAACATGCACTGTCAAAGATTGGGATGATTCAAGTGTAAAAGTGTTTAATAAAATACTAGAGTTTGACAGTGGTATTTTTAAATGTGTTTTCTCCCAGAAAAGCAGTGTTTTGCAAACAGTATGTATATACCAGGCTCACAAAGTATTCAACTGTTTATCTAATAACATAAAGAATGGAAGAAATCCTATCTTTTTTAGAATTAATTATGAAATGGATACTTGGGCAAAATGCAGAAAATCTATTATAGTGATTACGCCTCGCTTGGTTATAGCATTTAAATATACATTTGAGTCATAATGTTAACGGGTTTATTATATGTCCGTGAGAAGTAAATTGTTGCTATAAAATATTTCATGTTTTCAAAATTTAATATCTCACAGACAAGCTTTAGCTCATATCGAGTTTTGTATTTTACACTTTCAAAATTGTTTAGTTGCGTTGGAGAAAAAAAAAACATTTATTACTTTGTGTTGTTTCAACCTTTGAATTATATGTTTCTAATGTAACAAAAGCATGAAATAAATTTGAATTGAATTGACAATTAAACTGTTAGAGTAAATTTGAATTTGAGAAAGCTACATTTCTCAGATATTTTGCCGCACTATTTTGGGTGGTATGGCTGTTTTGTTTCACTATCATTTGCGACCCCCCCCCACACACACACACACACACTTTCCCCGGTTATGATGATCTTCCATTGGTTTCCGGCGGCATTGCTGGGTGTGAGTCCTGGTCTAAACATCGGCAGGGTCAGGGTTCCCTGATGCACAGAATGTAGTTAAATGAGGAGTTTATGTGTTCCTTCTAACAACAGTTTCCAGGCTGAAGGGGGAGATATTATGTCCATGTTGCATACAAAATTCCTATTGATATAGATGAAGAGGTGTTCCATTATTTTCAACTGGTATCTGGTGGGTGGAGAGCTTATTATTTTGACCATGTCGAACTGTGGAGTAGTTTCCTTAATGATAACTGTTTGTGTGAGAGCTGTGAGTTGCAGTTTATTTAGGAAGTCCCACTGGTGCTCCTCCAGGTGAATTTCAAAGTTTCAGAAGGTTTTGTCAATATATCTGTCTTTTTCTTGCAGTACTTTGTTTGGGTCACTTAATAAAAAAAAAATACCCCCTCAAGCAGTTGCTTGCCACAGAGGTCTGACAGGAGCCTGTCAGTTTATATGCCATAGTAAGTCTGGGAGGATGGCAGGACTTCAGCAGATAAACAACACAAACATCAATGCCTTACCCGGGGCTCGAACCCAGGTCCCTTAGGTCAGTAGCCAAGTGTGCTAACCACTCGTCCACGGTCACTTAATGGTATCAAGTAAATTCCGCCAGAAGGTTCTCATAGGTTGCAATCTTTCTGTACTAGGCTGGAGGCAGTATTTCTGACTGATATGGGTATTTTAAACTTGTACTGCTTCATGATGCTTCTAAGGGTGTTCAATATGTGGGATATGTATGGAAATGCGAGAGTGTATTTAATTTCAGGCTGTTGGACTGGCTGAAAATTTTGAAACTGGTCCCCAATTGAGGGGATTATTTTTTTTTAATTTTATTTATAAACTTTTTTTCTGTATATCCTGCTTGTGCCGTCCCATGGCCAAGTAGTTAACACGCTTGGGTAATGATCTAAGGGACCTGGGTTCAAGCCCCGGGTAAGGCATGGTTGTGCGTGTTGTTTTTCTGCTGAGGTCTTGCCATCCTCTCAGACCTGCTACTATGGCATATAAACTGACAGGCTCCTGTCAGACCTCTGTGGCAAGCAGCTGCTTGAAGGGGTATTTATTTTTTTACATATATCCTGCTCAGCTCTCTGCATTCTTAATGTATTTTACTTCAGTTTGCAGACATTCCTATGTTGAGCAGTATCTCAGAGCTTGTAAAACTAGTGCATTAAATGCTGACTTTTTATATGAGTTGAGGTGGGCTGAGTTGGGTGGAATAAAATTGGAAATGAAGGTGGGTTTACAGGATACTGTAGTACTAATGGAGTTCTGGAATCTCTGAATGGCAATATCCAAAAATGCTAAGCTGCCATTGGTTTCGGGTTCATGGGTGAATTTTATGGTGGGAATTACACTATTCAATCTGTGTAATAGTTCCTGGAGTTGAGACATGGTCCCTCCCCAGACAAGAAAAATGTCCTCTATGTATCTCACTCATAGCGGTGGGAGAGGGCCAGATCCACCAAGGACTGTGTTCTCAGTGTGGCAGAGGACCACATCAGCCATGAGGTCTGAGAGGGACAAACCCATTGAGGCTCCCTCAGTTTGGAAGAAAATGCTGCAATTAATTTGGAAATAATTGGAGGATGTGGCTAGCTCCAGGGCATCATGCACACTGAAGTACACAGGAGTGGTGAGTGTGGCTTTCACTGCCCACATCTTATCCTTCAGTCTTATTTCACTGCCCACATCTTATCCTTCAGTCTTATTTCACTGCCCACATCTTATTCTTCTGCCTTCAGTCTTATCGCAGCATCCAGTACCGGGGTACTGGGGTACAGAGATACGATGTCGAACGAGTGGAATATGTAATGAGGGAGGATGGAAAATTTATGGAGGCACTGTACAAATTCACATCCAGATTTGGTGGTGTGAAGGATGTCGTGGAAGTATGGAGAAAAATTTTTGAAAACATCACGCTCTAAGTGATAAGTAGGGGAATGGCATTTCAAAACCAGTAGGTGAAGGGGATATCCAGGTTTGCACATTTTAATTTTAGCAAATAGTTGAATTACACTGGGGTACATTGGTAGTTTAGCTGCTTTGGTTAACTATTGAGTAGGAAGGGGTCCAATTTTATTAGCACTAACTTGTGCAGCATGCTGGGAATTAGGTCTTGCATCACTGGCTCCACTTTTAATTCTTCAAGTGTGGTTTTTGTCATTAAACTCATTGGTTTTAATTATTACCAGTTGTTTCATTTTATCTGCTAGTAATTTTTTTTAGGGTTTCTTTTTATTTTCTCAAAATTGTGACTTCCCACCTCGGAGTGTTATTATTATTATTATTAAATTTGAACATTGGGGTTCTGCAAATTTTGAATCAGTGCTTATCTTTTTCGATCAATGGTATGGAATGACTAATTTGTTCAATGTGGGTAATACTTCATGTACTGGGGGGGGGGGATATGAATTTGGGTCGTTTATGTAGAATTTCAGTTTCCTCTTCCGTTAATTTGATGTTGGTTAGGCTTATGAAGGGAAGAGGGTCACATTATGGTTGCTTTTTGCCAGTCTGAGTGGTGGGATTTAAGTAAGTTGTCAAACTTATTGTTATGATTTGTAATCTGCTTCTGCAAGTCGTTTTCTATTATTGAATATAATCATCAGATGGTTGAAGTATGTGCCATTGACTTTCTTTGTTAGTTTCACATATTCCTGGTAAACTGTTTTAATTATGCCTTGGATCTTAATGCATGTGTTCTAATTAATTTTCTGAGTAGTTTAATTTTAGCTGTGTGAATGATTGACCAAAAGCTCAGATCCATTTTACCCTTCCTTTTGACTTGGATGCTCTTGGGAATCAAGTTATGTTTCTTACACTTAATGAGAAAAGCCAATTTTTGCAAATGGCGATTGAGCACAAGTCGCAGCCTAAAAAATCTTGCTGACACTTATCTACAATGATTTACCACATAGTACCAAAATTCTGAACTGCTCTTATAAACACTCAAATGTACAGGCCCAGTGCAGCTCAGAGAGCACTTCCAATTCATCCCCCCTTTCATGGCACCTCAGGGGCACGCCTGGTCAATGCTTGACCTTGGCGACCCTGTACAGGCCACATGTGCATCCACTGATCGAATGCATCTTGTCTCTATCTCATCCTGCTGACAGGACAGTGCTTGCCTGATGACGTGCTGAAGAGGACACGATACAAGTCGCAATGCCTGGTCACCAAAATCTCATAGAGGCAACCAACTCAGTGCACTAACAAGAGCGTGAAGTTTAGAATGACACCCAGTGACTCATACCACAGAGAGCACCAAGAAGCACAATACTAGACTGGTGAAAATATCAGTTACCTAGAACAGCACACAACCCAAAATTGCCTTCTTTGAACAACTAACAAAGCTACCTCTAGAAGAACAAAGAAAATGCAGGTATGAGTATTTAACCTAAACTTCATTGCACTGATCTACAACCATCAATTACCACATTAGTGTCAATGAGCTGATTGTTTGTCATCATAACACATGACTTGTCCAGCACTACAGTGTTTATAGAGTTAACTTTGTCTATCTTTAATTCAGCACACTCTATTTTACACTTCATATTTACTTATGGATCTGCATCGTTCATGAATATTCTATAGCAAGCCCAAATCTAGATAAAAAAAGAGGGGAGGGGGCAAGAAACTCAATCGAGCAGGAAAATGTAATGGAGGTGGGCAAGAGACTGGAGTTACATTATAGCATAACATTTCTCCCCTTTTGCTAAAAATGCATAAAAATTTATAAATTTAACAAATTTTTTGCGTCTATTTTTTGCCTCTACCAGCATTCTCAAGGGGAGATGGCCATTTTGTACCCCCCTCATCCCTAATCTGGCCTGTTCTTTCGATATTTAAAGAGTTATAGAAGCTGGAATATTTAAGAGCAGCAATACATTTTAAGAAAACAATACATAACTAATAAATGTTGAAAGAATTATCTATTCAAATTTCTGTTATATCATTTATAATAACACTTAATATTTGATTTATTTATCTTCTGCAACTTTGCATGACTGTGCATCGATGTTGGTTGATTGCTAAATATTCAAACTCGTGCGTCTCTTTAAATATTGAATGAATATTGATGTTATTCGCAATTTAGATGGCACTGGATGTGATCTTTCATTTATCTTCAATCACATATTAAGATAACGGCTTATTTTAGAAGTGACAGAGCTGGAGAGCTAAACCTGTCAATCAAAACTGCAGGCCTATCGTACTTTTTGGTCGATCGTGCTTTCAATGCAGAAGTCTCTAATTGCACTCTGTTTAGTTAGCTGTAATCTTCAATTAACAACCTGTCACGATCATGCATGCCTTGGTGTGATATAGATATGTATGACACCACCAAAATCAAGGGGGTATCATCTACCAATTGCAAGGGAGCAGCGAAATGAACATGGAACAGTGGAATAAAGGCCAGGCTTTGAGCACTTTACACAGTGTTGTTAGATTCGAGATTTTACAAATTTGACACATTCCGCTCAAAATATGATGCATGCTTTGGGTCAACATACTTTGCTGAATCAGCATTTTCTAACATGACAATTATAATATCTAAAACTAGGAATGTGTTTACTGACTGGCATTTCGATCACTGTTTGAGATTGGCATTTTCAGCATACACCCACTCACAACTGGATTAAAAATTTCTGGCCCCCAGCTTATATAAAATGCCCCCCTCCCCACCCCTTATCGCAGTCAGTGCTACATTATCCAAGAACAGGGGACACCGATATCGCAGTCAGTGCTATGTTATCTAAGAGTAAGGGGCCAATTCAATTGCCTTCAATTGCCTGAAAAATAATAAAAATAAAAATTCAATTTTTGGTTATGAGAGGGAGAAAAGATCTGTGAGAGAGCTACTAAATGTAATATTTATTATTACTATTTATTTTCAGTTGTTTAAAAATGCATTTACAATTTCACTCAAAAATGATAAAAAGTCAATATTGTCATATGGTTAAAAATATTAAATTACAAGGAGTTGCAGATATTTCGTAGCGGCTCCTAACTACGATCATGGCAATTAAAGGTTTTTACCTGTTGTAACATTTAATTGTTCAATTAATATTTGTCAATTTGCAATTCATTTTACTTTGTGCCCTGTGTATATCTGTATCTCAGCCACAACTTGCACTTTTTTTTAACAGTATGATAAAAAAAAATACAGTTATTCACTTTTACGTGATAAAAAATGCTATCCTATCATGGGATTACAATAAAACTAGAAGAATGCATATAGTCTGTGGCAAATATGGGAATCTCATTTTCAGCAAAATGAAGTTTTCTGTTTACCTACTTTTGCACTCCTTAAAAGTTTTAATTTGAACTAATGGATGATGGGAGAAATGCAAATAGTACTATTCTATTAGTACTTAAAGAATATAAAAAATATTTACCTATTATTCTTTAAAATTAAAACACTGCTTTTCTCACACTCCTCTGATAAAATGTGGTGGACTGTTGCAGTAAATGTAATATCTTTTGATATTGATATTTTAAATTTCTATCCTAAACAGATCACTTGAATTATTCGTTAAAAACTTTGCTTTACCCATATTTAGTGACCTCTAATGATATAAATTCAAACTACCAAAGGATCTGAAAATTCCCAATAATAATGTTTCATTAACAACAATCCAACTAAAAAGAATTTTCAAATTATCTCTTAAAACAAAAAAGTTTCATTTTTCCCACCCACCTTGGTTGGTTGTTTTACCTCTGAGCGGCACTTTTTTGCACACCATGGGCTAAATGGTCAGGTCACATGGATCCCGAAGGCTCAGAGAAGGTTGGAGGAGGGGATCCACTGAAACAGCTGTTGGGAGACAGATGGTAGCCTCCTGTCAAGGCCATCCAGGATGTTCTTTAACGTGCACAGGGTATGGCTCTCCCACACACGGGACCATGGTTTAACATCCCATCTGATGGATGGAAGCCTTTCCAAGCCTATCGGTGTCCCCTACTGACCGTGGGTAGGGCAGGGAATTTTGCAGAAATAAATCTCAACGCTAACCTAGTTGGGACTCGAACCTGGGAACTAGATTCCCACCTTGGGTAACAGCCAAACTAATTGTTGCCAATGCAAAACTCGTGCCATCACACATTCCATCATCAAAATTTCTAGTGATCAACTGAATCACTTGATGCTTTTGATTCAGATGCTTACGTAGTATCTTGGGCATTAGGTGGTTCAACTTTGTAAGTAATAATGAGGTCAGGCAAAAGAGTCAGCAATCTCCTTTGAGCAGCATATTGTGCAGAGAGAGTTTCGTTGGTTTGGTGATGTTGCCTGAACGCATAATTATAGATTAGTGAACAGGATTATTAACAGTGTGCCTAAAAGTCTAAGAAAGAAGGGAAGACCTAAGATGCAGTGGGCAGATAATATCAAATAGGACTTAGTTAGAATTGGTGTAGAGTGGCCAGAAGCAGCTCAGGACAGATATGCTTGGAGAACTAAATTACTAAATTGCACAATCTGGTTGGACCTCCATAGCCCATGGCCAGGGCAAGGCAGGTTCAGTGTACAACCCAGCCCCACACTTTAAAAGGCCCTGCGGTCCGCGAAAAGCTCATTGTAAAAAACGAAATTTCGGTCAAAATTGACCAATATAGTGAAATTGGCCAATTTTAATGACGTAATTAAAGATTTTGCAGCAAAAAAGGCAAGAAAAATTATGTAATATTTATAATATACTCAGTGTTCCTATAAGTTGTATGCAGATATGTACCACACTTTGTACTTATAATAAATAATTTATTATTATAAAATTTAGAAGTACATATAAATGCCTTTTTTTTTTGGCCCTGCACAATTTTGAAACCCGGCCCCGCAAAAGTTCACACCAGCCCTGTCCATGGCAGCTTGAAGAGGAGGAGGAAGGTGATGATGATGATGATGATTAAATACATTGTTTGCAATATTTGTTCAAAATTTTGCAATTTCCAAATTTTTCCCACCATCATAGGGTGCAATTTAAACTTTGTGAAGATTTGGAAGGTGTAAATGATAATATTTCATAATACCCATCCAACCCAAAAAGAATTTTTATCTTTTAAAATATTTTACTACATGCACAAAAGAGCGAAAAGAAATAGGAAGATTGGTAGCAAGCTAGTTGAAGCAAATTATTGGGCAGTGTTTTTGCTCTCAGTGTTATGTACAGGCAGCATTTTTGCATGCAGCAATTTTGTTTACACCATTTTGCATAGGCATTTTGTTGCAGACTGTTTTTGCCAGTAGCATTTTTGTTTGCGGCAATATGTAGAGTCAGTGTTTTTGCTTTGGGTATTAAACTTTGGGGATCTTGGTTAAGTGCCAAAAAAATGTCAATATTCTCAGAATTGAACAGCCAAAATATTAAGGGTGGGGACACACTTTTAAAACCATTCAATATAAATTTAAAAACCACGAATTTTAAAAACTTTTGCCAGGGCGAGTTAAAAAAGCCATCAGCATAACAGTAAAGTGGGAAAGGGGTAGCAAAGTCCTTGTAGAAATAACATTTTCATTTCCCAGCCTTAGTAGGAGGCAGGCCTCATTTCTGCACCAAGGAAATTAATTTTGCTTTCATATCCAAGACCTTATTCATTCTCAGAAACAATAAAGGATCCAAGTTTTTTGACTAGGAAATGGGGAAATAATAAAAAAAAAACCAACATATAGTCTAATGCAATGTTTAAAAAAAATCTGCAGCAACAAGTGGTAAGCCAGCCATCGTCATAGCCAATGATATAGCATAATTCCAAAAGGTCAATAATGACATATAAATTTATGGAAATAAAATCAAAATAAATCTACAGAAATAAAAATAAAGGTTTATAATTACAAAATCCATAAATAAAATACTAACTGAATGAATGTAGATTGTATCCAATATGTCGAGCTGATACCGTAAACAATCCACGATGAAAGCCACCATACACACAACTCGCACATGTAAGTAATAAGGGGCATCTGTGTCTTATTCAGCTGTGACCTAGTTTAGGCTGCAATTTTTGCCACAATAAATTACATTCATTATAGATTATTTAAATTCAGGATATTAATATTCAATAAATAAAATCATCTACCCTTAATATAAAGGTACGCAAACAAGTTATGGTTTTAGTATCTGTAGCAGAAGTAGTAACTACACATAGAATGCTAGGATAGATGGCCAAAACAATTCTAGGAATATTGAAATAGTTTTAAGGCAGAAGATAGCAAAATGGGAGAAAAAATAGAACTACATACTTCTGTAATTACTTCCATAATGTTCTGAATTTAAAAATAGCAATTTTTAGTTTATTTTCTGGAGAATTTTAATGGCCGAGTGGTTAGCGCGCTTGGCTACTGATCTAAGGGACCTGGGTTTGAGCCCCGGGTAAGGCATGGCTGTTTGTGTCGTTTTTCTGCTGAGGTCCTGCCATCCTCTCAGACCTTCTATTATGGCATATAAACTGACAGGCTCCTGTCAGACCTCTGTGGCAAGCAGCTGCTTGAGGGGGCATTTATTTATATTATTTATTATAAGGAAAAATGAGTTCACAACAATTCACATCAAACTTATGAGCTTAAATCAGGAGGTTGCTTCAATGTAGAGAAACAGAAACAAACAAATCGACTATGCTTTATATCACATCTAAAATGTGGTGATCGTATCGCTTTAACAAACTATGCATCAAATGGAAAAAGCATTATTTTTCAAGTTGAATTATATATATACTTTCACATGACACATGCAAGATAATTGCCACAAAATGAAACAAAAATTAAAAAAAAAATAATTGCTATCAAATGAATGTTTCATGTGTTGTACTAAAAACAGAACTAGATTTCCTTGGCCTATCATTTCAGATTTCGTTAACATTTATAATTGATAGAATCCCTGGAAGGGTTAATCAGTCAAATAAGACATGATGTACATCACAAAATAAATCTCACAATGACTGGTTTCGGAGGTATACATTTACTTTCAATAATATGCAGCATGAGGCCAGGATTATGAATTATTTTTCAATTGTGGCCTTTGGAACAAACTGGTTGCAGATCCATACTTTACACTTACAAATAACAGTACACATAAGTATTTTGTCATAAGAAAAAGTAAACATATTAAAACTCTTTTTATAATTCCTTAAATTGATTTTAATATATCGAAATTACACTAACCTTAGCTGTAAATCATCCTTTTGTATATCCTCTAAGTTCTCAGTATCTTTAAATAAACTTCCTAAAATTTTATCTGTAAAAAAAACTTCTACTTCATTTTGCATTCTCTTGCAGACACCCTCAAGGGCATCTGCATAGACTACTTCTAAACTGTGGTCCTCTGTTTCACTTATTCCACACTGCAATTTTTCTTTTTCTTCAGATACTTTTAACTGCAGATGCAAAGAAAGTTCTTTCAATGCTTTTTGGGTTCTCTTTGCTACTATTTTTAGTTCATTATCATGCTTAGCTAATAAACTACATTTTTCTTCCAACAAAGCATCTACTTTTGTTTTATAACACCTACTTTCTTCCTTATGCTTACTTGATAATTGTTCTAAAATTCTACAGTGTTCTTCATTTATTTCTTTTTTCTCTTCTTCAAAATTCATTTTCATATTTTTATTTACATTGTTTAGCTGTTCCTCATACATAACCTTTAAATTATCAAAATATGATGAATACTCTACTTCACTTTTCTTCCTTTCTTGAATTAATGAATCTTGAAAATTTTGTTTCAAAGTTTTTAAATCTTGCTCATGATCTTGAACAAGATCTGCAATTTGATTTTGCAAACTGATTTCTGTTTCTGCTTTTGCTTCTAAACATTCTGTAAGTTTTCTATTGGATACCACTAACTTATCTTTCAATTCTTTTATTTCTATTAACATCTCACTCTTTTCTCTGATAAACTGCTTTTCAAGTGATTCTTTAATGTTCAGAAACTCTTGGCTATGTCTTCCTATTAATTGTAACACTTGTATTATATGTTCAGAACAAATCTTTTTTTCCTTCAAAAACTTTGTTTCCAGCCTTTGTAACCTATTCTCCATTTCTGTTTCATGAACTTGGAAATCACAAGTTTTTTCAAGCATTTCTGTTTTGTATATATTGTATTGATTTTCAAGTGCCTCTTTTATAACTTGTACTTCCTGACTATGCCTTTCTTTCAGCTGTTGAATAGATTTTTCATATTGAGAGCACAATAACTGTTTCTCTTCTACAAACCTTTTATCCTGCTGAATCTTAATATTTTCTTCTTTATCCATTTCATGCTGCTGTATTACATTGGATTTCACTCTGGAAAAATCAATCCCTTCTATTTGGTCATGGATACTTGATATTTCTTTTGATAAACCTGTTGATTCTGCTTCAAATGCAACTTGTGGCATAGTCGGTGAAAGTTTGTTTTGTTTGTCATTCATTAACACTGTTTTTTTGTCAAGTGAGAGATCTTGTACATCAAATAGCTTTTTTGTTCGTACTTGTCTTGGTTCTTCTATTGATTTCGTAAGTACATCTTCAGTAACACTGAATTCACTCACATCCTTATTTTCGTTATTCACTTCCTCTGCTTCACTACCTTCATTCTTATATTCACTGTCAGTAAAGGACACCAAACTAATAGAGGACAATGGCAGCTCATCAGATATCAAATCCTCTATCTCAGCTGTATTTTCCCTTTCAGATTCTTTTATTTGTTCATAAATCACTTTTCGCAAATTCTCCTCCTGTGGTGAAGGAAAAAAGAACAAGTTATAAAAGGAGTTTCTCAGAATCTAAACTCAATATGAGTACAAAAAATATTCATTAGCACATTTTAAAATTATTTTGACATATCAGAGATGGTATCTTAAATATTTATTCTGGGGGGGGGGGAAAGAAGTGCTAAATTTCTGTTATTACTTTTGTGTGTGCATATGCAGAAAGTCATTTAAAAATAATGGATGTAAATATTTAAATAGCATTAAAATATTTTTAACCAAGGGGTACTCATGAATTGGTCTTTAAGCCTATCCAAGCATAATTTAGGAATGCTACAAATATTTTTTGGCATCCACACATTCTAGCTGCATTGGATTTCCCACTACATATATATAGAAAGCATCTGACATTTGAACAACCCATTTCACCGTGACAATGTGCAAAAATAATGGGAATAGACACCACAGAAACCTATTAACTTTAGTCGCTTTTCATCATATTGTTTAATTTCAAATTTTGTATATCTCACTTGAATCATGATACTCTAACAATTACACTATCTGGCTGCAATGTATTGAAATATCATATTTTTTCCTTCTAATGTTTATCCCCCTCCCCTATTTTAATATTTCCTTCTCTTTATTCTTAACTATCAATATTTGGTTTCTTATTAATTCCCAATGGCACAATATTTGATATTAGATTCCAACTACACAAAATATTAGCATTACTAAAGCCATTACATTTCACATGGTAACAAATAGTGAAAATGCTGGAAACCGCCATTTATTAACATTTTATTACTTGTGTAGTTTTAGAAATAACATGGATTCTTCAAAACATTACTTTCTTTTCAAAGAATGTAATAAATTGTTGTGCAACTATTTATTATACTACATTTGACCAGTAAACAGTTGAGTTGTTTTAGCTCTGAGTAGCACTTTTTTGTACACAATGGGCTAAATGGCCAGGTCACAACAACCCCAGTGTTAAGGTTGGAGAAGATAACCCAATGGACAGCTGTTAGGTGACAAATGGTAGCCTCCGTCATGACCATCCAGTATGTTCATTAACATGCACAGGGTATGATTCTCCTGCACATGAGGTCACAACATGACATCCAATCTGATGGACAGCAACCTTTCCAAGCCCATTGGTGTTATCTTTCTGACTAAGAGCAGCAGAGTGGGGGTTAGTGGAGAAAATTTTCAACACTGGCACAGGTCGAACTCGAACCTGGGAACTGCAGATTACAAGTGTGCTGTGCCACCTCACCCAAAAAACAGTTGAAAAACAGGAATTAACTTGAAATAATGAGTTGGAAAACATTGGTTGTCCTGACTGAGATTCAAACCCAGGTCCCCCAGAAGCATGTTGGATGTCTTACTATTAGACCATCAAGGATGCTCAGGATGCTTCTAGGAGACCTGGGTTCAAATCCCAGTCAGGATAACCAATTTTTTTGAACTCATTATTTCAAGTATTCTTTGTCTATGGGACCTTTTCCTGTAATAATTTATTACTGAAGGAATTAACTGAACATAATACTTCACTATTTTATTGACTTCCATTTCCTGACCTATAAAACATTTTATTTTCCACGTAGAGATGAAGTGATTTTCATTGTATGCATCAAACAAAATTATTTACAAGTGTAAAATAATATGTAGTGGTGGCCAACAGGTGGCCAAGTTAATTTTGAAGTGTTTTTAGAAAATAAAATGCACAACTTTAGAACCTCATCCTGAAGTAAACAATGAAGGGAAATACTCATGTTATATACCAAAAGAAAGAGCATTTAATTGTGATTAATAAAATGGCAAAAATTCTAAGAAAAACAAAATATTAGTTAAAGTTTTTAAACATTTTTAAAATATTGCCAAAATTTTACTGTATTTTTTTTCTATTTATAATTTAGTAAATATTTTAAAAAATGTATTTTTTGCATTTTTTTTTCAAATAATTTTATTATTCTAATATAAATAAGTTAATATAGTTCTATTAATACCTAAATCTTTCTTTCATTTAGTATTTTTTGAATTTTTTTACTGATTTATGCAAATAATGAATAATGCTTAGATATTTGGTGATCAGCAAACTCTAAGCCTAAGGACAGTGGTGTCATAAAAAATTATTTCAATTTAAAAACAAGATAATTTAAATAAGAACTGAGAAATATATCTAAAACAATGCAAAGAAAACTTTGAAATTTTTTGAATAAAAATATTTCAAAGTATTAAAGTTTCACTCAAGCACTGAAATTGAGAATGAATTGTTTTAATATAAATCTGCATAACTACTATAAAAATGTTTATTTTTAAAATTTCAGTTAAAAATCGCAATATCCTAATGTTAATTAGTACACATTTGGTTAAAATATCATCAAAATTATCGCTAAAATAAGCTCTGCCTTTTAAAAATCACGCTTTCAGGCTAACTGCATAATCCTATGATTCTTCCAATAGTGGCCATTAGAGATCACTAGCAACTTCATTTTTGATTGTTTCAAATTATTCTTTATAATTGCAGTATACATTTGAAAAGCAGTAAAAAATAATTCCAGAAACACCAGAATAAAAAAAGGAGTCTTTGAAATTGAAAGTCTGTAAAATATTGACGGAAAGCATTTGGCAAAGTTACAGGATGACACAACTTCCAGTAGTAATAAAATCAATAACTTATGTTAAAAGTTTAGAAATCAGAAAGCATTACAACTCTGCTACAGCTATAAATAGGTCAGCATACCAGAAATGAAAAACCGATTGATAATATATTATGGTAAGGCAGAATAAAAGCATAAACTAAATCATTACTACTTGATGTTGCGGTGATTCAACACGTGAATATGATCAACATAAGCTCAAGCAAATTTATAATAACTTTTTCATAATTTTTTCAAGCAGAATCAACAAGAAAAAAATATGTATCATAGAGTGAAATGTTATTTTCAAGATTTGATTAGAAACATTTTAAAAAAATGTTAATTTCTATTCAGAAAAAAAAAATTATGATCCTGCACTCCAAAAAGGTACACTGGCTGGTGGCTCCCAGAATCGGAAAAGTGAAAACAGTACACCCAAACTGAAGCCTGTTAAGGGTTAAAGCATAAATAAAAACGTTTAAGAAATTTGCATTACACAAATGGAAATAATTAAAAAATTTTATTAAAAATTTAAAATAAAAAGAGAATGATTTCATTCCTGTTATATATATATATCCTTGAACAGAGTTACAAAGGGCTTTTTGTGGCAGTTAACTTTGCAATGTGAAGGTTTAAATAAGAATCTCCCCTGGTGTTTTGATCTTCTGTTCTTGCAGTAGGAGATTCTATGCAGCCAGGAGTGGGATCTCATTGTTGCATATACGATCTTTGTGTAAATTAATCATGATGCTTTCCATACACAGTAATTGAAATTTAGTTGGGGGTACTGCTATGGCTTTATGTGTTAGATTATATACTTTTAATTGATTTTCCAGGATTGTTTGAGATAAAGCTGTGTTAGGTTTTTTATTTTCTAAGTCCTGTTGATGTTCTGCTATCCATTGTTCATATGTTCTAAATGTGTGCCAATGTACTGATTTTTTTTCCCTTCTAGTTTGCTTTCAAGGTCAGGTATTTCTATGTTATAAACTATTTCTGTTGGGGGGAGTTTATCATTAATAACTAATTTTTAAATAGTATTTGTTATAGTATATGGCAATGTTAAATCATATTTAGCTAATGTATTTTTTGATACCATTTGTGATACACCTAGAACATAAGGGAGGCTATGTTATTAAATTTTCTCTCTATCATTTTAATTAATAGGAAAGTTGAGACAATCAGATGGAATTATTATTTATATATTTACCTTGGTTTTTTCTTTGCAATGATGTCTGACGGGGAGTCTATTGTCCTGTGGTGGGTAGTATAGTCCAGATATGCATTCACTTATATTCTTTTTTTTTTTGTTCTCTGAGGGAATGTTTGTGCCAAGTTGATATCAATTTGGTGCACATGTCAATCAATGTATTTTTAAATTCACAGCTTTGTTTCATTGTTTGAAAAATGTCTCAACTTTTCTGAGAGTGTGAATATTATATTCTAATGCATACTCACACTCCCGGAAAAGTTGAGACATAAGCTGTGAATCTAAAAATACATTAGCTGATATGTGCACCAAACTGATGTCAACATGGCACCAGCATTCCCACAGAGAACAAAAAAAAATAAAATAATAAATAATAATAATAAATAATAATAAATAGTTAAAAGTCTCCTTAAATACCATGTTAAGGGAATAGATAGCATTAAAAGAAAAGCAATGTAAACAACCAATAATGTAGACTAGTGACTGCTCAATAGCATTTAACGTCTAAACACCAATATCGGGTAAATATTAAATCTGTTTAAATTTTTGCTGTGTTTTGAACTTAATTTGGTATTGCAAAATAAGTATTCTTGTCTAAACTCTACTGTACTACAATATTCGAATATTCCTGACCAAAACAGTTGATTGTTAACCTGGATGGATAATGACATACCCAGTATAAGAGATGTAAACCTGTGGTGTCCAACCTATGGCCCTCAGATTGCATTATGGCTTACAAGGTATTTAAAAAAATATTCCAAATATTTTGATTCATTCTTGTATTGAAAATAAAATCTTACAAACTCACAAAATTACAAATCGAGAAAAGTATAAGGGTTTTTCAAATTAAAGACAAACTATATGAATATCAGGTAATACAACTAGACACAATACATAAAATTTCCTTTTGCATTTAGACACTGATTCCTGTGTATCAACAGTTTCACACTCTTAAAGTGGAACAATGAAGACCATTATCAACTACTCTTCCACATCTCTATGAACATTTAATGTGAAGTGATGCTGTTTTCTTTAACAGCTCCTTTGAGAGATCTGAAGATGTGAAAATCACATTAGGAGAGTTATGAACTGTAAAGAGGATAGAAGTATGATATTTCACTGAAAGGAAGTCTCTGACATGCATGGCCTATGTGCTGTCCTAGATATGACCTATCACTGGTGAGCAAGCATCCTTTTCCAAACTGCTTACATCAATGAAACACTTTTGCATATGGAGGCAATGCTTACTTTCATTCTCAATTAAATTTCAGTAAGATTTTATGCCTTCCACTTAAAAACTGCATTACCACTTACTGGGCCAATTTGGATGGGTTGTTTTACCTCTGAGCGGCACTTTTTTGCACACCATGGGCTAAATGGCCAGGTCACATGGACCCCGAAGGCTCAGAGAAGGTTGGGGGAGGGGACCCACTAGAACAGCTGTTGGGAGACAGATGGTAGCCTCCCGTCAAGGCCATCCAGCGTGTTCTTTAACGTGCACAGGGTATGGCTCTCCCGCACACGGGGCCACGGCTTAACGTCCCATCCGACGGACGGCGGCCTTTCCAAGCCCATCGGTGTCCCCTACTGACCGTGGGCAGGGCGGGGAATTTTGCGGAGATAAATCTCAATACTGACCCAGCTGGGACTCGAACCTGGGAACTACAGATTACGAGCCTGGCGCGCTACCGACTGAGCCACCCCCGCCCCCAATCTGGATGAATCAAACGAATCAACTGTTTCACTGTACTCCCCCCCCCCGATAGGGGACCACCTTGTCGTGGTGGGGGGGGCCTAGGGCCCAGCAACCCGGCTGAGGCTTTGCCGGTCGGGATGATCCCCAGCTGGAGCATGCCGAAGGCTTTGCCGGCTGTAGTGGGCACCAGCTGGAGCATTGCCAAGGTTTTGCCGGTTAGGGTGGTCCCCGGCTGGAGCATTGCTGAAGCCAACCGAGGTTGAAGATGCTGCTGGCCGGCTTGACTGCCGGTCGGATGGTGACGGCGTCGGAGACCTCACCTATCAGGAGCTCAGTGGAGCTGTTCGAGGGCTCGGCAGAACGAATTGATTCCTAGTAAGCCAGAGCCCTCACAAAAGTCTGGGTCTTACTAAGAGTCTCCACCCCGGGTGCCGATCGAGCTTGGATCTATATATCCTTGCACATTTGCAAACCGGGGAATAGATTAAAGTAAGGTTTCTTCTGGCGGTCAGCTTTCCTTCTATAGGACTGCTGCCATGTGAGGCTGGGGTTGAGGTGCGCCTATAGGGCGTATTCCTTGCCCCTGGCTCCAGATGGTCATGGCTTTTCATAACCAGGTAGTGCTGTACAAGCGGAACCGGGAATTGCCATGGTTGCATAAGATCGCAACAAAAGAGATTCATTGTTTCACTGTACTGATATTGACATGCTGCTTCACTGCATGAATATCTGTACACTTACTACCACTAATGTGACTGTCTTTTATACCCACTGGGTAAAAAAATTACTGGGCATATACACAGAGCTCACTGACCTCTGCTTCTAATAGATGTGCTTCTAATAGCACAGCTCGCAGGGTCTCAATTTCAACAACCCATATAATAAGTACATAAATTTTGGTTTGAGAAATTTGAAAATAATGGCACACTTCATTGGGTCAATTCACAGACAATGGCAGCACTGGTTTGCTGTGAATTTAAATCATTCATTCAGTAGATGAGTGTATAAACAAGTAAAAGCAAGCAGCACAATTATCCAATTAACAATTATGTATGCAACCAGAATTTATATTTTTATTAGCTTTATATTAGGATGTAATTAGTACCTATAATTGAAACAGATGAAGTTGAACAGATAACTTTGGGTGCCAAGCAATTATAAATAAATTGCAACAATATTAATTTTATTATTAATCAATGGTTAGAGAAAGAAATTTTTAACAGGTGAATAATATTAATAGGGATTCCATTTAATCCCAATTCTTTCCAACACCTTAATGAATTATCCATTAAACAACTTTACAGTATTTCCCATTAAACTTGTAAAATTTTTGCAAACACTAAATTGTTTCAATAAAATGTTTCACTTTATATTTATCTGTGTGTCTTCATACCCATTGGGTCATTTGTCTTGTGTCAAGGCACACAAAAGTTTTACTTACTATACTAAAACATATACTATATATTTTGATGTAGAAGGTATTATATTTTATAGACCTTGAGATAAATTCAGATTTTACAAAACAAATTTTGGAAAAGAATATTTTATTGCACATATTTAAAACTTAAATCATTCAGTACTTTTAAAACAAAATAGCAATGAAGCACAGGAAAACAGCAAAGATGCATTAAGCTTAAAACCCAAATATTCATTCTTGCTACCATCACACTCATCTTTGATGATCTAATGGTCTGAACCAGGGAAGGCAGAGTGAGGAAAAGGCAAGCAACCATTCTCAAGGCCCCCCTTGAGAATCGTTGCTTGTTAGAATTCTCAAGGGCCTTCCTTGAGAATGCTAATAAGGGTAAGAGAGGTCAAAAATTATTAAATTTCTACATATTTCATGCATTTTTCAAGAATTTTTTTGAAAAACTTCTAAAACGAAGGGGAAGAATGTTACACTGCAATGGAAATCTAGTCTATCTCTCCCCCCCACCCATTTTTTTTTTTTACTTTTTCCTGGCTTGACTGCATCATTGCCCCCACCCCTTTTATTTTTTTCAAGATTTCCTTTTTCAAGATTTTTTTCAAGACCTGTTCTGAACTACTGTTTTTTTTACAAAGGCACATATCTCTGGTGTCATGAAGGGCACTGCTGATACTTTCTTGAGGACTTGACAACTGTCTCATGTTTCACTTACTTTCCACCATTCACAAAGAATGGCTGAATATGGCCACTTTAGGCTAAATAGGTTGGGTTGTTTTACCTCTTAGTGGCACTTTTCAACACACAATGGGCAATAGCCAGGTCATAAGGACCCCAAGGACTCAGAGTGTAATGCTCCAAAGTATGCCACTTTAAATTGCCAAATAGCTTGTAATTCAGGCACTAATTGTTGCTAAAAAAATTAATTAGGGTTCTTTATTAGAATGAGCATAAGATCTGAAAAAAATTAATGACTGTCCAAAAATAATGTTAATCCAATAACACTAAACTTATCTCTGCTGAAGAAAAAAAAAGTCAAATGCAATTTCTTAAAATATTAAATTTTTATTTTGGTATTAACTCACCAAATAATTCCTTCTACAAAACACTTCATATATTGACTCTTCCACAAACTAAACCATCAACTACTCCTTCACCAACTACTCTCTACCCAACTTCACTCCAAACTCTACTACTTGTAGGGGGCGGGGGGGGCTCAGTCGGTAGCGCGCCAGGCTCGTAATCTGTAGTTCCCAGGTTTGAGTCCCAGCTGGGTCAGCGTTGAGATTTATCTCCGCAAAATTCCCCGCCCTGCCCACGGTCAGTAGGGGACACCGATGGGCTTGGAAAGGCCGCCGTCCGTCGGATGGGACGTTAAGCCGTAGCCCCGTGTGCGGGAGAGACATACCCTGTGCACATTAAAAACACGCTGGATGGCTTTGACGGGAGGCTACCATCTGTTTCCCAACAGCTGTTCCAGTGGGTCCCCTCTCCCAACCTTCTCTGAGCCTTCGGGGTCCATGTGACCTGGCCATTTAGCCCATGGTGTGCAAAAAAGTGCCGCTCAGAGGTAAAACAACCCAACCCAACCTACTACTTGTAACTCTACTCTCTCTTTTTAGCATCACACTGGCTAAGTCAAATGTGGCACATGTCTAACGTTATGCCAGTAAGCCACATCTGCATATGAGATTGTGCACATATGATAAGGCAGATGGTTGTGACCTTGACATCAGCGGTTAATGGTAGTCAAAAACAGTTCACAATCAGCAATGAAAATGAAAGACACCAAAATAATAATTATAATGTAATAAATGAAACTGGTTAGGGAACATAAAAGTGAATGGTGAACCATCACAAGAGATGGTTGGGGAAGGGGACCTACTGGACAGCTGTTAGGAGACAGATGGAAGCCACCTATAAAGGTCATCCAGCATGTTGCTTAATGTACATAAGGCATGGCTCTCCTGTACCTGCACCACAGCTTAATGTCCCATCAAATGGACGGCTGCCTTTTCAAGCCCATCAGTGTCCCCTTTCTCATTGAGGGTAGGGTGGGGATTAACATAGATAAATCTCAATACTGGCAGAGTTGGCACTCAAACCTGGAAACTACAGATTACAAGCCTGGAATGCTACCAACTGAGCCAATCCCTGCCCTTTAGGCTAAAAGAATCTCGGTTGTTTTATATGTCATCCTGCGATACCTTCAGATCATATGACAGTAATCCAGAGGTATTTCAGGATTTTTTAGTCACCATCATCATCATCCTCAAGCAGCCATGGGTTACGGAGGTCCAACCAGACCGTGCAATTTAGTTCTCCAAGCAAGTCTGTCCTGAGCTACATCTACTGTATCTGGTCACTGCACACCAATTCTAACAAGGTCCTGTTTGACATTGTCTGCTCACCACATCCTAGGTCTCCCCTTCTTTCTGAGACCTTTAGGCACACTGTTCATAACCCTATTCGCCAATCTATAATTATTCATACGGGCAACATGGCCAAACCAACGGAGTCTCTCTCTGCACAATATGCTGCTTGAAGGAGATTGCAAACTCCTTTGCCTAACCTCATCATTAGTTACAAAGTTGAACTGCCTAATGCCCAAGATACTGTGTAAGCATCTGAAATCAAAAGCATCTAGTTTCCTGTTATCTTGTTTACAAAGCATTAAAGTTTCACTACCATAACTAACCCTAGAAAGAACCAAACTACTATACAGTCCAATTTTAGTCTTTAGGTGAATACGCCTATTTCTCCACACTCTCCATAGATTCTTAAAAGTCCCGGCAGTAATCCATATTCGTCTGTTAGTCTCATGCCACACATCACTAGTACTTGATACATAGCTCCCAAGATAATTAAACTGTGGCAACTGCTCAAGACTACAACCATTCAGATTAACTGAATCAGAGCCTGCCTGACCAATTTTCATTAGCTTTATCTCTGTTTATAATCAAACCTGCTCTACTACCAGTCTCATCAACAACTCAAATGAACAAATGCTCTCAGTTCATCTCATCAACATCATTTTCCAAAAGGGCTAAATCATCAGCATAATCTAAATCAGAAATTTTGGTATCTCCAGTCCATTTAAGGCCAAAATCTTTCCCTTGAAGTGAATTTTGCATAATATAATCAATAACCATGCTAAAGCGAAAAGGAGACAAAATGCACCCTTGTCGAACACCAGAAGTAATGCTAACCAATTGCTACAAGCCTTACCAACTCTCACACATGACTCAGTGTTATTATAGAGAGCTTTCATTATGTTAACTAACTTGTCAGGTATACCAAATGATCTCACAATCAACCTCAAATTATGATGATCAACAGAGTCAAAAGCGTTTTTGAAATCAACAAAGCTAGCTACCAAAGGTTTCTGAAACTCTAAACATTTCTCAAGAATCTGCCTAAGTGAAAATATCTGATCCACACATCCCCTACCACTTCTGAATCCACATTGCTCATCACGCAATTGTCTGTCAAACAGATTCTTAATTCTATTAAGCACAATCATGGAAAGAACTTTACCTGGAACAGAGAGTAGGCTGATACCCCTATAGTTATCACATCACAAGAACTGCGATCACCTTTTCTAAAAATAGGGATAATAATAGATCTGGTAAAATCCTTAGGAACCATGCTTTATCATAAAAGATAGTCAAAATTTCAGTCATTCAAGTGGTAATTGAAACATTCCCAGCTCTAAGCATTTCCGTAGTAATTTCATCTACCCCTGGGGATTTATGAAGTTTAAGTTTAGAAACGGCCAAAATAACTTCAGATTGTGTTATAGGGCCAACATTAAAGCCACCAATGCATCTATCATCATTGCAAACAATGGGAGTAGAACTAACCACATTGTTTAGAACATCAGTGAAATGCTCAGCCCACCTAGCTATGACAGAATCCTCACTTTCTCCAACCTTACCTTGTTTATCCTTCAATCCTTGTATACCTGTCCAAAACATTAACTATCTGGTACAGCTTTCTGCTCTTATGCTGTCTAATTGCTTCCTTGGCTTTGTCAGCCAAGCTATCAAGCCAAAGATTCTATCAGCAGCTAACTGATCCTTTACACATTTATTAAGCTCTCTATAATGCTTTCTATTAGGACTAGTAGGGTATTGATTAAGAACATTCCTGCATTTCTTTCTTTCTGAAATAAGCTCAAGTGCCTTATCACTCAAATAATTCTGCCTTTTCTGCTCCTTTTTTCCTAAAAGGGTACTGTTAATTTACAAAAAAAAAACCTGTTTAAAATGGTCCCATTCTTCCTGAACTTCAGTAGTAAGGAAACCATGACTGTCATAATGAATAAGTAACCTATCATGGTAAGCTTTGGCTATAACTGGGTCTTTCAGAGCTTCAGAATTAAAGGTAAACTTTTTAACCTTAGCACAACACTTCTTAAGTTTAAGTTACAAGACACCTTTAACAAGGTAATGGTCAGATCCAATTTCAGCTTCCCTATAAGATTTGGTATTCCTAACAGAACTGGCCCATTTGCTGCTAATTAATATATAATCAATCATATTCTTATGCAGCTCATTGGGTAAAACCCATGTGTACTTATGTACGTTGCGGTGTTTGTAATAAGTGTTAGTTATTCTGAAACCATTGAGTTTATTTACCTGTAGGAGACGTTGCCCATTGCAGCTACCAATACCAAAAGGGCCTATCACTCCTCCCCAAAAGTCAGAGTCAGTACCAACTTTGGCAATGAAGTCACCTAAAACAAGGGTAATATCTCCTTTCTTGACAGAATTCAAAATATCCTAAAGTTGTCCGTAAAACTTATCCTTTTCATCCTCATCGGCATCCTCAGTGGAGGCATAACAGCAGATAACATTCAAGTCTTTAATGCTTGTCTCAAATTTTGCTGTAAGAAACCATTCATTAATGCACTCATATATCCTAGGAGAGCATCACTGGCATGTCTGCTGAGAATCAGACTCACGCCTTGGTGATGCTTATTGTCGTCCCTCCCTGAAAAGAGAAATTTAAGATTATTTTTAAGAGTACCTTTATCTGTCCATCTGGTCTCTTGCAAGCCGAGAATATCTAAATTATAACGTGGAATTCTTGTGTGAGGACATCAAGAGAAAAAGCTCTGTGCAGAGTCCTCACATTCCAACTACCTATGGAGAGAAAATGGTTAGTGGGATGTTTAAAGAAATTATGTTTATTGAGAGAGGGAATGCCGACAACATCAAACAGCCCTCTAATCGCAGACATGGGGCAAAGACCCGTTCCCCCACCACTAAAGGCTGAAGCCATCTACACTGGAAGACTTCCTCTAATGTAGAATTTGACGATGCCAATAGAAGCAAAGAGTTCAGGTGCCTGCGATGACCTCTGCTCAGGATTATCCACCAGCTGATAAACATATCCTGTGAATCTATTCACTTCGGGCTGTCAACCCACAAACAAACAGAAAACATGGCGGAAGATTTTTCCCTCCACAGAAGCCCAGCAGTGCAGCAAAATCAGGATCCATAATCAAGCTCAGAGCAATAATTCCATTCAAGTTGGTATATATGGTCAGGACCCTGTGTGGTTGACCAATCCTCAGCAGGGTAGAAAAAAAAAGAAAAGTAGCCATAGTTGTCCAGATCAGTAGGCCACACTCATCTGGCAGCCCTCCCCTTCTGTTCACTTCCACAAGAGAGTATCTCTTTTGAAAGGTACTAACGGTCTGCACCACGAGAAGGCAGGGTCAGACATTAGGTGCTAGGCCTGGCTGGTTCTATGCATCATCACAGGGGATTGGTGCATAGCTGTCCTTCCAGTGACTACCTAGCTACCATTTATAAACCTACCCTAATATAAATAGCACCCTATTATAAATATATAAACAATAATAGTCACCGTGTACTAAATGCACCAATCAGCCAATACATTAAAACTGTCTCTGTGTTATGCAAAGAAGCGCATGTGCAGCCAATCAGTGTCACATCCCAAGGTCGCAAATGATATATATAATACCTGGGTCGGAGCTCTCACAGGCAGTATTTCGTTTCGTCTCAACATGGGAAAAGCAAAGGATTTATCTGATTTCAACAAAGGCCAGATCGATATGGCAATACACCTTGGTAAAAGCATCTCCAAAACAGCAATGCTGGTAGGTTGCTCACACTATGCAGTAGTTAGTACCTATCAAAGATGGTCCAAAACAGGTGACACTTCGAGACGTCAACAAGGCGTGGATCAGCCATGCCTCTTTGATGCCAGAGGTCAGTGCAGGGTATCTCGTCTTGTCCGCAGCAACAGGAGGGCTACTGTGGCCGACAACCCATAATTTCAATTGTAGCAAAGTGCCCAATGTGTCCAAACACACAGTTTATCATAAGTTCTTGGATATGGGTCTCCACAGCTGCAGACCCATTTTTGTGCCTATGCTCACAGCCATTCACCGTCGTCAAAGCTTGCAGTGGGCATGTAATCATCGACATTGGACCATAGAAGACTAGAAAAGGGTCGCATGGTCAGACGAATTGCATTTTCTGTTACACCATGTGGATGGACAAGCTCATATGTGATGTTTACCCATGGAAGCCTTTTCACCTGAATGCACCATGGGATGGATCAAGGCTGCTGCAGTGTGACGGTTTGGGCAATATTTTCTTGGGGAACACTTGGACCAATTATCCCTGTAGAGCAAACTCTGACAGCTGTCACCTACCCGAACATCGTAGCTGATCAAATACCTCTTTATGGTGACTCATTCCCTGGCGGAGATGGTGTCTTTCAACAAGACAATGTCCCATATCACACTGCGAAGAAGGTTCAGGAATAGTTACTAGAACATAAGGAATTCCATTTATTGCCATAGCCTCTAAATTCGCTGGACATTAATCCTATTGAGCATTTGTGGTTTGAGTTGGAAAAAATGGTATGAGCAGCATCACCCCAACCACGTAATTTAAGGGAACTGCGGGATCTTCTGTTGCAGTCATGGTACCAAATATCAAGCGACACCTACCAACATCTTGTTGAATCTATGCCTCATCAGGTGAGAGCTCTTTTGGTGGCGAGAGGAGGACCTACATCATATTAGGCAGGTGGTTTTAATGTTTTGGCTGATTGGTGTACACTGAGATGTCAGATTATTAAATACACCATCACTCATCACATAAATGATTCATTCCAACATGCAATACATCACGTGACCAGCATTCACGTTGACACAGACTAGCTCTTCAAACATCAGAGTTGGATTGAGCATCAGAACAGTCATAACAAGCAACTCTGAATGTAGCATGATAGTTGGTGCTAGGTATGCTAGTTTTAGCATCTCCCAAACAGCTGTCCTCCTGGGATTTTCGCACACAACTGTTTCAAAGATTTAGCAAGAATGGTGCAAAAAGCAAAAAACTACAAGTGATTATTGATTCTGCGGACGAAAACAGCTCATGGATCAGAAGAGTCAAAGGAGACAGGCAAAAATCATGCAAGTGAAAACAGACAGGCCACAACCTGGCAAATTACAGCAGATCATCTCCAAATGCACCATGTATCAGACCTTGTCATGAATGGGCTACAACAGCTGTCAACCAAGCTGAGTGCTGATGTTATCAGAGAAAAACATGAAAGCATATCTCCAGTGGGTGCAGGAACATTGACACTGGACTGCTGAGTATTGGGAAAAGTTTAATTAAGGTTTTCCTTTTCCATCATGCTGATGGATCAGAATTTGGCACAAACAATGAGGCCATGAAGGTATCTTGTCGGTGTCAAAAGTACAGGATGGTGGTGGTGGTGTGATGGTGTGGGGAATGTGCACTGCATATTCCCCACACAATCACTGCACAACACAATCATTTCTGCATAGTACAACATTCCTGCACAAGGCATCCAGCATCTCTTAAGTTCCATGACCTGACGAATTCAGGCTTGTTTTTGTTGTTTTTTTTACCTCTGAGCGGCACTTTTTGCACACCATGGGCTAAATGGCCAGGTCACATGGACCCCGAAGGCTCAGAGAAGGTTGGAGGAGGGGACCCACTGGAACAGCTGTTGGGAGACAGATGGTAGCCTCCCGTCAAGGCCATCCAGCGTGTTCTTTAACGTGCAGAGAGTATGGCTCTCCCACACACGGGGCCACAGCTTAACGTCCCATCCGACAGACAGCGGCCTTTCCAAGCCCATCAGTGTCCCCTACTGACCGTGAGCAGGGTGGGGAATTTTTGCGGAGATAAATCTCAATGCTGACCCAGCTGGGACTCGAACCTGGGAACTGCAGATTACGAGCCTGGCGCGCTACCGACTGAGCCACCCCCGCCCCACGAATTCAGGCTATTCTGAAGGCCAAAGGAGACACAACACACTATTTTGTAGGTATATCTAATAAACTGTAATCTAGGTGTATGTAGCCCATGCATTAGTCTCAAAGTTTTAATGAAGATTTCATTTACAGAAAAGTCTGGTCACCAATGTGGTACACAATAAAAAGATAATTTTTGAATTTTCAAGACTAAGAAACTAATTTGTTTTCATTTTCAATTCTTCTAATGGTTTCAAAGTATTTACATCAAATAGTTTAAAATACAAGAGCATACTTAAATGCATATGAGAAATTAAGACTGACTTCAGAGAGGTTTATTTATGGCAGTTAATGCATATCAACCAGCGCATAAATTACTAAAATAAAAAAGAAGCATTTCTGCAAGTGGAATAACTAATAATAGCTATAAAAAGTGGGAATTAAAATTTCTAATAAAAAAGTTTGACTTTTGCCTGCATTTTTTTATATTTTTTTCTAATTACTGAATTTAATGTTTCAATGGCTACACAGAAACTAGAAGAATGCATATCACCTCTGGCACACATGGGAATCTCATTTTCAAAGCGAATAAAGTTTTTTGTTTACCCATTTTTTTCAAGTTTCAACCCATTCAGGATACCTGATGAATATAGACATTGGCAGAATCGAAAATAAGAGGTCCAAGATGTCATGTTCATTTTTAGTAAAACAAAAAAAAAATCGATTTTTTAAAATAGAAATTGCATTTTGAATGCAAAAGGTATATGTAAATTTTCTTACATATATCTTATAAAAATACATAAAAAAGCTTGAAATATAATATTTTCTTTTTTTCATTTGATGCATATTTTATTAAACTACAATATAAATAATTTGATAAAGCCATGTGATTGTTATTTTCTTTCTTTTTTTTTCATTTTATGCATATTTTATTAAACTACAATATAAATAATTTGCTAAAGCCATGTGATTGTTATTTTCTTTCTTTTTTTTTTCATTTGATGCATATTTTATTAAATTACAATATAAATAATTTGCTAAAGCTATGTGATTGCCATTTCTTAAAAGTGCTATATGGGATTGCTGATTTGTTTGTTAATGCTATTCAATGCTGAAGCAACTCTCTGATTTAAGCTCACAAGTTTGATTTGAACTATTATCAACAAATTTTTCCTAGAGTTTTGAAAGCCTCCTGAAAATTAACAAAAAAAATGCTACTTTTAAAAATGGAAGATTTTGGAAGTAATTTGGAGGCTTAGTACCTCTGTTATTTTTTTTCTGTTTTACTCTTTCTTTCTTCTTCTAAACCTATTTCAATATTCCAAGAATTATTTTTATCATTTATCCCAGCATTCTATACATTGTTCCCAGCCTTCAAATCGAAACTCTAACTAAAACTATAAGTAGCAAGAGCCTTCTTAGTCAGAGCAAGGCCTGAGCTTGTTGTTGTGAAGACTGTCTGAAGCTTAATGGTAGAGCAGGTGTTGTAGCCTAGTTTAATAACTGGCACATGTTGTCAAGTGGCTACATAATGGATTCTTTACAGTGAGTGTTGTTCTCAAACACTGGATAACATTACCATGTATCCAGTTAGTATTTATTCTTTTATAATTAAACTTTTATTTCTTTTTATATTAAACTTCATTTTCATTTCTGTAAATTATCAATCCTTCAGTTGGGTGCTCTATTGATAGATTAATGTCGATTTTTCTGAATTGTGCTATATTGGATAACTGGCCTACATAGTGCAACAACTAATACTATAAACATCGCATTAGGCTATTTATGAATTTTTCTTTTATTATTTCTTCATTTTCCAGTAAACTTTGATCTTGTACTGTTTCCTGAAAATGAATGAAGTCTTGATTTGATATGGAAGCAAAAAGGGTTTCCTTGGCATGGAAATCAGTCCTACTATGGAAGGTAATTTTGGCAAGGGTTTATTACTCCCCCCCCCCCCCAAGCAGAATTTTTTTAATTGCAAGTTTTCCCATTTATATTCAAAGGATTTAAAATATCCCCCCATCCCTCAATATATTAGCTGTGCCACTCTGAAGATATAGACATTTGCTTTTTAACCTTAGTGCCCAAAACCTTTCAGCTCTTAGCCAAGATCAGAAAACTTCAACATTCAAAGAAAAAATTCATAGTGTTTAGTAAAAAGCTGCCAAGAAAGTATTTTTCCATTTCATAAATAGGACAGAAAATCCCCTTAATGTGAGCAATTCCAAGTCACCTTGTATAATGCTGGCCCATGTTTTAAAATATACCATTATGAACCACCACACTGAAAGGAATCATTAAAAGAAATAAAAATCGTGTTTCAGGTAAATATTATATTATTCAGGAAGAAATTTCCATTCAATTACTATATAATTTAACTGTTTCTTTATGATCAGGTTTTCCAACATTAAGCCTTAATTGCAAAGTCTGATCTATTTTTTCATTATATCACTGAAAAAAAAAGTCTTGTTAAAATTAATATGAGTGTAAATTTGCTACAATTTTTCACTTCAATAAAATTTGGAATTAAATTCTGTTTAATTTGATGTATAACATGACCTATCGCGGTTGATTGTTTTTTTTTTAATTCTAATAACTTCTTAATATGACAGCACAGTTGGCACAAAGCCTGGACTTTTCTCAAAGTATGGTACCAAGAAAAAGTTACAAACAGGAGTAATTTTCTTTTTCGGATATATTTTTTTTGTTATTCAGAAATAAATAGCCTTTCTGTTCATGTGCATTATAATCATTGCTGTCTATTAGTTTTTTTTTAATAAATTTTTATTTGCATTGTCAGTACATTTTTTTTATTTTGCTACATGACTCTAAAAATGCCCTATAAAAATAAAACTGAAGTCTTTTTTAATAAATTATATTATTTTGAGAAAATCCAGAATTAAATGCTGATAAATTTGGCATATAACATGCCATAATTCCTTTCCTTAGATATTTGGCAAAAAAATTTCTAAAGTTCATTTTTTTGGCTGCTCAAAGTGAAAAAACAGCTGGGTCTCTGGATATAAAACAGTTTTTCAGGTGGGACACTGGAAAGGTTAATTTGAACTAATGGGGATGATGGGGAAAATGCAAACAGTAGTATTTTAATCAATTTTACAACATAAAATGTATTTGTCTTTTATTTCTTAAATTTAAAAAGCTGCTTTTTTCCAACCTCTCTGAGAAAAGGTGGTAGATTATTGCTGTCAGTGGAATATCTCAACACTCTACCACTGAAATTTCAAATTCCTGCTGTAACAGATCACTTGTAACATTCATTAAAAGTTTCACCCTTTCCGTATATATTGATCCCTAGCATATAAATTAAAATTGCATAAGAATTTAAAAAATATGAATTGTGTTTTATTAGAACCAATCCAACTAAAAGGAGTTTTCTAATTATCTCTTAAAACAAAACAATTGTGTATTCCACCCACCCTGGGTGTAAGAGGCCAATTCATTGTTGCCATAACCTTCACATTCCACCATCAAATTTTAAAATTTCTACAATAAATAACATCATTTGCAATATTCATTCAAAATTTTGAAATTTTCAATTTTTTTTTCCAACTACTAGAGGAGGCAATTTTAACATTTGGGTGATTCGGAAAGTGCAAATTTTAATATTTCATCAATATCTTTTGACCTAAAGAGAATTTTTTTATTTATCTATAAAAACAAGCAATTATCTTTTAAAACAAAAAAGATTTCCCATCATCCTTGGTCTAAGGGGATCAACTAGTTATTGCTAGTGAAAATTTTGTGACTATCATATTCCACCACCAAAATTTCTAACTACATCATTTGCAATAGTCATTCGAAGTTTTGGTATTCTCACCTTTTCCACCCTCTAATGGTGGCTTTTGCCACCTCATCTTTCCCACCTTTTCCACCCTCTAATGGTGGCTTTTGCAATTATAGCTTTTGAGAGATTCAGATAGTGCAAATTGTATTATTTCATCAATACCTATTCAACCCAAAAAGATTTTTTTAGCTCTATAAACAAAAAATTCAATGTCTACAGATGGGCAGACAAGACAGACAGACAAATGACAGAGTGAAATTATTACCTCTTGTTTTTAAGCAAGATACAAAAAAAACCTAACTTAACAAAACAGCATGTGTAACAGAAACGTAATATCCAAAATGCTTTCTTATAAATGTTTAATTTCTATTTGTGGTCCTCTGCTGTAATAGTAGAGTTGGGTTGTTTTACCTCTGAGCGGCACTTTTTTGCACACCATGGGCTAAATGGCCAGGTCACAAGGACCCCGAAGGCTCAGAGAAGGTTGGGGGAGGGGACCCACTGGAACAGCTGTTGGGAGACAGATGGCAGCCTCCTGTCAAGGCCATCCAGCGTGTTCTTTAACGTGCACAGGGTACGGGCTCTCCTGCACACAGGGCCACGGCTTAACGTCCCATCCGACGGACGTCGGCCTTTCCAAGCCCATCGATGTCCCCTACTGACCGTGGGCAGGGCGAGGAATTTTGCGGAGATAAATCTCAACGCTGACCCAGCTGGGACTCAAACCTGGGAACTACAGATTACGAGCCTGCCGCGCTACCGACTGAGCCACCCCTGCCCCAAATAATAGTAGAAGTTACCACAATATATGTACAGATTTCAATAAAAAGACAAAACTTAATTCTCTCTTTAAAAATATTTAACCAGATATGCTTTTAAAGAACAATCTGAATTGCATATTAATGTATAAATCTCAACATTTTCAATGTTAATGTATTAGATTCAACTTAATGTTCACAAGTTTGAATCTCATTTTGCCATCATCATAATCTTTCTCCTGTTGTTTGCACCTACCCTCAGTAAGAAAAAAAAAAACACCAATGACCTTGAAAAATCTGTTTTCTATCGGATGCAATTCTAAGCTGTGATCTTGTCAATTGGAAAATATATACCCTAGATAGGTGGCTACCATCTGGCCTAAGACTGTTCAGTTGATCTCCTTTCCTAACCCTTACTTAAACCTTATGGCCCACTTGCTTAGCCTATTATGAAGCAAAATAGTGTTTCTAATGAGAAACACAATTTATTAATAGAGTTTACATGTTAAGTTTTTAACTAAATAACTGTATTAAATATTGGCCAAGTTTTGAATTAATAACCATATTATTAGCTATGTGCTAAGTTTTGAGATAAATAAATATATTACTGACTTACCATATTTCTCAAATGCAGCAGATTACATTCCAACCTTTTCTTTTGAAATGCAATATCTTTATAGATTTTTTTTGAATTTTCATCGCATTCAGATGCAGAGACATGAGAGTCAATGACAGGTGTTTCAGTTTCTTCACACTGAATTAAACCATCATTAACATTTGCAGTATTTTCAATATTTTTCACCATATACTCAAGCTTCACTAACTCAGAACAATCACCTGTAACACTGTCAAAACTATTTTCTAATACAGAGAAACAACTATTTAATTCTTCCTGAAAGAATGCACCAATCTGTGACAATCTTTCACAAACTTCATGACTTCTTAAACATTCAGGAGATAAATCTTCATGGAGTGTTGATTGAACATTTTTGGACATTACCTTAAAACTTTCAGGCCCTTTAAATGAAATATTTGTAGTATTTTGAGCTCTGCTTACAATATTTTTTTTATCTACTGAAGTAATGTTGATTGTTGCACTTTCTTGTTCAATCAATTCAGCAGAATTTTCACTGATATTACTAACCATGTCTCCTTTTAAATTTATAGGCTTACTTAGATACTTAAAATCTGTAGAAAGCAAACCTACTTTAGGCACTTTTAGTATTTCTCTTCTTGCCAAATTTAACAAAGTGTCCAACGTTTGAATAATACTATTTATGCACGATAATCTTCTCAAAACTCTTTCTGGTGAATTTTCATATTCCTTTTCTAACTTTTTCTGTGCATCATCTGAAACATTAAATTCTTTATTGCTGCCTTCTACTGATTCCCTCTGTATTAAATTATTTTCTAAATTCTGAAATATATCATCAGTTTGTTCCAATTTTTTACCTTGTGATATCTTTTGTTTCAGTTTTTCAATAGTTTCATATAATTTGCTTCTTTCATGCAAAATACACTGTAAATGATAATTAAGGTGCATATTATCACAGACAGAAGAATTTGGATTATTTTGAATAGCCTCTAACAATTCCTGAAAATTGTCTTTTTGACTTAAGCTATTAGAATCTTCAGTACCAGCACAAAAGAAACATCTCATGTGTGACATATCTATCTCTGTACCTTTCTGTGCCTTAGAAAAATTTTCAATACGTGTTGGCATTTGGATACCTTGTTTTTCTAAACATTTTTCACTACATAGGTCATCTGCTTGATAAATCATATTTTCTACACCTTCTGGAATAAGTTGTATGCTGTTTTCTAATCTTGAAATATCATGACCAGCACTATCTCCTGCACCAATAACTATAGTTTGTTGCAATGATAGCTCATATCTGTCTGAGATCTAAGAATTAAAATAAGGAAATGAATCTAGTTACACAACATTCATTAACAGTATATAATGTACATAATTTAAAGTTTATACAGAAATTAAAAAAAAATACATAGATTTATAATCAAGACTAAAAACTAAGAAAAGTTCACTGAACAATAAAAAAGTACTCATCCATACAATCCAGATAAGCCACAAAGCATCTAACTTCTTTACTACATACAACAATATTTTCCTAAATGTTACTCTCATTTCAGACAAGGGAACATAAGAATTTGTTTCAAATTATATAGGTACTAAATTATTTAAATCATTTCTGGTTTTTTGCTATGCTGTATAATTTAAACCACACAAATACAAATGTTTGCAAAAACTATTCAGCTAAAATATATTAAAAACATAAAAATTATAAGAAACTGAATGCTTAATAACTCTAGTAGTAGTCATTTAGACCCTTTACCATCATCATTTGAAAAGCTGTCACACTAGACTTTACTATATAATAAGAGAAACCTTAATAATTAGAATTAATTTTGGGTGTATTTTCCTAACACTACATAAATTTATAAACATGCATAGTACTGTACGTGTCTTCTAACTGTGAAAATGTGAAGTGTTTGGGGTCATTTACCACCATCAGAGTAGTTGTGTTATAAAATTTGACCAGAGTTTCAGATTTCTGAAACCAGGGCATTTAAGCAAATCTCCAGCTTTCAGAAAGCTAAAACTAAGACTTTTTTCCTCCAAAAATTTTTCTTAATTTCTGAAAAAACAACTTTAATACCTTCTGGAATAATGTATGCCATAAGATCTCACAATCAACCACAAATTATGTCGATCAACAGAGTCGAAAGCCTTTTTGAAATCAACAAAGCTAGCAACCAAAGGTTTCTGAAACTCTAAACAATTCTCAAGAATCTGCCTAAGTGAAAATATCTGATCTACACATACCCTACCACTTCTGAATCCACATTAATAATCATGCAATTGCATGTCAACCAGATTCTTAATTCTATTAAGCACAATCAAGCAAAGAACTTTCCCTGGAACAGAGAGTAGGCTGATACTCCTATAGTTATCACAAGAACTGCGATCACCTTTTCTAAAAATAGGGATAATAATAGCTCTGGTAAAATCCTTAGGAACTATGCTTTATCATAAAAGTTATTCAAAATTTCAGTCATCCAAGTGGTAACTGAAACATTCCCAGCTCTAAGCATTTCCGTAGTAATTTCATCTACCCCTGGGGATTTATGAAGTTTAAGTTTAGAAATAGCCAAAATAACTTCAGATTGTGTTATAGGGCCAACATTAAAGCCACCAATGCACCTATCATCATTGCAAACAATGGGAGTAAAACTAACCACATTGTTTAGAACATCACTGAACAGAATCCTAACCTTCTATAACCTTATCTCGTTTATCCTTCAATCCCTGTATACCTGTCCGTTTTCTACCACACAAAACATTAACTACCTGGTATAGATCTCTGCTGTTGTGCTGTCTAACTGCTTCCTCGGCTTTGTCAGCCAAGCCATCAAGCCAAAGATTCTTATCAGTAGCTAACTGATCCTTTACATGTTTATTAAGCTCTCTGTAATGCTTTCTATTAGGACTAGTAGGGTATTGATTAATGACATTCCTGCAGTTCTTTCTTTCTGAAATAAGCTCAAGTGCCTTATCACTCAAATAATTCTGCCTCCTCTGCTCCTTTTTTCCTAAAAGAGTACTGTTAGTGTCCAAAAAAGGCTGTTTAAAATGGCCTCATCTTCCTCAACTTCAGTGGTAAGCAAACCATGACTGTCATAATGACTAAGTAACCTATCATGGTAAGCTTTAGCTATAACTGGGTCTTTCAGAGCTTCAGTATTAAAGGCAAATTTTTTAACCCTAGCACAACACTTTTTAAGTTTAAGTTGCAAGACAATTTTAACAAAGTAATGGCCAGATCCCCTGTATTCACTAATCCCTATTTCAGCTCCCCTATATGTCCTGGTATTCCAAACAGAACTAGCCCATTTGCTGTTAATTAATATATAATCAATCATATTCTTATGCAATCCATCAGGTGAAACCAATGTGTACTTATGTATGTTGTGGTGTTTGTAATAAGTGTTAGTCATTCTGAAATCATTGAGTTTACTTATAGGAGACGTTGCCCTTTGCCATTGCAGCTACCAATACCAAAGGGCCTATCACACCTCCCCAAAGGTCAGAGTCAGTACCAACTACAGATAATTAATATTTTGTGGGGGAAGAAACAAACAGATACCTAGGGATTGAGGGATAAACATGCTAAAGTTATTGAAAGTGAGGATTCTGTCATTGCTAGATGAGCTGAACATTTCAATGATGTTCTAAACAAAGTAGTTATATTCCACTCCAATTGTTTGCAATGATCATAGATGCATTATTGGCTTGAATGTTGGTCCTATATCATAATCTGAAGCTACTTTGGCTATCTATAAATCAAAACTGCATAAAACCCCTGGGGTGGATCAAATTACTAATGAAATGTTTACAGCTGGGAATGTTTCTGTTATCACATGGCTGACTGAAATTATGAATATTTATTACGATAATGTTGTTGTTCGTAAATATGCATGCCACCTCAGTGGTGCAGTGGTATCATATTGGCTAATGGTGACATTGCAGCTGCCAGATCTGGGTTCATATCCTGAGATGGTATGGTTGTGTGCTTGTGTATGTGATTGTATAAGAAACTAGGAAAATTCTGATAGATCTTCTAGTTTATATCCATTCTTCACAAGCAAAAAAAAACAATTACCACACCACTATTATTACTATTTTTTTTATGTGACTGCAGTTTGTGTGATAATTATAAGGGCATCAGGTGCTTTTGTTAAAAGCAAAGATCTTCAAATTACTGTGCTTAATAGAATTAAGAATGTGGTTGATGGACAATTGCATAATGATCAGCATTGATTCAGAAGTGCTAGGGGATGTATAGATCAGATTTTTTTCACTTACACAGATTCTTGAGAAACGTTTAGTGTTTCAGAAATTTCTGGTTACTAGCTTCATAGATATGAATATGACTTTTGATTCTGTTGATCATCATAATCTGTGGTTGATCATGAGATCATATAGCAAACCTGACAAGTTAGCTTACTGAAAGCTTTCTATGATAACACTGACTCATGTGCAACTTGGTAAGGCTCATAGCACTTGGTTTACATTGTTATTGGAGTTCAACAAGGGTGTATTTTTGTCTCCTTTTCTCTTTAATTTGATTACTGATTATGTTTATGCAGAATTCACTGCAATAGAAAGAATTTTGAAAGGGAGGAGGAAGAAATTTTTTTTTTTATCAAACCCTTACTATAATGTGGAAAGTATTCTACATTATGATCAGAGGAAACTGTATACATAATTTGGGGGTCTTAGCTCTTACTGTTTAGAAAGACTTTGGCCTTAAATGGTCTAGAGATTAGAAAATTTCTGATTTAGATTATGCAATGGTATATTACGATAGACTGTTTGTAAATGGTAGCTAGACATAACCAGGAGGAGAGCTAGGCACCAATCCTTTTTGATTATGCACAGAACCAGCCAGGCCTAGCATCTAAAGTCTGACCCTGACTTCTCATTGTGCAGGCTATTAGTACTTTCAAAAGAAATACTCTCTTGTGGAAGGGCTGCCAGATCAGTGTGGTCTATTGATCTGGACTACTATGGTGACTTTTTCATTTTTTTTCTGCACTGCTGAGGAGTGGTCAACCAAACAAGGTCTGGGTGCTGACCATATATACTAACCTGATGAAATTATGGCTCTGAGCTTGATTCTAGATCCTCGATTTGCAGCAGGATAAGGATTTCATTATGTTTGAAATGTTTGACTCCTCAAAAACTTTCTTCTTTCTCTACAAAAAATTGAAAACCTAAACAGTAAGAGCTAAGACTCCCAAATTATGTATACAGTTTCCTCTTATCATAATGTAGAATACTTTCCACATTATAGTAAGGGTTTGACCCAAAAAAATTTCGCCCTCCTCCCCTTCAAAAAACCAGGGAATAACTTATTCTAAATGGTAAGGGCTAGAACCCATTTTGACTCTTATCATAACTTAAAACAACATAAGGGTTTGGTACACAAATCCTTCTTTCTACCACAAAAATGAGGAAATGCATAAATGATTACGGAACATAATGATTTATATCTCAAAAGGAAACTTCTAACAAGGGGAGTGTCATGGACTACTCTCAAATTATGTTCTCTCCTTTCTGCCACCACTCAGCTACAAGGAAGAGGGAAATTTCATTCACAGCGGTAGATTCTAATGAATTGTACATTAGCATGTTGACTACTGCGATGTTAAGAATTTTAGGATCCCCCCCAAGCCATGCTATTGTTTTTCTTGTATATGGCTCAATTAGGCCGTCCCGTGGCCGAGTGGTAGCACGCTTGGCTACTGATCTAAGGGTTCTGGTTCAAGCCCCGGATTAGGCATGGATGTGTGTGTCGTTTTTCTGCTGAGGTCCTGCCATCCTCTCAGATCTCCTACTGTGGCATATAAACTGACAGGGTCCTGTCACACCTCTGTGGCAAGCAGCTGCTTGAGGGGGTATTTATTCTATTTATTTATTATGGCTCAAAATACCATAAGATGACTATTTATGATGAAATTATGCCAAAAAACGTTTGATACCCTCTTTTTAAGTGTGAATCACATGTGCATTGTATGGCCTGTAGGACAAAAATGAGCATACCAGGCCATGAGATGAATACATGACTTGAGTAACATAGTTAAGACATAAAAAGCCTAGTGATAGGCAACCTATAACACATTATAGATGGAATTTTGCTACACTAAACATGTTCATAGGGCCCACACTTTCCTATTGCTCATAAGCTATTCATTATAGCATGAATCATGGGTGAGAGATGCAAAGATCTAGATGCAATGGAAATATGTTTCATGCAGCAAAGAACAAATGCAAATCATATATGATTCATATGGCAGTCAATGTGTTAAGTCAATTTATCTGAGCAATGCTAGGTAAATTGCTAGTACTTGATGATTTAGGTATTGATTAAGGCAAAAAAAAAAATCAGAAATGATGAAATAAAGCAATATGCTGTTGTTACTGTTTTCTCCCTTCTGAAGTTTCAAAATTAAATTATTGATTGAGAATGACTTTTAAACTTTTGATATCCCTTAATTTCTAACAACTTTACAAAGTTTCAAAAACTTGTTAGTTTTGGAATGGAAAAAACCAGATATTTTAACTAAAAACAAGTCATATAATTTCAAGAAATATGCACTTTGGTGTTAACATGGTTATATTTTTGTTCTTAAAAATGTTTTGCTATTTCTGCATTTATATTTAATACTCATATAAGCAAATATCTAATTTTTTTCATTAAAATGTTTTGTAATTTCAGTGTGAGAAACAAATACAACTTTCACTCATTTTTTTATCTAAATCTTGTTGGCTGTGTGTCAAATAATGTTGTAGCAATCTCCAATGGATACTGTAAAAAAGGTAAGATTTTGACCATTTAAAAAAAAAATAATAATTTATAAAGTTAATATTGATGTGTTTGTAAATGTATTTAAATTTTTTCATTTAAAGTATAAATACTAGCCATCCCATGGCCGAGTGGTTAGCACGCTTGGCTACTGATCTAAGGGACCTGTGTTCGAGCCCCAGGTAAGGCATGGATGTACGTGTTTTTTTTGCTGAGGTCCTGCCATCCTCACAGACCTTCTACTATGGCATATAAACTGGCAGGCTCCTGTCAGACCTCTGTGGCAAGCAGCTGCTTGAGGGGTTTTTTTTATTAAAGTATAAATGTATTTATGTTTTTGAATAAGATTTTTACTCTGATTTGAAGTTTTTTTTTTTTTGTAGTGATCACCCAAACCTGATCCAGAAATAATTACAATTGTAACTCTAATGCTTCATTGAACTTCATATAAATAAATAAATAAATAAATACCCCCCTCAAGCAGCTGCTTGCCACAGAGGTCTGACAGGAGCCTGTCAGAGTTTAACATTTTGAGTCTATTGGCTTTAGGCATAGCTTCTTCTACCAGTTCTTACTCATAACTAATAATATTCCTTAACTATTATATTATGTCTTAGATATCTAAGTCAAAGGTACACTAATAGGAACATACTTAAATTCTATTTACCATTAACTTGAAGGCTGGAACAGCTGAATTGGAACTAACACTGATGACATTTGAATCTTGTTGGGCACATGCACATATTTTATGTCCAAGGCAACCAGTCCTTATTAACTGTACAACACTGTGATGCTCATTGTCATGTGCAAACACATGATAATGAGCTTATATTTGTGATGTCCTTTGTTGTTAAGTCCCTTCCAAAGTGAAGATGATGTTTGCAATTCCTTTGGCTAATTAGCGATAACATCCATTATTAGTTATTGTCCATCCTGTTGCAGTAGGAGCTAGTTCCCGATAGATGTATCAGCAAATCAGCGCAAATACTACTACGCAGACTGATGTAAATACCACTATGCACGAATCACGTAAGCAATGAGACACATATATAACGGGGTTGTTCACACAGACATCTTGAGCCTGAAGAAGCCATATGTAGGATTACGGAGAAATGCATAGCTCCACTGCTGTGGAGTGGACAGGGCCAATGGTTTTAAAGGTAAAATAATTAAAAACTCAAAGCACTATCATTAAAGAGTTTAATGCATGATTATGCTGTTCAGAAGGGAGTGAGCTAAAAAGCAATCACATTACACAAAGACTATACCATATAGTCAAGGTAAAGAGTTGTTATTCATGCCATGACATAGCTTAAGGTAATTTTTAACAAGTTAAAAGTTCCCAAGTAATTGTCATAACATTCATGGAGAAGTCCTGCAGGCTTCAGCTGGTTGAGTAGGTTGATCAAGCCTCTTTTGTGATATCTTCATGATGTTGAAGTGCTGACCATTCACAGAATATTAATCACAGATGTCTATATGTGCTACACACCAGATGCCAGTCTGGAGAAACTACAAAGAGTTCACAAGTTCCATGTTAAAATGGCACTAATGCTCAAAGTCTCAGATAACAAACTCGTTGATGTGACAAGAAGTAAGCTCATGAAGTGATTCCATGGTTAATATTCAATGCAGATTGTTCTTGACTTATTTTAAGTTTGCTTTGACAAACTCCAATAAACAAGCATATTCGGTGCAAGTTCATTAAAAACGCAACCAAAAGCACTAAACATTTAAACTTTATAAACATGGGCCCGCCTTTCCCGGGCTAACAATGTAGCCATAGATACATATTTCGTCCCAGACGCGTGCGGGATTTCGTCAGGCGTCCCGTTTCCTGGAGACATGGGTTCGAATCCCACTCATGGCAAAAACCAAATTTTTTTCAGCTCATCATTTCATGATTTTAATATATTTTAAAGATCTTAAAACTCAAGTAAAGTGCACCAGTACTACAGCTTTGATATTTTACCATTCTTTGCACAATTAAGCTAATATATTCGTAGCAAAGTTCTCCAACTACTGAAGTTGCAAAAGTACTACAAAGTTAAAGATACTTTGACATATGCTTAAACTAGTAGATTAACATCTTTCGGGAACTAGCTCCTACTGCAACAGGATGGATAATACCTAATAATGGAAGTCATCGCTAATTAGCCAAAGGAATTGCAAACATCATCTTCACTTTGGAAGGGACTTAACAACGAAGGACATCGCAAATATAAGCTCATTGTCATGTGTTGTGCACATGACAATGAGCATCACAGTGTTGTGCAGTTAATAAGGACTGGTTGCCTTGGACATAAAATATGCGCATGTGCCCAACAAGATTCAAATGTCATCAGTGTTAGTTCCAATGCAGCTGTTCCAGCCTTCAAGTTAATGGTAAATAGAATTTAAGTATGTTCCTTATAGTGTGCCTTTGACTTAGATATCAAAGACATAATATAATAGTTAAGGAATATTACTAGTTATGAGTAAGAACTGGCAGAAGAGGCTATGCCTAAAACCAATAGACTCAAAATGTTAAACTGATGCACACCTCTTGATTTGAGTGGAAAGATATTGTAGATTACTTTAATGTTACAGCTTAATTCGTGTATAATTAAATTTATTGATCTAGCTGTGCATCTTATGAATTAATATGCTGTAGAATACAGTAGACCCTCATTGTTTGCAGATCTGACTATTCACAATAAATTTTCTGAAACTCTGATTTGCTCATTTCACATCTGGAACTCAACTTTTGACAGAATGACAAGACAATTGCAATACAAAACAATTTTTCAAATTTTTTTTTACACTTAAAATTATCACTAAAATTTTCATTAAATTAGCTACACATTTGATATATATAAAAACACTTTTTTATTTCATTTATTTGTTAAAAATGTGGTATGGTTAAAAGAGTGATAACACTTTGCCTCGACTGGCGTAGTGGTTAGGGGAACTAGCTATGGTTCTAGCAAGCAAACTTTGTGTGTTAACTCTTACTGAGGTAGTGGTCAGCAGTGACTTCTGTCTTAGTAGAACAAAAAAACTTGCACAAAAAAAACCCATACAAACTAGACTAATTTCTAAGACCCTCCTTTATCCTATATGTTGCAAATTAAAAAATCCAAATATATATATAAAACTTCTATTATTAATATGCATAAATCTAAGTACTGTAGTGATATATTACTGGCAACTATGCATTCTGTGAAATCAATGTAACCAGGGGTATTATAACATGCATTTCAATGAGACAGTGTTTTGGTTCCAACTCCAAGATGCCACAAATATGAGAACTTCAAAATTTTACTAGTCATTAATGGCATAACAGTCTTACTGCCTCTTTTTAATTCATCTTTCTTTTCATAATTGTCATTATTATAATCTCCACCAGCTCATGACCTCTACCTTACAGCTGTAACACCATTGCCTCCTATATTCTTCAATAATTTTTAATTTTGATTCAAGTTCACTACATTGTGTCACTTCTTTTCATGAATTTAACTAGTATCACCATTTACTTGACCTTTTCAGCATGGTGTGAAACTATAAATGTTAAGGATAAAATTAATTTTTAAGGTAGCTAGAATTTTTTTATATACCATTCCAAGCTGAAAACACCAGTTCTCATCCAATCTCTGAAGTTAAGCAGCTTTGGACACGGTCAGTACTTGGGAAGGAGACCACTGGTAATACTGTGTGCAGTTGACAATTTTTTTTAAGCCAACCCACAGTCGAGTGGTTAATGTGCTTGTTGTTGATAGTCCGCTTGCAGACCCCCTAAGTTAATCCCCGGGTAAGGCATGGATGTTTGTATTTTTTTTCTGCTAAGGTCCTGCCATCCTCACAGACCTTCTCTATGCATATAAACTGGCAGGCTCCTATCAGAACTTTGTGGCAAGCAGTTGCTTGAGGGAATATTTATTTTATTATTCATCATATAACAGCACAAAGATGTAAATCTGGTGAGAAGGTAATGCTCCACATTGCATGCTGGCAAATGGCCAAGACTGCTTTTCTGCTCATTGCTTGTGCTGCTTGGTTGTTACCTCTTCACCTCCTATTCAAGATAGCAATGCATTATGGATAGACTATTCACAAGCTACCAGTATGCTGTATTTATGTGCTGCATTTAAACCATGTTAAAAAATTATTTGGAAAAAAATTTACACAATTTGATAGGAGGGGAAAAAATTAATATTTTTACACTGCATTACAATGAATCCACATTGGCAGGGAATGAATCAATCAGGGGTCCCCTGTACTGCAGTTTAGAATCCTACAATATACAGCAAATGTCTGGAGTATTCAGGATTCAATGATTAGTATGTCTCCTGTGAAATGCTACATTTCCCTTTTGATCATATGTGTCACATTTAGATTATTTTTGATATACCACATTTATATATCACATTTAGATTAAGGTAATTAAGGTTATTAAGGCATTAAGATTCTTAGGTAATTTGCACTCCAACAGATCAATTTCAGTGTCTATAGCTGAAAAGAAAGAAAAACGTTTCGAAGCCTTCTAACAAACGTAAGAGCTATTTAACATTTAATTGGTGTTACAAATGATCTATTGTTGGCTTTAAAAGATTCAATCTCTATGGTCTTCACATTTATAATGCTCGTCCATCACCATCTTGCAAGCTTCTCAAGCCTGCCATGATAACCTTTTATTTTGCCAAATCTTTGGCTCCTTAAGCAGTCCCATGACCGAGTGGATAGCATGCCTGGCTACTGATCAAAGGGACCCGAGTTCAAGCCAAGGGTAAGGCATGGATGTTTGTGTTGTCTTTCTGCCAAGGTCTTGCCTTCCTCACAGACCTTCTCTATGGCATATGAACTGACAGGCTCCTTGAATGAACTGACAGGCTCATTTCACATCTGTCAGACCTCTGCAGCAAGGAGCTACTTGAGGTTTTTTTGCCTCCTTAAGTCCTATGGCCCTGTTTACTGAATGGTTCATTACCTTTTCCTCTGCCCCTGAAGGAAAAGAATGTAACCTGGACACAACTTTCTCTCTGGGCAGAGCTTGTGTTTTGATATTGCAGATTATTCTAAAAACATTTTAATAGATCTTTAAATATATTAACAAATGCCTCCAGTTCCCCTGTCCCTGAAGGAAACATCCTCCCTTCTAAGAATGCAACCTGGATACAACTTTCCCTCTGGGCAGAGCTCTGTGTTTCAATATTGCAAATTATCCCACAAATATTTTAACAGAACCTTATATTTAAATATAATAACAAAGAAAAAAAATTAGTTAGTACTAAACAATTCCAAGGATTTATCAGTTACATTGGTTTTCAAACGCATAAAAGTGCAATGCCACATAAACTAAGTTATTACAAATAATGAAATTTTGGTCAACAAGGGTGGATACTAATTTTCCAACAGTTGGTTATTTCACCTCTGAGTAATCACACGGGCTCAGAGGTTAGGAAAGGGAACCCACTGGACAGCTATCAGGAGACAGATGAAAGCCTCCTCTCAAGGCCATCCAGAATGTTGTTGAATGCACACAAGACATGGCTTAATGCCCCATCAGATTGACACCATCCTTTCCACGCCCATAAGTATCCCCTTTCTGACTGACTGTAGAGTTACTGGAGATAAGTTTCAATGCTGGCCCAAGTGAGGTCCAAACCTGGGAACTACATTTTGCATGCCTGGTGTGCTACAGAGCCAAACCCCTGCCCCTACTAATTTAATATCATGGGATGAATATCATGGCATGCTAAAATCTGATGGGCTGCAGTGACTCCTTGGATGGATAATTCTGAGCAGAGCTCCTCCTCAGATAGCTTAAGGAGTTACCAATCAGAAATCATATCACAAAGAAATTCAGCAATTTATGGGCTAACATTATGACAACCACCCAAACAATCATTGTTACCTTCAGGAGTTGTTCCAAATTTTTGGACTAGCAGTCTCTACGAGCAAGTAACCTGACTGTAGGCATTTAATGCATTTGGTGGTCCCACAAGACCCTCAAACCTTTTGCATGAAAAGGCATGTTTTCAATCAATGGTCATCCTTTGAATGAATGACCAGGAATTGCAGAGCAAAAGATGAAGGAAACTGGCTCACATGTCATGGACTCTTAGTGGACATCATTGACGAATAAGCAATTTAAGAATTCATAATGATGCATGCAAAGCTCAGTGACCATGATCCTGCCACCAGAGATTCCAATGAAGGCACACCTAATTGTATGCAAGGTCTGCACGAGCACCATACAGGAAGGAATGCAAATCCTGTACCATGAAGATGGCAAGGAAACTAATGAACCTGTACCCAGACCTGGGTAAGGAACTCGCTGCATGGTGGATCCTACCAGGCAAACCTGTTAGTCAACTGATCCTGGGAGGAGCAACGTATAACCTGATGCAGAAACCAAAGCAGTATATATCAGCAGTCCTTTAAAATATAGCCCAGCTCCATGATGAACATGCTACTAATGGATGACAAAGCAAAGGTCCCAACCACTCATAAGATGGGGAGAGACAGAAGAGGTTCCCCTATACAACTACCAGGATCCTCCTTTCTAGGGACACAGGTTTCAGCAAATGACAAACTTGCAGACAGTAATGTAGGGCTCCATGAGAGTAGATGAGCAAGAGGAACCTTCAAAGGGTGGTCCCCTCATCAATATATAGGAACTTTCATCTAAGGGGGGAGACTAAATGGGACATGCATAATCATTTCTTTATTTACTGTTTTGTGGTAGCTGTAATGAATTTGTTTTTCCAATTTGCATGTTGAAGTAAAATCATTCTAATATTAAAATGATTAATCATATCAGATATGCCACAATTGTTATGGTACATTAGTGCTCAACTGTACAACATAGTTGATGTACACTTCAGTCATTCAGCTTGATAACAACTTAATAGGACACCCTGTTTACTGAATGGTTCACTACCTTTTAAACATGTAATAGTCTTATATAAAAAGGAATAAAAATATGCATACTGATTTTCAAATAAAAACTTTTAACAGTATTTTCTTTACCAATAAAGACAGGAAAACTTATCACAGTCTATTTCACACAAATATTTTTACTTGGTGGGCCCTATCAATTAAATGAATTTTTAAACTTTCAAAAATTACCCTGTTTTCTTCTCCTGTATCACCAGTTTTTTCAAGGAGTACTTCTTGCTTTTGTGCTTCTAGAATTTCCTCATTTATTCCCATAATTTCTGATTTAATATAAGATTGTTCTTCATTATTCAATTCTGTGTCTTCAAATGTACTCTTTACAGATGCTTCAGGTAAATTTAACTCTTCCTTCGAAAGTTCGATCTCTCCTTCCATTTCTAGGACTTTTTTAGATAAATTACTTATTATCTCATCCTTTTGACGGCCACCTTCTTCGAGAAATATTACTTGATTTCGAGCCTCCAGAAGCTCTTGTGCAGAAATCCCATTCTGGCTCTTCTGTCTTCCCAATACTTCAGTTGCCTAAAACACAATAAATCAGCATTAGTTCAAACAAAATGAAATTTGATAATAAATTTTGTTATTTAAAACTGCCAGATAAAAACTGCTGACAAGTTTAGTCATAAATAAACAGAAACTTTACTAAATAAAAACATTGTTTCAAATATAATTATTTTAAATTTCATCATAAAACAACAAAGCATTAAATTTAAAAATTATGACTGCTAAATTGATAAATACAGTAGATGTAAATATAATCAAACAATAGGTAATTTAGACCTAATACCAAATTTATGAGGGGCAGGGGTGGCTCAGTCGGTACCATGCCAGGCTCGTAATCTGTAGTTCCCAGGTTCGAGTCCCAGCTGGGTCAGCGTTGAGATTTATCTCCACAAAATTCCCCGCCCTGCCCACGGTCAGTAGGGGACACCAATGGGCTTGGAAAGGCCACCGTCCATTGGATGGGACGTTAAGCCGTGGCCCCATGTGTGGAAGAGCCATACCCTGTGCATGTTAAAGAACACGATGGATGGCCTTGACAGGAGGCTACCATCTGTCTCCCAACAGCTGTTCCAGTGGGTCCCCTCCCCCAATCTTCTCTGAGCCTTCGGAGTCCATGTGACCTGGCCATTTAGCCCATGGTGTGCAAAAAAGTGCCACTCAGAGGTAAAACAACCCAAATTTATGAAGCTTGAATTGTTACACTATAAACCATGAACCAATCTTTTATCTATAGGAATAATATTATTTAATTAAGCAAGGGGCAACGTAACTAGTCTTATAAATAGAATCCTGGATGGATGCAGATATCAATAGTCTTATCTCCAGATATCTGCATTGAAAAGCTATCAGTGGATAAAAGATTAATGTTAATGTGAATAAAACTATGGATAAAAAACTGATATTAGCATGAATAGTGGAAAAAATCTTGAATTGATGATACGCAGAAGCATGAGTAAACATTACTGCATCATTTATGGCTGCCATGAGAGAAAAAAACTATTTGAGATAACATAAAAAGAAACCTGATTTGAAAATTCACTGATGATATTCCCTTTAAAAAACAAAAAAAAGGAAAGGGATAAAGCCACAAATTAAAAAAAATTATTATTCTATAATAATAATAGTAGTAGTAAATTATCCAATGTGAATGAAGCCATCTTTTTTGCTCAGAAAGCAGAATACTGCAGTGTTACATAGAAAACTAGAATTAAATGTGTGAAAATTTCTGCAGGTAGAGAACACAAAGCTCACATAATGATGTGTACAGGGGAGTTGGGTAAATAAAGGAGTGTTTCCCATAATCACTAATAATTGCATTTAAAAAAGCAAAATTATCTCTGAAGATTTTGGAAAATTACATTTAAATTTCTGTTTAATATTTAGTTAGGCATATCTTAACGAACTATAGACTTTTTTAATCAGTATATTTTTCAGTTAATTATTAATCACTAATAAACCATCAAACTGATTTCTTTTTACACAGCATGTTCAAAAAGCTCTTGACACATCTGTAGATTTGCACTAATTCCTCCAAAATTAATGAGCTACGAAAGCTTGTCTAAACTTGTCATTAATAATAAAATCAAAAAATACCCCCTCAAGCAGCTGCTTGCCATAGAGGTCTGACAGGAACCTGTCAGTTTATATGCCATAGTAGAAGGTCTGAGAGGATGGCAGGCCCTCAGCAGAAAAATGACACAAACAGTCATGCTTTACCCGGGGCTCAAACCCAGGTCCCTTAGATCAGTAGCCAAGCGTGCTAACCACTCGGCCATGGGACGACTATTACATGTTAAAAACAAAGGTCATATCATTTCTGTTTGATGGTGGCGCATAAAGTTTGGTCTGCGAAATATGTGTTGTTGCTATGGAACCCACTAAAGATGGGGAAAGATATACATTTTCAGAAGGATGCAGCTTGGGGACAACGCAAAAAAAAATCATACCAATTTATCACAAGTATATGGGGATCGTGCCTGTTCATGTGGCACTATCATGGGATGAATACACAAATTCAGAGGACAGCAGAGCTTCAAAGACCTCCCCCCTTGTTGCAGGAAGACGAAAGGAAGTCATGAAAAAGAGAACCATTGCTGCTATTTAGAAATTTGTTAAGGAAAATCCACTAATAAGTTTCGACATCAGTGGCATTGATTGGCAGTGTGGCAACAGTTATTCATCAACATTTAAAGTTCCGAAAGATCTGTGCCAAATGGATATCCCACAAACTGACAGAATAGCAAAAAAAGGCCTAATCAGCTCATGCAAGGAGATGCTAGCAATGTTTGAACCTAGTGGACCCAAAGTGTTAACAGACATTGTCACAGGTGATGAGATATGGTTTTACTATTATACAACTCCCAGAAAGATCAACAATTATGTTTGGGTTGGAGAAGATGAACAGCAACCCCAAAATCTGCCAACAAGACTTTAGCTCAAGGAAGAGGAGGTCCACAATTTTTTTAAATTCCCAAGAAGAGGTAGCCATGGGCATCTTACCTGAAAAAACAATTATAAATGGCCAATACTACACTAACATTGTTTTCCCCAAAATGGTTAAGGAGATGAATGAGAAGCATCCAACAACAAGGATTTCAAGGGTTCCTCTTATTCGTGACAATGTGCCAGTGCTCACAAAACCCGGAAAGTTACAGTCTATCGGGAGCAGAGAAAAAAAATTAAACAGCTACTCCACCCTGTATATTCACCCAATCTTGCACCCTGTGATTTTTGGTTGTTTCCAAAAATTAAAAAGGAATTTGCTGAGAAGCCTTTTTTAAGGGCACAAGACCTTGCAAAATGGGTTCAGAGTCAGACAGGAGTACCCAACAGGAGTACAATCAAGGGTTCCAGAATTAGCATAGACATCTGCAACTTTGTGTGGATGCTGGAGGAGAGTACTTTGAAGGAGAGTAAAAGTTTTGTTAAGGTAAGTGCAATGATTTTTGTCCTGCATTTGTATACCAAGAACTCTTTGAATGCTCCTTGCACTCTCAAACATACATTAGACCTCAAGCATTTGCAAACTCTCTCAATGGTTATTAAGTAGCAATGTGTATATGGTAGCTAGGTAGTGTCACTGGAAGGTGAGCTATGCACCAATCCTGTGTTAATGCACAGAAACCAGTCAAGCCTAGCAACTGAAGTCTGACTCTGCCTTCTTGTTGTGCATACCATTGTGGTGCATCTTGTGGTGCAGACCTTTCAAAAGAGATACTCTCTTTTGGAACGGAACAGAAGAGGAAGGCTGCCAAGTCAGTGTAGCCTACTGATCTGGACTACTTATGACTAGTTTGATTTTTTTTTTCTACCCTGCTAAGGAGTAGTCAATCACACAGGGTCCTGGTGCCGACCATATATACCTAACAAAATTAGACAATGGTTCTGAGCTTGATTATGGATCCCGAATTTATTGTACTCATGGACTTCTATTGAGGGAGAATCTTCCACTGTGTTTTCTGTTTGTGGGTTGACAGCCCCAAGTGAATAGATTCAAAGTCTGCATTTTATCAGCTGGTGGATAATCCTGATCACAGGTACCTGAAATTAAATTGAAATCTTTAATTCTCTATGACACTGTTAAATGTTTTTAAGCACTTCAACCAATGTTCTATGGTAAAGTAAGGCATGAAATGTGAGTCGTGGAGCAAAATGTTTTTTAAGCACTCTATGCTACCAAAAGTATAATTGGTTATTTCCCTCACTAAAGCAAATAAATTAGCAGCATCCCTCATCATTTTCTCAAACACTACTGAAGCATCACTTGCCAGCAAGAATGTTGAAGATCATTAAACTTGTCATTAGAAAGCATCCCAGAAGTTCCTGTTACTACCCATCCTCTGCAGTACAGTACGTACATAAATTTCTCCTTAATAACTTTTGGTATTTGATAGCAGAGAACATTGGTTGAGGCCCTTAAAAACATTTAACAGTATCATAGAGAATTAAAAACTTCAATTTAATTTTAATTACTGCACTGTAAACCTCCACTGTAATTTTTGTTACAGGTACCTGAACTTTCTTCTATGGGCATCATCAAACCTGCATTGGAGGAAGTCTTTCAGTATGGCTTTAGCCTTTAGTAGCTGGGAAACAGGTCATTTCTCCATGCCTGTGATTAGGGGTTTGTTTGATATGAATAATTATTATTGATCTGAATAAACACAGTTCTTTAAACATCCCACTAACCATTCTCTCTCCACAGGTAGTTGGAATATGAGGACTCTGCACGAGCTTTTTCTCTTGATGTCCTCACACAAGAATTCTACTGTTATAACTTAGATATTCTCAGTTTGCAGGAGACCAGATGGATAGAGAAGTCAGTTACTTAAATATAATCTTAAATTCCTCTTTTCAGGGAGGGAAGATAAGAAGCATTTCCAAAAGGCATAGGTTTGCTTCTCAGCAGATTGACTAGTGATGCTCTTCTAGGATATGAGTACATTATTGGAAGGTTTCTTACAACAAAATTTCAGACAAGCATTAAAGATTGAATATTATCTGCTGTTATACCCCCATTGAGGATGTCGATGACGATGAGAAGGATAGGTTTTACGAGCAACTTCAGGACATTTTGAATTCTGTCAAGAAAGGAGATATTACCCTTGTTCTTGGTGACTTCAATGCCAAAGTTGGTACTGACTCTGACCTTTGGGGAGGAGTAATAGGCCCTTTTGGTATTGGTAGCTGCAATGGGCAACGTCTCCTACATGTAAGTAAACTTAATGGTTTAAGAATAACTAATACTTATTATAAACACCGTGATATACGTAAGTACATATGGGTTTCATCAGATGAGCTGCAAAAGAATATGATTGGTTATATATTAACTAACAGCAAATGGGTTAGTTCTGTTAGGAATACCAGATCATATAGGGGAGCTGAAACTGGGTCTAACCATTACCTTGCTAAAAGTGTCTTGCAACTTAAACTTCCGAAGTGTTTTATTAAGGTTAAAAAGTTACCTTTATATAAAAACTTTGAAAGACCCAATTATAGCTAAAGCTTACCATGATAGGTTACTTACTCAATATGACAGTAAAGGTTTGCTTACTACCAAAGTTGAGGGAGAATGGGACCATTTTAAACAAGTTTTACTTGAAACTAACAATACTCTTTTGGGTAAAAATGGTGCAGAGGAGGCAAAATTATTTGGGTGATAAGGCCAAGGATTTTATTTTGAAAAGAAAGAAATGTTCTTAATCAACACCCTACTAGTCCTTACAGAAAGCATTACAAAAAGCTTAATAAATGTGTAAGGAATCAGTCAGCAGTTGAAAAGAATCTTTGGCTTGAAGGCTTGGCCGACAAAGCTGAGGGAGCAGCTAGGCAGCATAATAGTAGAGAGTTGCACCTGATAGTCAATGTTTTGTGTGGGAAGAAATGGACAGATACACAGGGGTTGAAGGATAGACAAGGTAAGGTTATTGAAGATGGGAATTCTGTCATGGCTAGGTGGGCTGAGCATTTCAGTGATGTTCTAAACAATGTTGTTACTTCTAGTCCCATTGTTTGTAATGATGATAGATGCATTGGCAGCTTTAATGTTGGCCCTATAACACAATCTGAAGTTAGTTTGGGTATTTTTAAACTTAAACTACATAAATTCCCAGTGGTAAATGAAATTATTGCAGAAATGCTTAGAGCTGTGAATGTTTCGGTTACCACTTGGATGACTGAAATTTTGAATATCTTTTATGATAAAGGCATGGTTCCTAAGGATTTTACCAGAGCTATTATTATCCCTATTTTTAAAAAAGGGTATCACAGTTCTTATGATAACTATAGGGGTATCAGCCTACTTTCTGTTCCAGATAAAGTTCTTTGCATGATTGTGCTTAATAGAATTAAGGTTCTGGTTGACAGAAAATTGCATGATGAGCAATGTGGATTCAGATGTGGTAGGGGAAGTGCAGATCAGATTTTTTTACTTAAGCAGATTTTTGATAAATATTTAGAGTTTCAGAAACCTGTGGTTACTAGCTTAGTAGATCTCAAAAAGGCTTTTGACTCTGTTGACTGTCATAATTTGTGGTAGATCATGAGATCTTATAGCATACCAGAAAAGTTGGTTAACATAATGAAAACTTTCTATAATAGCACCGAGTTGTGTGTGAGAGCTAGTAGAAATTGGTTTAGCATTGCTTCCGGTGTTCGACAAGGGTGCATTTTGTCTCCTTTTCTGTTTAGTTTGGTTACAGATTATGTTATGTGAAATTCACTGCAATGGAAAGATTTGGGCTTAAATGGTAAAATTTCTGATTTAGATTATGTTGATGATTTGGCCCTTTTGGCAAATGATGTTGATGAGACTGGTGCTAAAATAGGTTTCGTAATAAACAGAGAGAAAACTAAAGTGATGAAAATTGGTTAGACAGGTTATGTTTCAGTTAATCTAAATGGTTGCTGGTTCTTGAGTGTCTCAGTTTAATTATCTTGGGAGCTATATAATAGATACTGTGATGTGTGGCATGAGATAAACAGACAAATAGGGATTGCTGATGATGGACTTTTAAGAATCTGTGGAGAGTGTGGAGAAATAGGCATATGCACCTAAAGACTAAAATTAGACTGTATAATATTTTTGTTCTTTCTAGAGTTAGTTATGGTAGTGAAACTTGGATGCTTTGTAAACAAGATAACAGGAAATTTGCTGATTTTGATTCTAAATGCTTATGCAGTATCTTAGGCATTAGGGGGTTCAACTTTGCTAGTAATGAAGAGGTTAGGCAAAGGAGTCTGCAACCTCCTCTGAGTAGTATATTGTGCAGAGAGAGACTGCAATGGTTTGGCCATGTTGCCCATATGGATAATTATAGATTAGTGAATAGGGTTATGAACAGAGTGCCTAAAGGCCTCAGAAAGAGGGGGAGACCTAGGATGCAGTGGGCAGACAATGTCAAACAGGACCTGGTTAGAATTGATGTGCGTGGCGAGACACAGCAGGTATAGCTCAGGACAGATATGCTTGGAGAACTAAATTGCGCAGTCTGGTTGGACCTCCGTAGCCCATGGCTGCTTGATGATAATAAAGCTCTCAAGGAATGGGTTGGGTTGTTTTACCTCTGAGTGGCACTTTTTTGCACACAATGGGCTAAATGGCCAGGTCACAAGGAACCCGAAGGCTCAAAGAAGGTTGGGGGAGGGAACCCACTGGAACAGCTGTTAGGAGGCAGATGGTAGCCTCCCGTCAAGGCCATCCAGTGTGTTCTTTAAAGTGCACAGAATATGGCTCTCCCACACACGGGGCCATGGATTAACGTCCCATCTGACGGATGGTGGCCTTTCTAAGCCCATCGTTCACACCATGGGCAGGGTGGGGAGTTTTGCGGAGATAAATCTCAACACTAACCCAGCTGGGACTCGAACCTGGGAACTGCAGATTACGAGCCTGGCGTGCTACCGACAGAGCCACCCCCGCCCCTCAAGGAATGGGATAAGATCACCTAATGTGTGCAAAGATCAGTGATATAGTGAAAAGCAAAGAAAGCTCACCAAGCTGACCAACAAAAACATCATATGCAAAAAGGACTGGTATCTCTGATGCAAAAATGTCACAGCGGAAAGCAGCGACGGAGTGCACCAGCCTCACTGAATAAACAAGACAGCATCTATGGTGAGAACTTACTTGTTTTTAATCTAATATGTGTGCAATTAAAAACTAAGAAGTTGCAATGGAAAGCTTGGAACTTTTGCTGGAAGGCAAGATTATTATCTAATAGCCATCATTGCAAGCAACCATTATTTGAGAGCAACTAGTTTATTTTTAAAAGTATTTATACAGTGAAAATTGTGAAATAAACTGTTAATTTAACATAAATTTTACATTTATAAAATATTTTTCAAATTTCCCTATTAAATACTACATAATGTATTAACATATATTACACTACTAATAAATTGAAGCACTAGTTTGCCAAGCTAGTTAAGCTACAAGTGGATGAAAAACCTTGCTTCAATGCTACTGCACTGGTCATTGTATCGTGTTGGGTTGGGTTGTTTTATCTCTGAGCGGCACTTTTTTTGCACACCATGGGCTAAATGGCCAGCTCACAAGGACCCCGAAGGCTCAGAGAAGGTTGGGGGAGGGGACCCACTGGAACAGCTGTTGGGAGACAAATGGTAGCCTCCCGTCAAGGCCATCCAGCATTTTCTTTAACGTGCACAGGGTATGGCTCTCCCGCACACTGGGCCACGGCTTTATGTCCTATCCGACAGACGGCGGCCTTTCCAAGTCCATCGGTGTCCCCTTCTGACCGTGGGCAGGGCGGGGAATTTTGTGGAGATAAATCATCATATAGGGAAGTCCAAATTTCGATATTCAACAAGCAGAATTTTTTCTCGTGGAGGCTACATACCTTGCTGCTTTCTAGCACTGCATTATGTTTCCCACCTTTTTAACTAACTGCTAGAAGCTACTGGAGGCAGATTATTCACTCTGTGACTACTTGTCACAACTATCGGCAATGTTGATGAAGATGCAAGGAGCAGCAGTGGTTCATCAAAAGGTTAGTGTAATAATTTTGGTTCTTTTTTAGAAAAATGAAGAGAAATCCCACATTTTCCTTTACTCCCCTATATCTAGCTTTCACTCATTCCAAATTATAAACTTCTTATGTAGTATTGCTCTGCCGACAATGCAATTGTGCTCTTTCACATTCAGATACCGTCTAAGCATACATTTCTTTGGTGCAAATTTGCTAAGAGATTTATAACTTCTTGACTAAATTTTACTGTTCTCATCATTACCTTAATAACTAGAAATAATTTCATTACTACTACAGATATAACAGAAAACATACAAAAGAATCCTGCTTTCAAAAACAGATAGCATTCATCTTGAGCAGTTGTGACCCTGAGAAAACTTGTCTGGTATGTACTAACCTCTTCTATTTCTTGAAATTGTCTCCAAAGTTGAGAGGACATTTTATGGTAAAGGCTTTAGATACCTTCTGTTGCAAATGACAGTATATGGAGCAGAGTGATTGATAAAATGGAAGTGATTCACTTCCATTTTACCTATCACTCTCCACCATTACAATCATTTGTAAGTCATCTCTGTAACATAGCGAAACAAAGTACTACCCAAGTTAATGCTAGGCTATCTGGAACATATAATGAATGGCAACTGCAGCTACTCCTTTTAGAGCAATTGCAATTTGCATGATTATGGTTACATCTGTTAAACATGCACATATTTCCTTCTTCTACATTAAAAAATTTACATATACACCATATTCCTTATATATTTTCCAAGAACAGCATTATCCTATAATTTTGAAAACTAGTTGTATACTAAAGTATATTATTCTAATCTAATTATGAATAATGTGGTTATTCATGAAAAAAATGTATCTAAAAGAATGATGTGCTAATCTGTTTTTCCTGAGCTCAAAACTCAAACCAAATATTGTTACTATATTTAGGTTGAAATTATTAAAAATCTCTAAAATATGTCAAATTAATCAGGCAAAAACAGAGTGTTTGAAGTACTGTCATTTCATTCCATCAACTATTTAATAGTTATACATAAAATAGCAACATGCATAGTTTTAAAAGCAGTGGCAAAATATTTTTTAGCATTAATATATAAACATATAATTTTCAAATATAAATTAAGATTGTATGCATAAATGCTAAATTTTAGAGCTTTCATTATAATACAATTGCATAAGAATCATTACATACATAAAATATTTTATATTAATCCTTGTCAGATTTCTCATTATGCAATTGTGTCCACAATAATTTTTCACATTTTTCAGCAGAAAAGTTACTGGAATTTAGAACTTTATCCTGCAGTCACTAATAGATTATATAGATCATGTTACATCTCAAATGAAAGAGCATTTCATTCTGAATAACAAAATAACAAATTCAAATTGAAATGAAGACTATTTAAGCCTAAATTTAAAAAACAGTAAAGCCTCTTGGGATACTTTAAGGGTTAAAACACTACAAGAATCTTGCTAATAATACCTGTTGTAACTGCAATTTCAGCATGTTGATTTCTCTAGCTAATGTCTCTGCTTGAACTGTAGCTTCATCTTGAACTGCATGCCTCATCTGTAAAGTAGAAGCCAGCCTGTCTGAAAGCTGGCTAATAATTCTATCTCTATCATATAAAGCCTCTTGAAATTTTTGTATCTGCATGAAAAATTTTTGGTCATGTCATTAATTATACATATTAAGGTTTACATATGAATTATTCAAGCAATGGAAGACATCTTAATGTTAATTATGGAAGACATCTTAATGTAAGCAGTTTAACTATTTGTATATATACATTAAACTTAATTAAGCTAAAATTAACTTCTTAATAAATGCTTTTTCCTTAAAATTCCAAAAACCAGGAGATCTTTAACAGATTTTGCAATGGAAAAAAAAAGTTACACATATTTCATATTTCTTATATTAATACAAAGAGTATTATAAAATAAAATAAAATATATAAATGAAAACAACAGCATAAAAGTATTCCTTTTATCACAACAGAGGCAAAGCATACAAGTATGTCACTATATCTTTTCGATTATACTGATGAAACAGTACATCAGCATGGCCCTAATTGAGCAAAACATTGTATAAAAAGAATATAGAAGAAATATCTTAAAAGCAGGATTCAAACAAGTATCTAAAAGAAATGGTGACATTTCTTTCTTCTGTGGTCCATAGACTAAAATCAATTTCTTAGCACGGATTCCACGTCTTGGAGATTTAGCCAAGGAAGGGCTAGAGTTACAACCGCTGTACAAGACCGATATCTGCGATTAACAGCACGAAGGAGCAGGACATCTACTCCCTCTCAGCTACGATCCTCTCTTGCAGCAGCCACTGGGAGGGTTGTATCAGCTTCTACTGTGCATAGCAGGCTTAATGAGGGAGGTCTGTATGCTAGAAGGCCAGTAATTTGTATACCCCTCACATCATGTCACAGGAAAAAGTGGTTGAATTGGACACTCATGCATATTAACTGGCAGAAGAGCAATTGAGGTTCATACTCTTTACAGATGAGTCCAGATATCTCTTGCAGAGTGATTCTGACATTGTTTGATATGGAGAGAATGAGTACCTGCTATCATCCCAGTAACATCAGTAAAAGAGATAATTACGGCAGAGGTAGCATGTGTGTTTGGGGTGGCATTTCCTTACGTGGACATACAGACCTTTATGTGTTGATGAAAAGGAACCTCAATGCTCAAAGGTATAAAGATGACATCCTGACCCTTATGTACATCCTTATGCTGGTGCAATAGGTGAAATATTCATCTTACAAGAGGATAATGCTCGTCCACACAGAGCTCGACTAGTGGAACAATACCTTCAAGAGGAGACCATTATGCACTTGGGAGTGGCCAGCTCAATCTCTTGACCTTAATCCGATTGAGAATGTGTGGGATCTCTAGGGAGACATATTGCTGCCCTCAACCCGCCAACTGAAATAAAGGGGAAGCTTATTACTGCTTTAAGGGAACAATGGTCATTACTCCCTACTGAGCTGATTCACAACATCATAAACAGCATGGAACATTGCTGTCATGCCTGCATTGCTGTACAGGATGACCACACTCCTTATTAAAAAACTTTGCCCAATGCATTTTGACACCTCATTTTTGGACAAGTTGCTGTGTTATTTTTTCACAAAAAATGTTTCTAGTGTAAAATATTTTATGCCATTCTGAAACTAGCATTGTAATTCATGTTTCCATCAAATTTCATTAAAATCATTCATATAGTTTTTTGTTTATCATAATTTTTCTGAGTTATCCTTATTTTATGGAAACCAGTGTAGAATGCTAATCTATGGTTATACCATTCGAGATAACTGAAATCCATTGTGGAAAAAAATATGATGCCAAATGCTACCCAGAATATTAGGTAATTCTTAAAATATTTCCATTTTGCTCTCCTTTAGTAGAATAAAAAATAAATAAATACTCCCTCAAGCAGCTGCTTGCCACAGAGGTCAACAGGAGCCTGTCAGTTTATATGCCATAGTAGAAGGAAACATTATAACAAATACATTAATCAGATAGCAATCGAAGAGAATTCACCATTACTTTATATGACCTTTTTTCTCATCTTTGTGGAAGATGGTCGATTTCTCGGGTGTACAACTCTAATGGTTATTGCTGAAAACCTTAACAAGGGCACATTTGACCTCAATATCATTCCACAATAATTGTTCACTGAGATGGTTTTGTAAGGAGTGGAATTGGTGAAAATCAGAAATAGGGTGATCAGAATCTGGCGAATAGGACAGATGCAGAACAGTTCATCCAAGCTCCAAAATTTTCCTCTGAATGATTTGTGCCATCTGTGATCTAGTGTTGTCATAAAGGAGGATCACTTCCTTTCTGTTAACAACTGTAGGATGTTTTTTGATAAGTTCTCATTTATCCATTGCAGCTGTTGTGGGTACACTTCTGCAGTGGCTCTTTGATTATCTTTAAGCAGCTCAAAGCATATGACACATCGATGACTCCACCAAATGCACAACATAATTGTCTTTGGATGAAGGCCAGCTTTAGACTGTTCATCCTTATTTACTCATTATCTCTCACAGTTAACGTTAATGGGACATAACACATTTTTCCATCTTCAGTCACAATATCATCAAGAAATGGCTCATTGGCTTGTTAAGAGAACAGTGAAATGGCAATGGAGATCAATCATTTCAAAGCCTTGTTCTTATCTGATAATGCATGTGCAATTCATGCTCTTAGTTTACTGCCTTTTTTGATATCATGATAAAAGACAGTAAGGAAGTTCCAAATTATTTTGCCAATTCATAAGTGGATTTACATGGATTTGCCTCATCCAATGCACCATTATAAGGCTTTGAAAGATGACCAACACATGGCTCCTGGAGTGACAAATTCCCTGACCAGAACTTTGCAAACCAATTCCTATACTTATGTTTAGTTGTGCTATGGTCTACGACTGATAGTATTCAACTCTGCAGTAAAGATGGAACATTGCAGTGGGATTTGAACCCACTGCACTCCAAAGTCTGCTATGATGATATCACAGCAGATCATGGCTGACCAATTCTGAGCTACCTAAAAATAAATTTGGAAAAGTTATGTATTCTTCATTTTCAATAAAACATTGGCATCACTGTCTAAATCTGAAACTGAAACTAGACACACAATCTTGTTTCTTTTTGCTTGGGAAAAATTGGTGATGAACAGATGATTGTCAGACATTTTTTCTACTTCCCTCAGCCGTGCTCAAACTTTCATTATATAGCTTCTCCTTTGGTTAAACAAACGAATTAATAAAAACTAGAAAAATGCATATTGCCTCTGGCACACATGGGAATCTCGTTTTCAGAGAGAATGTAGTTTTTCATTTACCTTGTTTTTCACTCCTTAAAAACTTTATATGCAATAGTGGATGATTTGGAAAATGCAAACAGTATTTTATTAGTACTTTTACAACACGAAAAGTATTTGTCTTTTATTCCTTAAATAAAAAAGTTGCTTTCTCACATCCCTCTGAGAAAAGGTGGTAGAATGTTACTGTCAGTGGAATATATCTTGGCATCCTAACACTGAAATTTCAAATTTCTACCATAAACAGATTACTTGCAACCTTTATTAAAAGTTTTGCTCCTTTCATATTTAATGACTTGTAACATGTAAATTATTTTATTTTATATAAAATATGTAAATTCAAACTACCTAAGGATTCAAAAAATGCCAATTATATTCCATTTGTATCAGTCACACTAAAAAAGATTTTCCTGAAGAGCAATCTTAAAAGAAGAAAAATTGTGTTTCCCACTCATCCTGGAGTGTAAGTGGTCAACTCACTGTTGCCAATAGAAACTTCATGCCTTCACATTCCACCACCAAAATTTTAAGTTTCTGGCATAAACACATTGTTCGCAATTTTTTTTATAAAAGAAGTGGGGCTTCCTAACATAAAAAGACAGAGTAACTTAGAAGCTGTTACTAAAGCTTGTCCTGGTTTTTCATACAACACACAAACATTTACACAAAGACATGCCCACTGGCTTAGTAGTAAGAGGCACTAACCACAAAACCAGTATATTCAATACAAAATTTTTAAATTTTTAACTTTTTCCACCATTCAAAAGTGCAATTATAGCTTTTGGGAGATTCAAAAAGTGTGAATCATAACATTTCATCAATACCTATACGAAAAAGAATTTTTAATATATCTCTAAACACAAAAAAAACTTGGATGTATAAGACAGACAGACAAACAGATGACAAAGTAAAAACATAATCTTGTTTTTCTGAAAATTAGGTAAAAAGTGTATTTTACAAAAGATTGGTTGGTTGGGGTTTTATGACACATGGACGACTAGGCCATAATGTGCCAATTTCACAAAAGAGGCAACAGAAGGTATTATTAACTACAGAGTGCACTTTTATTATCTAACACTAATAATATTAAGCAATACTCTTAGGTCATTTCAGGGTTAACACCACACAAAAGACATGCTACCATAGGAAATTCTAAATTTAAACATCAAGATGGTTAATAACACAAAATTTTATGCTAAATTATATACTATAATGTAATAACTTCTAAATATATATCTATTCAATTGCAATAATCCTAAAAAAAACTCATAAAATCTGTTTATTTAGCTTGTGTGGGAGCTTCATATTTTGTCCCATACATCATAGATGCAAAAACATTAGTTTTCTTTTGACGTTAAAAATACATACATTCCTAATAAAATGGGTGGAGTGATTCTCTTCAAAGTAACAGTAGATTTTACAGGTTTTAAAGCACAATCAAATATATTCTGAACAAAATTTTTAAAAAATTATTTCAAATTAACTACTTTAGAAGGCTAGTTAATATCTTTAAAAGAATTTATAATACTACACAAATCAGGTTTTCCTGTACTTACAATAGGTACTTCATATATAAATGAAATTATTAGATCTTGGAAATCCATAACACATTGATCTTCAAGTTCACTTTTCAATTATTTCTTTGGAGTTTAATGGTCAATTACTAACCAAATATAATCTTTTTTTGTTTCCTTTATCTAAAAAAGCCTGTCAAATCCAGTTTTACCTTTTATTCTTTTCCCATCACAAATCCTTGATTATGGAAGCATTTATACATTAAAATTAATTTATAAATGATTTTCAATAAAAACAATTTCTAGACCACATAGTAGCATTTTACAATAAATTGTGCTTCGGTAATTTTATTTAAGTACCTTAATTTCAATTTCCAAATACAATTTGATCAGGAACAGAAATTTTTTAAAAAGTGGCTTATAAACATACCTTTTGTTTATACTCTTCTGCCAAAAGTTCAAATTTATCTTCTGCTAATCTTTTGCATTCATCTATATTTCCAGTAAAACAACTTATACTCACATTTTCCTAATTAAACAGAGAATGGGATATGGACATTAAATTCTTCTCAAATTCAAATATTATGTGTATATTAAAAAGCTAGTTATAATAGAATATCACAATTTTTAAAAATTAAACTCTTACTTAATAATTACAGATAGACAAAATAAAATCAGAAATAATCCCTAATATTCAGTTTCTTTATACAGTGATGAGAATTTAACAGATGCCTATTGTTTATTGCAAAATTCTGCCCAATATGAAGGTGATAGTTACACTAATTTGCACTCACATGCATATATACAAAATACACTGCTCAACACAGAAAATGCCACACCAGGAAGTATTTGTCGGAGCACCATGCAAATAGGGCGGTATGTGTCAACAGTTTGGTTGTGGAAATGAGTGCAGTTGAGGCCAATCACGTGTTAGGTGAGGGAGTTAATAGGGCAAAATGACTCAACAGAGCTAAGTTTGGTCATCCTCACTTGGGCATATGGACCACTGCATTGGAGTGATCTCAGTGGCAAAAGCACATGTAAGGAGTGAGAATGCATGGGCATGTCATCAGGGATCCTACCATCACACAGATACCTTTACCAGACACCTTTATCAGAGGCTTCATCATAGGGCTATGTACGGCTGGTTGGTCCCTGCATCACAGCAGAAATGCATCAGATGTAACAACTGTTTGCCATAGATGCAAATATAGCATATAGATGCAACAACTGTTGGCCAAATTTGGTGACAGTGGTTGGATGAAGGTAATGTACATCGCTGTAGTAGGACTGGTGCACGTAGGCAGACATCTGAATGCTCCAACTGCCACATTCGAGAGCAAGCCATAGCAGCCCCACAATCCACAGTGGACAACATTCAATGCAGCGTACAGGCAGCTACAGACATCCCCGTGTTAAAACAGACTATGAATCTGAATCGCAGATTGGCTGAGGCAGGTTTGTGCTCTCGCCAGCCATTGCGACAAATGCCATCCATCACAGTACATCGTTGCACAAGGGTGTAGCGGTGCAGTGTCAGACATGTGTAGCAGGATGAATGGAATCATGCCATATCCAGCGACAAGTCTCACTTCTGTCTCAGTGCCGCCAATCGCCAATAAAGAGTCTGGAGATGTGGTCACCGGGCTGATCTTGCTGTCTCCCACGAACGTCATAAAGCTCCTCAGCCTGGTGTCATGGTTTGAGATGCTAACAGCTTCAACAGTCATTCACCACTCATATGCATAGTTGATACAATGACAGCACAACAATCTGTCGATGACGTGCCACAGCCTATTTTGTTGCTGTATCTCCGTGGTATGCCTGATGCCCATTTTCAACATGATAATGTCCGTCCACATACTGCCAACATCAGTAGACAGTGCCTACAAGAATGCCCAGGTGCTGCCTTGGCCAGCACAATCCCTAGACTTCTTCCAAATAGAGAATGTGTGGGATGTCATTGGCAGGTGACTTCATGCCCCTGCAAGACCCCCTCGCAATTTCCATGAATTATGGACACAGGTCAATGATACATGGTCTGTGATATCTCAGCACACGATCCCACACCATTGATTAGCTGGATTGTATAACCCAACATGGTAGTCATATGACCTACTGACTTAGGTCACGTTATACTGTTTCTTCATCCATTGCATTCATGTAATCCCTCAGAAATTAAATCACTTCTTTCCCATCTACTTGTCTACATGTGTGGTAAGTTTCATCTCATTTTGTGCATTCCTTCATGGTGTGGTATTTTCTATGTTGAGCAGTGTATTAAATAACCACATGCTACAGAGAGCAAACCAAATGCAATTTCATTCTCCAAACAATAATCTTCAGCAAACATTTCCTATACAAAACCACTGGAACCAATTATTTTAAGATAACATTTGACATTGACTGTTCACTTAATTTTCCAATTCCTCTTCCTCACACATTTAACAATACTAATCAGAACCCTATTTCCTAATCTATCAACCTGTATGTGGGCAACGTGGTTAAACCAATGCAACCTCTGTCTAGGCAAGTACTACTCAAAGGTGGCTCATGGCACCTACATCAAATTGCATCAAGGTGAAATTAAAACACCTAACAACGATACATCATCAGCATCTGAAGTCAATAAATAAAGCCTTGATTCATCACTTGGATTCTTTGTAGAATACAAGTGAAGGTAATGTTCAAGAAAAGAATCCCCACAACAAACATTAGGAATCAATTATAAGGGCTGTACTGAAAGTACTGAATGTAGGACTGAAATATATATATAACAATAACTGTGTGCTTATGTCATTTGTAAGATATGTAAATTGCACCTTCTTATGTCTTTCATATCATCTTTCAACAGATCAGTGCTGATGAACCATGGACATGAAGCTAAACCAAAGAGCTGTTATTGAGTTACAGACAAAGGAGGGCTTACAACACTTCTGACATTCATGCCATGCTAACCAAGATGTATGAGAAAACAATCGATGCCAGCAATGTGTGAAAGTGAATAAATTTACCAAAGAAGCAACCATCAAGGACAAACCATGATGTGGAAGGCCATCAACTGCACCCACTGATAAGCGACAATAGATGGATGACTTGATTTGCACAGACAAGCATATAGACATTCAGGTGATTGCTGATTTCACTTTCATTGCAATCACAATGCCATGGAAACAATAATCAGAGACTAGGCTATCAGAAAGTGTGTCCCAAATGAATTACTTCGTCAGCTGAAATCTGATTTGAAATCCAAGAGGGTGGAGGTATGCACTGAGCTGCAGGCAATGTTTGAAGACCAAGAAAGCATCTTGTTTTCAAATGTTGTGACAAGTAATGAGTTGTTGGCACATTTGTATGATTCAGAGACTTAATTGGAGCAATGGCAGCACAGCACCTCACCCAGGCCTAAGAAGTTCAAAACTCAATGATCAGCACAGAATGTTATGGTCATAGTCTTCTGGGATGACAAAGGTGTTATCCTCATGGATTTCCTGGAGCATGGTACAACACTGGTATATATTGCTGTGGAGAGCCATTAGAAAGAAGCTGCTGCAAAAAGTTCTCAAATTCAACTAGCTACACCATGACAATGCCCACCCTCACACATCTTTTGGCACAAATTGGGCAATTGCAAAGATGGACATGTCTGTGATGCCATATCCCCCATACAGCCCAGATATGGCACCATCAGACTTTCACTAATTTGGCTAAATGAAAAACAATGTCCAGAGATATAAATTTGATGGCATGAAGGACATCAAATTCTCCTTGAAGACATAGATCAGACACTGCTCACAGCAATTTTTCCAAACAGGATTCAAGTTTTGGGTCAGTGGTGCCACAAATTACTTTGAAGATAGTTCGTACAGAGCAACAATGGATATACTGTATTTCTTCAATTCTAAGACACCATTGATTGTAAGATGCACCTTAATTTCAGTACCACCAACAGAAAAAAAAAAACTTTGATTCTAAGAAGAAAAAAAATTAAAGGCTAAAATATATCTAACAAATATTTTTATTATAAAAGAATTCAATTTACTAACAACAATAGTACCTATTTATCAGTAGGTATGTTATTCATCACTTCCTTCTGAATCAATATCAGAGCCAGATTCTTTCTGAGCTGTTGATATCTGCATCTGAATCAATATCAGAGTCTACTTCACATTCAGAGTCTGATTCTTCTGAGCCGTCTTTATCTTTATTATCCCATGACATATCATCTTCTGAGCCATCGAGAGCATTGGTGATGCAACATTTTTTAAATGAGTACTGCACTATTTTTTCAGGGAATAACTTCCAAGCTGTTGATAACCATTCCGTCAATTTTGATGCCGGTGCTTTCTTAATTTTTCTGGAAGGTGTCAGCGGAAGGTTATCAGTCAACAGCCAGGTTCCAAGCTCACTATAATTCACTCATAGAGCTCCACTATAATGAAATAATGGTGGCTTCACATTTGGAATGTGCAGGAACTTTTGGAAAAAAAAACGCGATTCTAAGACACACCCCATTTTTAGAGATGTTTATATGGGAAAAAGAGTGTGTTAGAATCGAAGAAATACATGTGTAACTAAAATTCTACAATAAATTTAATTCTCACAAAAATCACTGTTAATCAAAGTTGTTCTCAGATAATCTTTGCAAGATACTTCAAGTTTAACATTTTTACACTATGGTAAAATTATCGAGTTTTTTTTTGGTGCTGGTTCTTATGCTAATTGATCTTATTTTAGCAAAGTCTCCCCAGTGATTGCTGTCCTGCTTTTGTATAGTGGCTGGCCCACTCCTCTTGGAGTATATTATAGTCAGGCATCTGGTGTTCCTTTGTGCACACATTACCATTTCTGAAGTGGTGGTCTTGTTCACTTGGATGGCATTTCTTCCCGTAGAGGTACCAGTCCATCTTTGCTTAAATACACATTTTATTGACTTATTGAGACTTTCTTGAATAGAGAACATTTAACAGAGCACATTTTAACTGATAAGTTGATAGCATTCTCTGAGAACATACTTCAGCTTCACTGCTTCTCACTTTACTACTTTTAAAACTAATTACTAGTTAAAAGCAAAAGCTAAAACAGGAACTTTCTCAGATGCATTTCCCCTGTCAACTGATGGCATCATCAGCGGTGGCTACAGCTGTTACTGTAGCAGCAATTATAATTATAATTAGCCCTCTGACAATGCTGCAGGGACTCTTCCTTCCAGTGATGTAGTAGTAGATTCCATGCATGTGGAAGAGGGGGGGGGGGTAATTTCTGTATTGCTCAAGTTGTCTTTTTTTTTAGATTTATAAGAATAATTTCAAAGATAATTTAACTGAAACTTAGTGGAGGGAGTATCTATTAACTTCGGCTATACTATATTATGATACTGCTTTTAACTACACACACTGGCAACTGAATTAGAAACCTTTATTCAATACCGAGTTGGACCACCTTTAGCCTGAATTACCGCACACATGCGGTTTGGCATTGATTCCGCAAGGTGTTGGAGTGCCTTAACATCTCCAGCACACCAAGCATTCACTAGATAGCCCTTTAACTGACTGCTCTGATAAAAGAGGACTTTGCTCCCAGATCTATTTTTCTAACATGTCCCATACATTCTTAATGGGGTTCAGATCTGGGCTTTGTGGTGGCCAGGGAAGATGGTGGATGCTCACTGAACAATGCCCACAAAACACATCTTGCATGATGGACAGTAGCATTGTCATCCATGAAACAGATGTCACCTGCTGGATAAAAAATCAACATTGCAGGATGGACTTAGTCGGCAGCAATGTTTAGATAATCCTTGGAGGACACCTGACCTTCCAGCAATATCAGGGGGCCCATTCTGTAACAACAGAACATGCTCCACACTTTAAATTTAAAATAATTTAAAATTCTCTGTCATTGAGCAATAAAATTTTAGAGTCTATCCTTCAAACTATTTGCATGTTGAAAGTTCTTAGGAGAAAACTTTCAGAAGCTTTTCGAAGCAAAGACAGCACTCCGTCTTCAGTGAAGTGATGCTATGTACTGACGTTGGGTCCGTTTAGACAAAGAGCTTCTTTCCACATGTCGTGTAGGGTGATTCCAGTGTCTCGGTTCCAGGTGGGAACGTTGGGTTAGTTGGGTTACCTCTGAGCGGCACTTTTTTGCACACCATGGGCTAAATGGCCAGGTCACATGGACCCCGAAGGCTCAGAGAAGGTTGGGGGAGGGAACCCACTGGAACAGCTGTTGGGAGACAGATGGTAGCCACTTTTAGTACCGCTGTTAAACAAATTGTCAAGGCCATCCAGCGTGTTCTTTAACGTGCACAGGGTATGGCTCTTCCGTGCACGGGGCCATGGCTTAACATCCCATCCGACGGACGGCGGCCTTTCCAAGCCCATCGGTGTCCCCTACTGACCGTGGGCAGGGCGGGGAATTTTGCGGAGATAAATCTCAACGCTGACCCAGCTGGGACTCGAACCTGGGAACTACAGATTATGAGCCTGGCGCGCTACCGACTGAGCCACCCCCGCCACAGGTGGGGACGGATGAGGTCATTATTTCAATAGCCTTGCGGACTATGGTTCCGTAGAAAGTGGATGCACGCGCAAGAAGTGTGGCGTGCTCCCAGTCTATTGTTGCCATGTGTTGCATTGCTAGCTCAGAGGCAGCCATCGTTAGCTTCTTTTGGCTGACATCAAGGCTATTGAAATAATGACCTCGTCCATCCCCACCTGCAACCGAGACACTGGAATCACCCTACACGACATGTGGAAAGATGCTCTTTGTCTAAACGGACCCAACATCAGTACATAGCATCACTTCACTGAAGACGGAGCGCTGTCTTTGCTCCGAAAGGCTTCTGAGAGTTTTCTCCTAAGAACTTTCGACATGCAAATAGTTTGAAGGATAGACTCTAAAATTTTATTGCTCAATGACATAGAATTTTAAATTATTTTAAATTAATTTTTGAGCAAGAAGGTCTTTTTAATTGTATGCTCCACACCATGACACTGCCTCTAGAACCTTGAGTTGTGTTTACAAGGCCTGGGTCCATTGCTTCATGGGCTCCCCCCAAACTCTCTGCCTACCATGGGTACAGAACAAGGTGTACTGCAACTCATCAGACCACATGACTTTTTTCCAGTCTTCCAGTCATGGTATTCCTGACACCGCTGCAGACGAACTTTCCGGTTCTTCGCAGAAATCGGTGGTTTCCATATAGGCAAGCGACTGCTAATACTGATCCTCTTCAATTCCCTGCACATAGTTTGCTGAGATATGGGTCAGGAACAGCCTTCATTGAATGCTTCGGTCAATTTCTGTACACAGAAAGTCCTGTTTCTCTGTACAAGCCTTCTCAGACAACAGCAATCTCATTCCTGACAGATTGTCATAGTGCCACATTTACACCTCTTAGACAAGCAATTTGGGTTATTTTTCCACTGATTAAAAACCCGAATATCTCACCTTTTGAGAAACCAGTAACCTCTGCTGTTTTTAAAATCATCAATCGAGACAGACAGGCACCCACAATAAGTCCTTTATCAAACCCCGAAAGATCCTTTGTTCTTCCCATTGTGATCTACACTACTTACGATTAGTTAGAAGCAGAAGTTTTAAATATTTAATAAATAATATAAATAATAAATAAGTTGCCTAGATCACATGGTGATGAACGTGGCCAGGTATTTTGCACATACGCTGCACAAGTGACATTTATGTACATCTGCATAAAGGTTTGTAATTCAATGGCCATTGTGTGTAGTAATTAATTTTAAAAGTAGTAAAGTGAGAAGCAGTGAAGCTGAAGTATGTTCTCAGAGAATGCTATCAACTTATAACATCAGTTAAGGAAGTCTCAATAAGTCAAAGAAACGTCTGTTTAAGCAAAGATGGACTGGCACCTCCATGGGAAGAAATACCATCTAAGTAAAAAAGACAGGCACTTCAGAAATGGTAAATGTGTGCACAAAGGAAAACCAGATGCCTGACTAATATACCCCAAGAGGAGTGAGTCAGCCATTATACAGAAGCAGGACAGCAATCAATGGTGAGACTGTTAAAATAAGATCAATTAAAATAAGAACCAGCACTAAAAGAAGTAAATGTTTGGTACTTTTACCATATTGTAAAAAATGTTAAACCAAAGTATCTTGTAAAAATTATCTGAGAACTACTTTAATTTTAACAGTGATTTTTGTGAGAATTTATTTGTAATAACAGCACAGCAGGTAGTCGCTGGAAGGAGAGCTATGCACCAATCCCCTGTGATGATGCAAAGAACCGGCCAGGCCTAGCACCTAATGTCCGACCCCGCCTTCTCGTGGTGCGGACCGTTAGTAACTTTCAAAAGAGATACTCTCTTGTGGAAGTGAACAGAAGGGGAGGGCTGCCAGATTAGTGTGGCCTACTGATCTGGACAACTATGGCTACTTTTCTTTTTTTCTACCCTGCTGAGGAGTGGTCAACCACACAGGGTCCTGGTGCTGACCATATAAACCCACTGGACTGGACAGATATATGGCTCTGAGCTTGATTATGGATCCTGATTTTACTGCACTGGTGGGCTTCTGTGGAGGGAAAATCTTCCACTGTGTTTTCTGTTTGTTTGTGGGTTGACAGCCCCAAGTGAATAGATTCACAGGATATGTTTATCAGCTGGTGGATAATCCTGAGTAGAAGTCATCACAGGCACCTGAACTCTTTGCTTCTATTGACATCGTCAAATTCTACATTGGAGGAAGTCTTCCAGTGTAGATGGCTTCAGCCTTTAGTAGTGGGGGAATGGGTCTTTGCCCCATGTCTGCGATTAGGGGGCTGTTTGATATTGTCGGCATTCCCTCTCTCAATAAACATAGTTTCTTTAAACATCCCACTAACCATTTTCTCTCCATAGGTAGTTGGAATGTGAGGACTCTACACAGAGCTTTTTCTCTTGATGTCCTCACACAAGAATTCCACCATTATAATTTAGATATTCTCGGCTTGCAAGAGACCAGATGGACAGATAAAGGTCAGATTCTTAAAAATAATCTTAAATTTCTCTTTTCAGGAAGGGACGACAATAAGCATCACCAAGGCGTGGGTCTGCTTCTCAGCAGTCAGGATGCTCTTCTAGGATATGAGTGCATTAATGAAAGGTTTCTTACAGCAAAATTTCAGACAAGCGTTAAAGACTTGAATGTTATCTTCTGTTATGCCCCCACTGAGGATGCCGATGAGGATGAGAAGGATAGGTTTTATGAACAACTTCAGGATATTTTGAATTCTGTCAAGAAAGGAGATATTACCCTTGTTCTAGGTGACTTCAATGCCAAAGTTGGTACTGACTCTGACCTTTGGGCAGGAGTAATAGGTCCTTTTGATATTGGTAGCTGCAATGGGCAACGTCTCCTACAGGTAAGTAAACTCAATGAATTCAGAATAACTAACACTTATTACAAACACCGTGACATACATAAGTACACATGGGTTTCACCTGATGGGCTGCATAAGAATATGATTGATTACATATTAATTAACAGCAAATGGGCTAGTTCTGTTAGGAATACCAGGGCATATAGGGGAGCTAAAATTGGATCTGACCATTACCTTGTTAAAAGTGTGTTGCAACTTAAACTTAAAAAGTGTTGTGCTAGGGTTAAAAAATTTGCCTTTAATACTGAAGCTCTGAAAGATCCAGTTATAGCTAAAGCTTACCATGATAGGTTACTTAGTCATTATGACAGTCATGGTTTGTTTACTACTGAAGTTGAGGAAGAATGGGATCATTTTAAACAGGCTTTTTTGGACACTAACAGTACTCTTTTAGGAAAAAAGGAGCAGAAGAGACAGAATTATCTGAGTAATAAGAAACTTGAGCTTATTTCAGAAAGAAAGAACTGCAGGAATGTCCTTAATCAATACCCTACTAGTCCTAATAGAAAGCATTACAGAGAACTTAATAAACGTGTAAAAGTTCAGTTAACTGCTGATAAGAATCTTTGGCTTGATGGTTTGGCTGACAAAGCCGAGGAAGCAGTTAGACAGCACAACAGCAGAGAGCTGTACCAGATAGTTAATGTTTTGTGTGGTAGAAAACGGACAGGTATACAAGGATTGAAGGATAAACAAGGTAAGGTTATAGAAGGGGAGGATTCTGTCATGGCTAGGTGGGCTGAGCATTTCAGTGATGTTCTAAACAATGTAGTTAGTTCTACTCCCATTGTTTGCAATGATGATAGATGCATTGGTGGCTTTAATGTTGGCCCTATAACACAATCTGAAGTTATTTTGGCTGTTTCTAAACTTAAACTACATAAATCCCCAGGGGTAGATGAAATTACTACCGAAATGTTTAGAGCTGGGAATGTTTCGGTTACCACTTGGATGACTGAAATTATGAATATCTTTTATGATAAAGGCATTGTTCCTAAGGTTTTTACCAGAGCTATTGTTATCCCTATTTTCAAAAAAGGTGATCGCAGTTCTTGTGATAACTATAGGGGTATCAGTCTACTCTCTATTCCAGGTAAAGTTCTCTCCATGATTGTGCTTAATAGAATTAAGAATCTGGTTGACAGTCGTTGTTGTTGTTGTTGTTGTTTAACGTTACGTGGTATTGAGAGGTCCTTCTACAGGCTTTCTCAGAATGATAATTTTGGATGTATGTGGGTATTATGTTTTTTATTTTAAATTTAGGGTTCGCGTATATATTAATATTTTGGTTATCAAAATTATATTTGATATCGTGCAAAGCAGTAAGAGATAGTCGCCCAGTGAAAATTGATATTTTAGGATTTTATGAGTGTTTATGTTTGTATATGCTTTCAGGGAAGCATTCAGAGTTGTTTGGAGGATTAATTTTTCTTTTTAGTTTTTTTTAATGCTTTTTTTTTTAGTTATTATTCTTTTAGTTTTTTATTTTATTTATTTTTTTTATGCTTTTTTTATATAATATATTTATTTATTTTTATCATTTTTTAAATATTTTTATATAATTTTCCTTTTTATTTTTTTTGTTAATTATGTATTATTTTATATATATATATATTTTATTATTATTTATTTTATTTTTTTATTTCATTATTTAATATTTATTTTTTTTAATTATTATTGTGCATTTTTTTAATTATTATTCTTATATTTACAATTTAATAATTTTTCTTTATTTTTCCCTGAGTGGTTTTAATTTATTCTTGGGTTATGGAGATAGGAATATTGAATTGAAGACTATTGATCCCCTGTTTTGTGGTTATTTGGGCCAGTAAGACCTGAGTTAAAGGATTTGAGCCACTTTAGATATGTATATATTTGTTCCCTTATTTCTATAGTCCCTCCATTATTTTTCTTTTTTTTTATTTATTTATATTTTATGGAATTTTTGGTGTGAGTCTGGATAGAGAACAGAGTGAGGGTCCCTTCGGGAACATGTATGCGAGAGGTAAGTTGAGAATCGAAGAAAAATCTTTATGAAGGACATGAAGAAACGATAGTAGAGGGTAAAGGAAAGGTGGACTAAATTCTGTTCCAAAGTGGGGTGGAAAGAAGGAAAGAAAAGAGAGATTCATAAATTTTGGTTTTGTTTAGAGGGGGGGAGGGGTCCAGAATTACATTCGTTTGAATATCCAAAATGTTTAGGTCAATGATTGATTTGAAGAAAGTCAATTGCGTGATGAGCAATGTGGATTCAGAAGTGGTAGGGGATGTGTGGATCAGATATTTTCACTTAGGCAGATTCTTGAGAAATGTTTAGAGTTTCAGAAACCTTTGGTAGCTAGCTTTGTTGATTTCAAAAACGCTTTCGACTCTGTTGATCGTCATAATTTGTGGTTGATGGTGAGATCATATGGTATACCTGACATGTTAGTTAACATAATGAAAGCTCTCTATAATAATACTGAGTCGTGTGTGAGAGTTGGTAAGGCTTGTAGCAATTGGTTTAGCATTACTTCTGGTGTTCGACAAGGGTGCATTTTATCTCCTTTTCTCTTTAGCTTGGTTATTGATTATGTTATGCGAAATTCACTTCAAGGGAAAGATTTTGGCCTTAAATGGACTGGAGATACGAAAATTTCTGATTTAGATTATGCTGATGATTTAGCCCTTTTGGCAAATGATGTTGATGAGATGAACGCTTTCATTCGAGCTGTTGATGAGACTGGTAGTAGAGTTGGTTTGGTTATAAACAGAGAGAAAACTAAAGTGATGAAAATTGGTCAGGCAGGCCGTGATTCAGTTAATCTGAATGGTTGCAGTCTTGAGCAGGTGTCACAGTTTAATTATCTTGGGAGCTATGTAACAGATAATGGTGATGTGCGGCATGAGATTAACAGACGAATAGGGATTGCTGCTGGGACTTTTATGAATCTGTGGAGAGTGTGGAGAAACAGGCGTATACACCTAAAGACTAAAATTAGACTGTATAATAGTTTGGTTCTTTCTAGGGTTAGTTATGGTAGTGAAACTTGGACACTTTGTAAACAAGATAACAGGTAACTAGATGCCTTTGATTCCAGATGCTTATGCAGTATCTTGGACATTAGGTGGTTCAACTTTGTAACTAATGATGAGGTTAGGCAAAGGAGTTTGCAACCTCCTTTAAGCAGCATATTGTGCAGAGAGAGACTCCATTGGTTTGGCCATGTTGCCCGTATGAATAATTATAGATTGGCGAATAGAGTTATGAACAGTGTGCCTAAAGGCCTCAGAAAGAGGGGGAGACCTAGGAAACTAAATGGTCTGGTGGGCAGACAATATCAAACAGGACCTTGTTAGAATTGGTGTGCAGTGGCCAGATGCAGTAGATGTAGCTCAGGATAGACTTGCTTGGAGAACTAAATTGCACGGTCTGGTTGGACCTCCGTAGCCCATGGCTGCTTGAGGATGATGATGATGAAAGTTTTGCTATACTTTAAAAAGTTATACTTTTATTTCTTCCATTCATTATAATAAAGACATTATTACCTAAAAGGCATACTTTCAGTACACCATACAAATAAAACACAAATTTAATATTAGTTCCTTTACTATTATTGCTCTTTGTGTATATTTTCACACTGTTTACAGATTTTTAACACTTTATTGCCCAATATGACTTGGAGGTAACATTCTAGTTTTTCCTCTTTTTGTATGTGTATTTTTCTGTAGTTCTTCTGTGGAGCATAACAACTTCAAAATTACAATACCTAATACTCATTTTTAGTAAAAAAAATCAAATTTAAAATGAAAAATAAATATTAAAATATTTTGCAGTAAAAAGTAAAAAAAAAATCGGACATAGAGGATTAATAGTTCCAACAGCAATTCAGATTCTCCTTAATTCAACTGCATATACCTTACACTCAGTAACCACTTTATTAGATACAGTTCCATGTTATGTTATTATTAACTCAGATACAGAATTCAGTAACTTCCTAAATAAGCTTTTTATGAAAAATTGTGACTGAAGATATTTTAGAATCTTAATCAATTTTATTTTAATCTTAATTTCCAACAATAAGTGTTCAGTATTTAAAGAATTATGGAAGATTAAGCATTTAGCAAATTGTCTCATTCTGCAAAAATAATCATTCAAAATTGGCAAAAATTAACATAATTATTATGCAAACTACTAAAACTACTTGTTAGTAAAGTTGAGTGCAATGGTTGTTGCTTTCATTTTAATTTATTTTTACTCACTTTTCAATGGAATTATTTAACTAATATTGTTGCTGTTAAATATTCCAATTTCTGTTGCTCTCTAAAAACTGAAAAATATTGCCAAAAATCTAAATTGAAATGAACTTGACTGAGATGTTTAAATTATCTTCATTTGCCTTTTAAACAAAAAGCTTATTTAAGAAGTTACTGGGTCCCGTATCTAAGATGATATTGACATAACATTGAACTATACCTAATAAAAATGGTCATTAGGTGTATATCTGGTGTCAAAGAAAAGCTTGCTCCATAGCAGAACCTTTCATAAAAACTTAGCAACTTAGCAAATATTAATTACATAACATCCAACTGAAACTTTCCTTACTTTTTCTCTGTGTTGATTATCAAATATACTTTACCACCAGACTCATTAACAGCACTAATTAGTTATTTCTTGAATACTATTTAGAAGACAATCAGACCATTAAGATAATCCATCTAATGTTTTCACCTCTAGATCAGTTTGAATTTTTTTTATCAGAACCTCTGAGCATTAACACTGTTCTTGGCATATATGATCATCAATATGAGTCATGGCACATTGTAATCTTCAATATTCCTCAAGGCACACCTTAATCTTCAATATTAACTTGTAACATACTTACCAGATAACAAAAAAAATGTGAATATTTTTAGCAAAGTGTGTGCACTATCTTTGATGTTTTATCACAACAGATTCATTTACAGAAGTTAGTTCTAGTAGCATTACCAATGATTTTTCACTCTACAGAAATTATAATATTGGTAATTTATGTTGAATTAATCGGACCTAACAACAAATAGGATATATCCCATGAATTATTTTTGCTTTTTTACTGTCTGTTCCCAAAATTTGTTGATTTCTTTTTCCACTGTCAAATCAGCAGCATTACCTTATAGTTATTCACAGCATCCACTTGAGAACTACTGTGCTCAATCATCTAAAGTCTCAAACTCTTCCTATAAGAGTTTTTCTTATAATCATTCAACAAACTTAACAGGAAAGATCTAAAATGACGCTTTAAATTTTAATACTGAACCAAAATATGTCAGAATTTTTCAACTCTCACAGACAATTCAATAATTAGAAATATTATCATTAAATTCCTTAATTTTTTTTTATATGCACATCTTATGACCATTACAAATTATGTTGATCAGCAGAGTCAAAAACTTCATGAAATCCACAAACCACTAACAAGTTTTTAAACTAAAGAGTCACTATGAAACCCATGACTGACTCTATTCTGTGCAGCCTACTAACTTACACCTTAAAGAATAAAAACTAAATACACTGCTCACAAAAATTAGGGGATATTTCAAAATGAATATGAAGTGATAAAAAAAAGAAGCATTTGATTTTTTTTTTATTTAACAAGAACATCAGAAAAGCAAACGACAAGTCAAGGAAAGTTGCTCGATTATGCAAATGAGATGCAAAACCAACTTTTATTTCATTGGTGAAAATGCACTATACAAAAGGCTGAAAGTACTGGAGTATCTGCACATTCCCTGATCTTGAAAGTGCACATCCTGCAATTTCCCAGCCCTTGCAATGCCCCTGCAACACGATTTGCCCGAATGCAAAGCCTGGAGATCAATAGGACGTCTTGAAGCTGGTCAAACACAGACGACAGTGGCAACAGCACTTGGAACATCCCAAAGCATGATTAGCAGACTGTGGAATCGCTTTCAAGATACTGGCACAGTACGAAGAAGACAAGGGCAGGGTTGCCCATCTGACACAACAGCAAGAGATGACTGCAACTTGGCCTTATTGGCAAGAAGGAACAGGCACAGCAATGCAACAGAGCTGCGGGGACAGTTTCTTGTTGCCACTAGATGACGGATATGCACCCAGAACATACGAAATCAGCTCCATCATGTTGGACTGCATGCCCATTATCTGCTGAACACCAAAGAACCCGTAGAAGGTGGGCTGATGAGCATCATCATTGGACCCGTGATGAGGGTCAACTGTCCTCTTCTCTGATGAATCACGGTTCAGTCTGCAGCCTGACAATCATCATGTCCTGATCTGGCGTGAACGAGGAACATGGGAGAATCCACGTTTCATGCGAGAAAGGGACTCCTTCGATGGTGGTAGAATCATGGTGTGGGCTGGCATCAGCATTGGTGGTCGTACCAACCTCCACATAATCAGAAATGGATCACTGACTGCTGTCAGATATCGAGATGAGGTCCTGCACCCTATAGTGGTACCCTATGATGGCGCAGTTGGAAACAACTTTCTTTTCATGGACGATAATGCAAGGCCCCACCGTGTGCATCTTGTCAACAACATGCTTCAGGAGGCAGAAATCGAACGCATGGACTGGCCTTCACGTTCTCCAGACCTGAATCCCATTGAACATGCTTGGGATGCACTGGGAATACGTCTGGCAAACCGTCCAATGCCTCCCACAACACTTCTTGAGCTGGAAGTTGCCCTGAAGCAAGAGTGGCAGAGGATCCCACAAGAACTGCTGGACATTCTGATCCTGTCCATGCCCCATCGCTGTCAACGTGTTTGGCAGTCTTGGGTGACCATACACCCTACTGAACAGTCAATGTGTGGCACTCTCGTCCAGTTTGACATGCTTCTGTTCACCCCCACCAATATGTCACTTGCTACTCAATCACGACAATCGAGTTTGCATCTCATTTGCATAATTGAACAACTTTCTTTGACTTGTCGTTTGCTTTTCTGACATTTTGTTTAATAAAAAAAAAATGCAAATGCTTCTTTTTTTTATCACTTCATATTCATTTTGAAATATCCCCTAATTTTTGTGAGCAGAGTAAATAAACTCCTAATGTATTGATGAAGTCTAGTCTTTGATTAAGCATGCAGTATACAAAAAAGCTTACAGTTTTTGGAAGCAGATGATCAGTGAGAAAAAGATACATGAACTGAAGTTTACACTTTGTATGCCTTTGGCCAATAAGAAAATTTCAGTGGCCTTTGGCCTTAAAGCAGGTGGTTTCCAAGGTGTGAAGTACAGAAAAAGATATTTTTTACATACACAAATTTATGAAGGGAGGCATGATGAAATTATTACAAAGCTAAGGGGAATACCATTATACAAAGTATGGAAACTACTGCTTTAAAGAACTGGAAATCTTTGTTCGAAATACTTCTTAAGAATCTGCACAAATGAAAAAATGGTCTATGCAACCCCTACTACTTTGATACCTTCTCCTTCATTCATCACAAAGTTGCCCATTAACCAAATGCTTAATTTTGTTGAGCAAAATTATGCAAATCACTCAGCCATGAACAGGAAGAATGTTGATATTTTTGAATTATTACAAGAACTGTACTTTTTTCTTAAAGATAGGGACAATCACATACGTCTACTAAAATTCTTAAGAATGAATAATACAATAATAACACCTTAAAAAACAATGGTAAAAACTGATGTATGTTGTGAAAGTTTCTTGTCAATAAAAGTGCACAGACGAGATACGCTGAAGACAAGGCAGTAAAGTTCGGTTTAATGAAGTAGTATTCATACTTACAGTTCAAATAGATGGAAATAAAAAGTGGCTTCTTGATCAATGAACATGATGGCAATAATTCAAGAACATTGCAAAATTACATGTTGTGAGAAAGTATATTTGAAAAAACGTCAATGTAAGAGATACTATTAAGATGCGTAGGTTAAGATGTAGTATCAGATGATATGCATGATTTTATTGTTTTGACATTTTTATTATTGTAAGATAATAATAAAAATAATAATTATATTATTATTATAGTTATTAAGATTCTATATTATATTTATTAAATTCTTAAGAATGAAACTTTTATTATAGAAAATAATCAACATTTTAGTCAGTAATGTAACAACAAATTCACCAATTCTACATACTTCAAAGGCAAATTAATCTACCTCTAGTGGCTTATGTAGCTTCCATTTATGACTACCAAGGTAAATACAAACACAAATGTGTATAAAAATACATGCAAAAAATTCATAAATTTTTAGCAATTCATAGACAAATTATGCAGTAATGACCATGAAGTTTTTTTAATATAATCATGTGATAGCATGTAGTTCAATTGAAGAGCTTTAAAACTATACAAAACACAAATCAGATTTAACAAAACTCAAGTGCAAACAATAAAATAATATTTGCATGGAGTGAGTTTTGCCAATTTTTCGTACCTCCAGATTACTCTATCTCAAAATCTATTCCCCAAAAAACAAAAAAATTTATAAATTGGAGAATTTTCTCAACATTTTTGTTCAATTGTCAAGAAAGGTATCACCCTTAGTTTAACATCGATATCAAAAGAGTTGGGTTGTTTTACCTCTGAGCGGCACTTTTTTGTATACCATGGGCTAAATGGCCAGGTCACATGGATCCCAAAGGCTCAGAGAAGGTTGGGGGAGAGGACCCACTGGAATAGCTGTTGGGAGACAGATGGTAGCCTCCCATCAAGGCTATCCAGCGTGTTCTTTAACGTGCACAGGGTATGGCTCTCCCGCACACGGGGTCACGGCTTAACGTCCCATCCGATGGACGGCGGCCTTTCCAAGCCCATCGGTGTCCCCTACTGACCACGGGCAGTAGGGGACACCGATAATCTCAATGCTGACCCAGCTGGGACTCGAACCTGGGAACTACAGATTACGAGCCTGACATGCTACCGACTGAGCCACCCTCACCCCGATATCAAAAGAAAAATTGTCCTGAGCAGGGTGGGTTATGAACCTGTGGCCTCCTGATAACATGTCAGGTTATCTGACTGCTGAGCTACCAGCTGCAAATCAAGCTCTTCTCTAACTGATATTATGAACTTTCTACCTAAAGCACACAATTTTTGGTATCTCATGAAGGCATTGTCCCAGCTGCTCTCAAACAAGCTCAAGAAGCAGAAGACAATTATATCAAGAAGATGGCAAGTATGTTACAGGTATAAAATACATACAATTGAATAAATTGAAGAAATTTATTGATATTATTGTTCAACTGACAAACAGATATCACTTTAGTTTAACATCAATATCAATTTTAGGGGGGGGGAATATCTTGAGCCAGGTGGAATATGAAATCATGATTTATTCAATTGTATACTCGTAACATACTTGCCATCTTCATGACATAATGTGATCTGCTTCTTGAGGTTGTTTGAGAGAAGCTGGGGCAATGCCTTCGTGAGACACAGAAAATTGTGTACTCTAGGTAGAAAGTTTATAACATCAATTAGAGGAGATGTTGATCAGCAGTCAGTAGCTCAGCAGTCAGGGCACCTGACATGTTATCAGGAAGTCATGACAACTTCTTATCATGACAACTTATCTTTCTTGACAACATAAAATTTCACTTTTTAATACCTTTTAATAGGTACTACAAGAATATGAAATTTCATTTAAAAATATGGATTTTTGATTGGTTTGACATAGACATTGTGATTTTTATACCTGTGACTTCAAGGATGTAAAACAAAATAAAACAAAAAGTCTACGTTTATTTTATGTACTGTATAATAGCAGCAGCTTTAAATTCAAGCATTCAAAAGAAAAAGCATTTCCAAACAGATAAAAACTTATTGTTTTATATAAATGTATGAAATTAACATACTATAAAAGATATTTTACCTGTAGTGGGAAATTGTCATCTAATGAAGGTATGCCTTGTAAATTCGTTCCAACCCTTGAAAGTATGCCTTTTTCTGCTTCTGTGATCTCTGCTTCCTCTTCTGTTAGCTCTCTACCAGTATGACTATGCATTGTAGATGGCAAATTCAATAAACAATGATCGCAATCTTCAGTTTCCTTTTGAAATTATATACATTTACTATCATTAGCACCAATCTCTCACATACTGAATTTAGTTCTCCTTAGATCAAATGCAAGAAAAAAATGCAAGCATATAATAATACTAAGAAAAAAGTACTCTTATTATATCCTAGAATATAACAGACATTCTGCTGCTCCCAGTGAAAAATGCTATTATACTTCCAAATTGGTAGTTTATACAGGTTGTTTCAAAAGTAGTTTTACAACTTTGAGAGGATGTGCAAATTTATCAGCAAATGGTATATACAAATGAAATACATAGAAATATAGCCAAATGCATCAGGTTCCATCAGATGTATCAGTTTTCCAAACTGAAAGGCAGGGCAAGTGGGTCAGATACTCTGATCACCTCGATCAATCAATAAATCAAAATACTTTATTTTTAACACATTAGACTATACATTTAGTACAATATAAACATCCAAAAAGCATTTGCTTATCTAAGTTGTTATAGTTTGCATTACATGAAATAACAAAAAAAAAAGTTCAACTTTTTTCAAAAATTAATTACAACTAAATGATCCTCCACACAAGGTGAATTGTGACAAACTTTAATGTTCTTGCATTATATGAAATATAAAAATGAGCATTTTCATTTGAAAACAAAGAAAAATAGAATACATATTTTTTACATACAGTACAAAAAGGGTACAACAAAAAGAAATTGAATTCTATTTTTTATCGTAAAACTGAAAACATAAAATCCAAGTTGAATGTATGTGAGAGATAAAACTTTAATTTTTTTCTTAAAGATAAATACTCCACCAATACAATTTCGAAGCTCACTAGGTAACAGATTAAACATTTTTGGTGCTATATATAAAATATGTTTGTATATTTCTTTTTTTATAAGTGGAACTACATACTTTCTGCCATCTAAATAAAAACTATAATTACCTACCTTTAATTCAAAAAAAAAATTATGCTTATAAATATAAACCATCAATTTATAAATAAACAAATGACTGAAGGGCTGCAGTTTCAAATTTTGAAGTGTGTTATTTCCATTTTGACAAATACTTCAATCAGTTATCTTTTTAATAATTTTATTTTGAAGGGCAGTCAGTGGTTTCAGAGTTGACTTTTAAGTACCACCATAGCATAGTAGCCCACAATACACTGCAGAATGAATCCAAGAATAATAAATTGCTACCAACATTTGGTGATTCACGATTTTTTTTAAGTAGCACACTTGACACAACATTGCTCTAAGCTTTTTGATTAACTTTTGAATGTGTGGCCTGCAGATTAGATTTTGATCGTTATTCCTTAATACTTTATTTCATCCACTCTACCAATAGACACACAGTAACACCCTCATTAATATAACAATTAGTTTCATGGATTTTAACTGTCAAATTATCTACAATATCAAATTTATTTTTTAGAGTGTACAATATATATTTCATTTTAGATAAATTTAAAGTTAGCTTATTTATTTTAAACCATTTTACAATATCTGTTAAATCATTATTTATTATACTTTGTAGGTAAGCTAGAGTTTCAGCTGTAAATTTCAGTATCATTGGCAAAACTGTTAATCTTACCATTGATTTTTAAAGAGCAGAAATCATTGAGAAAAACTAAAAACAGAACTGTCCTAAGACAGAGCCCTGAGGGATTCTGTTTTATTTCCAACTCAGAGCTAAAAGTTCCATTAATTTGTACAGTTTGTATTCTATTGCATAAATAACTAAAAAACCATTTGAGAGCACGCCTCTGACTCCAATACATTCCAATTTATGTAATAAAATCTGAAGGGAAACAGTGTGAAATGCTTTTTTTATATCTAAAAAAATAGTTGACATTAAATAATTATTGCCGACTCATAAGCATGTTTAGTGTAGCTTATCGTAGCATCTTCTGTACTTTTATTCTCTCTGAAACCAAATTGTTTATCGGAGTAGAAAGTACTACAAACTAGTTAACTATTCAGTCGTTTTTTTGCAAGTTTTTTCAAAATGTTTCTGAAGAGCAGAATAATAGATATAAGTCTATAATTTGAAAGAGTATTTTTGTTTCCTTTTTTGTAAATAGGAATCGACTGCTTTTTTTTAACCTATCAGGAAATATGCCACTTGCAAGCAATAAATTAAAAATGTATGTCAATGGTGTAACAATATAATTAAAACATTTTTTTATAATTGTTGGAGTGAAGCCATCATCTTCTGGACTCTTATTTTCTTTAATATGATTAGCATTATCTTGAATCTCTTCTTCAATAGTTGGAGTTAAAAAAATGGAATTGCTATTCCTAGTAATATAATTACTTACACTATTTAAATTATAGTTAACTTGTTTTCCACTGTCATTGTCTGGAATATGAATGAAGTATAAATTAAAATAATTAACAATTTTTGCAGAGTTATTACTTTCTATTGGATCAGGATAAGGAAAATTTGGTAAGCAGGCTTAGATTTCTTTTTATTATCTGTTAAATTATTGATGAATTTCCACTGCTTTCTACTGTCACCATTACATTTAAGGAATTGTGTTCTATGATAATTACTTTTAGAAGATTTCAATAAAGCATTAAGTCTATTTCTAACTATTTTGTAATTATCTTCATGTAATATTGCGAGGATATTTCTTACACATCTCATATAATTTATCTTTTAATATATCTTTTTTTATATCATCTGCTATCCATGGATTTTTACTTCTATCATTAGATTTTTTAATACTATATTGTTTAGCATCTTCCACCAATTCAGAGAATTTATCAATAAACAATTGGTAGCACAAATTGACATCCTTTGTTTCTTTAAGTTCTTCCCATCTACACTTTATTTGTGTTTTCTTTAATGCTATGAAATTTATTTTATACACTACATTCGGAAGTAATGACTGATCTTCATTTCTCTTTTGATCATGTATATCAATTCTTATTCCTACAAGGTAATAATCAGCAATATCAGTATGTACAACAACTGTTTGCACTTCAATATTATATGTGTGTCTTACAAATACATGGTCCAAATATGAAACACTAGTTTGAGTGTCTTGTAACTGCATCTAAATATGGTTGGAATCCATATGAAGAAAGCATATCCAAATAACTGTTGACATAATCATTATCAAGTAAAAGGTCAATATTAAGATCACAAGTAAGTATAACTGTGCTATTTTTAATTAAATTTAGTCATTTAATTCCTCTATAAACTGTTTTTTGGTGTGTGAAAATGAGATCTGTATACTGCGTATAGACAAATATCATAATCAGCCTACATTAAACAAAGCAATTCAGCAGTCACCAAGTCATTATTTTCATTTAAAATAAAGTTGTATTTGTTTTTAACAAAAACCAATATACCACCTGATTTCTTATAATGCCTACATTTATAAACTTTATTATAACCATTTAAGTTATATAAGCAAACCTCATCTTCCTTTATCCATATCTCAGTCAATATAAGAATATCAACTCGATAATTCAAATAATTGATAATTGCTTCAATACACTCAAACTTAGATCTCATACTTCACACATTAATATTAAGGATACATGATGATTCACTGTTGAAATCAAGATAATCAATCCCCCAACTTAATTCCATTAGAATTTTTCTTATAAGGATTCGTTAAGGATAGTGTGTATTTTCCACCTGTGCCTAAAAATGTTGATACTCTATGGCAGTGGTTCTCAACCTTTTATGCTTCACGTATCCTCTGGAAATGTGTATGTAATTGGCGTACTCCTTGTACAGATGGATAAAACTATAGTTATAGTATAACAATGGGAATAAAATAAAACATATATATATATACATATTAAATTTTGTATTCATAACTTACATATATCGATAAACACAATAAATGCCATTTTTGCACAGCAGTGTTGCCAACTTAGTGACTTTGTTACTAGATCTAGCAACTTTTGAGCTCTCACAGCATACCCGAAAAAAATACATAAATATAAAATTTCCCATGTACCCAACGTTGAGAGCCCCTGCTCTATGGGAAAGAATTACAAATGCAATTGAGTAGTAATGCCAGACATGCTACATCACACCTGAGAAGTTCATTACAGGTGGAATATTTGTTACTAAAAATTTGGAAGTCACACTAAGCTATCACCCCGATACATCTAACAAAACTTGATGTGTTTGGCTACATTTCTAAAATATTTGATTGGTATATCACCATTTATTAATAAATGCATACCCAGGTCCTAGTCTGAAAAACTGGTTTGTATCCAGAGGCCAGGATATTTTTTCCCTATGCTCAGCGAAAAAAAAATTACCTTTAGAACTTTTTTGCCAAATAACTAATGAAAGGAATTATGGCATGTTATATGCCAAATTAATCAGCATTTAATTCTGGATTTTCTGAAAATAAAATATTTAACAAAAAAAAAGACTGCAAGTTTTATTTTAATAGAACTTTTTTAGAGTCATATAGTATAAAAATGCATCTGGCAATGCAAATAAAAATTCGTTTCACAATGAGTTTAGCGAAGGGGAAGCCTTCCCAAAATTGTTGTTCCACATGATGGCTAATTTCTGTAGCAAGGAAGTCTATTTTGCTTCCGTACCCAAGGCATTCATTTTCAGAAAAAAAGTACAAGTTGAAAGTATTTTTACTAAAATCCCAAGAAATAAAAAAATTACATATAGCCTAATGGGAGTTGAATAAAATATCCAGAACAACTTTAAAGCCAGCATCCAATGTAGCATAACTCAGATCAATAACTCACCCGACTGAAAGATCGCTAATTTACAAAAATAAATCTACAGAGATGAATTTGTTTCCATATCCAAGACCTCGTTTATTTTCAAAAAATTATACAAAAGTTTACTGGAAAAACAATAAATAATAAAATAAAAATTAACATATAGCCTAATGCAATGTTAAAATATCCACAGCAACAAGTTGTAGGCCAGCCATCTAATGTAGAATAACTATGAAAAAAATCAATACTTAACGATCGGCCAAAAGATCACAAATTTACGAAAATAAATCTACTGAAATGAAAACTAAGGTTTAAATATAAAAAGTAAATACTAACTTTACAACGGTAAATTCCATGGTGTTTCGATTCAATATGCTGAACCCACACTATGGGAGCTACTTATAGCACGTGGAAAGGAGATAGCATGTATCAGCCATCTGCCTCTTTGTTTTCCTCAATGAGCCATAATGCAATTAAGTGCACCTGCAACCAGAATTTTTAAGGACGTGTTTACTTCCAGTTTCAATTTTAAGAGCAGATGAGATGCATAGAATGCTGGGAAAAATGATAAAAATAATTTCGGGAATACTAAAATTGGCTTATGATAGAAAAGAGTGTGAAACAGAAAAAAAAGGTTATATCTACTTCGCAATTACTTCAAAAATCTACCGTTTTTAAAAATAGCAGTTTTTTTGTTCATTTTTAGGAAATTTTTGAAAAATTAAGGAAAAATTGGTTGATAATAGTTTAAATCAAACTTGTGTACTTAAATCAGAAGGTTGCTTCAACAAATAGGAACATTAACATGCAAATCAGCAATATCGTTCAGTGCTTCTAAGAAATGGCAATCAGATGGCTTTATCAAATTATTTATATTGTAGTTTAATAAAATATGCCTTAGATTAAAAAACAAAATATTATTTTTCAAGCCTGAATTATATATTTTTATAAGATATATATATATAAAATTACAAAAGCAATTTTTATTTTTTTTTTAATCTTTTTTTTTTTGTTGTACTAAAACATATACAATATGTCCTTGGTATCTCATTTCGGATTCTGCAAAAGTATACAAAAGACGTGGACACTGGAAGGGTTAATTGGTGCTATATGCCATCCCATGGCCAAGTGGTTAGCGCGCTTGGCTACTGATCTAAGGGACCTGGGTTCGAGCCCCGGGTAAGGCATGGTTGTACGTGTTGTTTTTCTGCTGAGGTCTGCCATCCTCTCAGATCTTCTAACTTAAGCCTCCTTAACTAATTCCTCGCAGATCTTTAAGCTGCTTGCCAGAGAGGCTCCTGTCAGACCTCTGTGGCAAGCAGCTGCTTGAGGGGGTATTTATTTTATTATTTATTTATATATATATATGTTGTAAGTAGTATTATTTCAAGAGTATATTGATATATGTTCTGTGTGAAGGATAGATATATTATACAGCCTTAAACTGGCCTCTTGCTCAAACAACTATATCTATTACTACAAAAGTTTTTTTTACCTTGTACAATTAGTGACAAAACAAATTAATAGCACTTCAGTTCAGTCAAAAGATCTCACTACCATCACTCTTTTATTTTTATAGAAACAAACAAAATTATTTATAGCAATGAAAACTATGCATATTGCATAGTTGAGAAAATTTGCAAAAGAAACTAAAAAAAAATACATAAAAGACAAAAAAATGAGCAAAATTGAAAAACTAAAAAGTGAATTGAGAATGCATAAAAGATTATTTACTAATAAGGTTTACTATTACTTTATACTTACATACTGCAAAACATCATCACTTGCTAAATTTATGCCAGCATCTTCAGACAAATCAAATGAAGAAATTTCAGTTGTTCTAGAAGCACTTTTTTTGTTTTTATCACTTTTATTTTTTTTCTTAACAAAATTTGCTAGCTAAAAACAAATGCAATCAAAAAATTACATTTTTTACTTTGAAGAAAGATTCTACAATCAGTTTAAACAATAATAATACAATAATAATCCTCACCAGGAGTCCCTAACTAGTTTGATGTGCAGGCCATATTTGACAAATAATACTGATTATAGGTCATATATCATTGAAAGTATACAGGGTGATTGTCAACTCTTTCAACAAAAAAAGAGGGATGATAGCACACATCAAGACGAACAATTTTTGCAATGGAACCTAGGACCGCATTCCACTCCTTCCGCCAGAAAAGAGTACTTTCGAAAAACGCCATGCATGCAGAAGTATTTACAATCGGTGCACGAAAAGCACAAGATGCAAATCAGGTGCACTGAGCAAGAGCATAGATGACTAAGAACAAACATTTAAAAACGCAGCTGAACCCATTCATCATTACCGTGATAATGTCACGATTAGTGACGTATTCGTGAAGGACATGGAAGACTACACATACAAGAAATTGGCGGATATGCATCTGATGTACGGCCAAGCAGGTGATAATGGACATGAAGCACAAAGATTGTACCATGAGAGATTTCCGAATCGTTGTATTCTTTACCATCTGACCTTCGCCAGTGTTGATCGAAGACTGCGTGAAACTGGCTCGTTGGCTATCTCAATGAGTGATACTGGATGTTCGTGAAGTGTGTGGACACCAGAAATGGAAGAACGTGTCTTGCAGTGATTTGCAGAAGTTCCTTCCATAAGTACGCGAGTGGTGTCATCCAAAGTGGGAGTTTGTCAAACCTCAGTGTGGAATGCCCTACATGAGGCTCGGATGCATCCCTTCCACGTGCAGAAGGTCCAAGCTTTGAACGAAGATGACTATCCCTGCCAGGTAGAGTTTGTTAGGTGGATGCTCCAGATGAACAATGTTAATCCGCAATTTCCCGCATTAGTGTTATTTAGTGATGAGGCCACGTTTACCCAGGAACGCATTTTCAACAATCACAACCAGCACACTTGGGCTCAAGAAAATCCATGTCACTGACACTCGTAAACACCAGCAGAAATTTGGTGTCAACATCTGGGCAGGTATCCTGGGTGATTGTCTGATGGGGCCTTACCTATTGCCAGAACGACTGACCAGCACAGCGTACCATGTGTTTCTGGAGCAAGTGCTTCCCGGTCTGTTGCATGGTGTTCTGCTCACCACGCAGAGGGACATGTGGTTTATGCATGATGGGGCCTCAGCACACTTTTCCATCGAGGTCCGATACTTCCTAAATGAAACATATCCCAGGCAGTGGATTGGACGTGGTGGACCTGTGGCTTGGCCTCCACGCTCCCCGGACCTCAATCCACTAGACTTCTTCTGGGGGCACATGAAAACACTTATGTATGAGACACCTGTGGACTTCGTGGAAGATCTCGTCGTGAGAATCGGTGTTGCAGAGGACAAGACCAACACCACACCAGGAGTCTATGAGAGAGTACGACAGTCCTTCATTCACCGGTGTGGGCTGTGCAACAATGCCCTCAGACGCCACTTTGAGCAGCTACTTTGAGTCTTTCTCTGACATGAATGTAATTAAGTAAACTCATAAATTGGTTAAGTGCCTTTGTTTTCACTGTTGAAGGATCAATGAGGATATGTAACTTTACACTTCTCTGCCTGAAGGAGTGGAAGGCAACCCTATGTGGCAAACAGCTGCTTGAGAGGGTATTTAATTTTTTTTTACAATCACCCTGTATATATATATATACCTCCCTTCAAAACCAATCATATGAAATTTATACCATAAATGTTGTCCATGATGTTTATTTGACTGATTAATTAAATGTTGCAATTTGTAATTTTTAATTAGTTCAGCAAAAAACTTTCTCTTCAAGAGAAAAAATAATCAGCCACCATTCAATCCACAAACTATTTCATCTCTTGCATTCATTGGTTAGTATGCTTGGCTACTGATCTACGGGACCTGGGTTTCAAGCCCCGCACAAGGCATGGATGTTGTGATGCCCCATCGTTCACTTTTGCTTTACCTTAACCAGTTTTGTTTAATTTACGTTATATTTATCATTTTGGGGATTTTTATTTCCTTTTCGGCATCACAGCACTCGTTTTCAAGTTTCTAGGAGTTGCGTACGCGCAACTCCGAACTTCCGACCGTAACCGTTAAAGCGCGTGCCAAGGACACGCCCCCTCTTGCGTCATACCGCGTCGTTCGTCATTGTATGCAAATGTCTTTCCCGGCCAATTGTCAAAACATGCGCCGGCCAATTGTCAAAACCGTGACCTGCGAGTCACCTGGAAGCACTTGAGAGAAGCACTTGAGCACTTGAGAGCAGAGTTGTAGAGAGAGCAGAGAGATGTAGTAAGGTGCGTAGCACCGTGCGTGTAGCACAAGAGATGTTTTTTCATTGATGTCTTGGTGAGTTAATTATTTTGGAAATAAATCTATTTTGTTTTGTTACAAACTTTAGAGTCTGTAGTTTTTATCTTGAGCAACGCTAATTTAGGATCTTTTTTACATTAACTCTTATTTTGTTAAGAATCATTTTTGACTCTTACTTATGAACGCTCGCTGGCATTTGAACCCTAAATCAACTTATTCTACATTTTGGCAATTTGTTAATTATTGCCTGGCGCCCGTCTAAGCTATCCGGAGCATAAAACTTTAAATATTTTGCATTGTTTGGAGCGTTACAATGTGCGTGTCGTTTTTCTGCTGAGGTCCTGCCATCCTCTCAGATCTTCTACTTTGGCATATAAACTGACAGGCTCCTGTCAGACCTCTGTGGCAAGCAGCTGCTTGAGGGGGTATTTATTATTTCATTTATTCACTTTCACACAATTATAAAAATCAACAATTTTAATTTTTTCTAATTCAAAAACTGTTTTCTGAATTTTAGTTTGCATAAAATAAAAAAAATACCCCTCAAGCAGTTGCTTGCCACATAAGTCTGACAGGAACCTGCCAGTTTATATGCCATAGTAGAAGATATGTGAGGATGGCAGGACCTCAACAGAAAAATAACACAACATCCAAGCCTTATCCGGGGCTTGAACCCAGGTCCCTTAGATCAGTAGCCTAGGTGCTAACCACTCAGCCATGGGATAGCAGTTTATATAAGAGTGGCATTAAAATTAGAAGCATACTTCTGTATACCAAATGATGGCCTGCAGGATTTAGTGGTTGAATTAACAATGTCTCCATAATGTGAAGTCATTAATCAAATTGCTAGTTTTTGCAGCCCATCTTAGGTTCTGTAAAACTTTTTACTAAATTTGAAATTTACTATGCATACAGCCTGACCATATGTTAGAAACCCCTGCTAAACACAAATGACAGTTTATAACATTTAAAAATAATACTCAGTAAAACGTCAGAAAGGAAATAAACAAGAGATTTTAATTAGCCAGGTTGCTATTTGGGCTTTTACTTGAAACATACAAAAATTTGTATGTATATATCTTAAATATTTAAAAAAAATCTTAATAATTTATAGTTCACATGGAATAAAGTTTAACTTGTATGATTTTAAACCATTAAGGAATTGGCAGAACTGTTCTTTCTCATTCCATAACTTGTAACTGAGTTTTCCTCCATTATATTTGTATACATTATTGATACTTTAAGATCACTACATAATAACCGGAAAGAATTTACCCAGAACATATCTTCTGTGTGTATCTCATCTTAATTCCTCATCAGTTTCCAATTCAGCAATAAAAAATTATAGCAATAGAAATGAATGGAAGAGAGACAATAGAGAACTGCAAAATATAACTTCTGCTCTCTAGGACCAAAATAAAATTTAAAATATATAATAGTAACTGAGAAATAAGAAATAAATATGAATATGTGAAAATAAACTGTGAAAAATAGCATAGATCATTTAGTTGGAATTTGCATTGACTATTAACAAGTATGCAATGTTGTTACATATATCAGCTTCCGAAATGTGATCTGCAGTTTATGTATTCTTTCAATTAAAGTAAGTTACAGTTTCAGTGCTTGTTTTTTAATGAAATAAATGCTGTATCTATTTAAAATATGCTCCATATGATACTTATACCTATTTTTTATTAAAAGTTATGAGTTTACTGTTTACATTTCTTTCTGCTTTCTAAACATAATATCTAGTTTCATATTATATTTAAAATAAGCATTACTTATCAACTCTACTAGTCAATTAAATGAGCTTGAGTTCTCAGAGTACAACGCCCTCCAATGCCATGACAACAAATAAGCAACCTGATCACTTCTGGCATTAGTATTAACCATTACTTCAGCTGCAATAACCCTTTTTGCATTTCATAAACATTCAGCCACTTTCATAACAAACCACTTTAAATGTAGACCAGATGGTCTATCCACTGATATGTACTATATACATCTACTTTGCATACATCAATGTATCTCACCTCACAAACAATGCCACATAGAACAACTGTTTAATGACAACTGTTAAATGACCATCATATTATACACTTAATTTGCAAAATTACCCTCAAATGCTGCCTCAGCAACACCTGTACTCACTGTTGTTTGATTTCTCAAAACATTCCGTTGTAAGACTAGCATCTGTCTTCACAATGAAGTCATATGTAGTGACAAAGAGCACTTAGACTGTTACAAAAAAATTTTTAAATCTTTCTAATAAACATTTTTAAACTGGGACATGTTTTTACTTTTCCCTGTGAATTATTCATTCTCTACAAATTTATTCCTTTATTTATTAACATATAACAAAATTGCATATAAATTAAAATCACATTAGAGATAAAATTTGGATACCTTAGCAAATTATAATAAATTAGTAAATACCATAGAAAAAGGACACATGTAAGATTCATTAATGGACATTTCAAATTCTGACATTAATGCCATTAGCATCTGACTTTAGAACAATTATTACCAACATGTATCCTATACATTAGTCACCTTCCTGGTATCATATTTATTAAGCACATAACACAGATATTCTGATGAGTAAATTTTTTGGTGTTACTTCTAAAATCCCCCCAATGATAACTTTTTACACACTTTACTAATAATACTTAAGTTGTTATTTTTTTAAACAAATATACTTTTAATTTCTTTAAGATACTCGCATTACTGCCATCAATGAAAAATTTCAAGACTTCAAAAGGGAGCATGAACACTTTATTTTCCTATCTGATATTCATAAATTGATACTGTTAATTCAGACACATCAAATACAAAAAAAAAAATTCAAGATATAAATAGAAAAGTTTTTTTTTTACAAATTACTGGATTCAGAGTTAGTTATTTTTATAAAGTATCCTCTGAATGTCCTGTCTGGATTTATGGAATCTTTCCAGGTTACTAAAGAATTTATTTTTAAATATTCAGTACATTCCTCATTTTGGTGGTTTTAGTTTAACAAAAATTATAAATAATAAAAAATATCCCCTCAAGCAGGTGCTTCCCACCGAGGTCTGAGAGGAGCCTGTCAGTTTATATGCCATAATACCAGGTCTGTGAGGATGTTGAGACCTGGAGATCAGCAGCCAAGTGCAGTAGCCCTTAAATTGCTCATTGGAACTACAATTAAATCAATTTACTTCAAAAGTGTTTGGTTTGTCAAGTAATCCAACTTTCTCCATAACTTAGAAACCAAAATTGTGTACCCATGACAATCTTAAAGAAGAAGAAAAAAAAAATCACATAATATTTATTAAACGCCCTAAAAATAAGGATAAATATCAAAAACAATCAAAAAACACACAAAATCATAAACAATGCAATACCAATCTGCACTGAAAATGTACAGGGTCTAAATAACCCAATGGGCTAAAGCAATCACAAAAACATACAAACTCATACATGCCATAATCAACACTCAAAAAATGCCCCAGAGGTTAAATATCCTAATGGGCTAAAACAATTGCTAAAATGCACAGAATCATAAACTGTTCGTATCATAAACTGTTCACATGCAAATTCATTAGCACACTCAAAAACTGTTGATCCACACACATTTTGGTGCTGCATAGTGTGTTACTGTCAACTCTCTCTTAGCAGAGCTGTAACATTGTGGGATAATGTAAATAAAAGACACAAAAAACTATATAACTTAACTAAAACCATGATCTATATAATATAATATTATTCATGCCCAACCATGTTTCCTCTTCTAAGCATATACACCACTTTTTCTCCCAATTCACATTCATAATCCACTAAACACTACAACACACTATGAATATTTACATCTACAACAAAATTTTCAAACTTGCCTATGTGCCTACGTTCTTCATTAGCACACTCAACAAACTATGAAAAAACACAATTACATATTAAATTTTCCACAATACCATTTCAATGAATCAAAATCCACCACATCATAACTAAATTTATTCGCAACATCAACACACACACTCACTTCTAACTATAACCTAATTCTATTCATACATAATACTACGATCCCTATGTCTCTACTAACCCACTGTACTTGCAACTTCATACCTAATGTTGTAACAAAGTAGTATGTGTGATAAAAAAAAAGTTCCTTACAAAAATTTTCTTACTCCATACCCAATTTTAAATCTGAAAAGCCCATTTTTGATCTAAGTTTAGATATTTAAAATACACCAATTTACCATAGCTACAAAACCCTAAACACCTTAATAACAACAGTACCATTTGTTAAATATGCACCAAACCCTAGAATTAAATAATCTCATCAGAAATAACGAATGTGGAAAAAAAGAATATGATAAACAATGCACTGACAATCAACATTATAAAAATTCCAATGGAACAAACTCATCAGAGGTAACAAATGAAAACACACACATATTTCAAACAATGGCACTGTCAATCCACATAATAAAAATACCTCTAAAACTAAATAATCTCATTAAAACTAAATAATCTCATTCTATACATCAATTTTAATAAAAACAAGAAAATTGGAAAAAATGCACTGCCAATCCCTATTTATACAGAAGCCTCCATACCTAAATAATCTCCTCAGCTACAACAAATCTCAGAGAACAATGAAATCTGAAATAATGCAACACTCATTTGAATTATAAAAAAAAACCTGGAACTAAATAGTATCATTAGAAACAATAAATGTGAAAAAAAAACAGCATCAATCAATCATCATCCTCAAGCAAACATGGGCTACAGAGGTCCAACCAGATTCTGCAATTTAGTTCTCCAAGCATATGTGTCCTGAGCTACACCTGCTGCATCTGGCCACTGCACACCAATTCTAACAACGTCCTGTTTGACATTGACTGCCCACAACATCCTAGGTCTTCCCCTTTTTTCTGAGGCCTTTAGGCACACTTTCATAATCCTATTCACTAATCTATAATTATCCATATAGGCAACATGGCCAAACCAATGGAGTCTCTTTCTGCACATTATGCTGCTTAAAGGAGGTTGCAGACTCCTTTGTCTAACCTCATCATTAGTTACAAAGTTAAACCACCTAATACCCAAGATACTACGTAAGCATCTAGTTTCCTGTTATCATGTTTACAAAGTGTCCACATTTCACTGCAATAATAATAACCCTAGAAAGAACCAAACTATTATATAGTCTAATTTTAGTCTTTAGGTGTATACGCCTATTTCTCCACAATCTCTATAGATTCTTAAAAGTCCCAGCAGCAATCCCTATCCATCTGTTAATCTCATGCCGCACATCACCAGCATCTGTTACATAGCACCCAAGATAATTAAACTGTGACACCTGCTCAAGACTACAACCATTCAGATTAACTGAATCACAGCCTGGCTGACCAATTTTCATCACTTTAGTTTTCTCTCTGTTTGTAACCAAACCTGCTCTACTACCACTCTCATCAACAGCTCAAATGAAACAGTTCATCTCATCAACATCATTTGTCAAATGGGCTAAATCATCAGTATAATCTAAATCAGAAATTTTCAGATCTCCAGACCATTAAAGACCAAAATCTTTTTCTTGGATTGAGTTTCACATAACATAATCAATAACCGAACGAAAAAGAAAAGGTGGCAAAATGCAACCTTATCGAACACCAGAAGCAATGCTAAACCAATTGCTACAAGCCTTACCAACTCACACATGACTCAGTGTTATTATAGAGAGCTTTCGTTATGTTAACTAACTTGTCTGGTATTCATATGATCTCACGATCAACCACAAATTATTACAGTCAACAGAGTCAAAAGCGTTTTTGAAATCTACAAAGTTAGTAACTACAGGTTGCTGAAACTAACCATATCTCAAGAATCTGCCTAAGTGAAAAAATCTTATCTAAACATCCCCCACGCTTCTGAATCCATACTGCTCATCACACAATTTTCCATCAACCAGATTCTTAATTCTATTAAGCACAATCATGCAAAGAACTTTACCTGGAACAGAAAATAGGCTAATACCCCTATAGTTATCACAAGAACTGTGATCACCTGTTTAAAAATAGGGATAATAATAGCTCTGGCAAAATCCTTAAGAATAATACCTTTATCATAAAAAGATATTAAAAATCTCAGTCAGCCATGTTTATCACAGTACATTTACCCAACACTTTCAATAATTAAAAATCCATATTAAAGTTCTTAATTACAAATAGTGATAAACAAAAAATTTTAAAACAAATATTCAATTCCATGGCCCGTGTAGTGATTACGGTCCTCAGCCGATAGATGGCATTGCTCAAGTGGCGTGTGACGTCGAAGTGTAAAGTATGATGTTGATTTGTAAAGTATAACATAAAAACGTAACTGTTGGTTATTGGTGGCCTATGGCTCTTTGATTTGTTTCTTTTGGGTAGGTAATATAGAATCACGTGTTATGTGTGTGATTTGACGAGAGTGTGAAGTTACGTTTGGTTTTTTTCGCCATTTTCGCTTGATGACTTCTTTGGATAACATACCTATATGGTAAGAGGTAAGTTCGTGTGTATTATATATTTAATATGTGGGGGGGGGGAGTTCAGTGATAGGTAGGATAGGAATAATTAATATGTTCTAGCTTTTTTTTTTAAAATTGGTTTGGATATGGTTTGTAATTAGTTATTAAAGATATTTAGGGGCCCATGTGGTGGGGGAGTATGCAAGTTTTTGCGTGTGGGATGAAAATGGCGATTTTATGGCCATGTGGTGGGGGAGTATGCAAGTTTTTGCGTGTGGGATTGAAAATGACTATTTTTTATAATTCGTTTTGTTGTAAGAACACATGTATTTTGTTAGAATAGTTTGGGGGTGAATTGAATGTTTTTTTAGTAGTTACATGTAGTATGGTAATTATTAATGTATTATAGTGATTTATTAATTTTGTTGTATATTTAGGAGTCTTAAATTTAGTTATATGATTTATCGTTAATATGTGGAAGCGTCTGGCGACTTTTTGATGTAGTAATTCTGGGTATTGTAGAATTGTCGGTGTGTGAAAAAACGGCAGTTTTTGATGGAGTCAGGAAAGAATGAAAAATTTAGAGGTGGGGTGAGAGTGGCGGAGTCGGTAGCGCGCCAGGCTTGTAATCTGTAGTTCCAAGGTTCGAGTCCGAGCTATGTCAGCATTTAGATTTATCTCGGCGTATTTTCAAACTCGGCTGTAGTAGGGGACACTGATGGGCTTGGAAAGGCCGCCGTCCGTAGGTTAGGATGTTAAGCCGTGGCCCTGTATGTGGGAGAGTTATACTCTGTGTACATTAAAGAACACGTTGGATGGCCTTTACAGGAAGTTACTGTCTCCCAACAACTGTTCTAGTGGGTCCCGTACCTTCTGTGAGCCTTCGGGGTTCATGTGATCTCGCCATTTAGCCCATGGTGTGGGAAAAAAGTGGGGGCTCAGAGGTAAAATGACAATGTAATTTAGGGGAGGGTTATTTGAGCTGTAAGATGTTTTTTTTGTCAGATTTTTGTTTTGGGACTTTTTTATATAATTCAGTCGGCGGTGCACTGTTTACGATTCTCATGTTTTTTGGTTTGTGTTGTCTTGGAGGACATTATTTAGTTTTGGGGCTTTTTTATAATTCGATTGGCAGTGCACTGTTTCCGATTTTCACGTTTTTTGGTTTGTGTTGTCTTGGAGGACATTATTTAGTTTTGGGGCTTTTTTATAATTCGATCGGCGGTGCACTGTTTCCGATTTTCACGTTTTTTGGTTTGTGTTGTCTTGGAGGACATTATTTAGTTTTGGGGCTTTTTTATAATTCGATCGGCGGTGCACTGTTTCCGATTTTCACGTTTTTTGGTTTGTGTTGTCTTGGAGGACATTATTTAGTTTTGGGGCTTTTTTATAATTTGGTCGGCGGTGCACTGTTTCCGATTTTCACGTTTTTTGGTTTGTGTTGTCTTGGAGGACATTATTAGTTTTGGGGCTTTTTTATAATTCGGTCGGCGGTGCACTGTTTCCGATTTTCATGTTTTTTGGTTTGTGTTGTCTTGGAGGACATTATTTAGTTTTGGGGCTTTTTTATAATTCAATCGGCGGTGCACTGTTTCCGATTTTCACGTTTTTTGGTTTACGTTGTGTGCGAGGTTGGTTTCGTGGAATTGTGGTGATTAAGTGTATATTAAGAGAAAATAATTTTTTGGGGTAAATTATATTTCGTGAGAATGTGAGTTGTCGCCATGCTTGTGTTGGGTATGAGCTGGCTGATTTGCATATTGGTATTTTCATTGTGCTTTATTTGGGTTGTTGCGTATGAGGTGGTTGATTTGCATATTGGTATTTTCATTGTGCTTTATTTGGGTTGTTGCGTATGAGGTGGTTGATTTGTATATAGGTATGTTGGTGGTGGTTTCTTATAAGGTTGGAGTCTGTTGTACTTTTAGTAATATGTGCAATGGCTTCCAATAGTTCAGATGTAGCGGCAGGTGGACCTCGTATGGTCTTAAGGGACTTTACCCTGCTGTTTGAGAAATCAAAAAAAGATGGAATTATATTTTTGCAAGATATTGGTTTGCTCGCAGCAGGGTATGAATGTCCAAGGTGTAGTAAGGCCATGGTGCTGGCCCCGACTGATACAACAAGTGATGGTTATAGGTGGAATTGCCGGAAGAGGATTGGCGGGGTCCAGCACGATAGTAGAAGGAGTATTAGAAAGGGCTCGTGGTTCGAGAGGTCCCATCTGTCGCTGGAAGAGATTGTGAAATTGACGCACATGTGGGCGTTTGATTATCCTCAGAGGATTGCCGAAATGGAACTCAGGATAGGATCTCGCAACACAATATCTGATTGGTATTCTTTTTGTCGAGAGGTGGCAATAGATGTTGTGGTTGCCAGGTCGCAGCCGATTGGTGGGCCCGGTACTATTGTCGAGATTGACGAGAGCAAGTTTGGAACCAACAAATACCACCAGGGGAGATACCGGGAAGGTCGTTGGGTGTTCGGTGGAGTGGAAAGGGACTCCGATAAGTGTTTTCTTGTTGTTGTTCCTGACCGCTCTACTGACTCCTTGCTTGCTGTTATCAAGGAGAAAATTTTACCTGGGTCTACGATTTATTCAGATTGCTGGCGATCATATAACTGTTTGAGTGAGGAGGGTTTCGTCCACCTCACAGTCAACCACTCTGTTTCGTTTGTTGACTATGAGACAGGGGTCCACACTAACACTGTGGAAGGAATGTGGCGGCATGCAAAAAATGAGATGACTAGAGGCCGTGTGGACGATGATATGTTTGACAGCTATCTGGCTGAATTCATGTATAGGAAGCGGCTGCGGCACCAGTCAGACCCGTTTCTGAGTTTCGTGGAGGACATTAAACATCTGTATCCACCCCATGTGCGTGATGAAGTAGCATGAACCACGAGCTGTGGTGAGTAGTATTTTAGTTTTTGTTTAAGTTAGTAGTTTTTAATTTTATGTTTTTGTGCTTAAGTGGTTTTGTTTTTGATGTTAGTAGGTTTATTGTGTTTTGAAAAGAGGGGAGGGGGAATGGTGGAAGTGGTTTACTGTATGTAGGAAGGCAATCGTTTTATTTTTTTTGGATTTGCCACTTTTATGAGCTTTCATTCTGTAATTGACGGTTACGAGGTTTTTTTTTTTGCGGTAATTTAATTTTTTTTACGTTTGTTTGTGTTTGTTACTATGGTTACGGTGCGTTGCGTTTGACGTAAACTCGGGTTTTTCGTTACTATGGTAACGAAAAAAACAATCTTTTTTCTAGAAACCCCTGTTTGGGTTAGGGTCTTGGGAGTTGGGGGAATCAACTAAAAGGGCCGTTTTGTTACGTTGCGTCAAAAACAAAATGGCGGCTGAGGACCGTGAACTGTACTACTGCCATCCTTATAATCAAATCTACTCAAATTAAAACTTTTAAACCACATTTCATAGTAATGAAAATTAACCCTCGTTCACCTCCACTCAGAATAACTTGATTCAGTTCATCATTCAAAAACCCAAATGATCAAATCTGAGATCACCATCTTACATTTACTGTTACATTTCAATGTTGTATATTTTCTTGCTGTTTCCCTCAGCCATAATCTCTTGACTGAGACCTGTGAACAATACACTGACCCCCTCCCCCATCTTTTAACCAACAGATAACATTATGCAGCCAGTGCAATGTTTCATATTTATTAGGTCATTATTTATTTCAAAATAATGCTTATTAATCAGATATGAGAATTATTAGTATTCATAAAAAAACTTTTATTTTTTCTGTGCAGTTAGTAATAAATTAATTATTGAAATTTTCAGTTGCTATAGTTAATTGTCATTGAGTTCATAAGTATGAAGAATAAGAGAAATCAGCCTTTGGTATTCTACCACTGTCATCTGTTAACTTGCAACTTAAATTTGCTATGGAATTTTAGTATATTTGAATACTGATTTGTGTTTTTCATGTAATAATCAACTACATTTAGAAAATCCCATTACTGTTTTCATAGTCCACTTTTATATTTCTGCTCATTTTCAAATGCATATATAAGATTACTGTTAATTATTAATACATACTTGACTTGCCTAGATATTTGTTTATCATTTTTCTTGTCCTTCATGACAGATGTTTTTTCTACGAGATTTTACCACAGATGTTTTTCCTACAAGAAATTTTACCACAGATGTTTTTGCACAAGAAAACCGTTCTCACTTTTCCATTACGATTTTAACTACGTTATTAAAATTATATATTACGTACAGTATTATGTATTCAATAATTAATAGACTGCATGAAGCCCAACAGGATTTTGTATATTCCGTTATGTTTATTAAAACGGGAATATCACATAAATTTTACTGAACTAAAATATATAATAAATATTAAACGTCACCTTTTGCTTTCCTGCTTCTATCTTCTTCTTTCTCTCTTCCTCATCCATCCTATAAATTTTAAAATGTAATATTTCACGTAAAACATAACATCTCAACCAAAGAAACAAACAAACCTTTGCCACACGTAGTTCTTTGATAACTATGATGCCATCTTGGCTAATAAAAAAACAAAACTGCAGACAGTGATTACTAACGGCTAAAATACACTAGCGGTTATATCGTGGGTCACCTACGAGATTTCATTTCTTGAGAATTCTACAACTTTTTTTTATATTATAAATGTCAAAGAACTAGATAATACTATCTGACTCATTTCAACAACTGACTATACGAAGGTGTAGTTATTCGATTAAATTGCTTAGTTTCTGTTTAAAACCAAAGAATATATAAGTTTATCTGTAAATGGTAGCTGAGTGTTCACCAGAAGGAAAGCTCATTGAGGTAGTAATACTAGAGACAGGACTCCGATTCCCGTAAAATTGACCGCCATGATCACAGACGGCTGTGTCTTCCGACTGTTTAGTGAGGCAAGATACCCATGATGCCTTGCGAATTGGCTGCAAACAACGATGAAGGTTATTTAAAAATGCTTAACAAATGATTTAAATGAATCAGAACTTTGCTGTTTTTTGTTTTTTATTTCAATGAGGTTATTCCGGTGTAGTAATTAAAACAAAATAGATTCAATTAATATACACTTCTTGATATATATCGGATGAAAAGCGAAGACGCTGGAAACTGCTTCTCTTTCAAATCGAGGTTTTGTATGAAAATTTAAAAAAATTCGATATGCTCTTAATATGTGATTAAAACTGAGCTAAATTGACTGTAAACTTAGCAGACTTTAATTTGAGGCCGTTTAAAAAAGGAACAGTGGTAAACATATTTAAAAATCTAATACGTGATCAAATCTTTCAGCTTAAGCGAAAACCCTCAAAATTTATAGATCTTAATAGTGCAAATCCGCGCCCCATTAAAAAAACATAAAAAGTCACATTTATTTTCTTCTTTCATTAAAAATTATTAATTTTTATTAAAAATTAATAGAAATAATCAGATAGTGTAAACTTTTTTAATTCAGCTGAGGCAGGAAATTAAATCTACTCCCAATAAATGACACGATTTAATTTCATGTCATAAAAAAAAACCCAAATAGCTTGTTATTCAGCTGAAGCATAAAGAAATTCAAGGCCCCCTCCCACACAAACACACAAATGGCATAATTGAAAGTTGATACTATGAAAAAGCAAATATTGTAAACTTTTATATCAGCTAAGGCAGAAGGAAATCCATGGTCACACACACACACACAAATGACATAATTGAAATTGCATGCACTATATATGAAAAACAAAATAATTTACACTTTCTCTCATTTCAACTAAGGCAGAAGGAAAGGCAAGACCCCCCCCCCCTCTCACACACACATACACACACAAATGACATGATTGAAATTTAATGGAACTTTATTAATCTTACTTTTACCTTCTGAGGCCCTAAGCTATGACAAGTTTAAGAGCCCCAAAATTGCGCAAGTCGAAATAAGGTATATATTTATTATTCTGATTGAAAGGAACATTGAAAAATAAATATAAAATTGATGTGATGAAAACATTATACCAGTATTGGTATAATAGATTAATTTGAATATTTAAAAAAAACCGTGACAGTGAACCTCAAACTTGAATTTTTGAGGCCACTCATAAATCTGAGGCCCTTGCTGTAGCTCATGCGTAAGTCCGGCCCTGGGTTGTACCAATCCTCTGTGATGATAAACAGAACCTTTGCTTTTCTTCAGGGAAAATCTTTCACTCCGTTTTCTGTTTGTTTCTGGGGTTACAGCACCAAGTCAATAGATTCACAGGATATATTTTTCAGCTAAAGGATAATCCTCATCAGAGGCAATCGCAGGTAGCTGAACACTTTTCCTCAATTGTCAAACCTTGGAGGAAGTCTTCCGGTATAGATAGCTGCAGCTTCTACTAGTTGGGGAACAGATCTTTACTCCATGCCTGTTACTAGAGGGCTGTTTGATACTATCAGCATATCCTCTCTAAATAAACATATTTCTTTAAACATTCCATTCTCTCTCCGCAGGTAGTTGGAATGTGATACCGCATAAGCATTGTCTCTCCGCAGGTAATTGGAATGTGATACCGCATAAGCATTGTCTCTCCGCAGGTAGTTGGAATGTCAGGACTCTGCACAGAGATTATTCTCTTGATGTCTTCACACAAGAATTTCATCGTTGTAACATAAATATTCTCAACTTGCAAGAGACGAAAAGGATAGATAAAGGTCAGATAAAAAAATAATTAAATTTCTCTTTTCAGGGAGGGGAGATAATAAGAATCACCAAGGCGTGGGTCTGCTTCTCAGCAGACACGTTAATGATGGTCTTCTAGAATATGAGTGCATTAATGAAGGTTTCTTACAATAAAATTTCAGACAAGCATTAAAGATTGAATATTATCTGCTGTTATACCCCCACTGAGGATACCGATGAGGATGAGAAGGATGGGTTTTACCGACAACCTCAGGATATTTTTAATTCTGTCAAGAAAGGAGATATTATCCTTGTTCTAGTCGACTTCAATGCTAAAGATGGTACTGAGTCTGATATTTGGTAAGGGTGATAGGTCCTGTTGGTATTGGTAGCAGCAATTGTAATGGGCAATGTCTCCTACAGAAAATAAATTTAATCTTCAGAGAATAACTAACACTTTTTACAAAGACCGCGCATACATAAGTACACATGGGTAATTTTTCCTGCATTTTCCTTAATTTCTTTTTCTGCATAAGAATAAGATTAATTGCATATTAATTAAGAACAAATTGGCTAGTTTCGTTAGGAATACCAGGCAAGGCTGAACTAATGGTTAGGCATTAGTTTCTGGAGCACAAGATGAGGAGGGGGTGCAGAAAAAGATTGCTCTGAAACTATATTGGGGGGCGCAATTTTCCATTCTGGCCAACGCCTAAAAAGCAGATAGTTAAGGCTCTGATACCAGATCCTATAGGAGAGCTGAAATGGATCTGGCCATTGCCTTGTAAAAAGTTTCTTGTAACTCACCCTTAAGAAGAGTTGTGCTAAGGTTAAAAAGTTATTACTTTTAACAGTGAAACTCTGAAACACCCTGTTACAGCCAAAGCTTACCTTACCATGACAGGTTATTTAGTCATTATGACAGTCATGGTTTGCTTTCCACTGAAGTTGAGGAAGAATGGGACCGTTTAACAAGCTTTTTTGGAAACTAATAGTACTCTTTTAGGAAAAGGGGAGAAGAGGAGACAGAATTATTTGAATGATAAGGCACTTGAGCTTATTTCAGAAGGAAAGAACTGTGGGAATGTCCTTAATCAATACCCTACTAGTCGTAATAAAAAGCATTACAGAGAGCTTGATAAACATGTAAAGGATCAGCTAGCTACTGATAAGAATATTTGGCTTGATGGCTTGGCTGACAAACCCGAGGAAGCAGTTAGACAGCACAACAGCAGAGAGCTGTACCAGTTAGTTAATGTTTTGTGTGGGAAGAAACAGACAGTTATACAGGAATTGAAGGATAAACATAGTAAGTAAGATTATTGAAAGTGACGATGCTGTTATGGCTAGATGGGCTAAGCATTTCAGTGATGTTCTAAACAATGTCTTTAGTTCTACTCCCATTGTTTGTAATTCTGATAAATAAATTACTACTTTAATATTAGCTCTATATTACAGTGTGAGGTTAAGGAACATATCATTCTGAATTTAAGGTCGATCAATTTTTTAGATGAAAAATTGATCGACTTGAGCTGGGTGGGATACGAACTCACGATCTCCTGATAACATGTCAAGTGCTCTGGACAACTAAGTTACCGGCTGCCAATCAAGATCTCCTCTAATTGATGCTATGAACTTTCTATCAATAGTACACAATTCTCCGTGTCTCATGAAAGTATTATCCCAGCTACTCTCAGCCTCAAGAAACAATGGCAAACATGTCGCGAAGATGGAATGTTTGTCATTGTTTCAATTATTAGTCATAGCATCAATTAGAGGTATTGTGAGGATACAATTGTTTAAAGTGAAGAGATTTTTTTTCAACGTATTTATTCATATATTAAGGAAGATATCACTCTGAATTTAACATCGATCAATCTGAGAGGAAAAATTGACTTGAGCAGGGTGGAATCCGAACCCATGACCTTCTGATAACATATCAGGTGCTTTGAACCACTGAGCTACCTCATAGCATCAATTAGATTTGCAATGTAGTATAACATTTTACCCAAATTTTTCAGGTCTTCAGAAAATTTCTTGAAAATTGATTAAATATACATAAATATAACAATTATATACCTATATTACCTTAACTAGCATTTAGAATTGGGAGGCATGATCCCATACCCCGCCCCCCCCCTTTAGATCCAATCCTGCCTGTAGTTATGTTTAAAGTTTCAAATTTTGTGAGATATAATACTAAACTGTATTAATAATTATGCTTATATTTTTTCTATTAAGCAGCCATTATTAGGATCATGAGTAGTATTAGACTGCTGTATTTGGTGCAAGATTTATCAAGAACCCTAATGCGCCAGTTGATTAATAAAAATTGTGAAAGATAAATGCATATTTTTTTCTTCTAAATGATAATGTAATCATACTTTGCAATATGTAGTTGACATTATGCACAGAAAAAGAATTTTTACTTTTCCTTTGTACCTAAGAAACACATCTCTTTCAGCTTCTGCCTATGCAGAGCCATACAAATTCATTACGGGTTGGGTTGTTTTACCTCTGAGCGGCACTTTTTTGCACACCATGGGCTAAATGGCCAGGTCACATGGACCCCGAAGGCTCAGAGAAGGTTGGGGGAGGGGACTCACTGGAACAGCTGTTGGAAGACAGATGGTAGCCTCCCGTCAAGGCCATCCAGTGTGTTCTTTGCACAGGGTATGGCTCTCCCGCACACGGGGCCATGGCTTAACGTCCCATCCGACGGACGGCGGCCTTTCCAAACCCATCAAATTCATTACGGAATTTCCATGTTATGTCAAAGGTAAAAATAATTTCGAATCTCTGTAGCTTCTAAAATATTTAAATTTTGAACAAATATTGCTAAAAATTGAGATTTAGAAAAATTTGATTGTCTTTTAATTTATCTTCAACAACAATTTCCATACAAAGCATATTTTACAAGTTAAATTATTCCATTAATATAACGTTAAATATATAATGAACAAAATTTACATTGGCATGATGTTGAACTTCCTTAATCAATTGATGGGGCTTCCTACCATGTAATGACAAATGCCATGTAGAGAGTACGTAAAGGTGTAATGGGTAAAGGGTAAGGATTTAGAGCCAAAGAAAGTACAACTCTGTTTTGGGGTTCTATTTTGGTTTACTCTAAAAAGGGCACTTCTGACTAGTGGAGGAAAATGGCAGGATTTAAGCCCATCTGGCCTGGGGAGGGGTGGCTCAGTCAGTAGCGCGCCAGGCTCGAAATCTGTAGTTCCCAGGTTCGAGTCCCAGCTGGGTCAGTGTTGAGATTTATCTCTGCAAAATTCCCAGTCCTGCCCATGGTCAGTAGGGCACACCGATGGGCTTGGAAAGGCCACCGTTCATCGGATGGGACGTTAAGCCGTGGCCCCGTGTGCGGGAGAGACATACTCTGTGCACGTTAAAGAACACGCTGGATGGTCTTGACGGGAGGCTACCATCTGTCTCACAACAGCTGTTCCAGTGGGTCCCCTCCCCCAACCTTCTCTGAGCCTTCAGGGTCCATGTGACCTGGCCATTTAGCCCATGGTGTCCAAAAAAGTGCTGCTCAGAGGTAAAACAACCCAACCAGTCACAGAAAAGTAATTATGGGTAAAGGGAGCGATGTGAGTTTGACCATGGCCAGATAGTATGTATGAGGAAGAACTGCTGGGATTTCCACATAAGACCATCGCACATGTATACCAAGACTATGAGAAATACCCAAAATTTCAAACCAGCAGGAGAAATGTGGACGTAAATGCGCAATTGACTCTGAAGGTGAGCACAGACTGTCTCGCATTATTACAAGTAATTGCATGGCTACCATCGAACAGATAACGTCAGAATAGAATGAGGGTGCATCCACAAAGACTATTCATTGTACCTTGCAAAAAATAGGCTATGGCAGTCAACATCCACATCATGTCCTCTTGTTGACTGTAATGCACTGAAAGATTAGGCTGTAGTTTGCAAAGACTTATCTCAATTGGAATATGGAGGACTGGAAACACGTCATCTGATCTGACAAATCAAGGTTTCAACTCTATCACGCCGATGGGAGGTAGGGTGTGTGGCATAAACCACACGAAGCAATGGACCCAGCTTGCCAAGATGGAGTCATACAGAGTAGGTGGAGGCGATGTAACAGTTCAGGGTGCTTTTACGTGGACTTCATTGGAGTTCCTGATGGGCTTCCTCATACCCGTTGAGACATCCATCACCAGCACAAGGTATGTGAACATCCTAGCTGACGATCTGCACCCGTTCATAACGAATCTCTTTCTGCACCATAACGCCATCGTCAACAGGACAATACCACACTGCATACTTCCCGAGAGGTGAAATATATACACACTCAAATATGTTAAATTAATTTATAACACTCAAATAGCCTCTTTGATCGCCGGACTTCAACCACATTCAGAATTTGTGGGATGAATTGGAAAGATCTGTTTGAGCCCGCCAATTCCCACTGGCAACTGTTAATTCTATGGCACAGGATTCCTCGTTTCATGGGCGGCAATACCACTCCGTGTTTTCAACACATCATTGACTCCTTACCAAGACATCTGACTGCTGTTGTGATGGCAAAAGGTGGAGCAACGGGTTAACGGGTTATTAGGTAGTCTGTTAGTTACGTAAACTGTCTCATAACAACGTCTCTTTCTGTGTTATAGATTTATTTTTGTGATAAGATAATCTAAAATCATTTAAAATACCTTTTGTACTTTTGCTTTGAAATGTATAATTTGTCCATTCCTTGTATGTTCAGTGCCATGTTTTCCTTGATGTTTGGTTCGAGTCCCAGCTGGGTCAGCGTTGAGATTTATCTCTGCAAAATACCCCGCCCTGCCCACGGTCAGTAGGGGACACCGATGGGCTTGGAAAGGCCGCCGTCCATCGGATGGGACGTTAAGCCGTGGCCCCGTGTGCGGGAGAGACATACCCTGTGCACGTTAAAGAACACGCTGGATGGCCTTGACGGGAGGCTACCGTCTCCCAACAGCTGTTCCAATGGGTCCCCTCCCCCAACCTTCTCTGAGCCTTCGGGGTCCATGTGACCTGGCCATTTAGCCCATGGTGTGCAAAAAAGTGCCGCTCAGAGGTAAAACAACCCAAACAACCCAACCCTGATGTTTGTTCACACGGAGGTCTTTCCACCAATGAATTTCTTTCTGAACCTTAATGCATAACGTGTCGTTCATATGTTTTGGAATAAACTGTCAAAATACATGAGCATTGAGGAAAACAGTAGTACATTTACCTGTATGCTATTTAAACTTAGATAAATGACAGAGGATAATGGTGTTTTATGTCGTATGGCAATGTTCTCATCATGAGCTTTCATTTGACACATAATTATTTACGATCAGCAACCGTGTATGGAAGATGTAAAAACAATAAAAATTATCCAATTTTATTGTTGCAATAGGCGGGAAAGAATGTGAAAAATTTTATATGACCTATTACTCCTCACCTTATAAACTTTCGTTTCATGCAGATGACGGAATCTTAGGGAATTGATCAAAATATCTACCTTGAAAGCACTAGGAACTTTTCTTTTTTCAGAAAATCTTTTTCAGCTTAAAATATATTTCCGTATAAGAAGTATCTGCACAACAGTTATCTTTATACTTTCAGTTTTATTTAGGAAAAAAATAATATATATAACATTTTCATAACATGAATACTCTCTCCAGTAGTATGATTTCCAATAAAACACCTAGAACAGTGGTATCATAGAAACCTAAAGGGTACGGTTGTAACCCTCCGATTTGAGGGCTTGTATAACTTATAGTTTCTAAAGAATCCAAATTTAGAGACTTAAGACACACACAATAGACCCAAATATGCTACTCCCCTACCACGGAAAATTTCTGAGTGAATATTATCTTCATTTTGGAACATTAGTTTATATCAGAATCATAAAACAATTCCTGAAAAGTCATGAAATGTGTTCTGTGTCCTTTGAAAATTTGAGAAATGCAAATACAAAAGAAACGCATTTGGATACGTATGCAAAAAAAAACATGGTGGCTGAGTTCGAACCCTGACATAGAAGGTTTGTATTATTCTTCAGCTGATGTGGCTCCCCTTCCTGACTGATTGTTTATATGGCACATTACACTGGCATGCTCCCGTCAGACATCTGTGATAATCAGTTATTGAAGAGGTGATATATTATTTCCAAAAATAATTCCGATTGAATTTAATAACTTTCTGACAACTCTGCTTAATTTTGAAACTGCCACATTCAAAGAACTGCAAAAAATAGTTCTCGTCTCACAACAAGGTCTCTTTCAGTGTTATAGATTTATTCTTGCAATCAGATAATCTAAAATCATCAAAAATACCCTTTGTAATTTTGCTTAGCAATGATAGAACACGATGATTCCTTTTCCTGTGACAATGTGGGATGTAAAAAAATAATGTATCTTTCACTAATATCTGGTACTAGAAGTCAATCAGTGACTTTGAAACCTCCTGATTTCTAACCCTTCACTTCGACCTCTATTTTACCTTCAATGCGATGCAGAATCTGAATAGTTCTCTTATTTGTAAGTTCTACTATTTGAAATAGCTATATTCATCAATTTTTAGCTGTCCGTCATCGGTACTTATTTGACGTTGAAGGATCCATCGCATCTAGAATTGCGAGATCTACAACTCAAAATAGTGGGTTCTTTGGTTGCGGTGACATCACATTTGAACCAGAAGGGTTATATGGAAATACTGGACCACCACATGTTCCTTTTGTGCTGCATCTCCACAGTGAACACCAGAAGGATAACCCAGTCATGAAACAATATTTATATACCAGCCCTTGAGCAAATATTTAGCTCTCTAGCACTAGCAGATCAAAAATTGACCTCCAAGAACACCACATCCGAAATTTCGTAATGTTTCTGATATCTACAACTTGAAACACTCCCTGACCCAAATTTTGGCGTTTCTAGCACTAATCATGGTTTGACCTCGATGTGACCTGAATTTGACCTTGAAGGTCACGTCAGAGGTCAAATGTTGGATTTTTCCCGAGATCTACTGTATGAAATTCCCCTAGGTGCATATTTTCAGAGCTCTATCGTTTCTACTTCATTGTTAGAATTAGAATTATCATTTGTCAGTCAGGCATAGAGTGTTACGATAGATGAATATGTTACAATGAACTTGTGATGTGTTGTATTGTCCTGATGTTCGCATGTGCTTCCGGTAGCGCATCAGGCTCGTAATCTGTAGTTCACAGGTTCGAGTCCCAGCTAGGTCAGCGTTGATTTATCTCCGCAAAATTCCCCGCCCTGCCCACGGTCAGTAGGGGACACCGATGGGCTTGGAAAGGCCGCCGTCCATCGGATGGGACGTTAAGCCGTGGCCCCGTGTGTGGGAGAGCCATACGCTGTGCACGTTAAAGAACACACTGGATGGCCTTGACAGGAGGCTACCATCTGTCTCCCAACAGCTATTCCAGTGGGTTCCCTCCCCCAACCTTCGGGGTCCATGTGACCTGGCCATTTAGCCCATTGTGTGCAAAAAAGTGCCGCTCAGAAGTAAAACAACCCTACTCGCATGTGCTTCAGCGTGCAAGTTACGTCACCAACGAACTTGACTGAAAGAATAATGAACAAGTGTTAATTTATGTGAAGTAAAACGCGGTTTGTTTTAGTCTATGCAGTTTAGTCTAAAGAAGAAATGTTTTATGTGGAGTGTGTGCGGGACGTAAAATAAGATTATTAGCGTTGATTGTGTTAGAAGACTTGCAAGAAAAAGGATGTTTAGTTTACTGAAGATGTGGTTGAGGAGATTTTAAATTAGTCAAACAAGCAGATCTGATCTGAACTTTTCTGTAATAAGAGTTCATCATTATATTTAGTTGTTTAGGAAATGGTAAAGTTATTCTTTATAGATTGCAGGTTTGTTCACAAACATGATTGTGCAATTTATCGACTTACATAAGTTTCATTTTGTTTTGCTTTGAGTAGAGATAGTAAAGTTTTGCCTTGTTCTTTAGAAAGTTTAGTTTTATACTGATTTAGATTTATTGAGTTTAGTTTGTATAAACGTTTTCATTCATACTTTTGTATAAATTACATTATTTTTAGAATTATAATTGTTATATAAGTTCACCAGACAAAGAATTAGTCACCGAAGCCAGTCCAGATTTTTGAAGGTTTCAGAATGCTCATAGTGCCAATCAGATACACTTCGACTCCTATGCACACGATAATTGTTGTCTTGGAAGACTGGGGTATCCTTCTGGTGTTCACTGTGGAGATGCAGCACAAAAAGAACATGTGGTCGTCCAGTATTTCCATATAACCCTTCTACTTCAAATGTGATGTCACCGCAACCAAAGAACCCATTTCCTCATATGTGAAACACCCCCAGAATATTACAGAGCCTCCTCCACCTTGCACACAGTCTGAACGGAAGGCTTCATGCAGCTTACGATGCACCCGTCATCTCACATCATTCAAGTACAAGCAAAAACCTGACTCATCCGACCAGATCACATGCTTCCAAGAGTCGACAGTCTAGTCTTTGTGGCGCCGTGCCAACTGTAACCTTGCAGCCTTGCGCAGAATTGTTAACATGGGTATCTTCCACGGTACTTTGCTCCAAATATCCATGGCATGCAGTTCCCTTCAGAATGCTGGTTCGGAAACAGCTTGTTCTAGGCCTGATCTGACTGACTGGAGGAATTCCTGCCTTGTTGCAAAGTGGTTTGCCCTAATAGTGCGTGACACACTGCGGCAGTCCCTATTGGTGAGCAATTTTTCTGCCACAATTCTGGCGATGATTTGCGGTGGACTGCGATGTACGCCAGTGCTGGAATACCCTTTGGACAGTACGTTTTGACACAAATGCAAAGACAGCAACTTCTTGTACACTATGGTCTTTGGCTCAGCCAAACGCAATAACACTTTTTTGCCACTCATTCACATCTTTGGCACGACGAACACACACGTGGCACACAACCACTTCTTTTCACTGTATGAACCCATATCGCACAGCTATTTGTAGGATGCGTTTATTACTGATGCACCCTCTCTTGCTGTCGAAAGGACGTAACCCTCTTATGCAGGAGATGACTAATTTTTTGTTCAGTGAATTTACTACAGTGGACCTTCGTTATAGCGCTGCTCGCTATACCGCGCACTCGGTTACAGCGCGGGCGATGTTCGCGATAAGTTCAAACATGTTTATACAGGTCCGTGCGGCGTTAGTATCGCATCGCATTTTATTGTTACTGCGTATTGAGTAATTGTGTATGTATTGAGTTCCTGCATGTATTTTGAATAGTGTTTAATTATTGTATGCATGATGAGTAAAAGAAAAGCTTACAGTGTGAAATTTATTGTGTCGCCACCGCGCCGCTCGGTATAACGCGGTTCACCTTATAACGCGGGTGTTGTTTCCCGCCCGACATGTGCGTTATATTGGGGGTCCACTGTATTTATTTCAACTCACGCTGTTTCTATCCATCGAGTACCTTTATAAAACAACATAACACCTTGTCAATTAGATGAAAACTGATAAGGAAATAGTATAATTGACGAATTATTCATAATTCTTGCACCTTGTATAAATGGGAGTAGAACCAAGATTAAAATTCTTGGAAGGGTGGGGTTTTTGCGACTTTTCTTGAAAATTGATTAACGATTTTTGAAAGCTAAATTTACCAAATAGGGTGGTAGTTAAACACAAAAATCACTTCTTCTTACTACACTATATACAGTGCTGCCCTTAGCATTTGTGGGGCCCAAAGCAAGAAATATTTATGCGTTACCTTGTTTCTCCTTTGAACTAGAATTTTAGGCGAAAGGGGGGGGGGGTGATCTGCCCATTTAATTAATTAAGTGCGAAAAAGGTGTGACTCAGAGGTAAAAACAATTCAAGTAACAGTCTCCTGTAAGACAATTTACACTCGGTGCTCATTGAATATTGAGCATCCCTCTTCATGTTAGGCCAGTGGAAGATAAGTTCAAAGCTTTGGATTGTTTTACCTCTGAGCGGCACTTTTTTGCACACCGTGGGCTAAATGGCCAGGCCACAAGGACCCCGAAGGCTCAGAGAAGGTTGGGGGAGGGGACCCACTGGAACAGCTGTTAGGAGACAGATGGTAGCCTCCCGTCAAGGCCATCCAGCGTGTTCTTTAACGTGCACAGGGTATGGCTCTCCCACACCGGGGCCACGGCTTAACGTCCCATCCGACGAACGGTGGCCTTTCCAAGCCCATCGGTGTCCCCTACTGACCGTGGGCAGGGCGGGGAATTTTTGCGGAGATAAATCTCAACGCTGACCCAGCTGGGACTCGAACCTGAGAACTACAGATTACGAGCCTGGCGCGCTACCGACTGAGCCACCCCCGCCCCTTTAGGCATGGGCACTGCACCACCAAAAATAACAAACGAATTTGAAATTTAATATTCATTGTCACATTTAAGTAAACATATTTTTTTTATATTCATTTTGCATCCATTATTTACCATGTTAAGCAGACTATCGCACCATTTGCTTTGCGAATCAGCCCTATATTTTGTATTGCCAATACAAAATTTAAAATTAAGACTGCCACCTGGAATAGCGATTAACAAACGAGCATTGTGCTGAACTACACGAAGTGGGTCACCGTTTCGTAGTGACCTGTGAGATTTGATTGGCTGATTCTACTAAATGCAATGAATAGACAATGATCTTGTTACTTAGCGAAAATATTCATTTGACTATGACCAACTTTTTACTTTGTCAAGGAACGATATTTATGCATGAAAAATTTAAAAACATTAGATATCAAAACATGAAATGTGTTATTATAATATCTGTCGCGAGCTATCACTGCTCATAATAAAAAAAAATAAATACCCCCTCAAGCAGCTGCTCGCCACAGAGGTCTGACAGGAGCCTGTCAGTTTATATATGCCATAGTAGAAGATCTGTGAGGATGGCAGGCCCTCAGCAGAAAAACGACACAAACAGCCATGCCTTAACCCGGGGCTCGAACCCAGGTCCTTTAAAGGAATAAAATGAAAAAGATATAATTAATGTTAGGATTCTGGGTTGGTTTGTTTTACCTCTGAGCGGCACTTTTTTGCACACAATGGGCTAAATGGCCAGGTCACATGGACCCCGAAGACTCAGAGAAGGTTGGGGGAGGGGACCCACTGGAACAGCTGTTGGGAGACAGATGGTAGCCTCCCGTCAAGGCCATCTAGCGTGTTCTTTAACGTACACAGGGTATGGCTCTCCCACACACGGGGCCACGGCTTAACGTCCCATCCGACGGACGGCGGCCTTTCCAAACCCATCGGCGTCCCCTACTGACCGTGGGCAGGGCGGGGAATTTTGCGGAGATAAATCTCAACGCTGACCCAGCTGGGACTGGAACCTGGGAACTACAGACTATGAGCCTGGCGCGTTACCGACTGAGCCGCCCTAGCATTCTGGTACACATCCCCTATTTACATTATTTCCCATGAGAAATTCATATCTGACTAACGCAATTTGATAATGTACAATTTTTTGAAGAACACATCTATCCTGTTAGTTATCTCGAAAAAATATATGATTGCAAGAAAATTTAACAGTGCAGATTGTGATCAAACCAAAAGATTTTGCTTTTGACAGACTGCTGCTGGGCTACCAATTAATAATTTTCTGATTCACATATTATGCATCTGGCATGAACTGCTGAAAAATAAAATTTACGTTCCGGTTCAACCAGTCACTTGGCACCCATCTAAATTTTTGTGGGGCGGGGGTGGCTCAGTCGGTAGCGCGCCAGGCTCGTAATCTGTAGTTCCCAGGTTCGAGTCCCAGCGTTGAGATTTATCTCCGCAAAATTCCCCGCCCTGACCACGGTCAGTAGGGAACACCGATGGGCTTGGAAAGGCCGCCGTCCGCCGGATGGGCCGTGGCCCCGTGTGTAGGAGAGCCATACCCTGTGCATGTTAAATAACACGCTGGATGGCCTTGACGGGAGGCTACCATCTGTCTCCCAACAGCTGTTCCAGTGGGTCCCCTCCCCCAACCTTCTCTGAGCCTTCGGGGTCCTTGTGGCCTGGCCATTTAGCCCATGGTGTGCAAAAAAGTGCCGCTCAGAGGTAAAACAACGCAACGTTAAAGAACACGCTGGATGGGCTTGACGGGAGGATACCATCTGTCTCCCAACAGCTGTTCCAGTGGGTCCCCTCCCCCAACCTTCAGGGTCCATGTGGCTTGGCCATTTAGCCCATGGTGTGCAAAAAAGTGCCTCTCAGAAGTAAAACAACTCAACGTTAAAGAACACGCTGGATGGCCTTGACGGGAGGCTACCATCTGTCTCCCAACAGCTGTTCCAGTGGGTCCCCTCCCCCAACCTTCTCTGAGCCTTCGGGGTCCATGTGACCTGGCCATTTAGCCCATGGTGTGCAAAAGAGTGCCGCTCAGAGGTAAAACAACCCAACGTTAAAGAACACGCTGGATGGCCTTGACGGGGAGGCTACCATCTATCTCCCAACAGCTGTTCCAGTGGGTCTCCTCCCCCAACCTTCTCTGAGCCTTCGGGGTCCATGTGACCTGGCCATTTAGCTCATGGTGTGCAAAAAAGTGCCGCTCAGAGGTAAAACAATCCAATCCAATCTAAATTTTTGTTCTGGATTCTTGCTTCATTGTTCTTAATTATTATATCATATTGTCATTTTTTCTATAAAATTAAATTGAAACAGACATTTCGATTTTACAAGATTCGAAAGCTTTTATTTACACATTCCATCTTAGTTAAAACATTTTTACATTCATTTCACTTTTATGTTTTATTATTGCTCTATGGCACAATAAGTAATGGGAAAAAATACTGTTGAACAATTCATATACTTTCGTAAAAAGTAAGAAACTTTAAACCAAGTTTTAACAAAATGAAAGAAAACAAATCCTGATTGGGTTTTCGCCGAATAAAATACTCTTCTCATGCAGTCAATATGAATTCTAATGCTTCTACAGGAACATACAGATGACTGATAATAAAAACGGTAAACAAATTCAATGATAAAGAGTACGGGGCAATAATTATTCTTTATGGCTTAAGCACATTTCTTTTGAATATGATAGATAAAATGTATTTACAATGCATTTCCAAAAGTTTAAAATAACACCAAATTATTTCATACACATAACATGATAAATATTTACAGTGGTGTTTGTACTATATCACATAATCAGTCTTCATTACTCTTCAATGTATTTACAATTTAAAAACACAGACATCTGCTTTTCAAAACTTCTGGAACGAACACATTTTTTTTTATGCAATTCATTTTGTAAATAAAAATTCTATTTTATATACGGAAGCAAATTTCTAGACTGAATAGTGTGCAAAAGAGAAAACTAATACAACAGCAAATATACCAGTAAAAATTAGAGAAACGATTCAAGTTGCATTTATGTTGGAAATTTGCAGTATTAAATAAAATTCGTTGCTTGGCTAAGTTTAATTTAAACTTTCATACTAAGAAAAATTGAATATCAGTAATATAAAGTGCAGTGAATACTTAATTAATAGATTCTGAAAAAAATTCATCGCCGTGGCGGCGCTGAATTTTTTTCAGAATCTATTAATTAATGTTTCTTAACAGGGAATACTGTGCATTCACTTTGGATTGATTTTAAGCAGTGAATACTTAATTTTTCATTTGATAATTCAGTTATTAGCAAAATATCTACATGCCATTCACCAGCAACTGTACCAATGTAGAACTAGAGGTGTTATTTAATCACTAAGCCATTAAATAGGCCAAATGAAGTAATTAAAATGAGAGCCTAATCATTCTATGAATGAACAATTAAACTTATATATCTTTGCAAAGAATGTTTTATCTCCATATGACTGCTAAAGGGCAAGTAAGAAAAAGAGCACCACTCACAAGATTTGACACATTAATTACAGTAAATATTTTGTGATTTCATTAAAACTTAAAATAAAAAAATAAAAATAAATACCCCTCAAGCAGCTGCTTGCCACAGAGGTCTGACAGGAGCCTGTCAGTTTATATGCCACAGTAGAAGATCTGAGAGGAAGGCAGGACCTCAGCAGAAAAACGACACAAACAGCCATGCCTTACCCGGGGCTCGAACCCAGGTCCTGTAGATCAGTAGCCAAGCGCGCTAACCACTCGGCCACGGGACGGCTTTAAAACTTAAACAATGTAAAAAAAAATATTTAAATAATATTATAAATGATACCAATAGAGAATAATGGTCTTCTGTAGGAATCTTTTCTATTCCAATCAGTTATGTTGTCAATTCTCATTTTTTCACTATTGGTTGTGATTTGAAAAAAAAAAGACTATTATATATTGTCTTTTCACCCACACAGTATCAAAATTCTTTCTGACTGACTGCATATAAATTAATGATTATTTATTCTTTTAAATACAGTAGCCAGTGTCATAAAAGTTTTTTAAAGTATTTAACCCTTTCAGGACCATAAGGTTTCTAAGAGTAAATATTAGTATGTAACTGATTATTTTAGTTTGTTTAGACGCAAAATAAATAAAAATCATAAGAAAAATACATAACAATGTGTAGTTTTTTTGGAATTTTATGGGAAATATTTTTCCCAATGGACTATAAAGGTAACACAAATTATAGTTAGGCTTATTATGCAATGTCTTTTATTTATTGGTTTATTAGAACAAAATGTTAACTAAAATAATACAAAATTTTGAAATAAAATTACTATACAAAATGATGTGCTAATTATGATATTCTGCGAAGCAATTTCTTTTGGTAGTGAGGCAAAGATGGACATTGCACATAGTACATATATTATGCGTCCTGACAGTTCTGTTTTTGTTTTCTAAACGTTCCCGTTTACGTAATTGCGTTCGGCATACGTTCTATTTTGACATTCTGTATAAAAAATGCAGATAAGGTTATAATTAAATACGACAATCACCAATTTTAAAATGGGAAAAATGTTTCCCTTGGTCGTGAAAGGGTTAAAACAGTGTCTAACATTTAAAAAATTAATAAAAACAAATTCAGTAAAAAGTAGAATTACTTACAATCATTAAATAACTTTTACTATCCAAAGCTTTGCATTTTCAACTACTGACCTCAAAATAAATTTTGCAAATAACTTCTGTACGATTACATAATTTCCGCAAAGTTAGCTCTTATTGTTCCATCATGTTAGAAGCAAAAGATAGAAACCTTTTTCAAAATTTCTCATTTAATGCATTATTCCTTTTTATTGATTTCTAAAAATAAAAAAGCTGGCAAACCTGCATGATCATTGTAAAACTTCACATTGATTAATACAACCATCACTATGAAAAGAGGGATGGGGGTGGCTCAGTCGGTAGCGCGCCAGGCTCGTAATCTGTAGTTCAAAGGTTCGAGTCCCAGCTGGGTAAGCATTGAGATTTATCTCCGCAAAATTCTCCGCCCTGCCCACGGTCAGTAGGGGACACCGATGGGCTTGGAAAGGCCACCGTTCGTCGGATGGGACGTTAAGCCGTGGCCCCGTGTGTGGGAGAGCCATACCCTGTGCACGTTAAAGAACACGCCGGATGGCCTTGACGGGAGGCTACCATCTGTCTCCCAACAGCTGTTCCAGTGGGTCCCCTCCTCCAATCTTCTCTGAGCCTTCGGGGTCCATGTGACCTGGCCATTTAGCCCATGGTCTGCAAAAAAGTGCCGCTAAGAGGTAAAACAACCCAACTATGAAAAGATTAACTTCGCATGAAACAGTGGGTAAACATTGTACTTTTGCACTGATCTCTTGCACAGCCCGTAATTCATTTATTTTCTAGCCTAATGATTGCGCAATCAAAGGGGCGGGGGTGGCTCAGTCGGTAGCGCGCCAGGCTTGTAATCTGTAGTTCCCTGGTTCGAGTCCCAGCTGGGTCAGCGTTCAGATTTATCTCCGCAAAATTCCCCGCCTTGACCACGGTCAGTAGGGGACACCGATGGGCTTGGAAAGGCCGCCGTCCGTCGGATGGGACGTTAAGCCGTGGCCCAATGTGCGGGAGAGCCATACCCTGGGCACGTTAAAGAACACGCTGGATGGCCTTGACGGGAGGCTACCATCTGTCTCCCAACAGCTATTCCAGTGGGTCCCCTCCCCAACCTTCTCTGAGTCTTCGGGGTCCATGTGACCTGGCCATTTAGCCCATGGTGTGCAAAAAAGTGCCGCTCAGAGGTAAAACAACCCAACGTTAAAGAACACACTGGATGGCCTTGACGGGAGGCTACCATCTGTCTCTCAACAGCTGTTCCAGTGGGTCCCCTCCCCCAACCTTCTCTGAGCCTTCGGGGTCCATGTGACCTGGCCATTTAGCCCATGGTGTGCAAAACTGTGCCGCTCAGAGGTAAAAACCCAACATTAAAGAACACGCTGGATGGCCTTGACGGGAGGCTACCATCTGTCTCCCAACAGCTATTCCAGTGGGTCCCCTCCCCCAACCTTCTCTGTGCCTTCGGGATCCATGTGACCTGGCCATTTAGCCCATGGTGTGCAAAAAAGTGCCGCTCAGAGGAAAACAACCCAATGCGCAATCAAAGGTTTGTGCTATGATTGTGCAGCCATCAGGCATCATAGGCTTTGAGAATAAAGTTTTCATTTCCCCTCCTCTCCTCAAAATACAGGATGAAAACCTACATCAATCGAACATTTTTTTTTTAAAAAGAATGCCATTGCATTTTTCGATGTTTAGTTTCAGTTCTTAAAGAAATCTGTATTATGTCAAATTGTTTCAGTTGCAAGTCAAAGTTCCTAAGATTATTCACACCTGATTGAGCTTTGTGTAAATCATTTAAACCACTTTCCGCCAAAATATTTTTTTCCACAAGAGAAATAACATGATAGCAGAACAATTTCAGTTATATCTTATTACCCAGCTACTTAACATTATAGAAAAAAGTATTGTCTTTAAACTCGTGAGTGCCTTTATTAACATCTTTATGTAAGTTACATAAAGATGGGGTTGGCCTATCTTTTTCAATACTGCTTCTCTAAAAATGGAAATGAGCTAAATAAGAAAAAAAAAACATTTTTAGGATGCGTTGGGTTGTGTTGTTTTACCTCTGAGCGGCACTTTTTTGCACACCATGGGCTAAATGGCCAGGTCACATGGACCCCGAAGGCTCAGAGAAGGTTGGGGGAGGGGACCCACTGGAACAGCTGTTGGGAGACAGATGGTAGCCTCCCGTCAAGGCCATCCAGCGTGTTCTTTAACGTTGGGTTGTTTTACCTCTGAGCGGCACTTTTTTGCACACCATGGGCTAAATGGCCAGGTCACATGGACCCCGAAGGCTCAGAGAAGGTTGGGGGAGGGGACCCAGTGGAACAGCTGTTGGGAGACAGATGGTAGCCTCCCGTCAAGGCCATCCAGCGTGTTCTTTAACGTTGGGTTGTTTTACCTCTGAGCGGCACTTTTTTGCACACCATGGGCTAAATGGCCAGGTCACATGGACCCCGAAGGCTCAGAGAAGGTTGGGGGAGGGGACCCACTGGAACAGCTGTTGGGAGACAGATGGTAGCCTCCCGTCAAGGCCATCCAGCGTGTTCTTTAACGTTGGGTTGTTTTACCTCTGAGCGGCACTTTTTTGCACACCATGGGCTAAATGGCCAGGTCACATGGACCCCGAAGGCTCAGAGAAGGTTGGGGGAGGGGACCCAGTGGAACAGCTGTTGGGAGACAGATGGTAGCCTCCCGTCAAGGCCATCCAGCGTGTTCTTTAACGTTGGGTTGTTTTACCTCTGAGCGGCACTTTTTTGCACACCATGGGCTAAATGGCCAGGTCACATGGACCCCGAAGGCTCAGAGAAGGTTGGGGGAGGGGACCCACTGGAACAGCTGTTGGGAGACAGATGGTAGCCTCCCGTCAAGGCCATCCAGCATGTTCTTTAACGTGCACAGGGTATGGCTCTCCCGCACACAGGACCATGGCTTAACGTCCCATCCGACGGACGGCGGCCTTTCCAAGCCCAACAGTGTCTCCTACTGACCGTGGGCAGGGCAGGGTATTTTGCGGAGATAAATCTCAACGCTGACCCAGCTGGGACTCGAACCTGGGAACTACAGATTACGAGCCTGGCGCACTACCGACTGAGCCACCCCGCCCCCGTATAGCCAGAAAAATATATTCCGGGGAAGAGGTTATGCAAAGCATAATGATATATGAAAAGGAAAAACTCGTGTATAATGTTTAACTTTGATAAAATATACAACTATACAGGCCGGGATCTAGGGTTGGGTTGTTTTACCCCTGAGCGGCACTTTTTTGCACACCGTGGGCTAAATGGCCAGGTCACATGGACCCCGAAGGCTCAGAGAAGGTTGGGGGAGGGGACCTACTGGAACAGCTGTTGGGAGACAGATGGTAGCCTCCCGTCAAGGCCATCCAGCGTGTTCTTTAACGAGCACAGGGTATGGCACTCCCACACACGGGGCCACAGCTTAACGTCCCATCCGACGGACGGCGACCTTTCCAAGCCCATCGGTGTCCCCTACTGACCGTGGGCAGGGCGGGGAGTTTTGCGGAGATAAATCTCAACGCTGACTCAGCTGGGACTCGAACCTGGGAACTACAGATTACGAGCCTGGCGCGCTACCGACTGAGCCACCCCCGCCCCAGGGGAGGGGGGAGATTTGATGTGGTAAACTCACTTGAATGCTCCTGGAGCCAATTCGGCACCACTCGGGAAGTATGCAGTGTGGAAAGATAATCATTACAAACAGATGTTCACAAACCTTGTGCCAGTGACAGGGTACAAGGGGCCCCAAGGAAGCCCATGTAAATGCACTCCAAATTGTCACACCTCTTCCGCATGCCTGTATGACTCCAACTGTATGCCACATATTCACCCTCCCATCAGCATGATAGAATTGAAACCGTAATTCATCACAGACCAGATGATGTGTTTACAATCCTCTGTACTCCAGTTGTGATGAGCCTTTGCAAAGCGCAGCTTAATCTTTCAATGCCTTGCACTCAACAAGGGGGGCGGGGGTGGCTCAGTCGGTAGCGCGCCAGGCTTGTAATCTGTAGTTCCCTGGTTCAAGTCCCAGCTGGGTCAGCGTTGAGATTTATCTCCGCAAAATTCCCCGCCTTGCCCACGGTCAGTAGGGGACACCGATGGGCTTGGAAAGGCCGCCGTCCGTCGGATGGGACGTTAAGCCGTGGCCCCGTGTGCGGGAGAGTCATACCCTGTGCACGTTAAAGAACACGCTGGATGGCCTTGACGGGAGGCTACCATCTGTCTCCCAACAGCTGTTCCAGTGGGTCCCCTCCCCCAACCTTCTCTGAGCCTTCGGGGTCCATGTGACCTGGCCATTTAGCCCATGGTGTGCAAAAAAGTGCCGCTCAGAGGTAAAACAACACAATACAACCCACTCAACAAGGAGACACAATGTGTGTGTCAACTGCCATAGCCTATTTTTACCATGGTATGATGAATAGTCTTTGTGCATAAGTTTGTGGACGCACCCTCATTGAATTTCTACCTTATCTGCTCTACGATAGTCATGTGATTCCTTGTAATGATGCGGGACAGTCTGTGTTCACCTTGAGAATCAATTGCACGTTTACGTCCGCATTTCTCCTGATGGTTGGAAGTTTTACAGTATTTCACTTAGTCTTGGTATACATGTGCAATGGTCTGACATGGAGATCCTAGCAGTTCAGCAGTTGCGATGATTGAACAACTGGTCTTCCTCACATCTACTATCTCGTCTTGGTCAAACTTACTTATGTCACTGCCTTTACCCATGATTACTTTTCCGTGACTGGTTTCTGAGTAGAGACCTGCCCTATTTACAGGCATTGCCAGTTTCAGCATTCCACATGACTGGATGATGTAATACTTCTGCTTTGCATATTATTATCAGGGTGTGTATAATAATTTGTCATTCATGAATGGGCACAAGGTATGTGAACACCTGTTCGTAACAATTATCTTTCCACATCATAATGCCATCTTTCAACAGGACAATGACACACCGCATACTTCCTGATGGCAACCAATTGGCTCCAGGAGCATTCATGTGAGTTTACTACACTCAAATGGACCCCTCAATTGCCGGACCTCAACCCCATTGAAAATTTCTGGGTCGAATTGGAAAGATACGTTCAAACCCGCCAACCCCCACTGGCAAACTGTGGATGCTCTATGACAGGTGATCCTAGCTTCATGGGCAGCAATACTACTTCCATGTTTTCAAAAGATAAGTTTCCTGCAGATAACAGATGCTTTGTGGGTCATTTGTTTAAACTTTTGTACAACTAACATGAATAGGAATAAAGAATATTATTATTATAAAAAAAAACAAATGCATTGAGTGCTTATCAAAATGTCTGGCTGCTGTTGTAAGGACAAAAGGTGGAGTAACAGGTTATTAGGTAAGTGTAAATAATAATTTGTCCATTCAATTTATATAAGCTTCTTGAAAACATTAAACAGTTTTGTTATGAAACTAATCAGTAAATCATTTATTTCTGATGAAATCTTTTAATATTTCTTATGAAAAAACCATTAATTAGATACATGAAAAAAGCATAAAAAACCAGAAAAGAACAATTGTAATGCTTCTAATCGAACAACTCTGATTGGGTTGGGTTGTTGTTTTACCTCTGAGTGATACTTTTTTGCACACCATGGGCTAAATGGCCAGGTCACAAGGACCCCAAAGGCTTAGAGAAGGTTGGGGGAGGGGACCCACTGGAACAGCTGTTGGGAGGCAGATGGTAGCCTCCCGTCAAGGCCATCCGGCATGTTCTTTAACGTGCACAGGGTATGGCTCTCCCGCACACGGGGCCATGGCTTAACGTCCCATCTGACAGACGGTGGCCTTTCCAAGCCCATTAGTGTCCCCTACTGACCATGGGCAGGGCGGGGAATTTTGCGGAGATAAATCTCAATGCTGACCCAGCTGGGACTTGAACCTGGGAACTACAGATTACGAGCCTGGCACGCTACCGACTGAGCGAACCCTGCCCCAACTCTGATTGGCATCTAGTCTGGAATACGCGCTATATGATGTGGTGTTCTGTGTAAGAAATACAGTTGGGAATGGTTTTCTAGTTTGCTTCAATTAATCTGAAAAACTGAGCTATCATCAACAAAAGTTGTTGACATATATGCATTTATTCTATGAAGCATGAATCAACGGCTGAAAATTAATTTTTCATTTGTTCCATATTCAATTAATATGGCAAATTGCCACTTCTGTTGCCATCATTATATACACTAGTTTGATATAATTTCCTCTATTTAACAGATCACAGATTCACTCACCATATCCTTGAAAAACCAAATTCTTATTAAAAAATATATCTGCAAAAATAAAACTAACACTGTCTTTTTAAAAAGAGTTTCAGTGTATTGAAGTTCAATTTTAGATACTCACTTAAAAAAAAAAAATCTTTATATGCATTATATCAAATTTGTTTTGGTTGCAGGGGAAAAAAAAGTGTGTTATAGAGAAATTTAAATGTAATCATGCAAATATAAATGCTGGTTTTTAATGACTATATGGATGTTATGGCAACAATGTCTTTATGTCAAATATTGATATTTTACACATATATTTAATCTTTTTCTTTCTAATGATAAGAACTATAAAGGAAGATTTGCTTCCCTTGCTTCCATGAATGCTTTGCCACTGGTGAAACTGCAGTATTTGTCATTACAAACTAACTGCCGATATTAATAGATATCACATATAAAATATCAATGAATTCTAAACAATATAGGTAACTATATATTTAAAGCATTACCACTTTTCTACTTACAACTTTCAAAATACTAAAACATTTCCCAAAAATAACAAAATAGAACTAAAATCTATTTCACAAACTACTAAAAATTATCTTTTGATTGGTGTTTGACTTTTAAAATATAAAACAAGAGAAATTTTGTAGACATGAAAGAAAAATGCTTTACTGTGCTAAATGATATATGGGTGTTGTATGATTTTGTTTCTTAACGATTTACTTGATAACATAAAAAAGGTAAATATTGGTACTATCAAATGAAATATTTCAAACTAAGTTGCTTCTTTTAAAAACTAGTTATTTCAAAAAACAAATTTCCCACATCCCAAAACTCTAATTTCTGCAAATCAAATCAACAGAATAAGAAATTTTTAATTTCTTCAAAGTTTTAAAATTTTGTAATGAATCTGAAAGTAAGTCTGTTCACTTTAAATTGATTACAAAGGATATTTGCATTTTTTTCTCAATATTATTTTGAAAATTTTAGAAAATCATTAGTACAGCAGTCAGTGAAACTGTACTAAATATAAACTCTAGATTAAGAAAATTTGTGCTGCATAACCCAAAGATACGATACTTCATGGCAGGTAATGTCTTAAAATGCAAAAAATTTGTGCATTTTAAAAAGTATTTTTGATATCATATTAATGTGTTAATTTTTTTATGCTATCAAATTTTACACAGACTTTATGAGATTTAGTTCAAGAAAGCTTTCATATTCTTCATAAGCCTAACAGTTGAAATTTTTTTCATAGTTGTCCTAAAGAAATTCTTCAGAAAAGTTTGCACTTATATATTCTTCTTGGTTAAAATAAATCATTTAATGCATAATCCTAGAAGTTGTAGCCATGGTAGCTAACAAAGAAGCTAATGAAGCATTATATATAGGTGGATCATTTAATTTGTGGACTGCCATGTGCAAGTTAATACATATGTAGCATCATACCAGCTCTTCAAGGCCACAGTTGTTGAGTTGGGTTGTTTTACCTCTGAGCGGCACTTTTTTGCGCACCATGGGCTAAATGGCCAGGTCACATGGACCCCGAAGGCTCAGAGAAGGTTGGGGGAGGGGACCCACTGGAACAGCTGGTGGGAGACAGATGGTAACCTCCCGTCAAGACCATCCAGCGTGTTCTTTAACATTGGGTTGTTTTACCTCTGAGCGGCACTTTTTTGCACACCATGGGCTAAATGGCCAGGTCACATGGACCCCGAAGGCTCAGAGAAGGTTGGGGGAGGGACCCACTGGAACAGCTGGTGGGAGACAGATGGTAGCCTCCCGTCAAGGCCATCCAGCGTGTTCTTTAATTGTTGGGTTGTTTACCTCTGAGCGGCACTTTTTTGCACACCATGGGCTAAGTGGCCAGGTCACATGGACCCCGAAGGCTCAGAGAAGGTTGGGGGAGGGGACCCACTGGAACAGCTGTTGGGAGACAGATGGTAGCCTCCCGTCAAGGCCATCCAGTGTGTTCATTAACGTGTGCACAGGGTATGGCTCTCCCGCACACGGGGCCACGGCTTAACGTCCCATCCGACGGACGGCAACCTTTCCAAGCCCATCGGCGTCCCCTACTGACCGTGGGCAGGGCGGGGAATTTTGCGGAGATAAATCTCAACACTGACCCAGCTGGGACTCGAACCTGGGAACTACAGATTACGAGCCTGGCACGCTACCGACTGAGCCACCCCCGCCCCTCAAGGCCACAGAACAATGTGTCAAGTTGAAACACTATTCTGTGGCCTTCCTTTCTTCATATGGAATATTATAAAACCCAGGAAGTCTTTTTGTAAACTATCTCTGGGCGCATTCAAGATTTTTGATGTCTGATATTAGATGAGGTGTCCATACAGGTGAGGCATATTCTAATGAAGGTCTGATGAACATCACAAAAGCATGAACTAGGGAATTAATGTCACATATACCATAACATTTGTTACACATGAAGTTATTATAAAGGTAACTGTTACATAAGATCTTATGTAACAGAATGCAGTCAATTTCTGTCATTTCTAGTTTTTGAACATTTTTGGAGAGTGATTTTTTGCAAGCTATGGCTGATCTGGACTCTGAGTAGAGGTATGCGATACATTACTATGTTCAGCAAATCCTAAGTGGTGCAAAGACAGTGGCAGAAATGATTCAAGTGTATGGAAAACAGTGCTTGATTGCCCAGATCTTGTCATCCTCCACAGAATCGCACCCAATAATGAGGCATTTTTGCCACTTGAAATTGCGTTTCATTTAGTAGTAATTTTTTTCAAGTGCTTCATCATTCTGTAGCTTCTTTTTCATGTGCTGTTCTTATACACTTGAGTCATTTCTGTACACCACTTAAGATAACTGAAAACAGTAATGTATCACATGCCATTGCACAAGCAATATCACAAGTGATCAGCAATAAGTTGCAAAAAAATCACAAACACAAAAATAAATGCTTTTCCAAAGCAAGAAAACACTCATTATAGCCATGCATGGAGGGGAGTTATAACTAAGCTCTTCAAAAGCATTTAGCAGTGTGTGCTAATAAAAATATGTGATATAGCTGAAAACACATGACCATACTGCAATGCATTCCCACTTGCACACTGCTAGGTGCCCTGGAAGAGTCATTGTATTGTCACATATCATATATTAACTTGTATGAAAAGCTGCTAATTGCTGGTGATGGCAGTCCATAAATAAAATGATTCAGCTTCATAATTAAAGACAACTATAGCAAGAATATTTTTAGAGTGTGAAATATATTATTAAATTATACTCTAAATATATGGTTCTTGTGTTTTATACAGAGTCTACTCTTGACCACAAAATGTGCTTCCACTTAGATAACTTGTAAAAGGGAAAAAAATCAATGAATAATAAATACAAGCAAAGCTGGTAACTAAATGGAATGAACAGTTGTAAGTGATGAAAGTTTAAACTAAAACAAAACATATATAAGCAAACCTAGTTGTCAGCAGCAAAACCAATAAAAAAAATGTAGGATTATTTTGCTATAGCTTCCAAATTTGAATTGTACAATTACCAAGGAATAATAGTTGTTAACAGTATGTTAAAATTGCAAGCATTATTGATACACATTTTTTTCCACAAAATACGTATTAAATAGACTTCAGTAGAATGTTTCACAAAAATCATGAAAAGGTTTTGCAAATATCAATTTTAAGAGGATACAGAAAAATGCAAATTTTATGAAAAAAATTTGCATACATGCATTTATATATATATAAAAGATAAGATCTCAGTATAGAAAAACTTGCTGAATATTTGAAACATATCATCCATCAATGAGTTAATAAAAGCCATACCATGGGTAAAATAATTATATATATTATAAAAATTTCCATAACCTAAAACAAGTCCAAACTTCAAATTCTAGGTAACTTCAGTTAAACTTGGTTATAACCACTAAGGACTCTTTGGTGTTGGCCAAATACTAATAAAACAATGCTCACTTTGATTATAAAATGCTTTGCTAAAACATTAACCTTGGCCATCAAGTATTATGTATACAAAATCATGTATACAAAATCATTATGTATACAAAACAAATTAACAACAAAACTCCAACACAGAGAAAACTCACTAAGCATTAATATATCATTAAAATTTAATCAGCATAAGATAATCTCTTTGCAATTATAGTTGCTTCCGCATTCACCATGCAAGTGTTGGGTTGTTTTACCTCTGAGCGGCACTTTTTTGCACACCATGGGCTAAATGGCCAGGTCACAAGGACCCCGAAGGCTCAGAGAAGGTTGGGGGAGGAGACCCACTGGAACAGCTGTTGGGAGACAGATGGTAGCCTCCCGTCAAGGCCATCCAGCATGTTCTTTAATGTTGGGTTGTTTTACCTCTGAGCGGCACTTTTTTGCACACCATGGCTAAATGGCCAGGTCACATGAACCCCGAAGGCTCAGAGAAAGTTGGGGGAGGAGACCCACTGGAACAGCTGTTGGGAGACAGATGGTAGCCTCCCGTCAAGGCCATCCAGCGTGTTCTTTAACGTTGGGTTGTTTTACCTCTGAGTGGCACTTTTTTGCACACCATGGGATAAATGGCCAGGTCACATGGACCCCGAAGGCTCAGAGAAGGTTGGGGGAGGAGACCCACTGGAACAGCTGTTGGGAGACAGATGGTAGCCTCCCGTCAAGGCCATCCAGTGTGTTCTTTAACGTTGGGTTGTTTTACCTCTGAGCGGCACTTTTTTGCACACCATGGGCTAAATGGCCAGGTCACAAGGACCCTGAAGGCTCAGAGAAGGTTGGGGGAGGAGACCCACTGGAACAGCTGTTGGGAGACAAATGGTAGCCTCCTGTCAAGACCATCCAGCATTCTTTAACGTGCACAGGCCATGCAAGTGATGAGCCTGTAAATATCCACACACCGATTAAATAAATTGGCAATTTTACAGTGGATAGGTGTTGATCAAGAACTGTTTGAATAATGGAAGCAACAAAATAGTATACACATCTCTCTGAATGAATTCTTTGATGGTTGAAAGCTGTGTTAAGATACACTGTATGGCCTAAAATTCATGAACTTGAAACAGTAATATAAACATTTTTAATTAAGAAAATGAAGAAATGGACTATTTTTTACCTGACTCCTGATAAAGCTTTAAAATTCAAAATAGTAAAATATGTTGGAAGTAACCTTTTGAAGTGCATACTGAAAATCTCTTTAAGAGAAAGAAAATGGAACAGAAGGAAATAATAATAAAATTAAAGTTGGAAATTCCCTATTTCAAAAATGTAAAAAAAAAAAAAACTTTTTGATATGACAAAAATGAAATAACCACATGGGTGATATTTTATGATCTGTTTGTGGCAAGCTGCTTGAGGGGGTATTTATTTATTTGAAGCTGGCAATGGAACTTTGAACTGTAGATGTATTTTTCTATTTCTATAAAACTGCTCATTGCACACTAGGACTGAAGACTGATAGAACATTAAACTTGTGTACTTCTTCCTGAAAATATTGAGTGCACAGCAAATAATGCAAGCTGATATTGCTGAAAATTATCAATGCATTAAAAAGCAAGATTATGCAATCACTTATGCTATTATTTGCAATTTACAATATAACAACATATGTTTCATTTGTAGCAAATATATTAGTTACTTACACTTTCAAGAGACAGTAGAACACACTGTGGAACAGAAATTTTCAAACTGAATTGGTATGCAAACATTTTTTTCCAAAATTCTGTTACTTCTTTATATATTTACTAAAGAGAGAGTTTTCTTTTTCAATTATGATTACCTAAAAATCCTTATACAATGGTTCATAGTGATCTAAAGGGTACAAGTGTGAAATAAATCCAAAGAATCCACGAATAAACAGCAGAGTTAAATGTAATTCACAATAATTACAAAATATCCACGAGAGACACAGATAAAATAATTCATAAATTTTTTTAAGCCGGGTTCAAATTAGAGAAGACATACTGCTGTTGCCACTGTCAGTAGAACTAATCTCTCAGATAGGTGTAGTTAATAAATGAAAAAGTCTTGTAAAGTATGAATAGTTAGACACTAACACAATAGAGATAATAGCACTATCACTATTAAAAAAAAAACATGAATGTGAGGAAAAGTAAAAGATAAAAGAGAAGAAGAATCTGTTCCTAGTACAAGTGATGCTCTGCATAACAAAAAGGCTCATATCCTGGTTTTACAAAAGAAGTAGAACTAAGAAATTGCTGAATTGCTGCATAGAGTTAAAGACCATTTAGAGACACTGCAATGGTAAAGATGCAAAACACACAAAACTGCGAATTTCTTTTCCATACAGACTCAATGTGAGTCAACTTCTTTTATTTGGCCATTACTGATCAATATTACTTGGATATTGTATGTCAATGCTTTCATTTTTAAATATATACACCAATACAATTACTTTGTTACATTAAGCTGTGCAACGTAATAATTTATGTTATTAAAATACATATACAGAGCATTCAAAAAGTCCTTTTACTCAAAATTTGAAAATGTACTCTTACTTTATTATATACATTGTGCAGACATGCTTTATTCAGAGAGTGTCAGCAACCCTGTAGAATTGTCACGAACCATGTGTAGGTAGCACAACCAATTAGGAGCATCGAGGAAGGAAGCTGAAAGTCAGTCAGTTGAGAATGGGTTTTAAGCACAGTCAAAGGACTGCTTTGCTGGAGGCATATTTACAGTGTAAATCTTATAAGAGATGTATGGAGATATGGCAGTGCAAATATCCAGATATTCTGGTGCCGAGTAAAATTGCACTGTATCAACTGGTATGTCAGTTTCATGATACTGGTTCTGGGGATGATAGGGTTGGGTTGTTTTACCTCTGAGTGGCACTTTTTTGCACACTATGGGCTAAATGGCCAGGTCACAAGGAACCCAAAGGCTCAGAGAAGGTTGGGGGAGGGGACCCAATGGAACAGCTGTTGGGAGACAGTAGCCTCCTGTCAAGACCATCCAGCATGTTTTTTAACATGCACAACATGAGCAACGGGACTGCTCTCTCATACACTGGGCCATGGCTTAACGTCCCATCCGACAGACGGTGGCCTTTCCAAGCCCATCGGTGTCCCCTACTGACCATGGGCAGGGCAGGGAATTTTGCAGAGATAAATCTCAATGCTGACCCAGCTGGGACTCGAACTTGGGAACTACAGATTATGAGCCTGGCTCGCTACCGACTGAGCCACACCCGCCCCATGAGGATGATAGGCAGCAAAGTGGGAGATCTTAGGCACTCATGATGAATTTCATTGGGGATGTCTGGCAACAAATATTATGATCACCTCAAAAATCTGGGAAGTATTTATCACAAAATGAAGTGTCATGTGGATCTGTACACAAAAGCTATAAAACATTTGAGTTATGTGCATACTGAGTAAAGGTGGTGCAGGAGCTAAAGCTGCCAGAGGCAAGTAAATGCATTCATTATTTATAATGGTTTCATGAATTCATTTGCAACAATGTAGTCATTCTAGATAAGACTTTCTTCACAGATGAAGGATGTTTCCCCCTAAATGGATAAATCAACTTCCAGAACACACAAATTTGGGCTGTGGAAAATCCCCATGCCTTACACGAGGTCTCCTGATTTAACCCCACCAGTTTTTTTTTCTTCTGTGGGGTTACTTAAGGAAACATCCTATAAAAATAACCCACACATGTTGAGTGACCTGAAGCTGGCAATTCCGCAGTCAATAGATGCAGTCACTCCCTCAATGTTGTGACGCATCAATGTATTGTGGAATATGTGCAAGTGTATGGAACTGTGCATGCAAGAGAAAGTGGACATTTCCAATATCTGTTGCGAATTACATCAATATTCCACACCACACACAAAAGATATATATATATACTAATTTGATACATAACGGTAATCGCTTTCATGCAATAAATTTGTAAATTCTGAGTAAAGAGACCTTTTGGACAATGTATATATTATTCACAGTTACAATTATATCTATTTGCCTATAATCTACCTTGGTTATTACAACACTTATTTAAAAACAAATATTTTATCCCTTAAGTGGTATTACAACCAAGTTGTTGTAATAGTGACATCTCCTCTTCCCATCTACCTCTGTATGGTGAATAAATAAAAAATAAATAAATACCCCCTCAAGCAGCTGCTTGCCACAAAGGTCTGACAGGAGCCTGTCAGTTTATATGAATACTATTTGGAAAATATAACTATTAGTTAATTCGAAAACGATAGAAAGCAGGACCCAGCACAACGCTCACATTCTCCATTAAAAAATCCAGACTGTTTCATTATACAATTCTGCCACTCAACTAGAGCTTGGATTTTCCTATTCTTGTTGTCTAACATGTATACCAGCATATCAATTTTTTAATGTAAAAAACTTTCTGCTCATCTGTAATTTTTTAAATATCTCTCAAGTTGCAGCTTGCCTGTATTAGTGTTACTATATACAGATTTTATTGAAACATTTGACTTGATACATTGCTTTTTATCCATGTTTAAGTAGGCTATATTTTGTTTCACTTCTAAACAACTACATGCAGATCATAGTAGACAAGAGAAAAAAAAGGAGGGTCACTTATGCAAAGAGATTGTCTTCACTGATATCGTATTATTGGCTACATGTGTTTTACCTATGGTATGTTTTTAATCAATTAATTAATGGTAGTGTTTTAACATATAACAATGCATTAAATTGATAGACTAATAATAAAAAATAACTGATTAACGTTTTAGGCAGAAAGATACTTTTTATTGAAAAATGAGCCAAACTATCCAAATCTCCCAAAATTCTTTTAGTATTGCATACCTTGTGTTGAATGCATAGTTTATTATTATAAACAGGGGCTGAGCCTACATAATCAGACTAGCCATTTAACCCTTAAAATGCTAGAAGATACTATAGTTCCCAGAGACTTTGCTACATGTTTTTTATGTTTGCAAAATTTCCCTTTTAGAAGTTTTTTTTTCTTGCAAAAGACACAAAAATTAAAAAATTACACTGTGTACAATAACAAGACTAATTCTGTCTATTACTTATTTCAGGATAAAATTCTATCTTTTTAAAATTTGATGTTGAATAGAAATGATAATTAATCTGACACTTTAAGGGTTAAGCAAAACTGTTAAATTTAGTCACAATGGCAAATTTTAAAAAACTCATATCTCTTTTGGGTCTACAACAGAAATGAACAGGAATAAATTTGTGCATCATTGATAGGTTTTCATTTACCACTGGTTGTTTCAAAATTGTACAATTTTCTGAATCTGATTAATTTTAAGTTAGAAAAATTTGTCTTAGCCATGTGAGATACAAACTTGCAACCTCTTGATAAATATATCTAATGACTGACTGGTATTTTTATCTACAAGCTGCTAACGACTGACCAAGTTTTCTGCTAATATAGGGACTGTAAAAGGGACCCAATTGCCAGTAGCATCACATGGTTTCACACATCAGTCAGGAAGCATGGGCACATTCAATGTCACTGTAGAAGGATGAAGAGATCAGAAGATCATAATTTAACAAATTTACATTCCACCTGGCTAAAGTAAAAAAAAAAAATTCTCCAAACTTAAATTTTCTTCCTACAAATAGGCACTAGACTACAATTTATTATTAACCAGGAGTAAGCACAATTCCTTTTTTTCTCATCGGTATGTGTATTCAGTTTATTAGTCATCTCTTACTGGAAGCTGATATTCTTTAAAAAACAAAAACTTGCTCTTAACAATCATTTTTGAATTTTTTTTCACCTTCCATAATATACTTTTCCCAAAATAATACACAAATATATTATATGTTTAATATTCAAGTATAAAAAAAGAAATTAACACCATATTAAGTACAAATGAAAAAAAAATGCACAGTATTTTAAACATTAAGTAGTGTAATTTCATTTACATTACTTAATATGGTTTCCATATCCACAATTTATCAAAACGTACTATGAATATTCATCTGCAGAAATATATACAAGATACAGTAGAAAATTCAAAAATAAATATGCTGCAAAAACAATTAATCAATATGCAGGTGATGTGATCAAAAGAACTGAGCAAGATTTTGCCACACTGTCACAGCAAAATACCTTGATCAAATCAAAAAATCTTTTCATGTCTAGTAGAAACATTCAGATGTTCAATGATGCTTGCTGAATGACTCAAACATTCAACGATGCTTACTCAGATTATGTTCATTTAATCACCTTAACTTTTCATTTGACATTATTTTAAATCTGTACAATAAGAATTCCCTGTTGGGAAATGGACAACCAAGCTATCACATGTGATGGAATTTGGTTGTCTGTTTTCCAATATAGATGGTGCCATAAGTGAATCAAATAATATGAAGGAAAATCTATATTAGCTGAAGAAAAGGTTAGCTGTTGATGGTGTAATGGTTAGAACATTTGGCATGTTACTGGAAGATAAAAAAATATTCCCTCAAGCAGCTGCTTGCCACAGAGGTCTGATAAGAGCCTGTTAATTTATAAGCCATACTAGGTCTGTGAGGATGACAGGACCTCAGCAGAAACACACCACACACATCCATCCTTACCTGGGGTGCGAACCCAGATCTTCCTCATCGATAGCCAAGCATGCTAACCACTCTGCCACATGAAATCGTACTCGCAGCAAAAACTAAAATTTTCAGCTATTTTTTGAGTTAATTAGTATATTTAGTTATATGTTAAAACAAGTTCTACTTTAAAAAAAAACGTGTTTTTAGGCAAATTGCCTTATCCTATGATTCTTGGAGTAGCTGTCATTTGAGATCAATAGAGATTTCATTTTTGAAGAAGTTTCAAATTAATTATTTTTGATCACAGTATATATTTCATAAGCAATGAAAATAATTCTAGAACATCAGAGTAAAAATGTTTTTAAAATTGAAAGTTCCCTAAAATAGCAACTGAAAGTGACGTGTGTAGTTTCTAGATGATGCAGCTTCCAGTAGTTATAAAAAAATTATATGTTAAAAGTTCGGAAAGCATTACAACTTTGCTACATGGGAAAGTGAGTCAGGGTCATTCAAATCGAAATCAAACTGATAATCTATATATGATACAGCAGAAGAAAGCAATAAACCAATGCTTGCAGCTACCTATGGCAACTCAACATGCAAGTACAATCACTGGAGGCATAGATTTACTTTTAAACTTTATTGTAACTTTTTCAAGCAGAATCAACAAATATATATATATATCATGGAATTAAATGTTGTTTTTGATATTTGATTAAAAACAGTTTAAAATTTGTTTATTTATATTTGAAAAAATGTTTTGCAGTCTAGTATTATTGAAATGATGCATTATTTTCATATCACTAGAATTCGAAAGATAAAACTGATACATCAAGCTCCAACATGGAAAGTATTGATACAGAGAGAACAGTATAAATGCAATATTTTCAATTAGAAAAGAAATTAAATATAATAGTGGATTAGTGTGATTGGTTTTAAGACCATTCTTTCTAAAGTAACACTGGGTGTGTCCTGAACTTCTTGGTTAATGCCTAAATGGCATTTCTTCTGATTGATTACTTTCATTGCACCTATTAGAAGATAGTTTAACTGGCAACTGGAAGTGCAGTAGGTAAGAGTGCACATTATTTAGGAGGTGTGGGTTCACATCACAACTAGCTAATAAAGTTTTCTGCAAACTCATAAATTGTTTTTTCATTAATTGGGATATTGTCGGAATTACTAATGTTAAATTCATTCAAGAGATGCACATGGGTGTTGGCAGTAATTTTTTTGGTGGGGATGGGGGCTGTCTCTCTTGCCACCCCTTGCCAATGCCAAGTATATTCATAACTTTGCAAAGTGAAATTCAAAAACTTTGGCACTGTAAGTTTTCTTACTACATAATTTTATTTGTATTCATCTTTAAACCTGGCAATTCTGTTAAAATGAATAAACTTGTATTAATGCTAGTACTGTAGCAATTATACAATGATTTGATTATGCAATAAATTCATTACATAATTGCAAAATTGTGAAAAAAATGTGCATTCTATTTTTTTTTTTTGGCAAATGGGTATATTGTAATTTTGGCATGTACTGAGTATTTTTTAAGAAAGCTTGGATTTTTTATATCCCAGAGCTTGTTCTGAAAAACTGTGGTATATGATTAATCAATGCTTCGAGAGAACTTTAATAATGGTCTGCAAGTATTACTTTTAACAACTAAAACTGTTGATAAAAATAATTGGTAATAAAAACTACAGCAAGCCAATATAAAATGGATGTTTCAATACACTTAATTAAAACTGGTGATGTGATGTGATAAAATGTGATGGGAAGGTTAGAAACCCTTCAACAATGGGCTTCCTGCTATCCCAAATTAAAACTGGTTTACTCTTAACTAGTTATATATTTGATGTTCTAACCTTTGAAACATGCAATTTAAATTCAGTTACTGAATGTACCTTGGTTCATCATTTACTAGCTGCAACTCTAAGCAACAAACTAGTCAAAAGCCCCAATGAATTTTAACTAGATAATGTTCTTAGATTGTTCACTAGATACTACATAAAAAATAAATACCCCCTCAAGCAGCTGCTTGCCACAGAGGTCTACCTACTGTAAAATTCCATCTGACTGAAACAATAGGTTTTTGCTTTTAAAATACATATAACCAAGCTCATATCTAGGAAAAAAATTGTGTGTGCGTGTGTTTGGGGGGGGGGGGAGACAAGAAATATTGAGCCGGAAAAATGTAAGGGATTTCCAATGCAGTATGATAGTTCCCCCTCCATTTTACATGTCCTTGAAAAAATTCTTGTAAAATGTATGAAATATAAATAAGTTTAATAATATTTTTGCCTTTACTACCCTTACTAGCATTCTAGGGGGAGGGAGGGGCATGGCCCTCCTAGACCTGGTCCTGCATATAACCTTTGAAAATAATGTTACCCTAATAATGACACATATGGTGAATTTCTCTTTTTGTTGTTAAGGTGAGCATTACATTTAAACACTGGTTATATTAAGTTCCTTTCATATCACAGGTAACAGATCTCAAGTTCTTATTGTCTGTGAGCACAAAATTTCAGTGCTGACCCTTGTTCCTTATTTCTGGTATATATGCTTAGCTTTGAAAAGCCACAATCCAATATCTATGAAAGAGCTCTGGAATATTTAAATGATTTAAAAAAATTCATTTAAACTGTTCTCATTCTTAAAATTGCCATAAAATATATCCTTGCAAGATATAAACATATCAGGTAATTTAAAAATTAATAGCAATGAATTATGTGAAGAATTAGAGTTACTGACCACTATTTCATCTTTGTTCCTTCTTATTGAAGACACTTTGTGTGTTACTAAATGGTGTCAATTTCTTTACTTGCTAAAGATCATCCCTATTTAGCTAAATTTACGGAGGATGTTTTATTTATCCCATGTAAAAATATCTGATGAAAGAATTTTTAGCACTTATGAATAATTTGTAAAAAAGAACTTAGTGTTATATATTGTCAAAATTTTGCATTATGCAAAATATGATGTATTATTATACTGTTAAATGTAACAAATATTGAATTGGATTGAGTGAAATTAAAAAAAATATTAACTTAACACATGAAAGTTACATTATAAGTGATGATTAGTCTCTACTACTGATTGGAATATTTGAGCAAGTTTATGATATACAGTGTTTAAAATATCCATTTAGTGAATATATAATACATGGTTAACAAAAACCACCAGTGTTAATTTACTGAATGTTTTTCACATAAAATAATTTTCATAGTGATCTCAGAGATCAATATCATGGGTTAATATATTTTATAAACATTGATCAATATTGGTAAACTGAACAAGCATTTTTAAAAAAAAGTTTTAAGTATCTGTTTAGAAAATATAATTTCCACATTTTTTCAGAGATTAAAATTTCAGTTTACAGAATGATAATAAATATTGTTGTAAACATAGGACACACCAGTACAGCTAAGTGTAATATATCACACTAGCTGGATAGTTTCAACTGTAACTGACAATTTTCTTGAGTATGAAATGTTACTGTAAATAGAATGAATAACAAAATGTGTTTTTGCATTGAAATAGCATCCAGTGCATAAGGTCAAAATACTTGGATAAAATATTAGAATTCAGATACTTTGATGAAACAACAGATAGTCAGCAAGTGTCAAGAGAATTAATCCAAAGTATTTTTTTATAGTGAGGACATGTTATTAAGAATGGAATTTGCACAGTAACATGGATGTTTGAACAATTGCATTTAGAGTGACAGTAAATATTTCTACATAATTATATATTAATTGTATTAAAGTGTAAATAGCCATGTGCTTTAACTTGCAACAATGTGCTGAGGTTAGAGACTTGTCTAATGTGTGAATTGTTTGAGTGTAACTGAAAGGTGTCAGCTATTGTACTGGCAGGCAGAGATGATTTTAAAGGATATATTTTTAACTACACACTGTAACAGATTTTAATCAGCCCCTATATACAGCAATATTTTAATATAATCTTATGCTATTTAATAAAAAAAATACAGCGCCATAATTACATTTTAGATACTATTATATTATGCTACCATATTTTAAACCATTTTTTCAAATACAGGCTATGTTCAGTAGAAAAAGAAAGGAATAAAGAACTTTTGCAAGTTCTGTTTTTCTAAATCAGCAAACCTTATTAATAACACAGCCTTTCCAAAGACTGAACTTAAAGTATAATCTAGCATAATGATTTTTTTTTTCAATTAATGATAGTCTTGTTCCTTTATGAAATATGAATGGATTTATTGTCCTGAGCAGATTGGGCAAAGTTAGAATGTATGGCAATTGTAAAAGCTCTTTTCTAGGATGGTGATGAATTATCAGATTTGGATTATGTGTGACATAAAGAAAAGTTTTATTAAAATCTGCAAAATTGCATTCCTTATAGACAACAACTATAATGGTCCCTGACTAAAAAACTAAATAAGAACTACTGCTCTGAATGGTAATAACTAATTTTTCATTTCATAACAATTGTTAAAAGCTGCTAAAGATTTTTTAAGGTATATTCCATTAAAAGGTTGAATAAGTAAATGCATAAAATTATAATTGATACATATGAAAATGCAACAAACCAAAACTGATATTGCTATATGTATTTACATGTTGATTATGAAGTGAAGATGCTGTAAACATTTAATGCAAAATTGATTTTACACTTTTGCAAACATCCATTATACAGAAAAAAACCTTGATATTTTATGACAATGTGCCACAAATAACTTGTAATAAAATAAGTTAATACCATAATAAAATAAAAACATCTTCAATTTTTATAAAAACAATTATAGAAGTAATCATTAAATAATATGGAAGCATTATTTGATATAAAATTATCTCAGATCTTTTGTAAATGAATAGCTGCACAAAACTTTATAGCAGCATTGCTACTGTCGTATCACAATAGCAGAGCTATCTGCAAAATCATCTTATGATATATTTCACATGTGAATATAATGCAGATGTGTGTAATGGAACAGTGTAAAGACACTTGATATGAAGTAGATCATTGTGAAATAAATATGCATATGTTTAGATGGAGCTGTATTTTCACAGTGACATGTTCAAAATAAATCACATTGGCTAAAAACTGTACACATGATAATGTGATGTAATTTTCTTCTTTAGCTCTGATGTTCACATGAAAATTTTATATAACATACCCACTAAAGCTTTCACCAAGTCACTCAATACAATCATTGTGTTCCTCCTTTCAATTTTTTAATGGTATTTTTTAGTGCTTGTCTTTTATTGCAAAACCACACTCTTACAACTTCTCGATCATAGTTTAAATGTTCTGCTAAATCTGTCATTTCCACTCCTAAATAAAAGATAAATATATTTGTGTAGCAAAAATAATGAAAATGAGCTAAAGTATATCTCTCAATTTTCAATAAAACAAATTAAAACTTTTAATACACTTTTATTTCAAATATTAAAATGCCAAATAAATTAATATATATAGATTAAAACAAATAGATTAAAATGCCAAATAAATATTTAATAGTTAAAAATTAACACAGAGCAGAATTTAAATAATTATTTTAAATGACTTTATTAAAGCTTATCAGGTGGACATTATATTGTATGGGTTTTTAATAACTTTTATATATATATATACATAAAAACTTTGTTTAATGGGTTTTAAGTTAATAATATAATTTAATCACAGTGTAATCTAACATTGATAAAAGGTTATATACACTGTAAAGGTAAGTTAAAATAACCAGAAAAGTAGAGACAATCATTAGTCTTACATTATTTATACCTTGCTAGTGCTATGGAATCTGCCAGAGTCCAATAATTGAGCAAGATGATAGATTGTGACAGTCCCTTTATTTTTTCTTGCCTGTTAATGTGTAACCATATTTTCAGCAGAAGGATTATGCACCAATTCCTTGCAAACAGGAGTACCAGTTAACACCAAATGGAAGTGATATGTAGTATAAAACCACTTTCAGATGTGCTGGTTCCAGTTAGTGTAGCAAAAAATGTTTGTATGGTAAAGGCCGAGAAAAGGACTTATCCAAGATCACAATACTACTACTAAACATTTATGATGGTTGGGTGGCTCACAAATGCATATAACCTCATAACATTATAAACTGACTGATTATGGTTAAAAAATTTTGAAGCTAAAGATACAAGCTTTTAAAAACCTGAAAGACTATCTATTTTTTTTTTATCCATTATCTTTCTAGTAAAAGATGAATGACTAGGCTGCAGGGAAAAAGAAACACTAAATAACTATTATGAATAGATAAGAGCTTCTCATTAAGGAAAAGAGGAAACAGGACACCAAGTTTCAATCTGAAAAATTAAAAGGGAACACTTGAAAAATATAAAACATTATGATTTTTTTCATTATGCTTTCCCTTACTGTGAAGAGTCCCTTTAGTTCAGAAAACACATTTTCGTCATATCACTTCTCTACCCTGGATAATTGAAAATCTACTATATAATAATCTAACTACTAAAATTTAACTAACATTAAAAAATATATAAATTTTCTTAATTACCTCTTTCTGTATACATCTGTAGGAGATCCTTCCTTATATTAGAATTAAATTCCAAATCTCTAAGGGATAATTTCCTAATTCTGACACTGATGAGCTAAATCTATAAGAGATCCTTCTTTATCCTGTCATTTTACACACCCAGGTTAAAAAGTCCACCAGTTTACAAATGACTCTTTCCAATGTGACTGCACCATTTATGTAATAGACCCAGAAGTGGCCTGTCCATATAGATGAACTAGGCAGTTGTTAGGCTGCCAGATCACAAAAGAATAAAAATGAGTTTAAAAAAAATTAAAGTAAGAAATGTTTTAATGGCATCGAGTTTTCTATTTGGAACTTTTTGTAAATACCAATTAAAGTTTATTGAAGAGTTTTTCTCATTTCTTTCTATATTGGATATGATAGGATTGCAGTTAAAACAGATTAGCATTAGTAGATTTTGGATTTGCAATAAACAAATTAAAACTTTTAATACATTTCTATTTCAAATCACACTGAAATATCATCTATTTGTCATCTAGAAATCCATTCTAAAATTCTGTGTCTCTATTTTTTGTCTGATCTCATAATTAAGCCTCTGTTAAAAAATAATGCTTAAAAAGTATTTAAAGGACAAAAGAGGCAAACTGTTTGCAAAGTTAGCAAAATCATTCAGCCTAGATCTGCTCTTGGGAAGGAGTGCTGATTGCATGATTCACCTAGGGTGCTGGCTTAGGGGCTGATCTGAAACATCTGCATTACATAAAAAATGTCAAGTATGTTAAATATAGCTCCACCAACTTCATTAAGAGATTAGTCAGTAGATTTCATCAATATAATAAATAAATTAATAGGAAATTTATTTTCAAATTTGATTTACTTTTCAGACTGAATTTAAAAACATTAAAAAGAATTTAAAATTTTTGTCTTAAACATCGATTGGTTCAACAGTGTATGACTTCGGCCTTTGTTTTCATTGAAATAAGAGTACTTGAGAACTATTAGGGAATCTAATGGTTAACAGTTGTAGTATTGATCAATCCAACTGTAACTGATGCCTTTTTTCATTTTTTAATGTCTTTATCCAGTGACCCTCTCCACTCTGAAAAACTGGCTTCCATCCAGAAGCCCAGCTATTTCTTTCACTATGCTCAGCTAAAAAATTTAATTTTAAATCATTGTTGTCAAATAACCAATGAAAGGAATTATGGCATGTTATATGCCAAATTAATCAGCATTTAACTCTGAATTTTCTGAAAATAAAATATTTAGGAATATAGATGACTAATTTTAATAAGGCATTTTTGAGTCACGTGGTAAAATTAAAAAAAAAATTAAAGAATGTCCATCTTCCTATATGCACCCTAAAAAGTAGAAAATAAAACTAAAGTACATTGATGGTGCAATCAGTCACTAAATTCATATAACTTCAAAAGTATATAGGGTGCATGCAATATTGCTGATTAGGTAAATCAGTGCCTAATCACACCATTAATATGCTTTAGTTTTATTTTCTACTTTTTAGGAAACATAAAAGAAGATATATTTTTTTAATAATTAATAGTTTTTCCTTGTCACTTGTCAGGAACAATAGTTCTTGTGAGCATCTCTTCCCCAATCAACGTTCTTGCCGGCAAGAACATTGATTATTAAATTTGTCACCGAAAGCATCCTGGAAGTTCCTGTTACTACCCATCCTCTACAGCATGGTACGTAAACCTCTCCTTAATAATTGTTGATACTTGATAGCATAGTTCATGTGTTGAAGTGCTTAAAAACATTTAAGTGTCATTGAGAATTAAATAGCTTTAATTTTAATTACTGCAATTACTCTAATTTTTGTTTCAAGCTCGAATCACATATCTTTACAAGATATACCTAAGAAGTTTTTCAAATGACAATTTCTGTTTTTTTTTTTAATTGACATTTCTTGTGTTGTACTAACAAATTTCTGGTCTCTTATTTAAGAATCTGTCAATATGTATGATCAATGGGGACCCTAGAAGGGTTAAGTGAGTGTCAAATTCAAAACACCACAAGTCAGGTCTAACAAACATACACTTCTATCATAAATTTGATCCTTGTGTGACACAGATTGTCAATAGGTGAGAAACCAAAGATCTGCTTTTCAGATTTTTGTAAATGTTGATAATTTCAATGTGCTAACACAGAAAACCATTGTAAGGTTGAAATTTTGATGCTAAGCTCTGTCCCATTTAATAAAAGGCATCCTTTCCAATTCCAGTATTGGCTCCTTTTACAATGAAGCAAACATAGGCATGCAGAGAAAATCTCAATGAGATCAAGGTATAAGTATTAATATTGAACTTTAGTTCTGACTGTGCTTCTGTAATAAAAATCAAAATATTATGTGTTAAATTTTACATAAAATTTTTTCAATATTTAAGGCACCATTTGCAGTCAATATTTAAATTGAAATCTAAGAAAAACTAAAAGAATAACATATCATCTCCGGCAAATATGTAATGCTCATTTTAAAAGAAAGTTTTTAATTTTCCAAATTTTGCAACCTTTACAGTAGCAATTCATACTAATGGGCGACTGGGAAATGTAAATAGTAATATATTATTAGGCATATATAATGCAAAAAAATTTCTCATTTATCCCTTAAACAAAAAAGTAATGTTTTCTCATCCCCTAGGGTTAAGGGGCAAATTAGTGTACATAAAAGAAAGTAATTTATCATTATATTCAAATGTAATATTATTAAAAATTTTAAAATTAAGCACTAACTTGAAAAAAACCAGTTGAATTTTAACCAATAGTAATTTAATTAAAATACACATAAATATAAATTATACTTCTGTTAGTAAGCTATCTGGGTATCTGTTCTTGATTATCACATTCTACCACCTATCATTTGCAATAATATTTGGAGTTCTACATTTTCCACATTTAGTGCCCTCTAACAACGTAAATTAAAGCCTTTTGGAGGATTTGAAAACTATGAGTTATTATATTTCATTAGTACCTCTTCAACTCATAAAGAATATTTCATTAATCTTTAAAAACAAAAAGTTGTACTTTCCCATCTCCCTGGGGGTGAGGAGACAAATTGTTGCTGCCAATGTAAACCTCTTAATCATCATACTCCACTACTAAAATTGTCAAATTTCTAAGTCAAATAGATCACTTGCAATACTCATTTAAAGTTTTGAAATTTTCAAATTTTTCCACTGTCAGGGCACAAAAAAAAAATGCTAAAAGTACTATAAATCTACATAGCACTTTATTTCACTATGAATATTTCACTTACTTCCAAAATCTCTGGATGCAAACAATACTTTTTGATATATAAATTATGATATATAGAGATATTATAATAAAATTTGATGAATAAATCATGCAAAGTATTACTACAGTACTTTTAATGAGCTCTGTAATTTTTTTTAAAAAGTGTACAGATAATATAAATACTTCTTCTCTGTATAGGTCAATTATTATAATAATTAATATTAGTCTCATAAAAACCAATACCAACCAGATGGGTGTGTATTTTTCTCAAAAAACTGATTGAGAACTTCTAATGCTGCAGGAGTGAATGATGTGCGTCTTTTTCTTTTCTTGGTTGGCTCACTGCCAATGAATTCTGTAAGAGTATGAGCACCATTTTTATACCTTTCTTCTGCTTCTTTCATCCATCGTTCAAGAACAGGTTTGATTTTTTGCGCACTTCTTGGAGTAATATCTAACTTTTCAAACCTAAATAATGAAATTGTGATAAATGAAAAAAAGAAACCCATTTAAATGCATTCTGTATAATTTGAAAATTTGCTATTTTATGGCATGTTTCAATAAACATGTGAAAAAGTTTAAGTTATGAACACAAATATGAAATCAATATTGAAAGTTAAAAATATTACTATTGGTGATAGTTTTAAAAAATGTAATTAGTATCTTGTGCAGAAATGATTTAGTAGAATATAATAGGAATGTCTTGCTGAAAGGAGCATCAGTATGCACAGAGCAGAACCCTAAATGCAAAGAATTTCATGGGAAGATAATATACCTCTAGAGGGGTTCGTGTTCTGATGTTTCCAAGTTTGAGACCCAGCTGTATATCACACTGATAGAATTGGATTTGGAAAGGCAACTGTCTTTCAGATGGAACCTAAGCTGTAACCCTTGTGCACAAGTCATATTCTCTGCCCATCAAAGATCATGCTGGATGGCCTTGGCAATAGCAACATCAAACAGCCCTCTATAACTGCAAGCATCAGAAATCTTTTGATGTCATATCACTGTATCCCAATATACCTAATTTGAATGCAGTGATGCAACTAAAATCAGCATGGCTGGATGTTTCCAGGCCCACCTCAGAGTATTTTAGTGTGCAAGAAGTGCTGGATCTGGCCACATCCTCAAATTGGTTTCAAGTTACCATTTGGACATGAGTCCCAAAAGAGTAGTATCAATGAGTAGTATCAAAAAGAGTAGTATCAATGCACTACCGCCCTTTCTGGCCTTATGACTGGCATGGCAATGTGTCATGTTGATACCACTCCAGCCATTTAAAAATATAAATTCAAACCTTTATTGTACATAAATGATAAAAAAGATTTTAAACTATTTTTTAATAATAATTCACTCATGAAACATAATAGAACAAAAAAAAGGTAATATTTAGATATCTTAATTGAAAGACAAGCAGATAAATATTTAACAATTATTTACAGAAATATATATATAAAAAATACCTCCTCAAGCAGCTGCTTGCCACAGGGGTCTGACAGAAATATACCAAACTAAATATTAGCAAAAACTCTTCAAGCAAGAGTCAAACAGCAGCTTTTAACTCTTGCTTTTTTAGAGCACTCAAATATTGCTCCATACCAACATTACTCTTGTCGGAAATTATATGTATATACAAATGGGCAAGAAGCAGGATAAATTAATCATCAAACAGATAAAACTGACAAAAAAGTTAAATACAAATTTAAAGTATTAAGTCAACTTCCAGGAAATCAAAAAAATTATCTCTCTCTCACATACACACACAAAATTTACGAATTTATACATTTAAATACAAAATTGGAAAAACACCAATCAGATTTACAAAAAGGTCCTTAAACACATAATTAATGTATATAATCAACAACAATAATTTAACTTTAAAAAAAAAAAGCTGATATAATTGCAGCCCCTCCTACTAATTTCCAACTAAATTTTGCAGAAACTTTGGCTTTACCCTGAAGCACATTTTTGTCTCGATTGGATAACTGGAAGTGGTAGTTTTTACATTATATTTAGTCTGATTGAGATGCAGAGAGATAGAATAAAGCTATGATTTTTAAGAAAGATCATTCACAAAAATTTGTAGCCACAAGAAATATTTGCTGAAGTGTACAGATGTTGCCCAAATTGTAAGAACTCATTTTGTAGTATCTTCTTTTTTAACCTGTCAAAAATTGCACTATGTATGAAACTGAATCAAACAATGTAATTAATAAAAGTGCTATTGCAAGTATCAGCATAAGCGAAATAACTTCAAAAATCATGCCTGAAACAAGGGGTCTGGATTTTGGAGCACAAAATTTTCAGGACAATTTCTGAGTTTTGTATGAAATGCACTATGTATGAAACTGAATCAAACAATGTAATTAATAAAAGTGCTATTGCAAGTATCAGCATAAGCGAAATAACTTCAAAAATCATGTCTGAAACAAGGGGTCTGGATTTTGGAGCACAAAATTTTCAGAACAATTTCTGAGTTTTGATTTATACATTTCTCCTCAAGTTTTTGATGGAAAAAGGTAAAAAATATATTTTGTGGGAATCAGATATTCTAGGCTTGCAAAAGACTGGATGGACAGGTAAGATACTTAAAAATAACTTTAATTTTCACTTTTCAGGCAGGGAGGATGGAAAGCATCTCCAAAGTGTAGGTTTGCATCTCAGCAGACATCCCAGTGATGCTTTTCTAGGATATGACTGCATTAATGAAAGATTTCTTACAGCAAAATTTAAAACAAAAATTAAAGACTTGAATGTCATCTGTTCTTATGCCCCCACAGAGGATTCTGATGAGAATGAGAAGGATACGTTTTACTGCCAGTTTCAGGATATTTTGAATTCTGTGAAGGAGATATTTCTCTTGTGCTAGGTGGCTTCAATGCTAAAGTAGGTACTGACTGAGGAGTTTTAAGTCCCTTTGACATTGGTTGTTCCAATGGCAATGGGGAAACATCTCCTACAGGTAAGGAAACTTAATGGTTTACAAATAACTAACACATACTACAAACACTAGGACATTTAATAATATACACGGGCTTCACCTGATGCGTTGCACAGGAATATGATAGACTATATTTTAATTAACAGCAAATGGGACAGTTCAGTTAGGAATACCAGATCATACAGGGGAAATGAAATTGGGTCTGACCATTACCTGGTCAAAAGCATTTTGCAGCTGAAGCTTAAGAAATGTTGTGCTAGGTTAAAAAAATTAGCTATAACACTGAATGCCTGAAAGATCCAGATATAGCCAAAACATACCATGATAGGTTAGTTATTATGACAATCGTTTTTTGGTTACTACTTAAGTTGAGAAAGAATGGGATCAGTTTAAATAGGCTTTTCTTGAAATCAACAGTACTCTTTTGGGTAAAAGGGAACAGAGGAAATAAAATTATTTGAGGATAAGGCCATGGAACTTATTTCTGAAAGAAGGAAGTGCAGGATTAATATGAATTGACACCCTACTAGTCTTAACAGAAGGTATTACAATGAGCTTAATAAACACGTAAAGGTCAGTTAACAGCTGAAAAGAATCTTTGGCTTGATAGCTTGGCTGACAAAGCAGAGGAAGCAGTCAGACAGCACAACAGCAGGGAGTTGTAGCAGGTTATTAATGCTTTATGTGGGGAGAAACAGACTGATACACAGGTATTAAGGGATAAACATGGCAAGGTGGTTGAAGGTGAGGATTCTGTGATGGCTAGGTGGGCTGAGCATTTCAAAGAAGTTCTAAATAATGTGATTATTTCTACTCCCATTGTTTGTAATAAGGATTGATGCAGTACTGGCTTTAATGATGGCCCTATATCACATTCTGAAGTCACTTTGGCTATCTCTAAATTAAAACTGCATAAATCCCCAGGGGTGGATGAAATCACCATTGAAACGCTTAGAGCTGGGAACATTTGTATTGTTATATGGTTGACCGAAATTTTTAAATATTTTTTATGATAAAGGTATTGTTCCTAAGGATTTTACTAGAGCTATTATTGTCCCAATTTTTAAAAAAAGGTGATCGCAGTTCTTGTGATAATTATAGGGGAATTAGTTTACTTTCTGTTTCAGGTAAAGTTCTTTGCATGATTATACTTAATAGAATTAAGAATTTGGTTGATGGAGAACTGTGTGATGAACAGTGTGGATTCAGAAGTGGTAGGGGATGTATTGATCAAATATTTTTACTTAGGCAGATACTTGGGAAATGTTTAGTTTCAGAAATGTGGTTGCTAGCTTTATAGATTTCAAAAAGGCTTTTGACTCCATTGATCGACATAATTTTTTTATTTTTTTTTATTTGCGACATATAGGACAGAGAAGAATCCTAGAAGCTACTCCTAGCTTTTACAGGCCTTCTCATACAAGGACATGCCCTACTACGACCGAAGTCACTGCCGACCATTGCCTTAGTTAGAGCCAACACAACACACAAAGTTTGACTTGCTGGAACAGTTGCTAGCTGCCTAATCACTATGCCAGTTAAGGCTAAACTTTGTGGTTGATTGTTAGATCATATGGAATACCTGATAAGTTAGTTAGTGCAATGGGTTGGGTTGTTTTACCTCTGAGCAGCACTTTTTTGCACACCATGGGCTAAATGGCCAGGTCACATGGACCCCGAAGGCTCAGAGAAGGTTGGGGGAGGGGACCCACTGGAACAGCTGTTGAGAGACAGATGATAGCCTCCTGTCAAGGCCATCCAGTGTGTTCTTTAACTTGCACAGGGTATGGCTCTCCAGCAAACAGGGCCACTGCTTAATGGACATCCGACGGACGGAAGCCTTTCCAAACCCATTGGTGTCCCCTACTGACAGTGGGCAGGGTGGTGAATTTTGCGGAGGTAAATCTCAATGCTGACCCAGCTGGTCTCGAACCTGGGAACTACACATTATAAGCCTGGAGCACTACCGACTGAGCCACCCCCACCCCAAGTTAGTGCAATGAAAGCTCTCTATAATAACACTGAGTTGTGTGTGAGAGTTAGTACATCTTTCAACAATTGGTTTAGCATTGCTAGTAGATTTGACAAAGATGCATTTTGTCTCTTTTTCTCTTTAGTTTGGTTATGGATTATGTAATGCAAAATTCTTTGCAAGGGAAAGATTGTGGCCTTAAATGGTCTAGAGAATTCAAAATTTCTGATTTAGATTATACAGATGATTTGGCACTGTTGTCTAATGATGTAGATGAGATGAATTCTTTCATTAGGCTGTTCATGAGAATGGTAATAGAGTAGGTTTGGTGATAAACAGAGAAAAAACTAAAGTAATGAAATTGGTCAGGCAAATAGTGCTTCAGTTGCTTTGAATGGCTGCACTCTTGAGCAAGTGTCTCAATTTAATATTGGGAACTATGAATAGATACTGGTGATGTGCAGCATGAAATAATAGAAGAATGGGGAAGCCACTGGGACTTTTAAGAATCTATGAAGAGTGTGAAAAAATAGGCGTGTATACCTAAAGGCTAAAATTAGGCTGTACAATAGTTTGGTTCTTTCTAAGGTTAGTTATGGTAGCAAAACATGGACTCTTTGTAAGCAGGATAGCAAGAAACTTGTGCCTTTGATTCTAGATGTTTATGCAGTATCTTGGGCATTAGGTGGTTTGACTTTGTGGGAGTTATGAGGTTAGAAGGAGTCATCAACCTCCTTTGAGCAGCATATTGTGCAAAGAGAGACTGTGTTGGTTTGGCCATGTTGTCCATATGCTTAGTTCCAGATTAGCAATCAGCATTATGAACAGTGTGCCTAAGGGTTAGAGAAAAAGGGGGAGACCTAGGAAGAAATGGGCAATGTCAAACAGGACCTTGCTAGAATTGGCCTAGAGTAGCCAAATGCAGCAGCAGAAGTAGCCAGAACAGACATGTCTGGAGATAAAAATTACACTTTCTGATTGGACTTCCATAGCCCCTTGGCTGCATCAGGATTTTCTATGTGTATTTCCAAAAAAATGTCAGGTTCTCCTGCAGTGTAAAACTGCAACATTATCCATGTACCATTAATGATATATGAGTTCCAAGCAAGCAGTTCATGCACAGTTTACAGACCAATTAAGAATAAAACATTATTTTTATTCTTTTATTTGATTTAGTAAGTTTTTATATCTGCTATAGATTCCATATATTTAGGTTACGAAAACATTAGCTTATGTAAATATATTGAAGATATTGTCCATCAAAAACACCCATGCAAAAGGTTCAACAAGAAATGCCTCAAAGGTAAACACAACACATGCAAATAACCTTATCATGGGCAATTACAAGCCTACACAGTGCATTATTCAATGTTTAGTTAATGTGTGCTTTTTTGTTTTGGTATTTAGTGTGAAAAATTAAGGACATCCTCTTTGTTTCAGTATACAACATCTTATTTTATCTCAGGAAATAAGATATGAGTGAAGATTTTTGATTGGCAAACCCAGAAATAATGAAATTAAAAAATAACCCAATTCCAGTTAAATGCAAGAACAAGTCTTAAGACTTCCTCATCAGAAAAAACCTGGAAAGATGTAGACATAACTGTAAAATTTTAATGATAAATAAACACAAAACTTGTGTATCCAATTAAGCTGCATCCTTCACTTTTCTCGTTGAACATGAATGTCCCTTGTTAACTTTGTTAAAATCACTTTTGTTAAATTATACAATGAATGATAACAAAAACTTAGAAATATTTAAACCAAAAGTGACAAGAAATAAAAACAATACTTATTTGGCAATTGCTTTCAAAATCCTCTAATTTTGAAAAAAAATTTTTTTTTTTAATTTCTGGAAGCATTTCAAAACTTTATTGAAAAATATGTCGATAACAATTTATATAAAATTTGTAAGCTGAAATAAGATTATCTGAACATGGCACATCAGAATTGATGGCAGTGCCAAACATGGATATTAATGAATTGTATTCCAAATATTTGAAGGGATTATTTTACAGTATATCAAAATCTGCCCCGAATTGAAAAGGTAAACATTGCATTTAAACTATTTGTTTTTTATAAGATAGATGTATAAATTCCGAATGTTAATTTCTTTAAAAAGTGAAAATTTCTTTTGTTGTGCTAGCAATGCTTACCCGCACTGATATAATATGGGTTCAAAATTTTGAAATGGTCTACAGGGCCAAAACAGTGGGAAGATTGATGTCTGAGATCTTTTGGAATTGTCAGGCAGTCCAGAATAAGAAAAGTTTGAGAACATGTACCTTAGAGCAAGTGAAGAAATACCAAATTTTAAAAGTAATTCCTAAATCGTTTCAATGAAGCATTTTGTAAGAAAAAAGTGCAAACCTAACCTGCATATGGCACTTTGACTATATGATGGTCCTTCTGTTGCACTCAAAGCTTGACCTACTTGTGTCTGTGTTAATCCTAAAGAAAGACGTCGGATTTTGAAAGCTTTTGCAAATTCTTTGATTTCTTCTAGATTAATACCATCTACAACGTTAGCTTCTGTGTTGCTGATAGTATCTGAAAAAAAAAGCATATTAATATATTTCAGCATTATGTAATTACTCTCTAAATATATAAACACATACTATCAATAAATATTTTGTGGAAAAAATTTCACTGACGTATGGGATTCGAACCCGCACTCTCCGAAAACATGCCAGAGTATTCTACCATTGAACTAATACCAGCTCTGTCTTTTTTCCACTTAATATGACTTTTCACTCTTCCCCTGATTTTGGTACCTACCTTCCCCAAATTTTTGGTTGGGAATTATCCATGGCACCTACACTTCCCCAATAACCCAACCCAAATTCAGTTGGATATATAGATCCTCATGACTCTGCACCATCTATGATCTCAGGTGGCAACTATTTATTTTTTACTGTGCTGAGTACGATGAAAATAAATAAAGGAGTCACTTCACACTATTAGCATTATTAATGTTTTAAACAATAAATAACAATCACAGAGTTACCTGTTGACTTTTTATATCTATAAATCAATAAATATTTCGTGGAAAAAATTTTGCAGATGTACGGAGTTCGAATCCCGTATGTACTAATGGAGAAAAACTGATGGATTTATGGCATAGTAGCTTTCTGCCAAAAAAAAAAAAAGAAATTATATTTAGAAAGACCTAGCAAAGGAAATGTTACCACAAACTGCCAACATCTTGCAAAAATTATTACTTGGCAAAAAAATAACGATGCTTTAATAAACAACATGTGAAATTCACTAAACTTTGATCATATTCATATGTTACTTAATTATAAATTTCCCTCTTTCTATCTCCTCAAATCTCTATATCCAACTGATTTGGGTTGGGTTATTTTACCTCTGAGTAGCATTTTTTTGCACACAGTGAGCTAAATGGCCAGGTCACAAGGACCCCAATGGATGAGAAAAGGTTGGGGGGAGGGAGCCCACTGGACAGCTGTTAAGAAACAGATGGTAGCCTCCTTTCAAGGCCATCTAGTGTGTTCTTTAATGTAAATAGGGTATGGCTCTCCCATACATGGAGCCACTGCTTAATGTCTTATCTGATGGAGTAGCAGCCTTTCCAAGCTCATCAGTGTCTCCTACTGACTGAGGGAAGGGTGGGGAATTTTGTAGAGATGAAGCTCAGCACTGGCAAAAGGCAAGGGGGGGGGGGAAGAACCTTGGAACTACAGATTACGAGCCTGGCGCATTACCAACTGAGCCATTCCTGCCCTATATATGCAACTGATAACTTTGCTCTGCACCAAGTAATCTCCACATTATTTCTTCATCATTGATATGTTTTACATGACACATTTTCATGCAAATGTTGAGGTCAATCAACGTAGTTCATTGCGATTCTGTACCACTACAATTAACATTCATCATCAAAGTCAGCTTGTAGTTTTTCTGAGCTGGTTATTATTTGTCACTACGTCATTGGTGCAGTATAAAAATAGATTGAATCCAATATAAAGGTGTAAAAACATTTATTTAAAAATAAATTGATATGTATATTTGAGATGCATATAATAGATTTTGAAAAAAATTCATCACCGACATGGTGGGAATGAATCTGGAGAGATGTGGGTTCGATTCCTGCTGTGTCGGCGATGAATTTTTTTCAGAATCTATTAATTAATGTTGATGTCTATCTTAACAGGGAATACTGTGCATTCACTTTGAATTGTTTTTTAATTATATATTAATGCCTTAGCATTACCGACCTTCTCATTAACACCTGATAATCAATAGCATCGACTGAAAAAGTTGCATCTCACTGAGATCACTCATCTTAACAGGGAATACTGTGTATTCACTTTGGATTGATTTTTGAAATGCATATAATAAAAATGTACTATAATAATATTAATACTAATATAGAAGTAGTCCCACATATGTAAAACACTTACCTCAAATAATTTCTTAATTACTTGAGATACAGTTATCAGTGTTACTTTACTATCAAGAATTACAGTTACTAAAAAGTCACTGGAATAATGGTACTTTTGGGAAAAAAAAGCTAGCCCATTACTGTTTAAGCATTTGTTATTTAGAAGTGAATTTTTGACATAGGTTCTTCAAAGATTTAATTTCTAACAAATATATAAAAGTGTAATAAAATATAAACTGTGAAAATTAAATTATAAATTCTACAAAAACATATTTTACATATTTTTTTAATATTTATGCACTGTTAAATATATTTTTTGCACAATTTTCAAAAGAGAATACAGCAATTCACACTCTCAGCAGTACTTTTTTTTACACTGATTGCGAATAATAGTTATTTTTGGTATTGCACATGCTGGTGATTTGTTGCTGTCAGTTATTTGTACTTGCTCTACTGATCATTAACAATTTAGTAACATTAAACAACAAATGTCATGGGGTAGATACACCACCTGTTTGCCTACAAGTTGGCTCTGTTCTACTTCCTTTGAAAATATAATGATTAATCTGTAGCTATTGTGATGCATATCTATAAATGATAAAAGAACCAATGACATATTTCACATCTTTGTGAAGATTCACAGTAACATTAATAGATGTCTGCTGATTGTTAGGCTGCTTGCAGAATTGTAAATAGTATTCTTTAAATATTATATGAATTTAAAAATGCATATTGAAGGAACCAGAGCAATGTTAAATTTGATAAATTCAATAAATGTTTTGTGGAAAAAATTTCACCTTCATACGGGACTCGAACCCACATCTCTCCAGAAACATGCCAGAGTATTCTAACCATTGAACTAATGCCAGCTCTGTCCTTTTTCTGTGTCACTGAAAGTCATACCTAGTGGAAAAAAAGAGAGTGCTAACATTAGTTCAATGGTTTGATACTCTGGCGTGTTTCCAGGGAGATGCAGGTTCGAGTTCCCATATGTCGGTGAAACTTTTTCCACAAAACATATATTAATTTATAGATGTTTGAATTATAGATTTATAGATGTTAAAATTTATAGATGTTTAAAAGGTAACTCTGATTGTCAATTATTGATAAATAATAAAGTACAATATTGTATTTTTTGACACTAATTATTGAGCAACTGTTAGTGCATTTTCACACTACATCCTTTGTGAGGTTCATACTGGATGTGCCAAGAATTAACATGCTACACAACTGATGTAATATTATCATGAATTTATCATATCTGAAAGACAGGGATAATACTACAAAGGGAAATAGAAAGGAATAATTAAATATGATAAATTTTTCTTTTTGAAGGTGTTTTTTCTACAAACTCCTAATTTAATGGTTTATAGAACAAAATTAGAGAATGAAAATACATTTCATTTTCCAGTTAGCATACCTGCTGCTAAATGAAAGAACAAGAGTTCAAATACCAGAAAAAGAAAGAATATTTGTGGGCTTTCTTCTGAGTAATGTTTTTAAAATAGGCTTCTTTACAGCAATTAATACAGACCAGTAGAAGTTAGACTATGTATTTCTACACCATCAAATGTTTAATACTACATTCATGGAGAACTAACCAATTAATATGAAATAAAGAAATCAGTATGGAAAGATATGTAGCATTTTTTTTAAACAGCATATCAGCAAAGTATACAATAAAAAGACAAATTAAAAACTATATAGAAAAAGCCTTTGATATTGATATGCCCTTTACAGCCTGGTTCTGCTGAAGGTTTCTGTCAAATTTCTATGGTACAATGGATTTCTGAGGGGAAATTCACCTTCAGCTCTGCACAACATATTTAGTTTAAATAATGCAAGAGATGCCAACATTGAAGGAGAGCATGACATTATAAAACTCCTTATAATAAACATTTGTAAGGTTGCAAAAACTTATATATAATTAATTAATAACATGGCTTTTTAATCAGCATTATGCAGTCTTTATATCTCAATGGCATGGAATTCAAAGAAGCATAAAGTAATTGTTCAAAATAAGCAAACTCTACTGATGATTCACAAAGGAGCAGACATATTTCATTATTTTCATATTATGCAAATATATTTCAACTAATTTAAACTAATCTGTAAAATTCCTAAAACAAATGATTAATTTTAGGCAAAATATTTAAATTTTATTTTAACAACAAAATTAAATATGCTTATGCAGAGGAATCAAAAATTTAAAAATACAAATGCTAGCCAGAGTAATTTTTAGTCCCCAGTAAAAATAGTCATATAACAGTAACAAAATAAATAAGTAATTAAAAGTTTTATGTCATCAGCAATCTTTTATTTGCTTACTAATAGAAACCTGTATTTTTGAACCCTTCCTTATGCATATTAACTCTTTAATCAATTCATGCAATATTCCATCAGTTAAAAATAACTGTAAACTAATTATTAACTTTAAAAAAGAATAAGCACTAATAATCGATAGCTTACTGGCTGGCTGATTAAGACAGTTTTGAGAGTCTGTATCTACAGGGGAAATTGCTGCTTGTGGTTGCACAGTTTGTGTTAATGTTGATACTGTTCCTGGAGGTCCTTGAAGTTTTGGTGCAACAGAACAATTCTGAAATTTAAAATACACATAATTTCAATATTATGCAATAGATATTATTAACAAACAATTACATAATAAAAAACATCACCAGAGTTAGATAGTTATATTAGAGTAAAAATAATTTTTTTATGCTTTCCAAAAAACCAGAGAAATTGAGAAGTTTCTGCAGTTTTCTTATACAATTCTAGGTACATATGCAACACGTGTCTAATGCATAAGAAGCTAACTTCACTATCAGCTGGGGGCATTTTTTTTTTGTTCTGCATAATGCATAAAACTGTAAGATCACAAAATGTCCAAGAGCCCAAACAAGATTGAAAAGAGGAACCACTATATGTTGCATAAACAGTGAAAATGAACTGAATAATAATAAACACCATCCAGTGGCCAAGTGGTTAGTGCATTTGGCTATTGATCTAAGAGACCTGGATTCAAGCCCCCAGGTAAGGCATGGATGCTTGTGCTGTTTTACTGTTGAGGTCCTGCCATCCTCACAGACCTTCTACTATGGCATATAAACTGACAGGCTCCTGTCAGACCTCTGTAGCAAGTAGCTGCTTGAGGGGTATTTATTTTTTTATTTAAAAATAAACACAATAATAATAAACATTCTGAGTTAATTTTCTTTCATCGTGTATAATCGATGGGGACTCTGGAAGCGTTAAGGATCCTTTAGTCACAGAATACGGAGTAGTAAAAATTGACAAATTTCATGCAAAAAAAATTGCCTTTTCCCCTTGAGAGTTAATTTATTTCGAGTGGTTAGTGCACTTGACTACTGATCTAAGGGACCTGGGTTCAAGCCCCGGATAAGGCATGAATGTTAGTGTCCTTTTTTTGCTAAGGTCCCGCCATCCTCACAGACCTTCTACTATGGCATATAAACTTACAGCCTCCTGTCTTGAGGGGGTATTTATTTATGCTGCTTGAGGGGGTATTTATTTATTCTTTAATACACTTTTCAAGGCAGTTCTGAGGGTTTCTTCCCTAGGTGGATGACATATTTTCCAACCTATGAGGCAAGCATTAAGATTTCGATTGAATCATTGACAAGCTAGGAAACATGTTAGGTGGCAGATTAACACAACTATTCTAAACAAGGAATAAACTAAAAACAACCAGAGACAATTAACCCTTCCAGTGTTCACGCTGAAAAACTGGTTTCCATCCAGAGGTTAAGCTTTTTTCTCCATATGCTCAGCCAAAAAAAATTAAATCTTGAACTTTTTTTGCCAAATAACTAAATGAAAGGAATTATGGCATGCCATATGCCAAACTAATCAGCATTTAATTTTTGATTTTCTGAAAATAAAATATTTAACAAAAAAGATGACTAGTTTAATTTTAATATGATATTTTTAGAGTTCTGCAGTAAAAAAAAAATGCATCTGGGAATAAAAATTTATTTAAAAAGAACTAATAGACAGAAATGGTTATAATGCACACAAAAAGAAAAGGCAATTTATTTCTCAAAACAAAAAAAAAAAAAAAAATTATTGTTTCAAGTAAATATTTTTCAAGTTTTGTAATTTTTTTTCTCGGCACCATACTTTGAGAAAATTCAGGCTTTTAACCAATTGTGCTGAGTCTAATAAACAAGCCAACTTTAGAATTTTTTTAAAATAACTAATCAACAGAAATAGGTCATGTTATATACAAAATTAAAAGAAATTTAATTATGAATTTTATGAAAATAAATAATTTAAACAAATTTACAAGCATATTGATTTTAATAACTTTTTTAATGTGATATGGTAAAAAACTAGATTGGAATATAAAATTAAGGCTTAATTTTGGAAAACTTGATAAATAAAAATAGTTAAATTATATATCAATCAAAAAGAATTTTCATCCCAAATAATATAATATTTAACCTGAAACATGATTTCTTTCTTTTAATGGCTCTTTTTAGTATCGTATATTACGGGCAGTGTTGTACAAAGTGACTCATTCATGGGATATTCTGAACTGGTTATGAAATGGGAAAAAAAACTTTCTTGGCTGCTTTTTTATTAAAAATTATGAATTTTTTCTTTGGATGTTGAAAGTTTGGTGTAACTGGCCTAAGAATTACAATACTTTTAAAGTTTTGGATCCTTTGTCTGATCCAATATTTATTCAAGCTCCGGATAGCTTAATTTCGGGTGCCAGGCAAGAATAATAAATTGCCAAATAAGTTGAAATTAGGGTTCAAATACCAGCAGGCATTACTTAACAAGTAAGATTTCAAAAAATTAAATGATTGTCAATCTAATTTAAATTACAATCAAAACTTATCAACTAAAGTTGCTCAAGAGAAAAAATAGCAAAGATTCAAAAGTTTCTATAACAAACAAATTTATTTCCAAAAACTCACCAGCAGCAAATGAAAATGTCGACTACATTATCACTATCTCACTACACCAACTCTTACTACAACTCCGCACTCTGTGCTTAGCACTGTGCTACCAACCAACTTACTTCCTTACTACTAACTACAACTAACTCCGTGACCACACATCACTGCTATATCATGTGTTGTACAAAAGGCCCACATATGTCATGTTGTGCACCAAAGCAAAAAACAACAATATATTGTCAGAGTGGCATAACCAAGATACTGTGGGGGTGCTTTTAAAATCATTCAATATAAACATAAAAACATAATTTTTTTAAAAATGAAATTTTTCTAAAATGTTCACAGTGAGTTTAGCAGGGGGGGGGGGGAGATCTCTTCTTGAAATTGCCCTTTTACATGAGGACAGCTTTCCGTGCCAAGGAAGTGCATTTTGCTTCCATATTCAAGACCATTCATTTTCATAAAACGATACAAGTTCAAAGTTTTTTTTACTAAAAACCAAGAAGTAATAAAAGAAAAATTACATATAACCTAATGGGACATTAAATAAAATGTCCACAACAAGTTTTAAGCTGGCCATCCGATGTAGCATAACTCAGAAAATTCGATAAATCAGCTGACCGAAATATCGCTAATTTATGGAATAAATCTAAATAAATAAATATCCTCTCAAGCAGCTGTTTGCCACAGAGGTCTGACAGGAGCCTGTCAGTTTATACGCCATAGTACAGAAATGAATTTGCTTTCATACCCAAGACCTTATTTATTTTCAGAAAATGATACTAGATCAGAGTTTTTCTTTATTGGAAAAGTAATAAAATCAAAATTAGCATATAACCTAATGCAATGTTAAATAAAATATCCATATCAACAAGTTGTAAGCTGAATCTCCAATGTAGCATAACTAGGAAAAATCAATAATTGTTGATTGGCCAAAAGGTCAATAATTTACAGAAATAAATCTACTGAAATAAAAACTAAGGTTTAAATATAGCTGCCCCCAGTTTGGAGCCAAGAATGACAATTTTACTTTAAGTTTCAAACTGAAGAGGGGAAAGATGCATAGAACTGGGAATAAATGATAAAAATAATTCTAGGAATACTGAAATAGGTTTAAGGTAGAAAAGTGTAAAAAAAAAAAATTGGAGGAACGTAATTCCTAATTACACTGCTGGTCATTAAAGGTGCAACACCAGGAAGAACTCGTCAGATTGTCCCAAAATATGCAAGATGGGTAGCCCATGCGTGAACATGTAAATGATTCAAATCACAGCACATATGCCCATCATGTGTGAGAGTAATGCCCCCTGGAAATAGTATAAGAGCAGATTACAAAGAGCCGGTGTAAAGCACTGGAATTGTGTTTGCTCGCAGTTCTTGTGCACTAAAGGATCGAGTTTAATCTGTCAAAGAACATTGCATCCATATGACCAGGTTTCTGACTTTGATCGAGGAAGAACTGTGGGATTACAGGAAGGCAGATTATCATACCGACAGATTGGTGCTCACGTTGGACAGAATGCTGTCACAGTGATGAGAATATGGTCTCAGTGGATAGAGGAGGAATGAACTCACTGACGTGAGGGATTTCAACGGCCTCCTGTCACACAAACAAACGAAAGGACAGACATCTCGTGCATATGGCTTTGAATGATCGTACAGCCACATCAAACACCTTAACTCAACAGTTAGGGTATGTTGCACATCAACCAGTGTCTGCATGTATGGTTTAACATCATCTGCATCATTGGGGCATCTTTGCTAGGTGGCCATTGCTTCGGCTACCATTGACTTTACAACACAGGTGTATGTGACTGCAATGGTGCCAGGAATGTTGCACATAGATGTGCAAATGGTATCGCATTGTCATTTCAGACAAATCCCGCTTCAGTATGCAGCACCATGATCGATGAATCCATATCTGGCGGTACCGCGGTGATAGGCTCAGTGAGACATGGATGATGCAGTGCCATACAGGTCCAGCACCTGGTGTTATGGTATGGGGTGCCATTGGACTCCACTCACACACACACTTCATACGCATTACCAATACTTTGAACAGCCAGCGAGCCACTGAGGTATTGGAGCCTGTGGTCATACCTTATCTTCAGGGGCTCTCTGGTGTCATTCACCAACAGGACAAAGCCCAACCACATGCGGCATGCATCGTACAACAATTCCTGAAGAGCCACCATGTGACACTTCTGCCTTGGCCTGTACGTTCACTGGATCTGTTCTCAATTGAGCACGTCTGGTCCATGATCTCATGACGACTAGCACACCAGAAGCTGCTACAACAGATGAATTTTGGTTACATATCGAAACTGCATGAACTGACATTCCCCAAACACACATCTGACGTCTCATCCTCTCAATGCTGGACCATGTAGTAGTGGTTATTTGCTGCTCATGGTGGCTACACAAGATACTGATTTCTTTGTATTCCACAAGTCTAACCGAGTTGTATTTGTAATCAATTGATCCTTGTAACATAAGCTATGTATTCATTAAATATGGCTTTGATATTTCTTGTCTTTCCTGGTGATGCACTTTAATGGCCAGAAGTGGACTTCCAAAATCTTCAATTTTTAAAAATAACAATTTTTCAGATTTTTCAAAACTTTAAGTGAAATTTTGTTAAAAATAGTTCAAATCAAATTTGTGAGCTTAAATCAGAAGGTTGCTTCAGCAAATAGGAATGTTACAAGGAAATTGGTAATACCGTTTAGTGCTATTAAGAAATAAAAAAAACAGATGGCTTTAACAAGTCATTTATATTGTAGTTGAATAAAATATGCATCAAATGAAAAAGCAAAATATTATTTTTCAAGCCTGAATTATATATATTTTATATAAGATATATACACTGGCAAAAATTGAAAAAAGAACACCCAGAAGGAATTCTTTTAGAAATATCATATTATAATATGTTAATAGTTAAGGGCAGCAGAAACCATGATCCAAAATTGAAAGTTACTGGATGAAATAATGATGTCACTGAGCACGACAACATGCAAATGTATGCAGCGTGTATTTAAGGACTAGGGTGTGAAGAAAAATGTTATTAATTTTGTGTCGTGTTGTTCAGTGCTCTTTGAAGAAGCTACCATGCCTGGACGATGCAGGCGTGCAACGTTTGCTCAATTAGTGGAGTTTGAACGAGGTCTTATAGTGGGTCGTCGGGGAACAGGTTGGTCTTTTTGTCAAATTGTAACCGCGTTGGACAAGAGATATCAGCAGTGGTATGATGGTGGCATCGATGGTCAGAAGAACATTCGCACACTCGCAGACGTGGTTCCGGGCAACACAGAGTTACAGATGCACGAGAGGATCGGCTTATCAGGAGGGCAGCGGTGGCAGAGTGGATGGCTACAGTGTTACAAATTTGATCCTCTATTGTACCAAGGGTGTCTATAAGAACAATATGCAATCATCTTTTGGAAGCAGGACTACAGGCACGCATGCCGCTGGCACGGTTACCACTGTCATCTCATTACTGTCGGGCATGTTTGCAGTGGTGTCAAGAACGAGTTCATTGGAGGGAAGAATGGCAGTCTGTGATCCTCAGTGATTAAAGTCGATTCTTCTTAAGAGCGTTTGATGGTCGTTTATGCGTCCAAAGGTGACAAGATGAGCGGCTTCTTCCATTGTGCATTTGTCAGTGACACATAGGGCCCATGCCGGGGAATCATGGTGTGGGGAGTGATTAATTATCACTCTCATATGTGTCTGGTGTTTATACAGGGTACACTGAATAGCAATATGTATGTCAGCGCATCGTACAGCCGGTCGTCCTGCCATATTTAAGTGTAATTCCAAATGTGATATTCCAGCAGGATAACACCCACCCACACTCTGCCCAGGCAACTCAACATGCTCTTCAGGCAGTGCACCAACTTCCTTGGCCAGCCCGCTCTCCGGACTTGTCTCCAATCGAGTATGTCTGGGACTGGATCAGACAAAGACTCTTCTGCAGACTGCGGCAGGCAATGACCATTGCTAAATTACGCATCCAAGTTGAAAGCGCATGGAATGGTATCCCTCAGCATGATATCCAGCATTTGCATGACCGATTGCATGCCAGATTGGAAGCTTGCATGATGCTCGAGGAGGTTCAACACTTTATTAAAATGTGCTGTAAAATGTAATACTCATTAAAAGGTAAAATAAACATTGAATCACTTCTCATGTGATCATTGTCCTTTCTCAACAAGTTGTTTCTACTAAATAAATCTCATAGATTATGCTTCAATTGTTAATGGTGTTCTTTTTCCAATTTCCACCAGTATATATAAGAAAATTTTAAAACAGAAATTTTTGCACTTAACATACATCCTCAGACTCTCATTATGGATTCTTTGAACATATACATACGATGGACACTGGAAGGTTAAACATGAAATTTGTCAGTCTGCTGATTGTCACCAGGTGCATTCTTGGATGTCAGGGAATAGACAGGAGTAAGAGGACATACTCACTTAGGAATTTCATTGTGGAAGTGGGAGGGCAACTGCAAGGAAACAGTGAATCAGAAGATATTTCCTCTTCACTTTATGTTTTATGAATTCTGTTTTGGATGATTTTTTTTGTTCTTCACCAAGTATATATAGTGTAATATGGAACCAAGTGTATGTTTGACAGTAAGATGCCACATAAGTTTCGCACTAAGAATCTGAAAAACGAAAAAAATCTTATTTTGGCACACAACGTTTTGAGAAAGAACAAAAGAAAGCTGTTGTTGCTAAGGTATATGGAATTTCACCAAGTTCTTTACTTATAATTAAAAAAATAAAGAAAAAACAACAGAGCTTACAAAATAAAGAGTTACTGCTACAAGAAAAAAGATTACATCAGCTTTATACATGGATGTTGAAAAGCTCTTTTTTATTGGTTCATAGGAACCAGAGTTTGAAATTTACAAACAATCTACTGCTTCAAGCGAAAATAAAATAAAATGTCCATTAGACTCGAGACTTACTAAAAAAAAAAAGTAATCTTTATTATTGATGTTTAAGCACTCTTATTACCTTTACAGTTTAATCTTTATTATTTGTGCTCAAAACGAGTACAGTTCATTTTTTAGACAACTTTTCAATTAATATATCTTATAGTCTGTAAATGGTAGTTAGGTAGCCACTGGGATGAGAGCTATGTGCCAATTCCCAGTGATGATGCATAGAATAGCAAGGCCTAGTACCTAATGTCCAACCCAGTCTTTTCATGGTGCAAGCCATTAGTATCTTTCAAAAGAGAAACTCTTTCGTGGAATGGAAGGGGAGCCAGATTAGTGTAACCTACTGATCTGGACAATTACGGCTACTTTTCTTTTTTTTCTACCCTACTGAGAAGTGGTCACCCACACAGGATCCTGCTGCTGACCATACACAGTAACATGACTGGAATACGGCTCTGAGCTTGATTATGGATCCTGTTTTTGCTGCACTGTTGGTCTTCTGTGGAGGGAAAATCTTTCGCTGTGTTTTCTGTTTATTTGTGGGTTGATAGTCCCAAGTGAATAAATTCACAGGATATGTTTTATCAGCTGGTGGATAATCCTGAGCAGAGGTCATTGCAGGCACCTGAACTCTTGCTTCTATGGGCACTGTCAAATCCTACATTGGAGGAAGTCTTCTAGCATAGATGGCTTCAGCATTTAATAGTGGGGGAACAGATCTTTGCCTGCCTGCGATTAGGGCACTGTTTGATATTGTTGGTATTCCCTCTCTCAATAAGCATAGTTTCTTTAAACATCACACTAACCATTTTCTCTCCATAGGTAGTTGGAATGTGAGGACTCTGCACAGAACTTTTTTTTTTGATGTCCTCACACAAGAATTCCACCATTATATTTAGATATTCTCGGCTTGCAAGAGAAAAAAAGGGGAAAAAAAAGGTCAGATTCTTGAAAATAATCTCAAATTTCTCTTTTCAGACAGGGAAGAGAAAAAGCATCTCTAAGGCGTTAGGTTTGCTTCTCAGCAGACACACTAGTGTTGATTTCTAGGATATGAGTGCATTAATGAAAGGTTTCTTAGAGCTAAATTTCAGACAAGCACTGAATGTTATCTGCTGTTATGCCCCCACTGAGGATGCCAATGAGGATGAGAAGAATAGGTTTTACAGACAACTTCAAAATATTTTGAATTCAGTCAAGAAAGGATATATACCCTTGTTCTAGGTGACTTTGATTTCAAAGTTGGTACTGAGTTTGACCTTTGGGGAGGGGTGATAGGCCCTTTTGATGCTGGTAGCTGCAATGGCAATGGAATACTTTTGATTCTAGATGCTTACACAATATCTTGGGCATTAGGTAGTTCAACTTTGCAAGTAATGATAAAGTTAGGGAAAGGAGTTGGCAATCTCCTTTGAGCAGCATATTGTGCAGAGACTCCTTTGGTTTTGCCATGTTGCCCATATTCATAATTGCAGATTAACTAATGAACAGTGTGCCTAAAGGCCTCAAAAATAGGAGGAGACCTAGGATGTAGGGGGCAGACAACGTCAAACAGGGCCTTGTTGGAATTTGGTCTACAGTGGCGAGATGCAGTAGATATGATTGAAGACTAATTTACAGTCTGGTTGGACCTCTGTTGCCCATAGCTGCTTGAGGATGATGATGATGATGAGAGCAAATTTATGGATATAACAAAGTTATTTGACTGTCCTTTCAAATTCATTATAAGTTGGTTTGATTGCAATTGACTTTTTTCACTGTTGTTGTTAAACATATACAAAAGTGAACCAAAAGCCTTGGAAATTTTTAGTATTTTTAAAAAAGAAATAATTCAGAGACACAGAGACCTGCTTCAGTATTCCAAATCAAGAATTTTTTTAACATACAATGTAGTCCTATAGATGGATAGATAGCTATGCAAATGGGTCAAGTTTTAAAAATTTAAAAAGTTTTAAAATGATGAGTCTAGACGAGAAAGCTACTTGTGAAGGTTGGTTTTTTGAAATCAAATCGAATATTCAAATACAAAAACATCTTCACACACAGCTTAATGAGGACTCAGTATCCTGTAGCAGCATTTAGAGCATGGCATAAGAAATTTCTGGAAACTGCAGCTTCTTGATTGAAAAAGAACAAGCATACCCAGCATCAATCAAATCTACAATGATGGTGAACATATCCCAGATATTACAGCACTTGATTTTTTCTTGTGGGGATATGTCAAAGACAAAGTGTACATGTCCAAGGTGTGAAGTGTTGATGTCCTAAAAACTGTTAACACTGATGAAATTGCATCAGTTAACGAAGGCAAATTAGAAAGCTTGTGGCTTAAACTTTGGTTAAATATGTTCCAGGCTAAAAAGATGTGAACTTGTGTAACTGGAGTGTATAAACTTTATAGGGAGGGGGGGATATTCATGAGTTGGATATTTAAATATAGCTTATTACATTCCTCTGTAACAATTAAAAAAAAATTAAAATTGTCTATACTTTTGGCCAACCCTATGGTATCCCATAACTTCTGAAATACACCATTGTGTGATACTACCATTGAATCAGTCATATTTCCATTATCAGTTTGATAGCATTATCTACCATTATTTTATTGATATTCCTTTCAAATCTGAGCAGTGGCAGATTGGGGTGGCAGAAACATTTGGTTATACCAGCATTTGAAAATATCAATATTAAGAATTGTTGTAGGTTACTTTACCTCTGAGCGGCACTTTTTTTGCACACAATGGGCTAAATGGTCAAATCATAAGGACCCCAAGGGCTCAGAAAAGGTAGGAGAAGGAACCCATTGGACAATTGTTAGATATTGTTTGACAGATGGTAGCCTCCTATCAAGGCCATCTAGAATGTTCTTTAATGTGCACAGGGTATGGCTCTCCTGCACATGGAACCATGGCTTAATGTCCAATACCATAGATGGTGGCCTTTCCAAGCCCATCGGTATCTATCCCCTTACTGATTGAGGGCAGTTTTGCAGAGATAAATCTCAATGCTGCCCAGGTGGGGCTTGAACCTGGGAACTGCAGATTTTGAGCCTGGAACATTACCAACTGAGGCACCCACACCCCCAAATATTAAGAGTGATTTTAAACTTGGCCTGATGGTTACTTTTTGCCATAACTATTAACATTCCCCAATCAAATTCATGGATCCACAACTGATCTTACTCACATAAGTATAATGTACATGCAAAAACTTTTAATATCAAACCAAATTGAAACAAAACTAAACACCACTAGGCTAATTATTTCAAATTGGCTTATGCATAATGTAAAATACACCCTTATCCTCAGAATGTTATTAGAATAAGATTTCATTTCAAAATTTTTATTAAGCTCAGGGTTCTAATGATTAGCAGTTTTGGAATAGCTAACTGGAGTTCAAACCCAAGGAAAAGTATAAATGACAAAATAAGGGTTTACAACCCTAAAGGACCTTAACGCTGACAATTTATATTGATAAGTTTTTTTACTGTCATTATTTGCTCTGCATAAATGTTTGATGATATATTATGGAATCAAACATAGCAGTGAAAATCTACATACTTGGCCATTTGTTTGTGGTTTTGTAGGAGCTGCCAACTGAGTAGTCACCATTGTAACTGGATTAATGGCTATGTGAGCTGCTTGAGGTTGCATTGCAAGGGCTTGTGAAATGGCACTGAGTGAGGAGTTCTGAAAAGATATAATACACACAAAATTTTTTATTATATCTGAGTAGCTTAACATTAAATTTAGAAATAATTTGTTACAAAAATGCAAACTTTGGATAAATTTCTGTTAATTTTTTGTCAATTTTAAACAAACAGACAATAGTACTCAACAGGGCTGCTACTTGATCTACTCAGCCAATGCCTCAAGCTTTTTGCAAGTGCAAAATGCTTGAGGCATTGGCTGAGTAGACTGAGCTAACTAATTTAGGGTGAAAACTAACACCAGGCCATACTCTAATTCACATTTCTATACAGAATCTGCTTTATTGACTTAATAGTGCACATATTTGTTATTATCATAATATTATTATTTAATATTCATTATAACATAATATTAAACAGTTTATTAAATAATGAAATAAACTCGATGAATTCCTTATCAACTAATAAATCAGCACTTTAGCGTCAATTTAAATTTTAGAGGAAAAATGATCTTGAGCCGGGTGGGATACGAACCCATGACCTCCTGATAACATGTCAGGTGCTCTGGACCACTGAGCTACTGGTTGCCCATCAAGATCTCCTCTAATTAGTGCTATGAACATTTCTTTTACGTTACATATATGCGCTATTCTGGGCAGTTTAACCACAAGCAGCCTTCAACATTGCCAATAGATGGAAGCATATGATTACAAGTATGCAGATAATAAATAATGAAATAAACTCGACGTTTTCCATACCAACTAATAAATCAACATTTTACATATATGTAACATAAAAGAAATGTTCATAGCGCTAATAGAGGAGATCTTGATCAGCGGCTGGTAGCTCAGTGGTCCAGAGCACCTGACATGTTATCAGGAGGTCGTGGGTTCGTATCCCACCCGGCTCAAGACAATTTTTCCTCTAAAATTTAAATCGACACTAAAGTGCTGATTTATTAGTTGATATGGAATACGTCAAGTTTATTTCATTATTTATTATCTGCATACTTGTAATCATATGCTTCCATCTATTGGCAATGTTGAAGGCCGCTTGTGACTAAACTGCCAAGAATAGCGCATAAATGTAACATAAAAGAAATGTTCATAGTGCTAATTAGTGGAGATCTTGATCGGCAGCCAGTAGCTCAGTAGTCCAGAGCACCTGACATGTTATCAAGAGGTCGTGGGTTCGTATTCCACCTGGGTCAAGACAATTTTTCCTCTAAAATTTAAATCGACGCTAAAGTGCTGATTTATTAGTTGATAGTGAACAGTTTATTAAATAACTATTTCATAACTTAATAAAGTGTTGCCACCAGTTTTAATGCAATGATTTAGGTTTTATGTTTTCCATTGAATTTAATAGTTCATATTTTTACGCTTATTTTAAGCTGAGCAAACTAATACCTATTTCTTCGATTCTAAGACGCACTTTTCCCCCCCATATAAATGTCTCTAAAAACGAGGTGCATCTTAGAATCGATGGTGTCTTAGAATCGCAGTTTTCTTTTTTTTTCAAAATTTCCAGTGCATTTTTCATGGCACCACACGTTTTGTGTTTTATGTGGAAGACCCGCCTCCAAGTTTGACCATTATTGCATTCTCCAATTCAATTGGAGAATAAAGTGGCGTGGGTATTTTCCTGCGTTTTCCAAATGTGAAGCCACCATTATTTCATTATAGTGGAGCTCTGTGAGTGAATTATAGTGAGCATGGAATCGGCTGTGGCTGACAGTTGAGCTGGATTTTGACTGACAACCTTCCGCTAACACCTTCCGGAAAAATTAAGAAAGCGCTGGCATCAAAATTGGCGGAATGGGTATCAACAACTTGGAAGCTAATCTCAGAAAGAATAGTGCAGCACTAATTTAAAAAATGTTGCATCACCAATGCTCTCGATGGGTCAGAAGATGATATATTATGGTATAATGGAAATAAAGATGGCTCAGACGAATCAGACTCTGAATGATATTGATTCAGAAGGAAGTGACGAATAACATATCTACTGATAAATAGGTTCTGTTGTTGTTAGTAAATTGAATTCTATTATAATAAAAATATTTGTTAGATATATTTTAACGTTTTTTTTTTTTCTTAGAATGAAAACTTTTTTTCTGTTGGTGGTACTGAAATTAAGGTGCGTCTTACAATCGATGGTGTCTTAGAATCAAAGAAATATGGTTAGATCCTTTGGGTAAAATATGAGGATTTTATTGTATTCTTCCAATCTCTTGCAGTATATAAAAATAACAGTTTGCTTGAATATAGTTTCAGAAATATATTAAAGTTTGGTCATATGTTAAAATAAAGGAGAAAAATTAAAAAAATTATTACAAATCACATCAATCAAATATCACACCCATTATTACCATTACACATGATCCATTTCTGCTTACTAGTTATTTGGCAAAAAACATATACAAAGTCAATTTTTATTTCTTTTGGCTGAACACAGTGAAAAAAATAGCTGGGCCTGTGAAGTTAAATCTAATCATCTTTGTAAATATTAAATTTTAAAATTGGAGCTAATTACAAATAATTAATCTTTTTACAGTATTACTTTTGATAATTGTCAGGCATATCAAAGTTTTATTTCTTTTTTTTTAAATATATTTTTAGATGCTAAGCTATAACTACTAAAATATTACACAGTTGTAGTACATTTGACGATATGGAAGCAATTAGACTTGTTGAACATTTCTAATCTTGCTAGTGCAATCCGCAGTTGTATGTTTTACATTTATAATTTTGAATTCTATGTGCAAGAGATAACTCAGATGCTTTTTCACACTAATTTTCTAATTGTGTTTCATTTACAAGATACTAAAGTGCATATTGCTCTTAATACTTTAAAAATGACATTAGTGAGAACAATTTCCTGTAATACTTATGATTCATTATTGAACAAAAATTTTATACAATATCAGCGAATTGACTAAATTGACAAAAATTTTATACAATATCAGCGAACTGACTATCAGCGAATTGACAAAAATTTTATACAATATCAGCGTTAGCTTGAGGAAGCTAAATATCTATTAATGTAAACTCATAATTTAATGCCAAAGAGTGGAATTAAAAAAACAACAACAACAACAACAAAAAAACTTTGAATAGCTTATGCAAAAGACATGAGAATGTTTTTGAATTTTAAATTCTAGGTATCTCAATGCTAATTACTCACATAAATTTCTGTCATTGGTAGAGAAAAAAAATTGATTGAGTTTGACTAGGACTTTTACCAATGACTATTCTACTTCTCATTTTAATCAGTGAAATGAAATATGCTACAAATAAATTCTATGACAGTTTGAATTCCAGTTTAACATTATTTACTTATAGTTGAACAGTTTAATCATGCTTTATTTCTATACCCTTAATATTTACAAGACCATTTTATCGAACTGATTTTCCTTAAGATATTTCAATAGGAAAAATGAAGAAAAATGAGATAAAATAAGCAGGCTCATAAATATTAGAAAATGTCTGTAATTCTGTTCAAAAGTAAGAATATAATTACGAAGTTTGGCTACTGAAGTGCATAGATGATAAAGTAATTTTAATCCAATTCTTGTAGCTAAGGTTCATATTACTATATTAATAACATTTATGGTCTAAGAAACATTACTGGAATCACTAATTATTTATTCATTTGGCATGTACTAATTTGATTTAGTTGGAATAGTTGAATAGCTAAAAGATAGAAAGATAGTGGTATATTTCTCTCTTTGAGTATATGTTCAGTTTCATTTTTACTGAATCAATGCAGTTAACATCCAGATTTAGCCGAGTGGTTAGTAGGCTTGGCTATTGATCTAAAGGACCTGGGTTCGAGCCCCGGCCGGGCAAGGCATGGATTTATGTGTCGTTTTTCTGCTGAAGTCCTGCCATCCTCTCAGACCTTCTACTGTGGCAAGCAGCTGCTTGAGGGGGTATTTATTTTTTATTTATTTATTTTTTTTTTACTATACGTTTTTACCCCAGAAAAACAAGGTTACAATCCAATATTGAAATAGACATTTTTTTTGCATTGCTATCAAATTTAAAGAATTTGGGTTGTTTTACCTCTGAGCAGGACTTTTGATTAACACTGGGTTAAGTGGCCAAGTTACAGGATTCCAAGGACTCAGAGAAGATTGGGGAAGGGGACTCATTAGATAGCTGTTATGAAACAGATGCAACTCTCCTGTCAAGGTCATCAAGAGTGTTCTTTAACATGCACAGGTTGTGGCTCTACTGCACATAAAACTATGATTTTAACATATCAACTGATGGATGGCAATCTTTCCAAGTCCATTAGTACCCCTTTCTGAACAAGGGCAGGGTAGGGATTTAGCAGAGATAAAGCTCATTACTGGCATAGTTGGGACTCAAATCCTAGGAACTGCAGATTACAAGCTTGGCAAGCTAACAACTGAGCCAACCCATGCCACAAATTTAGAGGAAAATTTACTTGAACCTTGTAGGATACAAAGCAATGTTCTCCTGATCACATAACTGGTGTCCTAACATTGAGTTACTGGCTGCTGAATATATCCTTCTAAGAGTTACTCTGAATATTTGAGCTACATGGATATTCATCTTCCCCCTATAACTCATATTTGTTTAACATAGCCAAATAAGCTCTTTCATCAAGTTCTGAATGTTAATACAGAGTATGTCTCAAAGTTTCAATACTCTAATATTCAAATAGACACTTTTCACTATCAAGTTTTAGAGGAAAGACAGTTTTGAGCCAGGTAGGATATGAACTCTCAACATTTTGATTAGAGCTACTCTAACCTTTGAACTCCTCTGATTGCAGTTCCCAATATTTCAATCATATGCATTATCTTGTCACCATGAATGGTGCTGTTTAATACATCGAACTAAAACCAGGTGTGAAGTGTTTAATACAAATCTTCCTTCTGCCATGATTTGTATGTTAATGTGGTAAATACAGGAGATCCCTGTTATCTAAGTCCCCATTATCCATTTCCCTGCATATATGTGGCTATATTAGTGACGAACTATAAGTAAAAATTTCCCCCACTTCTGAGGGTCACATATGTGGACCTCGAATTTCCCAACAAGAAACAGAAGAGTTCCCGATTTGTGCAGGACTGTCCAGTTTTGACAGTCCTACATTGGCAGTCAAAAATGCCACAGAACAATAGGCAATTAAAATTTTGCTAGATTTAATTTTGTTTTTAATGTTTTAGTAAAGACTTTCTTTCATTCAAAGTAGTTTTATATCTATTTGAACTTGTGTACTTCTGAGCACAAAACAGTAGGATTCCTGTAGTAAGTATCTACACCTAAGTACCTAGGGCTCCAGTTAATGCTAGTAAGAAAATTTTAGAGACTGTCAAGTTATAATTAAGTTCATTTCAAAGCATTTTTTAATGTAATCATATTTGTTTTCCTTTTATATTATTTATAAAAAATACAATTTAATTTACCACAATTTTAGCTATACATTACAATGTTAAAATCTTAAAAGTCTAGAGGAGTGTCCAAAATTATGACATGTAGAATTTCCACAGTTGAATTGACAACATGGCAGCTGTTCATTACAATCTACACAAACTTCTGATTTCCTGCATCAATTAATGATGCATCTGCTATAATTGGCCTTTTCCTTTACAAAGGTGATCTAGTATCGAAAAGAGAAGTAATGGTTACCAATCCTGTGAATTTCCATTTGATGGTACAGGTGTGGCAGATGGTTGAATTGCCTTGCCAATGCTCAATTGCACTAGTTGAGCTGGATAACGAACCTTGATAGAGATGTTACCATAGCTGTTGTTATCACACTAATGGCTGCATACCAGTCCTTGGTTTAAGTGAGAATGAATGGTCAAAGATCTAATATACCATTAGATATAATAGTTCTCACTGATGGATGTTTCTCATCTCTCAACTGGTTTGGTTTCACTGATGATAAAAACTGACATCTTTCGAAGGCACATCCTCAAAACTTAAAACACATTAACTAATAAAACTAAGTAAACATCTCTAAAAGGACTCCTAAAAATGTTCACCCTCCTCCCAGAGCAACACGTTTCACCCACAATAGGAATGTGAATAGAGGTGTAACTCATACATTGAATAATATTCTAGAAAATACAAAACTAATTTACCCATTACAGTAAATCAAAGCATTAAAAAATTAATAGTTAATGATAAAGATAAAAACTTTCCAAAAGGAGGAGTATATATGAAGTTCAAATTTAAGACCCCTTAAATAAATTAAAGCGAAAAAATAGATATATTGGTAAAACATAAAGAAATATCAAAAATAGAATGCAAGAACAACATCAGGATATTTGCAATAGAAAACAATTTAGAAATAGCAAATGTTATTCACAAACCATTGGCAGCACCAAAAACTAAATTTAAACTCAGTTATGCAGAAAACATTTTAATTCATGCTAGTCAACACACACTCTGCAAAATAGAGATTCCACCCCTTCCAGTGACGTGGAACTTCCTGTTGCATAAGCAGAAGCACAAACAGAATGAGTACAGAACTGATGATGTTGTTGAGACACCTATATAAGCCACTGCATATCGTGCAAATGTGAGCCTGAGGAAGCCACAGAACAGGGTTGTGTGGTGGAATACTTCACTCCACGAAGAGGGTGAATGTTTTTAGGAGTCCTTTTAGAGGTTTACTTAGTTTAATTAGTTAATGTGTTTTAAGTTTTGAGGATGTGCCTTCAAAAAATATCAGTTTTTATCATCAGTGAGAACGATTACATCTAATGGTATATTAGATCTTTGACCATTCATTCTCACTTAAACCAAAGACTGGTATGCAGACGTTAGTGTGATAACAACAGCTATGGTAGCATCTCTATCAAGGCTCATTATACAGCTGAAGGAGCACAACTGAACATTGGCAAGGCAAATCAACCATCAGCTGCACCTGTACCAGCAAATGGAAACTCACAGGATTGGTAACTATTACTTCTCTTTTCAATACTAGATTGACTTTGTAAAGGAAAAGACCAATTACAGAAGATGCATCAATAATTGATACAGGAAATCAGAAGCCTGTGTAGATTGTAATGAACAGCTGCCACGTTGGCAATTCAGCTGTGGAAATTCTACATATCATCATTTCGGGCACTCCTCTAGACTTTTAAGATTTTAACATTTCAATGTACAGCTAAAATCATGGTAAATTAAATTGTACTAAACTAGCTGTAAGTCTTATTTATTTAATATAAAAAAAAAAGTATGCTACAAAGTATTTACATCAGAAATATAAAATTCATATTATTTTTTTCATCATATGCACACAAGAAGGATATAATTTATTCTTGAAATTTATTTCATAATGCCCCCAACTTGTCTCAACCAAGTAATTCAAAAATGTGCAAATGTCCCAATTATGATTTCAAAAATCTGACGACTCTGCCACATGCATCTCCCATTGTGCATCAAATATATTGTTAACATCAGAATGTCATCAACAGCATCATCTAGGGTTTGCTTGTTGTTTTCTTGGTGGTGTTAAAAAGTTACTGCCTTTGCTACATGTTCTAATCATGCCTTCTCTAAGAGGAAGTGTATCAGTTATAATCTTTATTTGAAATTAGATATTATTCAGCAAAAGAAAAGAGGTGAGCATGCAATAAATATCGCAATGCTCTTCAGATCGCTGAAACAATTTATACTATTATGAAGAGTTTCACAGGAAATTGAAATGAACACTTTTACCTTGTTAAAGCACTTAGGGTGGAAATTACATGCCAAAGAAATGATGTGGATATTATGCAGAGGATCTGTCAATATGGATCAAGGATTTATATCAAACCTTTCCCCTCCACCCACCCCATGAATAATTCAAGGGAATGCTTTGGGTTGGGTTGTTTTACCTCTGAGCGGCACTTTTTTGCACACCATGGGCTAAATGGCCAGGTCACATAGACCCCGAAGGCTCAGAGAAGGTTGGGGGAGGGGACCCACTGGAACAGCTGTTGGGAGACAGATGGTAGCCTCCCGTCAAGGCCATCCAGCGTGTTCTTTAACGTGCACAGGGTATGGCTCTCCCACACACGGGGCCACGGCTTAACGTCCCATCCAACGGACGGCGGCCTTTCTAAGCCCACCGGTGTCCCCTACTGACCGTGGACAGGGCGGGGAATTTTGTGGAGATAAATCTCAACGCTGACCCAGCTGGGACTCGAACCTGGGAACTACAGATTACGAGCCTGGCGCGCTACCGACTGAGCCACCCCCACCCCTCAAGGGAATGCATATGAGGTTGTGGAAGTTCATATGAGGTTGTGGAAGTGGGAGAGCAGGAAGCTGACAAAGTGCAATTTCATATGCTTGATTTCACAATTCTTTTAATTTTTGATAATGTCAGTGGTCATGTGCTTGATAATGAATTTATCTGAGAGTGTAAAAGTAATCTATATGTGACCATGAAGGAAGTATTGATGCAACTGATGGAACAGGGTGTGATTAGTGCTATATTTACACCATACATTAAAATTAAGTGCATTATCTACACTGTACATTAAAAAATTAATAGCAGAAACTGATGCAATTAATGAACTCACTGTGCATTTGACATTCTAGATTATGTACAAATAGATGGTAAATCCTGGAAAGAACTTTCAAAATACTAAAGAATGATTGTTGGATATATTCATATCCTGATGATGTACATTCCTTTGAAGGGTTTGATATTTCCCCCAAATGCACCAAAATTGTAACTCTAACAAAAGATGCAGGATTCAGGAAAGATAACATAATTGTTGGAATCTCATTCTCTGCTATTAATGAATGAGTGAATGGCAGAGTTCAACAAGCAAATATGTAAAGAAGCACACTGGGAGGAGAACTATGCATCAATCCCCTATGATGATGCAAAGAACTGCCCAGATATAGCACCCAAAGTCTGATTGCATACCTTCTTGAGTACTATTCGAAAGAGATACTATACTCTCTTCAGGATTGGAACAGAAGGGGAGGGCTGCCAGATCAGTGTAACCTATTGATCTGGAATAAAATGGCTACTTTTTCAATTTTTGTCTACCCTGATGAGGCATGGTCAACTTTACAGGGTTTTGGCATTGACCACTTATACTGACTTGAAAGTGTTGGCTTTGTGTATGATTATGGATCCTCAACTTGCTGCATTGGTGGGTTTCTGATGAAGAAAAATCATTTGCGGTGTTTTCTGTTTGTTTGTGGATTAACAGCCCAGAGTAAATGATGCACAGGATATCTTATATCAACTGGTGAATAATCCTGATCAGAGGACATCACAGGTACCTGAACCCTTGCTTCTAGAGGCATTGCTAAACCTACAATGTGACAAAGTCCTACGAGGATAGATGCCTTAAGCCTTTAATACTGGGGGACACCAAGTCTTTAGCCCATGCCTGTGATTAGGGGGCTGTTTGATATTGTTGATACTCTCTCTCTCTCAATAAACCTAATTTCTTTAAAGATCTCACTAACCATTTTCCCTCCACAGGTACTTGGAATATGAGGATGCACACAGATTATATTCTTGATGTCCTGAAACAAGAATTCAATCATTGTAAGAGAACACATGAACAGGAAAAGTCAGATACTTAAAAATAATTTTAAATTTCTCTCTTCAGGGAGGAAAGATGGAAAGCATCTTAAAGGAGTAATTTGTTTCTCAGCAGACACACCAGTGATGCTTTTCTAGGATATGACTGCATTAATGAAAGGTTTCTTACAGATAAATTTGAAACTAGGACTGAATCTTATCCCACTTATTATAATCCCAATGCAATGGACAATAATGTAAATTTTTAGTTTATTCATAAAATGAAGCTTTCTTTGAAATTCTCAAATCTTGGAGAGTTGCCAGAACTCCACACCCTCTTATTCACTCCCTTCACATGCAGATCACTTTATGGCCACCTACACATCTGCTGACCACTCCGAACCTCGGAGCTGAGCCACTGCCATTTATTGCATCCCTCCCCTCTCCTGGCTCAGTAAACAACTGCTCTTAGTGCAATGCCTTAATTTAGCTGCTCACTTGTCACCTGACAATGTGCCCATGGTAAGGGCACAAAACATGCTTCATGGATTTTAACATTTATAAGCACTTTATGCTACCCTAAGTATCATTAATTATTATTGACACTACTGCAGTCACAAAACTTCAGAAAACAATTTCAATGTAAGCAACCACCTCATCAGCATACTGCATCATTTTCTCCACTTTGAACCTGCTCTGACTCATACTTACCAGCAAGGGCTCTATAAAATGAACTTGTCACTCGCTATCAACTTTCATCTATAAAGTTACTCTCAGTTCTCACCTCTATGGTACATAAAATCTCATTCATTATTTTTGATACTGGGTAGCATAGGATTTTGTTGGTGCTTTAAAACATTTAACAGTGTCATAGAATATTAAATATATATTGATTTAATTAAGCAATAAGCTTAAAAATGCAATTTTTAAAAGGGAGGACATATTTCAGTGATATTTTTAATTACATTTTAATCAAATACACTAGTTAACATTTGGAAATTTCTATTTTTAACCAAAAGTTTTAAATTTAACTTTTCGTTAGCAGTTATGCAGCGTCATACTAAAACAATTCATTCTTAATTTCAATGTTAAACTTTAAATACTTAGAAATTTTTTGTTTTTTTTTACAGTTCTTTATTTGTTTTAAGATATATTTTTTACCTTTTATTTAAATTATCTTGTTAAAAACAAAATGAATTTTTTATGAGACTATGGCCGAGTGGTTACCACACTTGGTTACTGACCTAAGGGACCTGGGTTCGAGCCCCGGGTAAGGCATGGATGTGTGTGTTGTTTTTCTGCTGAGGTCCCGCCATCCTCACATACCTTCTGCTATGGCATATAAACTGACAGGCTCCTGTCAGACCTCTGTGGCAAGCAGCTGCTTGAGGGGGTATTTATTTTATTTATTCTTACTTTCTTTAACTTAGAGTTTGTCAATTTTCAAAAATCAGAGCATATGGAATATTTGCAAAAATGGCTAAAATTTAGAAAAAACTAAATAAATGAAAGATTTAAAATACAGGGTGTTTCAAAAAGGATGCAACCCTCTATTGTATTTTTCTATTTAAACTTGACAAAAGACACAAATTTCAAAAGATGCAAATTAGACATATATCTACCTTTAAAAATACAACAAATGTTGAAAGTGATTTCCTGCAACATGGATGCAGGTTCATACCTGTTTCATGACATTTGCAGCTACCTTTCATAATGTTTGTTTCCTTATGTTTAAAATCTCTCTTTCAATGTTAGTCTTCAAGTGTATGAGGATTGTTTTGAAACACTACACATCTGAGATATCCATAAAGGAAAAAATGTGGAGGAGTAAGATCTGGGGATCTTGGGGGCCACAAAAATTTTTGAAATCAAATGATCACCAAAACATTCCTGCAACATGACCATTGTATCATTTGCAGTATGGGCGGTCGCACCATCTTGTTGAAACCAACACTCTCATTCATTCACATCCAATAGTGCAATAAACTGTTGCATGAGGTCACAATAAACTTCACCAGTTACAGTAGAATCAAAAAATAAAGGCCCTATCACATGATGATGGAAAACTGCACACCAAACACCATTTTCTGTGTGTGTAATGGTCATTCATGAATAGTGTGAGGATTTTCCCTGCTCCATATTCAACTGTTTTGACTGTTCACATACCCATCCAAGTGAAACCAAGCCTCGTCACTAAAATAAACATGGTCCAACACCTCAATTCCATTTTTATCAACAAAAGAACGAAACCAACAACAGCACTGTAAGCATTTTTCATGGTCCGGTTCTTTCAGTTCATGAATGACACCAATGCGATAGGCATGAAATTTTAACTTCTTTGTAGCCCTGAAAACAGTAGCTGGTGACAGTCCAACCTGTGAAGAAAACTTTCTAAGAGATTTTCTGGGTGAGCGAGTTAAATGGTGAGACACATCATCAAGAACTTTGGCAGTTAACAGTGATGACCAGCCTGGACTCTTTCAATCTTGTACAGATCCAGTATCACTAAATTTATCAATCAAATGAAATAATGTCAACTTGTTGGGAACTGCAGACTGAGGAAACTTCAACTCAAACTCTTCTCTCACACGTTTGTAAGAGTTGCACACACAATAAGTCTCAACAATAAATACACGTTCGTTTTTGGAAAAACGACATAGCTGACACAACACAATAGGAATGAATGCTTGAGTGAGACTAGCACGTGACAAGGTCATTTCAACTGCTAAAGACTGTTAACCTTGAGTACAGTAATGCCAACTGACTAATATTATGGCATAAAATGTACATCTGCGTAAGTTCTACTCTCTTATATTAAGGGTTGCGTCCTTTTTAAAACACCCTGTATTAATAGAAATATTATTAAATGTTTGCATTAAAATAATTTTGGTAAAAAAAACATTTTAAATTTTATTGAGTAAAAGTGGAAAAATACAATGACTTGTAGAAATGTTTAAAAAAAGGCTTAAAAATTTTTAGTTTTTTAAATTTTTCATTTTGCATTATTAACAATTAAATGTTTTATGTGTGTGTATATACACAGTCATATCAAAATAATATGACCACCTACCATAGCATATGCATGGTAGGTGGTCATATTATTCTAATATGACTGTATATATATATATAACATGACATTTTCCCTTTATCAGTTACTTTAGGATGAGGTCCTAAAATTATGTATTTAATATTCTGAAAATACTTCAAAATTAACTTGGCTAGTTTCAGAAACCTGTTCAGAATTGTTTCAGAAATTGTTCAGAACTGATTCAGTTATTGACCAGTTTCAGAAACCTGACAATTTAAAGGTATAATCAATATGTAGGCAACATCCTCTTTTCAATAACAGATAAATCAATATATTGCAAAAGTTAGTATTCGATACAGAGGGAACAGCAACAAATGTCATTATGCTTTTTTCTTCATTGATTTTTTTTTTGGAAAAGCATTTAGATTGCCAGCAGTGGCAGCTTGTCATGCAGCACAGGGAGCAGTGGCTTTCCATGGCTAAGTCAACAGCATCTTAAGTTTTTGGTATTAAGGAGAGAGTTTACTATAGCTAGGTAATTAATAATTAACATAAACATCATGATTTGATTAAAAAATGACAGTCTCCAAGCAGCAGTTTTGTGCACCTCAGATGTAGAACAATTCAAATAAAATATATCTTATGATTAGCAGCCATTCCTCTTTATGCAATGATTTCACAAAATCAAACCCTTGGGAATATTTCACTAAATATTTCTGATTATGCAGACATTTAGGAAATATAATAAAAATTTAACCAAAAATAGTAATGAAACCTTTTAAACACAATAGCAAATAAAAAATGCAGAGATAAGAATAGGAACAGTACTGCTACAGTGATGAAATCAAACTAAAGCTGTTGTTATTACTGCCTAAACAAGAGAGGCTCTATCATTTGAAGGGCAAAAATTCTGTAAAATTTGGGGTAAAACTGAAAAAACCCAAAATTCGAATTTTCAATGACCTGAAGTTTTAATCCTTTATCGACCAATTAGCCCAACCCAGATAATAATAGACATATGTGAGACTTATTCCAGTTGCATTGTCAATTATAAACCACACATCAAGGAAGTTTCCGATTCTAAGTAATCCATTAGCATTTAGTTGGCCAGAGCTGGGATAGCTGGGGATAGATTCAATAAACACCCATTTAGAAACAATCTACAGCCTTCAACTCCGTAAAAGAATTTTGGTGTGAACTTTTGCCATGTATTCTGTCTGGAAATGGGTGTGCTGAAGTCTTATATTTCCCTAATTGGTGTACAAGTGAGCCCACAAGCAAGTGCTGATTAGGGACATAGCTGCACTTTAAGTATGATAAAAGAGCTGAATTGGAAACAATTCTTTCTTTTCATTAACATTCTCCATTTATGAAAGAGGCAAAAAAATAAATAAATAAATACCCCCTCAAGCAGCTGCTTGCCTCAGAGGTCTGACAGGAGCCTGTCAGTTTATATGCCATAGTAGAAGGTCTGAGAGGATGGCAGGACCTCAGCAGAAAAACGACACATACATCCATGCCTTATCTGGGGCTCGAACCCAGGTCCTGTAGATCAGTAGCCAAGTGCGCTAACCACTCGGCCACGGGACGGCAAAAAAGACAAAAATACTGTAAAATTTGGGCGGATTTTCATAAGGGAAAAACTGAAAAAAAAAAAAAGAAAATTTGGTTTTTTGGATTTTAAACCAAAATTCGAAGAAAATCCCAAAAAATTCAGAGTAGTTGGCAGCTCTGAACATTCTACTGGTCCTACCAGATGTCATTATACAGAGCTTAATAAATCTGAAAAAGATCAGCTGAGAGCTTAAAAGAATTTTTTGCTTGATAGCTTGGCTGACAAAGCAGGGGAAGTAGCTACACAGAGTAAGGGCAGATTATGTTATGTTTTGGCAAATGATGTTGATGAGATAAACTCTTTCATTAGAGCTGTTGATGAGAGTGGTAGCCAGAGTAGGTCTGGCAATGAACAGCAAGAAAACTAAAGCAATGAAGACCCTACCTGGTACAGAGGTTAGCTTAACCTGACTACTAAGACCAGCAGAGCATGTCCTTATGTGTTTGAATGTTGTATGAGAAACCAGGTCAAGCCTAATATAGCTTCTAGGTTATCTCGGTCCTTTGTGTAGAGAGTACCTTCTTCCTTTTTAATAATAATAAAAAAAAATTGGTCAGGCAGGTTCTAGTTCGGTTATTTTCAAGGGTTGCACCCTTGAGCAAGTGTCTCAGTTTCATTATCTTAGGAGCCATGTAGCAATACTAGTAACAATAATTGATAATCTCAGCATTACCTGTAGCTGTATAAATGTCTATAAAACAATAAATGTTTTTGTGAAAAAAAATTCGGCAACATATGGGATTCTGAGGCAAAATTTATACCTTTATGCTACATATATGGGAATTAAATCCAAATTAGATAACAAAAATACAATTATATGAGTAGCCCACCCCTTTCCTGAAAATAAACTCATAACTTTTATTCATCTTAGAAGGTTAAACCTGAAAAAAAAAGAGACCACATGAAAGACACCAACAGACAATCCAATAAATTATTTGACATGATGAAAAGCTACTATTCTGTATGTATTCATTTACATTACTTTAAACACCTTACGAATGTTCAGTTACCACTCATGGCACCATTTAGTGAGCTGAGTGCCTTAAACTACAGGTTTAAACCCCTTTTTATGTTCTTTGAGCAAATATACAAACACTAACTCACTATATACCTAGCCCACTGGTATAAAGCCATCACTTCAACTTCTTTATGCTGCCAGTGGGATAATGATGATGATAATGATTTGGTAATCTCTCACCTTTAGTTACGTCACTGGCATAAAGCAGTCACTTTGCTTTATGCCAGTGGTGTAACAAGGAGTGGGAGGTAGAGCATATGGGACACAAACTCAGGGATAAAAAAAAATTTGTTTTGCTTTTGGTTTGGGCATGCCAATTTTGTAACTTGCTCTTAGCCAGAAAACACTCTAAGCTACAGTTTCAGGCAAAGGTCTGTTATTGACATAAATCAGGTAACAGATGGCATAGATGTAATACTTGTAAGAAAGCAAAACCAGAAAGTGGAATCCAACATCTGCCATGTGATAAACCAAGAAACTTTTGCAGCAAGAACAAACAATGGAAATTGGTATGGAGATTAATAAATGAAAATTTCTTTAAACATGTATTTCTGTCACATATACACAATAAAAGTTATAAGAATATAACAGGAGATAAAATACCTGTACTCTTGTAGGCATACTGGTTGGTTGCCCATTGCTATGAGCTACAGTAGGCACACCAGGAGGCTTGTCTTCTGGCTGAGGTACTTGTAATTGAGCTGTTGCTACCTGAGGATTTACTTGTAGTAAATTGGAGGATTGATTTGCAGACATTAAAGGATGGGCTATAATCTGAAAAAAAAAAATAATAATAATAATAATGAGCTAAAATTGTGGCATTCACATATGAAGGGATATTTTTTTTATCGAAATTACAAAAAACTTAAGTACAGAGCAATGGCAACTTTTGTTTAATATGCGTGCTTAAAACCAGTCTTATAACTAAATTAAATCACGCAAAAATTATAGTAGAGGCTCACAGTGCAGTAATTAAAATTAAATTGAAATGCTTAATTCTCTATGACATTGTTAAATGTTTTAAGCAACAAATATTCTATGCTATCAAGTATCAAAAGTTATTATGGAGAAATTTACGTACCTTACTGCAGAGGATGGGTAGTAAGAGAAACTTCCGGGTTGCTTGTTGAGTGATAGGTTTAATCTTCAACATTCTTTCTGGCAAGTGACACCTCAATAGAGTTTGTGAAGGCAATGAGGGATGCTGATAATTTATTTGCTTCCCCCTCCCCTCCCCTGCACTCAACAATCAACTGCCTCTCATGCAATATCTAAAAGCTGCTTATTTCCCACCTGACAATGTGCCAACAAGGGCATGAAACATGCATCATGGAACTCAAAGTTTTTAAGCACTCTATACTACCAAAACTATTATTGGTTATTTCTTTCACTAAACCTAGCGTGTTCTTTAATGTGCACAGGGGTATAGCTCTCCTGAACAATGGGCATGGCTTATATTCCATCCACAATTGACAGACTTTCCAAGCCCACTTTGTCTCTAGAACTGAATAGGTGTGAATTAACAAATAGTGTGCTTGTTTGTTTTAGATTATGCTTCATATCTGGTTGAGTTTTTTTTTTACAATTAACAATATCTACTTGATTTTTTTATAATTAACATTTTAGCAATTAATATTTTTGTTCCCCTTAATTGCATTATGTATATATGTAGCTTTATAACATTTATATTATTTTTTAAATATATATATATGCACAGTCATATCAGAATAATATGACTACCTACCTAATAATGGGAATAACCACCCTTGGCCCAGATGACAGTGGGGAGACGGCGTGGCATGGACGCAATGAGGCCCTAGAAGGTTGCCAGAGGCACAAGGGCCCATTCGGACTCCAGCAGAGCACGAAGGTTTTGGAGATGATGTGGTGTGGGTCTGCATGTTGAACCCATCGATCCAAATGGTCTCACAAGTGCTCTATGGGACTGAGGTCGGGAGATTTCGCTGGATAAGGGAGAACAGAGACATTGCTGTTCTATTCCTGGAACCATTCACGTACCACCTTAGCAACATGGCAGGGTACATTATCCTGTTGGTAGACACCATCACCACCAGGGTAAACATCCAACATGAAGGGATGTATGTGGTCAGTGAGGATGGACAGGTAGCCATTGGCATTCAGGGACCCATCCAGTGGTACCAGCAGTCCCAAGAAAACATCACCCAGACATGCACACTGCTGGCCTGTATTTGACCGATAAGCGTGTCTGGGTGTTGGTTCTCGTGTCTGATGCCATAACCACCACCACCGTCACTTCTGTGGAATAGAAACCTGGATTCGTCAGAGAAGGCAACCTTTCTCCACTCTTCCACTGTTCAATGACGATAGTCCTGTGCGAACTACAGGCATTGTTCCCAATGGACCTTGGTTAACATGGGCGCCTTTAGGCAGCGTTGACTCCGGAGACTCATGTGTAACATGGTTCACTTTACTGTTATCGGCGACACTTACCAGGGTGCCCCAGCATTCATTTGAGTGGTCAATTGCTGCACTGTTACACGTCGATTGCCCTTTACCAGTCGACGGAGGAGACGTTCTCCTCTGGGGTCGATGGTCTATGGGGATCCACAGTTATGACGTCTGTAGGCACTCTGTGTGCCAGAGGTCCATTCTTGGTACACCCTTACGACAGCACCTCACGAACAGCCCATGAAGTCTGCTGTTTCCGAGATGCTTCCACCCTTGGCATGGTAGCCGATGATCATTCCTTTTTGAACATCAGTCAAATCAATACCTCTGCCCATTGGTGCTCATATTAAGCACTATGGCTTGTCTGTCCTGGCCAGAATTTTCAATCATTAAGAAAATTTCAATAATTAATCTTGGTCGTTATACATGTTTGAACATGTTATCTTGATGGTATATGGTATAAGAAACATATATCAAGGTCGACCACATGGAGCTTATATCTCCATGTGGTTGTTTTACCTCTGAGCGGCACTTTTTTGCACACCATGGGCTAAATGGGCAGGTCACAAGGACCCCGAAGGTTCAGAGAAGGTTGGGGGAGGGGACCCACTGGAATAGCTGTTGGGAGACAGATGGTAGCCTCCCGTCAAGGCCATCCAGCGTGTTCTTTAACGTTGGGTTGTTTTACCTCTGAGTGGCACTTTTTTGCACACAATGGATTTTTTTTGCAGTTCATTCAGATGGAGGAATTTTGTTTTTTAGGTTTTCTGATAAATCTGGAACTAAATACTTTAGCAAAGAAGATGTGGATCATGCTACCCCAAGGACAATGTAAAAAATTATCAACAGAACATTAAAACTTTTTAGTGCAGCATGTTTTTTCAGCTACCATTGGAAAAAACACTGGGGAAGTAAAAAAAAAACTAGTTTTGTTAAAGCTGTTCATCACTGATGAAACTTTTGAAAAGGCTGCAGCACAAATATTTTTTGTCAATCTTTGCTTCTGTAACATGAATATGATGCTGGGAGTACCTTTTCAAGGATAACTTAATACAGTGGAGCTCACAACAGCTAAAGAAATTAATTTTTTTTAGCTTTAGTTCTAACAGGCCTTATTTGGAAACAATCCTAAGCAGAATGCTGGTTCACTGATTTTCGTTGTGCATATTCCACTCTTTTCTTGCATTATTTTCAGAAACAGGTGCTGTGTTGCTTCAATGTTTACATTACAATAAGAGCAGTAATTTTCTTATAAGTCTGGATTGTATATACAGGGTGAATCTGAAAAAGTGGGCAAAACTTTACGGGGTGGTAGAACGCAGCTATACGAGCAATATTCGTCATAGAATGTATGGTCGGAATGCAAACGTTGAGAAGTTAAAAGGCAGTTTTCCACCGTCACATTTAAAGAATGAACACAAGAAGGAGAGGAGATACTCTGTGCCTCACTTGCATTCCCGTCCGCCGCACCGTACACAAAGTGCATATCCGTCATTTCGTGGTTAGTATAACCAGCAATCCTCTCAGCAATCCACAGTAGAAATGCCGTTGGGTGCGAGGACCGACCCTTTTATACCATTTCGAACGCCACCTAGTGGCTTGCCATTTGCGTTCCGCCCATACTTTCTATGACGAATATTGCTCATATAGCTGCATTCTACCACCCCGTAAAGTTTTGTCCACTTTTTCAGATTCACCCTGTATATATATATAACAGGCTTTTAGAGAAATGTTAGAAATCATATAAGAAACAGTGTATGCATTCAAGATTAGTAAGATTCAACTTTTGAAAAATTCTGAAGACTAAAACTGAGCACCCCCACTTCTTGGATCAATTGGATGATCTCCATTAAATAATTTGGCCACTTAACTCTTTCTCTACCACACTGGCTCAAAACAGCCCTAACTGCAGTTATGAGGTAGTGAAGAAGAATGAATAGCATTGTTGGACGAGTCCATTTAAAACCTCTGCCATTTTTGGCTAGTATGGTAAAAGGGTTAAATGGTACCTCTCCCACTAAACAACTTCACCACTGTAGGCAAAGAAATTCTGGGTGTTGACTCACAAAACAATATACATCAGCAAAAGGAGCATTTAGAAAAACTGATGAAGGCATATGTTTCTAAAAATAAAATCATGGACACAATTTGAGTACAAGTATCATCTCAGAACATGCAATAAAGTATCATATGAATATTTAGAATTGCAAGAATGGTAGCAAATATCAACACATTATGAATCTCAGTTAATGCCTTGAATTAAGCTAAAATGTTTCTGATGAGTAAATTGAAGTATTGGAAAGATGATATGTTTGGAATAAAAGCATATGTATGGTAACCCTAACTCTTTCGTGCTTGTGCCTGTGCAAAATGGATTGCTATACATATCTTGAGTTGAATGACAAATGTTTGCCTTTGTCTTTCAATCACAGGTAGAAATTTTTTAACTTAGAACTCAGAAATTACATAAATTATATTTTACTTTCCTAGGCTTTTCCTTACTTTACAGTTATCTGCATCTTGACAGAACCCCTCTCCCCATCTTTCTATTTTTCCAATCTTCTTGAAAACCTTTGTTTCTGATTGCTTTTTCTACCATTGTTTCATTTCTTTCTCTTCTTTCATTGGGTTTCTATTTTTGTATATGCTCATCTCTCACTAAAGAAGTAACAACATTATGAGTTTTTGCTAATGCAAGATATTTACATGCCTGTTTTTCATTAAACAAGCTACATGGATGCATGATATCAAAGAAGATATCATAGGCTTCACATGGATGCATGATATCAAAGGCTTCCCAGAATGCTCTTTAGTTTATTTGTGGGAATAGTGTGATTTTTATATGTTAACTTCTTTATCTTTTGCATCATGAGTTCAAAATGTGTTGCATGTGGTTCTGCAGTTAGTGATAAAAAGAATGTAAGGTGGCCTTTAACTATGGCACAAAAACTAGGCATAATAACATGACTTGAAAAGGTAATAAAAAGATATTTGAGATGACGTGAATTTATCTTTATCAACTGTGCAAACCATTTATTTTCAAAAGATAAACTTAAGGATGTTTCAGAAACGTATGTTGATGGCGTAAAACTGGAACATATAAACAAGAACAAGGAATGTAATAATGGAAAAATTGGAGGCTGTTAACTTATAGGATTGACAACCCCAACCAATGAAACATGAATCTTGGCTTCCTCATTATCTAAGAAAAAGCTATTTTTGTTCTAGAACCTGAATTTAAGCCAGTCATGCCTGTTTTGAATTATTTAAGAATGGTACAAATATGCATAGGCTTTGCACACCAGGTGAAAAGGTGAGTGTAGATATGGAGACAGTGAAGGCATTTCCAAAAGAGTTCCAAAAAAAATCATCCAGCAAGGACAATATTTGTCAAAACAAATTTTTAACATTGATGAGATAGATCTGTTTTTAAATGAAAATGCCTTCTAGAAAATGTTTAATAAGGAATGGTAACAATTGCAGTTTTGCTGAATACATGACAGGCTATTTCTCACCCTTTATTGCATCATACTGTACCTAACAAAACTTGTGCCTCTGATACTAGATGCTTATGCAGTATCTTGGGCATTAAGTGGTTTGACTGGAGCACCATCTGCCTGATGAATTTTCATCTCCAGACAGTGTAATTTTCATCTCCAACAACAAAGAAATTCTAATAATTAATAATGTGCCTGGAAGATTACATATCCAAACTGTTTCTTGCCTTCCAAGAAAACCTCCATTGTGCAGTCTATGGTTTCAGTATTATGGCTGCTTTCAAAGTCTATAATTACCTACAGCTTATTGTGAGGTAACTTATCTTGAGAACATTAGAGAATTGTGGAAGAACTGAAATATCAAAATGGCTATTGATAATGTGGCTGAAGCTTCAAATAAAAATCATGAATGAAGTTTACATAGCTGCTTGTTCACAACTTGTGAAAAAGCCATACAATGAAGACAATGACCCATAATGGACAGAAATTTTGCTTTCAAGTGCAGAGTAAACAATGCAGTTGTATGATATTGAGAGAAAGCATTTTTTTTTTGTTCTCAAACAAACAGCTGAGATTCAACTTTCTCCTTCAGAAACTGAAATCAGTGTTTTGTTGGCATATTAAATTTAAGAGCTTAAAATTAAAGTTTTAATATAGAAAATGTTTTCATTTCCCTAGGATTTTCTATTAGTTTTCACTAACACTGTGTTGATGTCCTATAAAGTTTATAATGTTTATATATTTCTGTTCTTAAATACTCTAGCATAGTAAAAGTACAAGAAAAGGTTGGAGGGCAATTGCAATTTAAACTAACATAATCAGGAATGCTGTTATTTCAATACTTATATAACCAATTCCTCTCTACAATACTTATTAAGTGATTTTTCTAGACTTCAGGAATATGCATGCATACATACAAACATACACAGTCGTATTAGAATATTATGACCACCTACCATACATATACTATGGTAAGTGGTCATATTATTCTCATACGACTGTGTATATACAAAATCTTCATTCAGCCATGGGCTACGGAGGTCCAACCAGACAGTGTAATTTTCATCTCTAGACATGTCTATTCTGAGCTACTGCTGCTGCATTTGGCCACTCTAGGCCAATTCTAGCAAGGTCCTGTTTGACATTGCCCATTTCTTCCTAGGTCTCCCCCTTTTTCTGAAACCCTTAGGCACACTGTTCATAATGCTGATTGCTAATCTGGAACTATGCATATGGACAACATGGCCAAACCAACACAGTCTCTCTTTGCACAATATGCTGCTCAAAGGAGGTTGATGACTCCTTCTAACCTCATTATTACTCACAAAGTCAAACCACCTAATGCCCAAGATACTGCGTAAGCATCTAGAATCAAAGGCACAAGTTTCTTGCTATCCTGCTTACAAAGAGTCCATGTTTCACTACCATAACTAACCTTAGAAAGAACCAAACTATTATACAACCTAATTTTAGCCTTTAGGTATACACGCCTATTTTTTCACACTCTTCATAGAGTCTTAGAAGTCCCAGTGGCTTCTCCATTTTTCTGTTATCTCATGTTGCACATCACCAGTATCTATTCATAGTTCCCAATATTAAATTGAGACACTTGCTCAAGAATGCAGCCATTCAAAGCAACTGAAGCACCATCTGCCTGACCAATTTTCATCACTTTAGTTTTTTCTCTGTTTATCACCAAACCTACTCTATTACCATTCTCATGAACAGCCTAATGAAAGAATTCATCTCATCAACATCATTAGACAACAGTGCCAAATTATCTGTATAATCTAAATCAGAAATTTTGAAATCTCTAGACCATTTAAGGCCAAACTTTTTCCCTTGCAAAGAATTTCGCATAACATAATCAACAAAAAAAAAATACCCTCTTAAACAGCTGTTTGCCACAGAGGTCTGACAGGAGCCTGTCAGTTTATATGCCATAGTAGAAGGTCTGAGAGGATGGCAGGACCTCAGCAGAAAAACAACACAAATGTCCATGCCTTATCTGGGGCTCGAACCCAGATCCCTTAAATCAGTAGCCAAGTGTGCTAACCACTCGGCCAAGGGACGGCACATAATCATAACCAAACAAAATAGAAAAGGAGACAAAATGCATCCTTGTCTAACTCTACTAGCAATGCTAAACTAATTGCTGAAAGACATAACTCCCATATACGAATCAGTGTTATTATAGAGAGCTTTTATTACACTAACTATCAGGTATTCCATCTGATCTAACAATCAAACCTCAAATTATGTCGATCAACAGAGTCAAAAGCCTTTTTGAAATGAATAAAGCTAGTAATCACAGGTTTCTGAAACTCTAAACATTTCTCAAGAATTTGCCTAAGTGAAAATATTTAATCAATACATCCACTAACCACTTCTGAATTCACACTGTTCATCATGCAATTGTCCATCAACCAAATTCTTAATTCTATTAAGTATAATTATGCAAAAACTTTGTCTGGAACAGAAACTAATTCTCTAACTAATTCTAAACTAATTCTTCTATAATTATCACATCAAGAATGTACTGTAAATTTTTTTCATGTATTGCGAATTTAATTCTCATTATACAAGTTTTCATTTAGAGCATATTTTTGAAATAAATTGAGCTCATATAGTGAGGAATGAGCATCACATTATGGTGATTAATGAGTGTATTCTTTGGCCATCTCCCATCATACAACCTATTTATAAGCACATAACCATCTTATTCTCTTTTTTCAATCCAACATCCTCCTCTACTTCTTCTAATTTTCTCATTTCATCCATTCTTGCCTTGTGCACCTCTTCTCCAGAAATCCATTTTGATTGCTCTTACCTTAGGTGCAATTTTCTGTCACCATATATTTTTTAATCTCATGTGTAAATGTATGAATCATCTCTACAAATATTTTAAATGTAACTCTTTCTTGATATACTTCTATCTCATAAAACTGAATTAGCAAATCTTATTGCTTTTCCTGCATCTTCTTTCTTGTTTTCACTTCCTCCATGGACAATAAATTCCAGATGTTTAAAAATGTTCACCTTTCTCCATTTACCTTAAAATCTTCTATTCCATTATCTCCTGCTCCCAGATATATATATATATATCATTTTAATTTCCATATTTTCTATTTGTTTATATTCTTCTTTTAATTTCTTCTCCATATATTCTCAGTCATCTTTATCTTGTGCAATTATAATATGATCATCTAGAAAATAATAAAGATATGTCCTCTTACAGTTTGTATGAACATCCCTTCACATTTTCTATTCTGTTCTTTCATACCAAAGAGAATTTCTCATTTACCCTTTTTAAATGAAAGTTTGTGTTCTCATCCTCTCGGGGTTAAGAAGCAAATCAGTCAGTTTATACAAAATAAAATAATTTATCAATTATTACTACATTAAAATATTACTGAAATTTTTATTTAAAAATAAAGAGCAACCAATCAAATTTTAACCAATAGTAAGTTAATTAAAATGCATATGAACATAAACTGCACTTCTGTTAGTAAGTTATCTGGGTATCTGTTTTTGATCAACACATTCTACCACCAAAATTTCTAGCATAAATATATCGTTTGGGATAGTATTTCAAGTTTTACATTTTCCACATTTAGTGCCTTCTAAATTATACAAATTAAAGAGATTTTTGGAGGATCTGAAATCTACAATATTTTGTTAGTTTGTGTCAACTAAAAAAGAATTCTTTATTAATCTCTTAAAACAAAAAGCTGCATTTTCCCCACCCATCCTGAGGGTGAAGTGGCAAATTGTTGCTGCTATGATCATGCCCCCTGATCATCATACTCCACCACAAAAGTATCAAATTTCTAACATATTACATCGCTTACAATATTCATTTAAAACTTTACAATTTTTAACTTTCTCCACCATTAAAGGGCACAATTATAGCTATTGGGAGATTCCAAAAGTGTGAGTCAACATATTTCATTAATACTTATTCAACTGAAAAAGAATTTTTTATCACTAAAAACAACAAAAGTTGAATACATACACACAGACAACAAAGTGAAAACGTTAGCTCACATTTTCTGACAATGAATTAATGAATGCATTTTCATAAATTTACTTAAGTTACAATGTTAAGTTTCTTTTGTTAAGCTTCCAGTTCCCATAACTCTAAAAAAGTGTAAGAATACTGTTTTAAAAAAATCAATACATTGATATATACGATCAAAATCTTTAATGCCAATGGCATTTTATTATGTAAAACTTGCTTTCAAAGCCATGGAATTTTAAAGTCACTTTACACTGATATCATCAGATGTGAATATTCCCACAATTTTTTATGCATATATTAGGTTACTATGAATGAGGTGATCAAGATCTTTTTTTTAAATGAAGAGGAATGCAATGTACTTGAAATCTTTTACTAGAGTTTGGGGGCTGCAAGTCTTCAATTTAACTAATACTACCTTAGTCATAGATTCAAGGTCATTTGCATGAACCTAAACAGCAATTCCAAAGTTATTTTATTACAGGCAATGCCAATGTCCTATAATTAGCCAATAAATGGATGTGCAGGATAAGGACTTCCACATCACTAAGAAACAATAGAAAGTGTGTCATAATGTGAAAACTTATCTTGAATAGGTGCTGTTAAAAGATAAAATGAGCTGTAAAGATTAACCTTACTATGCCAGGTTTGAAAAATGGAATTGTCCATTTTATTGAGAATGCAGATGTTTATTAAATGAATATGGATGTTTATTAAATAACTCAATTAACTTGCTGGAGCTCTCAGCCAGCTAGTGGGGCTGTTCTAAATATAGAACAGCAGCTATGGTAAAGACTTAATTGGGGCTGTGCTAATAACAGTTTGAGAAAGAGAAAGTGCTTTTTATTTTGAGACATCAAGTTGCTGCATATATTAAAAAAATTAACAATTTTCAGGTGCTCTGAAATGCCTTTTACACATATATATATATAAATAAGAACATTAGTTCAAACCTTAATATTTTAAATTTTTTTATAGTACTAAAGACTGAGTTTATGGGTTCATGACGATATATGTAGGCTTTGTGAACTGATTTTCAAGTTTGTGGTACTGTAAAGTTTTAAAAAAAAACAAACAGATTGTAATGCTCCAAAAGATTATTAACTTCTTTACTTTGGACCTTTAGTCTGATCCAAAATAAATTAAAATTCTGGATAGCATATCGAGCACCAGGCAATATTAACTTGCCAAATAAAGTTAAATGAGGGTTCATTAGGTATATGGACATTGCTTATTGAGTAAAAAAATCAAAAAGATGGTCAAAATATGAAAGTCATAAATCTTAATCAAAATCAATTATTGTTGCTCAAGAAAAAAAAAGAAAAGTCAAATATATATATAACAAAGCTTATTTCCAAAAAATTCAAGACTCACCATATATATACTGATGAATACAAGTGTGAGCATCTAAAAGCTCCATCTCTAAATACAACTCTAAAATACTTATTATTAAACTCAACTCATTAAGTATCCACTAATAATTTCCACTCTGTAAATTGATTCAAATATTTAGAGGAAAAATTGTCTTGAGCCAGGTGGAATACAAACCCACGACCTCCTGATAACATTTCAGGTGCTCTTAATAATAATTATTTGTAGATTGCATACTTATAAGACATCAATTCCATCTAAGATCAAGGCATTAAAAAGCTGCTTGAGGTGGGATTGCCTGAATACTCCCTACATATTAGGAAAGTAGGTTGAGAATGTTCATATCATCAGTTAGAGGAGATCTTGATCGGCAGCCAGTAGCTCAGTGGTCAGTAGCACCTGACATGTTATCAGGAGATCGTGGGTCCGTATCCCATCCAGCTCAAGACAATTTTTCTTCTAAATATTTGAATCAATTTACAGAGTGGAAATTATTAGTGGATAAAACTCCAAAAAAACTGACTATTAATGTCTCCTTCCTTCACCACCTTCCAACTAACATTTCTCATTCTGACTACTAAAGTCTTCCTCCATCTACTGACTCTTAGCTTTCTAACTCCATACTGACTCTGTGACCTAAGGTCACTTAGTATAACGTGTGGTGTACAACTGACACTTGTATGTGTTGCACGTTGGGTAAAACATTTGCATAATCTGATGATCATGCGCTAACTATGATGCAAGAGGGGGCCTGTCCTTAACACGCACATGTGCAACTCCTTTAGCGACTCGGAACAAGGAGAAATGATGGCCAACTAAAAAAAAATAATCCCCAAAATAATAAATATAACGTAAATAAAGTAAAACTGGTTAAGGAAAAGTAAAAGTGAATGGATGGACCATCACAAGATACTTACCTGAGGTCCTAAAGTAACAAGCTGTCCAGCTGGATTTGTAAAAATCTGTGGTAATGCTGCCATTTGTCCAGACATGTTGGTAAATCCAGCTGTTGCAATCATTGGCTGAGGCTGAACTGTTTGTGGACTGGCTGTATAAGAACATTTAATAAGTATATAAAATTCTTGTAATTTGAAAAAGTACTTTGAATTTAATATTGTTTTAAAAAGCAATTTTTTTTAGCTATAATAGTATTATATACAGAGTACAATGGCACACTTAACATGATTTATATGAAGAGTGACAACTTGAGGAATTGAACTTGAGGAAGCTACCTCAGTTTGCATGTGGAATGTGAAAAAAAGCATGTACAATGCATAACATCCTGAAGCAGCAGTTTGCCACAGAGGTATGACAGGAACCTGTCAGTTTATATGTCAAAGCAGAAGGTTGGTGAGAGACAAGATCTAAACAGGAAAACAACATAAATATCCATGCCTTACCCGGGGCTCAAACCCACGTCTCTTTGATCAGTAGGCAAGCATGGCCATGGGATATAAAATGAAAATATTTGGAGTGGTATTTGGGGATACCAAAAAGAATGACAAAACTAGAAAAATATATTGCCTCTGCAAATATGAAATGCTCATTTTCAAAGACAATGAAATCTTATTTTTACAAACATTTACAAACAGGAATCTTTCATTAGTCTGTATTCAATCAAAATGGCATTTTTTTATTTACCTCTTAATTACATTCTTTTAAAAAAGTTTGCATTTTCCCACCCAATTCCTGAAGATAAGGGAGCAAATTGCTTCTATCAAGCAAACCCCTTGACCTCCACACTCTTCAACCTAGATTTCAAATATGAATAGATCATTTACAATAGTTCTTTAAAGTTTTATCACATTTGAACTCTAGCACCCTCTAACAGCAGAAATTAAATCTACCATTGAATTGGGAAATTTGAAAAATGTAAATCTTAATATTTCATTGATAACTTATCTAACAAAGAAAATAATGTTCCATTTATCTCTAAAAAGCAAAAATTTGAATGTATTTTAATGTATACAGATGACATGAAACAAAGTGAAAACAACAGCTCTTTTCTGAAAACAAGTTAAAAATAACTTGGCATGTGTCAAGGAAATAGTTGTTGATACATGGTGTACATTGTTGAGTTGGGTTGGGTTGTTTTACCTCTGAGCGGCACTTTTTTGCATACCATGGGCTAAATGGCCAGGTCACATGGACCCCGAAGGCTCAGAGAAGGTTGGGGGAGGGGACCCACTGGAACAGCTGTTGGGAGACAGATGGTAGCCTCCCGTCAAGGCCATCCAGTGTGTTCTTTAACTTGCACAGGGTATGGTTCTCCCACACACGGGGCCACGGCTTAACGTCCCATCCGACGGACGGCGACCTTTCCAAGCCCATCGGTGTCCCCTACTGACCGTGGGCAGGGTGGGGAATTTTGTGGAGATAAATCTCAACGCTGACCCAGCTGGGACTCGAACCTGGGAACTACAGATTACGAACATGGCGCGCTACCGACTAAGCCACCCCCGCCCGGTTTACATTACTGATATCAATGCAGACATATGCAGACATAACACATGCACCAGCCAGATAACAGCTTTTTATGAATAAAGTGGGCAAAAAATATACATATAAAAAAGAAAATTTTCTAATGGAGAGCTATTAATGCCACAGTTGTGTCAACTGCAGACTTTTTTAAGTAGAGAAAGCAATTTTGAATAGGACATGGCATTTAGTTTGGCTACAAGCCAACTGAATACACTTTTTTTATGGAAACCTTGTTAAGAACAATGTGCAATTTTTCCATATTTTTTTAATAAAAAAAAGAGAGAGATTATGATAAAATTAAATTAAAATTGCTGCATGAATTGAAGAAATCTAAAAAGTTCTATTAATCTTTCATTATTCATTTCATTCTACTTTAACTGCAGAACATTGATTGGTATATAGGATGAGTGCAATTTGTCTCTGATAAGGTAAAAATTCCCCATTTATCCTCTTTATAAAAATTGAAATTTCCTTTTTTTCTATCCTCAGGCACAAAACAACAACAACACAAATAAACTAGGAAATGTGATTTTTGATACATTCACTGTATACTGGTTGTCAAAAGTTACGTATGGATCAATAAAATATGCATGTCTCAAAATATATTTATGCTATATATATATTTATGTTAGATTGATGACACTCCATTCACTGCATACCTTCTTCCTCAATTCTTTCTCAAGATATTGGTTGGTCAGGCTTGCTCTGTTCAGATGGGAATAACTGTCCATTATGAGGAAATCATCAACTACTCTGCACCAGCACAGGGCTTGACATGGGGATCAAGGACATCATCCTGATATCTCAGAGCATTTACAGAACCTTCAAACACATGATGGTCAATCACCCAGTGTAAACCTAGAATACACAGTAAAATCTCCACCAGCAAATGCACTTCTCTCAAAGATGTTATGGACTGGTTGCAGGTTCCCACCTCTCTCCTGATAAGTACACATCTGCTGTCCAACTGTAGAGAAAATCTTAGGGGGGAAAATGCTCATCCATGAATGGCATGACTCCATTGTTCTTGGTGCTACATGATCATAACACCATTTCAAGCAGGCCTGTCTGTATCAGGAGGTTAAAGGGACACACACAACAGCCATAAGTCTAGCCTTCTCATCACAGAGCTGAGACAAATACCTTCCTTCCTGTGATTGCAATAAGGTCTGAAGATGGAGTTGATGCTGTTGCTCTCCTGTTCCATCAGGACAGTAATCCAATAAAGTGATGATCTTGAAGGGTTGTAATTATAGATGCCCTTCAACAGGTCTGATAACTGTTCGAGTTGTTTGTAATTGCCTTGAGATAACAGAATGGTGGATACCAAGAATACGGTCACCTCTGAGATTGTTTGACCAGTCCCCAACCTTTCAATGGCCTACATCATTTTGACCTGTCTAAAACGTTTTCTTTGTAGCATCATGAAGCAATCAGCTATTCCAGACTGACAATTAGTGTTTCAATTTGAAATGATCATGCATTTATGAAAGTACTCCTTTTAAAAGGTATCTGCTTTATATATTCTGATTTTATACAGGATTTGTATGTTGATTTTTCCAAGCTACATATTAAATTACATAGCTTTGTAAAAAATATTTTATATATTGTTAACAGTTTTTTTATTCACATTTTAATGACCTGTACTTAATTTTTGATGAGCAGTGTAGTTTTATTATGTTAGTTAAGATTTATCATTACATGGTATCATTACTGTTAATAAGTTCAAATGCATGTAATGGAGATTTGAAATTATTCAAATTATGAATGCTACTACTGAAAGACAATTTTCCTCATTACAATAACATGTCAAACATTGATGGGTAATTTTCTTCATTACAATATAAAGTATTTTTAGTTGCTTTTCAGATGTGGAGAAATACACAGTCCTGCATCAATAGATCTAAATGAAGTAAGAGGCTCTCAAGACTTCAAAGAAAATTGAAAAAAAAAATGCAAATGTAAAAATAATCTGGAGGAGAAATTTTTTCTTAATTGAATGATAATTTTATAAAATGCCACTATTAATTATATAATTTATATTGATTTAAATTTAGGCAAAATTTTGAAAATAAAATAGAAATTAAACATTAAAGTAGAGCTCTTTCTCTCAGGTTTGCATAAACTCAAGTATAAATCTGGCATGTTTCATTTAGCTCAAGTATATTACAGTCATAGTCCAGATTTAAATCTTTGCAAAAAAAAAAAATTAAATCCTGTGCAATTATAATATAACCAAAGCAATTTTTCCTGAAAGGAATAGTTGACATAAACTCAAGTATTAATCTGGCATGTTTCATTTAGCTCAAGTATATTACAGTCATAGTCCAGATTTAAATCTTTGTGTACTGTGCAATTATAATATAACCAAAGCAATTTTTCCCAAAAGGAATAGTTGACATAAACTCAAGTATTAACCTGGCATATTTCATTTAGCTCAAGTTATATTACAATCATAGTTCAGATTTAAATCTTAAATCTGTCCTGTGCAATTATAATATAACCAAAGCAATTTTTTCCAAAAGGAATAGTGAAAAAAGTGGATTAATGTATGTGGACCCTGAAAAAATAACATTCACATGTGCCATTATTTCCTTATCTAACTATGATGCAGATATGATAGAGCTCTAAAAATTACACCTAGGGGCAATCCAGGTATAGATCTTGGGAAAAACACAAAATCTGACCTCCAACATGTCCATCAACATCAAATAGAGGTCAAACTTTGATCTACAAGTGCTAAAAATGTGCCAATCAAAAAAAAAACCTCTCAGATGCCAATCTAAAATTGGCATCTGGGAGTGTTTCAGACTGTAGATCTCAGAAACATTAAGAATTTAAGTTCTGGTGTGTCCTTTGAGGTCAAGTTTAGATCTACCAATGATAGAAAGATAAAAATTGATGCTTCTTTTGAGGTCAAAAGTGAAATTAGATACACTGATGCTCAAGAACAAAACATTGGAGACTGGGTTATTTTCAATTGTACAGACCAGAAACATTGCAAAATTTGGATGTTGGTTGGTTGGGATTTTATGGTGCAAGGGTAACTGTCAAAAACATATTTTGGATGCAATGGGTCTTTTGAGGTCAAAGGTGAAATTTCTATATAGTATACTAGAGAGCTAAAATTTGGTGAATAGGGTTATTTTGAGCAGTAGAACCCAAAAATATTAAGAATTTGCAGATCAGGGGGTTGCAGTCAAGATCAAATATGGATTGGAGTGATGGTCTAGAAAGCAAGAGGTGCCAAAGTCATTGATTAATTCCTAGTTTAATAATATAACTAATTTTTTTGTTTTTTACATGATTAGGGTGTGCTTGTGATGGAGAAGGTGATGAGAGTAATGGTGTCAATAAAATATTTTTGCATAACTAAAAATGTTTAAAAGACAAATTTTTTACTAAAAATAAGTGTGTGAAAATTTTATTTTAACATCACCTGTTTTTGATGAAATAACCTAAAATAATTAAATTAATATATTCCCTATATTAACACCATTACTATTATCTTAACAAAAAATTGAAAAAACTGCAGCAGCATACTGAAACTGTCAAAAAAAGATATCTTATAACTATCCATTTCTAAACAATTAAAATGTGGTTACACATTAGTTCCAATTAACATTCTGATTCTAATAGTGTTAAAATAATATAGCCATTTTAAAGTTTAGAATACCATAAATAAATATAATTAAAACAGATGGCTTACTGGCATGGATGTCAGTATATATTTTATGATTGTTCAGAAATAATATTTTTCTCTAAGCAGGATCATTCTCATTGATTACTGAATATGAAGTGGGATTAGGCTGGAATAATTTCGCTTGGCTCATCTCTATTGCACATACATTGAAATGTTAGTGTAATGAATGCCAGAGTTATGAAACATTTACTAAAGCAAATATATTTTCCATCCCCTGCCAATTTACTATGCTTTTATGTTAAAGTTATAACAAAACTTGTAGAAAGCAGTTCAACAGTACAATGCATATTTTTTTTTATCTTGTAATCTGTTCTGTAAATTACTGGTTTTGGTTTTTACCTTACTTTACACTGTTCAGACATTTACAAATAAATCCCTGTTGAAACAATTAAGAAAAAAATGTTTTTTTTAAAAGTTAATCTTAATTCCTAGTATGTTTTTTTATTATTATAGCAATTATTTTGCAACATGTAACCACTGTTCTGCCATTTGCTTCCATGTATTTCATGTTGACAAAATTTCACTGTAACAAAATATTTTGGTTACTCATATGAGCTTGCTATACTGATATTTCCCTACATTATTAATACTAAAATGTATCATAATTAGAAAACAAATGCTTAAATACTTCAAAAATATATTCAGGTTTCTAAATTATTATCTATGACATATCAGTATGGTACTGACAACATATACTAGGAAATGGTATCATTGTATATGACAATGTATGCTGGGGTAAGACTATACTGATAATATGTATCCTTAATTTAAAGTTACAAGAATTTGATAAAAGATAAAACAAAAAAATTGACATATTTTATTCATTAAATATATTTGATGGCATAATACTTTCCCAATATCTTTTCAGGAACATTACTGAAATTATTTAAGATTTGAGTAAAATCTTAATAATATTTTATGAAATATGATAAATTTTTCCCTTAAAATGGCAAGAGGTAATTCATCATCCTCAAGCAGCCACGGGCTATGAAGGTCCAACCAGATTGTGAAATTTAAATCTCCAAATGCATCTGTCCTGAGCTACATTTGCTGCATCTGGCCACTGTAGATCAATTCTAGCAAGGTCCTGTTTGACATTGTCTACCCATGGCATTCTAGGTTTGAGGCCTTTAGGCACACTGTTCATAAGCCTATTCATTAATCTATAATTATACATATGGACAACATGGTCAAACAAATGGACAATATGCACAATATACTGCTCAAAAGAGGTTGCCAACTCATTTGCCTAACCTCATCATTACTTACAAAGCTGAACCACTAATGCCTAACAAACTGCGTAAGCATCTAAATTCAAAGGCATCAAGCTTCTTGTTACCTAGTTTATAAAACATCAAAGTTTCACTACCATAACTAAGCCTAGAAAGAACCAAACTATTATGCAGCTTAATTTTAGTCTTTAGGAGTATATGCCTATTTCCCCATACTCTCCATAGATTCTTAAAAGTCCCTGCAGCAATCACTATTCTGTTTATCTCATGCTGCACATCACCAGTAGGGCAACAGGTAAACATTATAGAAATTTTAATGCTTTTTGCATACAGAAAATATATATAGTTTTTTAATTAAAATTAAAGATCAGAGTTAGAGATATGAATGAATATAATTAACATTCAAATTTTACTCTCATAAGAAATTCTACACCCTGTTTTGTGCTTTTCACTATGAAATCAAACTGAAAAATTAATGAACAAATTCATGATTTGCCAATTTCATAATCAGTTTAAATGACATAATGAAGATATGATACAATTGTTAACAAACATGTTTCAATTTACTATACAAAGGATGCTTTTCTGCAAAATCAATGTTGACAGATCATCTAGTAAAAATTCATTAGAATTTTAAATAATGAGAAACCCTTTAGCAGGTGATAAATTGTTCTAATAGTTCCCACTAAAAAATGGGTTTGCAAAATAAATTTCAATGAATAAATTACAGTAAAAGTAACTTTTCTTTTTTACTATAAACCTAATGCTCTAATTCCATGACCAATTTCTACTTTTTTAATTACTTCAAGATAAAGTTTAAATTAAAATTATGTATTATTAAAATGTAAAAAAACTAAAATTATTTAATTTTTTTCCAACTTAAAATTAAATGAGCCACCAGGCATTTACCACTAGAAATTTGGCTACTTCACTGTTAAAAGTTATCTTAGTTATGGATAAAATAATTGTAGCACAGGTTTCTGAATGTATATTAATGATTTTTAAAAACTAGTAATTCCATTTAATGAAGGAGTTCTGTTAAAAATCAAGGAAAAAAAAACTAAGTCTTAAAAAAATGCCCTGCTGCAATACTTATGGCACTTTCCACTGTTTACCCGAAATATTTGTTGGCGTGATTCCAGGAACAGGGACTGGCTGTGACAAAGCTTGAAGATTTGCTAATGTTGTAGTAAAAATTTGTCCATTAGAAGCTACCAACTGAACAACTTGATTGCCTGCCAATTGAGACACAGGAATTGTGATTACTTGTTGGGTGGCCACACCTATAAATCAAAACAATAATTAATAAAAAGCATAGGAAAATACAAAAAAAGTAAGCAGTTAAAAAAATTAGTTAATACATTTGAGATTTTCCATACCAAGTAGTCACAAACTATAGGGCTATGGAACAATCATAAGTATAGGGGAAATATTATCTTGAGCCAAATGAGATATGAACCTTACCTGATAATATTGTACTCTATTGATGAACTACCAGCTGCTGAGCAAGATCTATTTGTGTTTGTAGTTTTGGCTATAATTTAAAATCTTGACTCTTGGTCAATACATCAATCAGCCAAACACACCTTGAGTGTCACTAGATATATTCTTTTTAGACCTCTGCAATTAATCAATTTTAAAGATGAAATAACAATGTATAATGCTTATAGCCATTAGCTCAGCAGTATACTTGACATGTTATCATGAGATCAGGGGTTCATATCCCACCCATTCAGAACAATTTTTTCTCTATGATTAAGAATACCATAATTTTCAGCATATAATCTGCAGAACTAAAAAAAAATTACCACATAATCCATAGCTGAAATTCTGATCACTTTCCTCTTTTATAAAAATGACTTCTTTAATACAAAATGAAAAAATAATACTTTAGACTTTCATTAGGATTTTTACCTAAAATTAGTCAATCAGCAGTTAATTGAAAGCTTAACTTTATTGAAAGGGGAAAACAACTGATGCATAACTGAAAAGAAATACATACCTACTTTTATTCAAAATTGTTGAAGTAATCCCCTGTGATGATGCATAGAACTGGTCAGGCCTAGCACCTAATGTCCGACCCCCACCTTCTCGTGGTGCAGGCTGTTAGTACCTTTCGAAAGAGATACTCTCTTGTGGAAGTGAATGGAAGAGGAGGGCTGCCAGATTAGTATGGCGTACTGATCTGCACAAATACAGCTACTTTTCTTTTATTTTCTACCCTCTGAGGAGTGGTCAACCACACAGGGTCCTGGTTCTGATCAAATTTACGAACCTGAACTGAATAATGGCTCCAAGCTTTATTATGGATCCCGAATTTGCTGCATAGGTGGGCTTCTGTGGAGGAAAAAATCTGCCACTGTGTTTTTTCTTTGTTTGTGGGTTGACAGCCACAAGTGAATAGATTCACAGGATATGTTTTATCAGCTGGTGGATAATCCTGAGCAAAGGTCATCGCTGGCTCCTGAACTCTTTTCTTCTTCTGGCATCGTCAAATTCTACATTGGAGGAATTCTTCCAGTGTAGATGGCTTCAACCTTTAGTGGTGGGGGAACGGGTCTTTGCCCCATACCTGCAATGGGCTATTTGATATTGTCGGCATTCCCTCTCTCAATAAACATAGTTTCTTTAAACATCCCACTAACCATTTTCTCTCCATAGGTGAGGACTCTGCATAGAGCTTTTTCTCTTGATGTCCTAAAACAAGAATTCCACCGTAATAATTTAGATATTCTCGGCTTGCAAGAGAAGACCAGATGACAGATAAAGGTCAGATTCTTAAAAATAATCTTAAAATTCTCTTTTCAGGTAGAGACAATAATAAGCATCACCAAGGCATTAGGTCTGCTTCTCAGCAGACATTCCATTGATGCTCTTCTAGGATATGAGTCCATTAAAGAAAGGTTTCTTACAGCAAAATTTCAGACAATTATTAAAGACTTGAAAGTTATCTGTTGTTATGCCCCCACTGAGGATACTGATGAGGATGAGAAGGATAGGTTTTACAGACAACTTCAGGATATTTTGAATTCTGTCAAGAAAGGAGATATTACCCTTGTTCTAGGTGACTTCAATGCCAAAGTTGGTACTGACTTTGACCTTAGGGGAGGGGTGATAGGCCCTTTTGGTATTGGTAGCTGCAATGGTAATGGACAATGTCTCCTACAGGTAAGTAAACTCAATGGTTTCAGAATAACTAACATTTATTACAAACACTGTGACATACATAAGTACACATGGGTTTCACCTGATGGGCTATATAAGAATATGATAGATTATATATTAATTATAATTAAATAATTTTGACACAGCTAAATAGGTAATATTTAATTTCACAATGACAGCTGTTACAAGGATATAATTTTTTTTTCAAATAACAAGGATTGATGAGTGCATTATGAGATATAGGTGAATTGACCGTATATGCCCTAATGCCTAATATCACCACTTTTCACACCTGTCATAATAATTTACCATGATTATCAAAACTCTTATAATTATTCTTAGTCTTCAATCACCAAGGGAATCTAGAATAGATAACTTTAAAGGTAATTAATTACCAGTGAATTGTCGGCTGGTACAGTGACGATAGAGTTCAACTTCAGTATGGCAGTCTCTCCAGCTGATTGATGTTCTTTTGTTGAAGATGTTGAGACATTCCATAGCATACCAGTCCTTTTACTGGAACATGTCTTGATGTTCTGTAGTTTGCAGGAACATCAAGGTCTTTCAAAGGTCTTTCAATACTCCCAAGATGGATGTTGTTTTGCTGTTATTTTGGCTATGTGGGCAGTCCTTTACTACTTTTTAAGAAAAATTATGCTCTTTCAATATGTCAAACTTTGTAAGTAATGATGAGGTTAGGCAGAGGAGTCAGCAACCTCCTATAAGCAGCATATTGCGCAGAGAGAGACTCCACTGGTTTGGCCATGTTGCCCATATGGATTATTATATATTAGCAAATAGGATTATGAAGAGCGTGCCTAAAGGCCTCAGAAACAGGGGGAGACCTAGGATGTGGTGGGCATACAGTGTTAAACAGGATCTTGTTAGAATTGGTGTGCAGTGGCCAGATGCAGTAGATTGGACCAGGACAAATGTGAAATATGCTTGGAGAAATAAATGATGATGATGATGATGATGATGATGATGATGGAGGAGGAGGAGGAGGAGGAGGAGGAGGAGGAGGAGGAGGAGGAGGAGGAGGATTGCTTGATTTTTCCATGACCTATTATTTTAATGGAAATAGTGCTGCGTTCTATGTGCACCTTTCCTTGTTTTTTCTCCAAAGATGTATGTTGCTTTCTTCCACTTCAAATAACTTTCCTACTTCACAATACCTGACCTCAAGCTTAAAATCAGTGGTATAACTCAAATATTTTCATTTCCCTGATATTCCATTGGGGAAGGAACAGAAATAATGTATTATAATGAGAATATAGAAAACATTCAGCAGAAATGGAGACTCTGAAATCAAGGGCATGACATGATTATTGGTGAAGTGTGCCTGACCAATCAGCATTACCATCTCTTTTTCTTGGCAATTCCATTCCCTTTCTCTCTGCACACTGGGAGGACAAAAATTGATTTTGTTGGAGGTGGGGAAAACTTTGCACATAATATGCAACAGGTGAAAATTTGCAGGGAACAATATGTCCACTTTAAATAACACATAATCTGTGGATTGTATGATGGAAATTATGGTATTTGATAATGCTGTTCTATTGCTTTATAAATGCATATCCTTTCACATAAAAAGTATGTACTAAAACAAATCACATCATATACGTTCAGTTGACCAACAAAAGTTGCAAACTATTTGCCATACAAGTTGTCAGAATTTACTACATATCGATTTTGTTTCATAATATAATAAGGCTTAAAATTAAAAAATTATAAGTAACTAATATGATAGTAATTGCCATTTCTTTTATTGCTATTTCAACACTTCACAGCATCTTGACACTAGTAGCTTTTCTGTCTCCAGAAAATGTTCTAACTTCAAACTAAAATAAAAAATATTATTTTAAATCATGGAAAAATAACTAAATTATTGTTGACATCTATTTTTTTCCCCCCTTTATGCATGTTATTCTGAAATATCACCAATTCCTTTCTACTTTGACTATAGTCTGTCTCAATAATTTTCAAGGTTTCTCTCAGGTCACTCTACATTCTTTACTGCTTCAAGGCATTCTCCATGCACCCTTTACATATGTGACAAAGAACAAAGCAATGCCAAATGTTAATTGTTGGTTGAAGCATATCAAGGGATGTCAGCATACAGATGGTTATTTATACTGTACAAAAATTAATTTATAATATATATTGCACATTCCAATCCACCCTCTGTCTACCATTACTTAACATACAAAGTACTGAGGCTACTTCTGTCTTTTTAAATGCAATTCTGCAAAACACTGTGAATCAATCAGGACTACCTGCCAATATAATAAGTGCAGAACACTACACTATGACCTAAAAAAGACCAGACAGGTTCACAGTAACCTTTTGTTACAGATCTAAAGCAATTCCTGTGTCCCCTAGACTACATACCAATAATGTCTGTTAAAAACAATCATCCCAAATCACCATGACTTGATCTCTCCAAACATTGTTACATAGGCTTGCAGGAAGCTTCAGTTTTCAGTCACATGACCAACCACAGGTAACACAAGTTAGATAGATGGATGTAGAGCACAATGGAGAAGGTAAAAGTTGCACCTCTCTGGTGTAACTAATCCATTTGTTCCAAAAGATTGTCTACAAATTGTTTTACCAATTTCACTGTACAGTCGCTCAAAAAAGTATCCGAACACTATGGTTGATTACAGAATTCAGAAAAAACATCTGGCAACGATTTTTTTTAGAAATTAGTGATCTGACAACCTTCGTGTCACGTGACACGAAGGTTGCCAGATCACTAATTTCTAAAAAAATCGTTGCCAGATATTTTTTCTGAATTCTGTAATCAACCATAGTGTTGGAATACTTTTTTGAGCGACTGTACATAAGATGGTTGTTGAGATGTTAGTTCCAAAGTGCCAAAAAAAAAAAATGGTGAGTCTGTCACATTGATGCTCAAAAATGTTTGAGCCCATGACAATTTTCTGAAGTGTTGAATGAATGACAAAATTTTTACTTTCAACTACAATCTTAAGAGTATTCAAACACCTTAACATATCATATGATGCAATCCACATAGTCCTTACAATCATAAAACATTTGATCAGATTTGGTTTGCAACACTCTAATAATATCTTTTACAGAATGGAAATTTGTCTATACTGTTCTCTGGAAGTGTTGCATTATCTCACACATTTTTTTTTAAGGATTAAAGTCTAAAGATTGTAAAGAACAGTGGTAAAGAATAAACTGTGCTATGTCACGCAAATTGTATCCCCCACATCATGTAACTATTAAACCAATTCCTTCCCATTGACAGATTTTTCCTGGCAATTTTTCTTTGCATTTATATTCATATCTGTAAGCACTTTTAATGTGTATATACTGACTATCCTGGTAGGAAAGATATACCCAACACTATATTATCAAAATAAATTTAGTTAATTCGTCAGAAGAGATTTTTTTTGCACTTTCTTCTGCTTCATAATATGCTAGATGGGAAGTCATCATGACACCATGATAAGGTTCATCAGGTAAAGAGATCCACTGGTTGTCTGCACTTTCATGGCACATTAGCAACTGAGGCTATTTATGTGCCAAACAAGAGAGAGAGAGAGACTGAATGGACAGCTTTTAGAATAGCCTCTTGCAAAGACCACTCAGCATGTGCTATAACATGCAAAAATTATGGTTCTCCTTCACACAAAAAAAATATACCTCCTCAAGCAGCTGCTTGCCACAGAGATATGATTGGAGCCTGCCAGTTTAATAGCCATAGTAGAGGGCCTGTGAGGATGGCAGGACCTCAGTAGATCAGTTAAATTCTTCCTCTTATATTTTCATACCAATTTTATTCTTCAAGTTATTGTTCTAAACAGGTTTTTCAACAAAGCATGAAAAGCCAAGGCTATTGCAAGTTTTAAGTTACAAACTTAGCATGACATTGAGAATCACCATACCTTACCTTTGACTGAGAAATAGTCAATTCACACAACTCCTAAGCATTAACATTTTTAAACAGTTTGCTTACAATAATATCTATTTTGAGTTTGCTGTTCTTGATTAATTCATACTAAATCATTGATAATTGGATGAAACCTTTGGAGCTTTGAATTGCATGAAGTCATAAAAGGTTTTTGTAAATACGAGTTAGGTTGTTTTACCTCTGAGCGGCACTTTTTTGCACACCATGGGCTAAATGGCCAGGTCACATGGACCCCGAGGGCTCAGGGAAGGTTGGGGGAGGGGACCCACTGGAACAGCTGTTGGGAGACAGATGGTAGCCTCCCGTCAAGGCCATCCAGCGTGTTCTTTAACGTGCACAGGGTATGGCTCTCCCACACACGGGACCACAGCTTAACATCCCATCCGATGGACGGCGGCCTTTCCAAGCCCATCGGTGTCCCCTACTGACCGTGGGCAGGGCGGGGAATTTTGCGGAGATAAATCTCAACGCTGACCCAGCTGGGACTCGAACCTGGGAACTACAGATTACGAGCCTGGCTCACTACCGACTGAGCCACCCCAGTCCCCTTGTAAATACAACTATAATAGAGTAGTAACAAGGTTTTTTTTTTATATGCTTTTGTGTGTATTCCTGCAGGGGTGTCAAAAATAAGGTGTTACTACAAATCAGTATACACAAAACACTATGAAAGCAGCTGCTGACTGTTACAAAAAAATTGGAAATATATAAAAAAATTATGCTTTTATATAGTAGGTTACAATGCCCTTGGCATAATAACCACATCTTGACATTATAAGACATTTAGGTGAGTTAAGTTACACTGTAAAAGTTTAGGTATATTCAGGAATAGGAAAATTTGACATATGTAAAATTAATGCCAATTGATTAAGAATTATGCCAATGCAAAATTAAATCAAAGGCTGCTGATCATGCCAAAGTAGAATTTTAATAATATGAAATGGATATAGTAGATCCCAATGGTTATAGAATGCTTATAATAATGACTCAATGTAAGACATATATATAGGACATACCAATGATGTTTGTGTGCATATTTTCTTAGAGTAAAGATCAATATAAGCTTAAATTGCATTTTTTCATGTTTTTTTTCTAATCTCGAATTATTAAAATCCATAATCCTATGCTTAAGTGCTCATTAGAACAAATAATTTCTATTTCAGTTTGGAGACAACATCAAACTTTTGTAACATTTTAGAGTGAATGAAGCATACTTCATTAACTGCTAAATTATAGTCAATTCTGACATATCAACATTGTAAATAGACTTGATACAGTTAAAGAGTAGTTTATATTTTTTTTAATACCAAGTTTAAAATTTATATCTTTTAACATTTAAACAATTGTCAAACCTGAAGAGGTAGGTATGAGTAGCTGTGCTCCCTGAATTCCTTGTATAGGTTGCCCTGCAGCCAAAATAAACTGTGGTGTGGTGGCAATTTGAGGCTAAAATAGAATTAAACTTTTCTTTAAATATGTTGTCTGTTACACTTAATCAAAATCCACAAACACACACAAAAAATCCTCACAATAATGGTTTTAGCAGATGTTGTATAGGATGATTTGAATAAGATGGAACCTGTGCTAATTTATACAATTTATTAAGATAATAAACAGCTTCAGATATCCAAATTATCAAATTACTTTATAATTTCATTACAAACGGTGTTAAAAATGTTTTCGATTTGTAATCAAACATGCCTGAACAGTTTTAGATTGATTAGCTGATATTTTCCAAAAATGTGGGGGATATTCCTTGAATAGCATTAGTGATGTTGATTTTTAAACTTCCAATGGTCAGAGGATAATTACTGCAGACAGTGTCCTTTAAGAAATACCTTAAGTAAAAATACAAGGAGTCAAAATATGTGATCTGGGCTGCCACAGTTCTTCAGATATCAATATGTCATCAAAATATTTAAGCAGATAGCCCAATGTCTCATTAACTGTGTGAGCAGTTGCTCTATCTCGTTTAAAATAACCTAACTGAAACTCCTCATCATCCAGCCGCTGAATAAATTCTTCAAGGATCAGGTTGATGTAGTGCTGCAAATTGATGGTTTCTTTGAAAAAAAAAATGGTCTAATAATGCATCTTCTCAAAAATGTGCACCAATTTTTTTTATTGTATAAGGGAATTCATTAATTGCATCACATTTTTCCAATGGCTAGTAGCAGTTGTTCTGTGAATTGATGCATCCTGATAAATGAAACCAGACTTCATCAGTTAGGTTGCTTTACCTCTGGGTGCCACTGTTTTGCACACAATGGGCTAAAGGATAGGTCACAAAAACCCCAAAGTTGATGGAAGAGGACCCAATGTACAGCTGTTAGGAGATAGATGGATCAAGACCACACACAGGGTATAGCTCTCCTGCACAAGGATTGTAGCTTTATGTCCCATCCGATAGGTGATGATCTTTCCAGGCCCATCAGTGTTCCCTTTCTGATTGAGGGCAGGCTGGGGATTTAGTGGAGATAAATCTCAATGCTGCCCAGTTGGGACTAGAATCTGGGAACAGCAGATAACAAGCTTGGCATGCTACCAACCGAGACAACCCAAACTTTATCAGTAAAAGAAAATTAAATTTCTAAGTTCAGCTGTCACATTCATTTCAAACCAACGACAAAAAGCATTTTGAAGTCAGAAGGGAGTAACTGATTAATAATGTTATCTTGTAAACTTTCAAAGGTAAAAAATGGGACGACTTTCTGGACAACTCTCTTCTAACACTCAATGACTTAGGCACAGTCTGAAATCATCTGTTTTGTACCTAACTGATTTATGAATCACCTAGAATTTTTCATCTCTTACAACTTTTCTGCCATAATTACATGGGTTTATTGACCTACCTTACAAAACTTCCTCACTATCAATGAACCATTAACTTACTGAATATTGTTAGTCTTGGAAATTTATTTCGAAATTCACCTATACAGTCTTTAATGAATTTTTTAAACATTGTTGAAAGTATCTTGATGCACAAAATATACCATTTTTAGTTTAAACTTAAAAAGTTAATTTTAATGACATCTTGATTAAGTTATATTTGAAAGTGATTAGGCAGTTTTCTGTTTGAACAGTGTTGACACTGCTCAGAAAATAATTGTGTATTGATTGTGTATAGTCAATTTCAAAATTTCCTTACATAAATAAATACGAGTTCCATTTTATTCTGGTCACACAGTAAAATAATGATAGCACTACTGTCATTTATTACTATATCAAACACTAAAATTCAAACCACTTTAATTATCCACTAAGTTACAATAATGTAACTCTCATAATAAGTACTATATGCAGCATTATATTTTTTTTTACAAAATATATGTTGAAAACAGTTACCTTCAGAATAAGGAAACAACAAGTTCAATGTAGGAAGAACAACAAAATGAAATTAGACCCTCGAGTTCCCCAAAGATGTCTATGTCTGTTTTTAGTACAACACATAAACTTAAATTTTATGAAAAATATAAATTGCTGTTTTACAAAACTAAATAATTTAGGCTTGAAAAATAATACTTACTTTTTTCACTTGATGCATATTTTATTAAACTAGGACATAAATAATTAATTAAAGCCATCTGATCATTAAACCCAATATTGGTTGGGTTGGGTTGTTTTACCTCTGAGCGGCACTTTTTTGCACACCATGGGCTAAATGGCCAGGTCACAAGGACCCCGAAGGCTCAGAGAAGGTTGGGGGAGGGGACCCACTGGAACAGCTGTTGGGAGACAGATGGTAGCCTCCCGTCGAGGCCATCCAGCGTGTTCTTTAACGTGCACAGGGTATGTCTCTCCCGCACACGGGGCCACGGCTTAACGTCCCATCCGACGGACGGCGGCCTTTCCAAGCCCATCGGTGTCCCCTACTGACCGTGGGCAGGGCGGGGAATCCCAATATTGGTACTGCTGATTTATTTGCTAACATTACTCTATGCTGAAGCAACCATGATTTAAGTTTGAAGTTTGATTTGAACTATTATTAACAAATTTTTCCTTAAAAGGTTTAAAAATCTCTTAAAAATTAACAAAAAATTCTTGTTTAAAAAAAAAAAGAAGATTTTTGAAAGCAACTAAAAAGTATGTACCTCTATTTTTCACCACACCATTTTACACTCTTTACTGCCTTAAACCTATTTCAGCATTCCTAGAATTATTTTTGTAATTCATATCATTTATCCCAGTATTCTATGCATTGTTCCCAATATTGAAATAGAAGTTATAACTAAAACTATAAGTAAAAAGAACCTTCTTAGCCAGAGCAAATCCAGAGTTTTTGTTGAAGACCCTGCAGCATAAACTACATTACAGAAGAGCAGTGCCATAGCCTAGTTAATTACTGGCACATGCAAGTTAAGTGGTTACATTGTACATTGGATATCATCACCAAGCATCCAGTTAAAATTTTAGTTATACTTTTAAAATTAAACTTTTGTTTTCATTTCTATAAATTTATTCTGATTTTATTTCTGTAAATTATTGATTTATTATTACCAATCTTTTGGGGTTATACTAGATTGCTGACCACTTGCAACTTGTTGCTGCTGGTAATTTATTTAGTATTGCATTAGGTTATATGTTAATTTTCCATTTATTATTTCTTTCCAGTTAAAAAACTTTGATCTTTTATCATTTCTTGAAAAATGAATGAAGTCTTGAATATGGAAGCAAAAAGGGCTTCCTTGGGATGGAAATCAATCCTCCCGTGGGAGAGCAATTTTGACAATGGTTTTTAACCCCACCCCTCTACACTGAGAGTGTTTTACCTCCCCTTCCTCCACTCGCAGAATTTTTTTAATATAAGTTTTTAAGTTTACATTGAATGGTTTTAAAAGAGTTTACCCCCTCTCCCCCATGTCTTGGCTGTGCCACACTGTGAGAATATTGATGTTCTTTTTGCCTTGGTGCACTACTTTTTGCCACTTTACCAATATTCCCAAAATTCAACACCCAAAGGAAAAATGCATAATGTTTAGTATAAAATAAAGTCAAGAAATTGTCCCTCCACTTCATAAACATGACAGCAAATCTCATTAATACGAGCAGTCAAAGTCACATTCTATAATGTGACTTCGACTGCTGTGTCGACTGCCTGTGTTTTAAAATATACCATTTTGAAAAAAAAAAATTCTCGTTTCAAGTAATATATTATTCAGAAAGAAATTTGCCTTCAATTAATATAGAATTGTTTTTATTGATAAGGTTTTCCAAAATTAAGCCTTAACCCTTGCAGTGTTTTTTTTTTCTTAAAAAATGCAACAACTTCTGAGCCTCATTAAGAAACAACTAATGAATAAAATAGTTTACATTATATACTAAAAGAAAGAGCCTTTAATTCTGAACAAAAGATATAAAAATTATAAGGGAAAAAATGGTAGGCAAGCATAAAAAAATGTTGCAAGTTTATTTGTAATGATTTTTGAAAACTGATTAATCAGTTTACGATACTTGAAGGTTTAACTGCATAGTTAGATACATTTTTTTTCACTATATCACTGTGAAAAAGTCTTATTAAAATTCAAATGCATGCATTTTGTTTAAATTTTTCTTTTACATAAAATTTGGAGTTAAATTGGTAGATAACATGATATATTTCTGTTGATTGGTTATTTTTTTTTAAAAAGTCTAAATTATCTAACTCAGCACAATTGCCAAAAAGCCTGGACATTTCTCAAAGTATGGTACAGAGAAGAAAATTATTAAAAAGACAATATTTGTATTTATAATAATAATAATATCTTTATTAAGCCTTAGTATGGTTATATACATAGATTACCCCGCTAAGCCTTATGGCTTGTCAGCAGGATTCCTTTCAATCACACGACAGGTTTATTAAAGAATATGACATGTATAATGGAAAATAAACATATAATTAAAAAAAAAACTAAAACAATAACAACAAAAAAACATGTATTAAAACACAGACATGAAAAATTAAACACATTTATAAAATAAACCTATAAAATTTCGGATTACAGCACATATTGCACAAAACTATCACCTATGGTACAAGTCATCATTTCGCATTAAAATTGCACTTGCTTAAAGGATACCAGATACCTTTTTAAACATTACTTTTCAATTATTTACATCTAATAACCATTTCGAAACTTTAGTTTTAATTTCTGAATAAGTGCTCAGGCATAACAGATCTCTCAGTAGAGAATTAAAAATTTTGGGTATTTGATAAGATATCCGTGCTTTTCCATAATTATTGTGAAAAACTGGTTCAACAAAATAATTTTCACACTTTCATCTTGTATTGATCACATGCAAAATTTTCTCCTTGTGGTCATTTTTAAAGTAATTTCTAAAGATAGTTACATAAATATATAACAAGTCAACTGGTAAAATGTTCAGATAATGAAAAATATTGCCAATGTGATCTTCATTAATTACATGTTTATTGAATTTAACAATATTATTTAGAGTACTTTTTTGTATTCGTTTAATTTTATTTAAAACAGATTTATATTTGCATCCATATATACTGATACCATACCTAATGATTGATTCACAGAGAGCTTTATATATCATTCTTATGACATCCAGTGGAATAAGTGTATTCAACTTCAACACTTTGTAAGATGCATACCTTAGTTTATCACAAGTATATTTTATGTGTGATTTCCATTTAAAATCTTGGTCAATATAAATCCCCAAATATTGAATTTTATGAACCTCTTCCACAATTGGGCAGGAACATACGTTTTGGTTAATTATTAATTTATATTGACAGTTATAATTATGTGTTTTAATGCATGTTATTTAACTTGTGCCTACTTTGAATGATCATATATTTGGTTTTTTCTTCATTTAAGAAGAGTTTGTTTTTCTGAAACCAAGAATTTGCTACATTATAGTCGTTCTGTGCACATCTAACTACTTCTTCTACCTGCATACCTGCGTTCAGCAGAACAGTATCATCAGCAAACATAAACAAATTACCCTGAAAATTTATTTCTGCTAAATCATTTATATAAATTGCAAATAAAAGTGGCCCTAAAACTGAGCCCTGTGGTACACCTGAATTTAAAATTTGATCTCTACTCTCACAATTTTCAATCCTAGTGATGATAGTCCTATTAGACAAGTAATTTTTGAACCATTTATTCAGTGAACCTCGAATTCCCACCAATGATAACTTTTTTAACAATATGTCATGGTTAACCGTGTCAAATGCTTTATTCAAATCCATAAATATAACACAAACCTTTTTTTTCCAGAATTGAGTGCTGTATTAATGTATTGTGAGAAATGCTCTAATAAATCAATAGTTCCTCTGTTCTTCCTAAACCCATACTGCCTATCTGTAATTATTTTACATTTTTCTAAAAAATTGTTAACATATTTGTATACATATTTTTCTAAAACTTTTTCAATAACTGATAAGATCATGATTGGTCTATAATTACTATATATATTTCGTGATCCCTTTTTAAATATAGGACACACAAATGAAGTTTTGAGTGTGTTAGGTACAATGCCAGTGTTCAAACTCAAATTATTCAAGCGTTGCAGGATCTCAGAAAAAACATCTGCATTGCATTTTATATATGAAGTTTTCACCATATCATAGCCCACTGCATTACTAGTTTTTAAATTGCTAATGATCTGTACTACCTCATCTCTATTTGCTTCAGGTATAAAAATAGAATGTGAATTAGAAGGTGTAATAATCTCGTTGACAGCTATATTTATATTTTTGGAATATTTCAGTATTAAATTTTCTGTAGCACTGGCAAAGTAATTGTTAAAATCATCCACTATCAACTCCATTGCTTTATTTTTACCAAAATAGCATTTTATTTGCATGTCAACAGATAATTTCTTTTTATCATTAATAATATCTTTTACCAGCTCCCAAATTTTCTTATTGTTATCTTTATTTAAATCGATTTTATTTCTGTAATAAAAACATTTTTGTTTCCTTAACAAACTATTTACAGTGTTCCTAACTTTTTTATATTCATCATATAATATCGTACTTTGCATATTATTCTTATATTTAACCAACAACAGATTACTTTCTTCAATAGCCTTAATTATCCCTTCAGTTATCCATTCTTTCGGTTTCCTTTTGAAATTTTTAACTCTAGATGCTTTGAAATAACACTGATTCCTAATTTCGTTAATTTTATCTAATATCAATTTTAACAAGTCTTTCGGATTAGTAACCTCAGTTCCAATAACATTCCAATCTATTAATCCTAGTTTTTGGGAAAGTTTTTTATCATCGACATATGTACCTAAGTAAGCATTATTCTTATTTGTAGGATTTTTATCTCTAGAAATTAAGGATTTTATTTTTGTTCTAATTAATATTCCATAGTGATCAACAATCTTTTTTTTTATAGACTCTTACATCTGCTTCAAAGTTTTTAATTTTATGAACCACATGATCAATTTAAGATTGTTGCAAAGTTTGCATAACGACTTCTTCTCTAGTAAAACCTGATACCTTCTGTTCCATGCCATACTCTAATAACAGATTCAAGTATTGGTCGCTACCATATTTGTCTATATTTGCAGTATCAATATTAAAATCGCCAACCAACAAAATATCATTTAGCTTTAAATTTAAGTCGAATCAATTTTTCAAATTTGATAGAAATTCTTTAACCTTTGTACTTGGTGATCTGTATAGAGCAATCAAGTTTAATAAAAAGCCATTAATTTCAATCTGTAGATGAATTACTTCCGCAGGTGAGATCGAAATGTTTAGTTCAGAAACATTCAGCTTATGTCTGTAGAAAACTATAAGCCCTCTGCCACTTGAAATATTAACATCAATAGTGATTTTATCAAAACCAGCTAAATTAATAAGTGAATTTTCCAGAGTGTTAGTTGTACTTTCAACTAGAATAATAACATCCAAATAATCGATAAACGAATCAATATAAACAGTAAAGAGGTCCCAATTTTTTTTAACTGATCTGATATTAATGTAGAATATGCCTAATTCGTTATTATCTATGCCTTGTAAAAAAATATTAGGATTTAATTCTTGTGTAGTATCAGGGCCATCCAAATTTAATTCATTATCTATTAGTTCAACAACCTCCATAATTGTTTAAAAATAAAAAAAATAAAAAATAAATAAAAAACTATATTTTAAAAATGGCAATTTCAACAAAAAAAATTTTTTTTAGAAATAAATAGAATATTTATTCAGCTGCATTACAATTATTTCTGTCTATTAGTTTTTTTATTTGCATAAATTTTTATTTACATTGCTAGATGCATTTTTTTTTACTACACGACTCTAAAAAAGTCATTTTAAAATAAAACTAGTAGTTTTTTTTTGTTAAACATTTTATTTTCAGAAAATCCAGAATTAAATGCTGATTAATTTGTTATGTAACATGCCATAATTCTTTTCATTAGTTATTTGGCAAAAAAAGTTCTACAGTTAAATTTTTTTTTTTGGTTGAGCATAGGGAGAAAATAGCTTGGCCTCTGGTATAAACCAGTTTTTCAGGCTGGACACTAGAACAGTTAAACCAGTTACAAGTTAGTCAACTGTTGTCATCTCTTTACATGATCCAGAGCATCATTAGGTATTGTGATGGTGTTCCTTTTAAAATATTGTTTGGTGATGTAATGTGAACAGAGGATATCTTAACTAATATTTTGTGGCAGACAGTTTGTAACTAATATTTTAGGGCAGACAGTTTTTTTTTTCAGAACTTATTTGCCAACAATGATTTTAAAGCTTCTAATCCAGAATACACCAATTAATGACACTATATGGCTGAAGAAATAGCACTAAACAAAGGTTGAATGTCATGAACAAGTTTATAATTAGACATGTGTTAGACTACTTTTACAATATATTAAGTAAGTGTATTTTAATATTGCATTTACAGTATAGCATCATTAGGCATTGTGATGGTGTTCCTTTTACCATATTGTTTGGTGATGTAACGTGAACAGAGGATATCTTAACTAATATTTTGTGGCAGATAGTTTTTTTTTTCAGAACTTATTTGCCAACAATGATTTTAAAGCTTCTAATCCAGAATACACCAATTAATGCCACTATATAGCTGAAGAATAGCACTAAACAAAGGTTGAATGTCATGAACAAGTTTATAATTCGACATGTGTTAGACTACTTTTACAATATATTAAGTAAATGTATTTTACTATTGCATTTACAGTATTTTATATTTTGTTTACACTGGTATAATCTAGAAACAAAACAGATAAAATAAAACATTAAAATGGATGAATTCTCTAGTTTGTATTAAAAAAAAACATATTCTGTTTTATTCTATTTGTATTCTTAGATAAACTCTCTTCTTCCTATTTTGCAACACTTTCTAATTAAATAAATTGAATGGAAGTTGCATCTTTAATAATAACTGATGCAAACTATGAAAATACTAAAAGACATTCACTTTATTTTTTCAGCTCCCTGTAAAATACCCATTTTGCAAAGCACATAGCATGTCCAAAGCAATATCTCTTTACGAATTTCCCAAGATGTAGCTGTAACTATTGTTATGAACCTTATCAGCCTTCAAAAACCACTTATTTTAAAAATATTTGCATACATTTGTAATGAAAACACTTGCTATTTTTGCTACTTTGTCTAAATCTTTAAAATTATGTCTCAGACCTAAAAGTTGTTGGGAAAAAAATTAAACTGTTATGAAGCTTAGGGATAGTCTTAAAAGTGCCCTAATTACACAGAATTTTACAAATTAAATACTATTCTATTTAAAAGGTAAATAAAAGAATCAGCGTTTATTTTTTAAAAGATCCACATAATTATTAAACATTAACTGTTATATAATTAATTATTAAACATTAACTGTTAATATAATTAATTATTATATTAACATATAATAATTAAACATTACGAAAAGCTAAATCTTTTTAACTTTTTGATCATCATTACATTGCTTATGATGCTTTTATAAACACATCAAAAACATCTAGAAATATTTACATCTAAGCACTAATATCACATAAAATTACAAATTCATTGAGCAACTGCTGGTTTTATGCACTACATAAAACATATTTGTAATATCTTGTATAAAATGTACCAACTACTCTGAGAGCTAATTCATCAGATAAGATGAAAATCACATTAAAGACTAAAAAAAAAAAATCCAAGTAAAATGTGATAATATAATTAAAAAAAAAAAGACAAATGAGTTATGTAATATGTACATCAATATTTCATTTTTGGATATGACAGCTCTGTACCCCAAACCAGACCAGGATATATATATATATATAAAGGGGGGGGGGGACAAGAAAATCAATCAACAGAATTTTTCATTTGATTTTAGGATTTATAATATGAAAACAGATGCTTATAATGCTAAAATTAATAAAATGCACTGAGAATAATTTATCTCCTATGTACATTGTGTGCAGTTAAGTTTGTAACACAATATTACAAAACATAAAATTCCCAATCACAAATTTTAAATGCTATAAAATGCATCAAAAATAAAAACTAAAAAAAAAAAAATTAAAAAAACTATTCAAGAAATCAACTACAGTTAATGACAGTTGTCTGGTTAAAATGTAAAAATTCTGTATAAATAACAAAATCATATATATTTATATGCTAACTTTATAAAGCTAGGAATCCCAAGTTAAATGATTCTGTATAAAAGTGGCACAGAAATTATGGTCTATGCATATCAGCATATTCAAATTTTTCAAGAGTTCACTCACAAATATTTCAAATTTATACTTATGAAGAATACATATCTTTCACTTATTTCCATATACTTTATTTTAAAAAAGTCTTTTACTGTATTTTTTTTTCAATGATGAACTATTAAATAAAAGCACTTTTTTCGTTAATAAGCAAGTTTCAGTAAGTTTAACTACTTCTTTGAAATTAAAAGAGAGGAAAGTTGTGTTTAAACATTATATTTTTCCAATAATATTTTAAAACCTAAAACTTGATCTTAAGATAAATTTTGATCACTCTTCATCTACAAAATTTAATGTATATATTTAATAATTTCAGAATAGCATAAAAAGTACATACTTGCTGCACTGTCTGAGGTTGTCCATTTGCAGAGACCGTTATGCTGCCAGCTGGTGCACCTGGAATTGCTGTACTTGACACACACGTAGTACCTACACCTGCTGCAGGTTGCATCATTTGGGCTGGACCAGCTAACTGGCCAACCACATTGAGTCCTGGTATGCCTGTTAGTGCAGTTACTTGAGGTAAACTTGCCAAACTCATCATGCCTGCTAACTGTGTTGTAGCCAGCATTGGGCCTGATGAAGCCATGGGAGGAAGTGTACCTGAGTTGGAAGCAGCATTATTAAGCTTGGACACTTGAATAGTGTTTGCTATTGATCCTAGAAAGAAAGTTAAAAATATGAAATTAAAATGCAGCAATTAAAAATTATTATTTGAATAAAAGTAGTGCATAATTAAAAAAGACAATCATTGAGCAATAAGTTATTATTTATTATAATTGAATGTAACGAAACAATTTTTCTTATTCATTTTATACTACAGAATATTTAATATTACATTCAAAACACAGCATTTGTTAAAAAAAATTTAATTTATATATGTTTTTTTTATTTACAACATATAGAGCAGAGAAGAATCCTAGATGCTACTCCTAGCTTTAACAGGACTTCTCATACAAGGACTTGTCCTACTAATACCGATAATAATACCTCTAACCACTGCATCAGTTAGAGCTAACACAACACACAAAGTTTGCTTTGCTGGAACAGTCACTAGCTCCCTAACCACTATGCCAGTTAAGGCTGAATATATGCTGTATTATAAACTAAAGCTGTATTTATAGAATATGCTGTTTTAAAAATAGAGTTAAAACACCTCAATACCAGGGGAAACTCCTATTTAAACTTTAAGATCGCAAGCCCAGATGCCAGATGAAGCTCCGCAAGAGGTGGGAGTGAAACATGTTGCATAATATTTTTAAAGTTTTTAGAAGTTAGTTGTTTATACTTTTAAATAGAAATATAACCTTCATGTTTTCATTCATAGTAAAAATGGTACTTCAAAACAAAGTGTGTTCCATAACAAATCATTTAGTGATAAGAAAATTGCATGTTTGCTGGCAAAAACAATGAATCAGATGAAGAGGACAATTTTGATGCAAGCTCAGGTAGTAAAAATGAAGAACAAAATGATGAACTGGCCATATCCTGCGAGAAACCAACAAGTTGGCTGCATACTTTATTCAGCTGGTCAGTACATTATTTTGCTACAATGGGCTTTGATACAGCTGTCATTGATTTTGGAGTACAAGTAATATATGCTGACATTGTGAGATTTATAGATATTATGAAAAGTTTTATGTCCAATGAACTTATTGAATAACTGGTGCAAGAAACCAAAAGGGTGTATCAACAATTTGTGTCAGAAAATGAACTCATCTCATTTCAGCCAATTGACCATATTGAACATTTTTTTTTGAACTATAAGAGCAAAAGGGGGAACCAATAATAACTCTAACATTCTGCAGTTCCAAGTGCATATAGACAGCTAACAATTAACCAGCTTCTAACAAAAAAAAATGGCAATAGTTTAAATTTCATTGAAATTAAAATGCTACTAATTAAAACCATTGACAGCAATTAGGAAATGCCCACTGACATTTTAAATGTTTCCCACACTTTGCAATATCAAGAAATCACAGTAACTAAACAGTCCTGCAAAGCAATTAATGTCGTTGTGGCTACAAAACCTTCCCTGTATTTGGAAAATGTAGGCTTTTATATTTCTCTAATGAGGAATAACATAGAGCCCAACAATTGTACTGGCAGTTATGTGAAGAGATAGTCTGATGGGTCTGATTATGTTTCTGACTGATTCAATTAAAACTATGAAGGAAGAAACATTGAAAACATGAGAAAATGCTTAGCCATTTCCAGCCATTTCTGTCAATGTTATATATGTATAAATGATGATGTACAGACACTGAGCAACAGGTTCTTGAAAGTAAGAAAACTGATGGCCAAGCTCCAAAACAAGTTTAGTCATTTAAGTGTTGTCACTACCATACTTGATCCCTACTTAGATCATGGAGAAACATTACTGAGCAAGTCCATACACTGGAGAACTGTGTACCAATCCTCAGTGAATATGCACAGAATTGACCAGGCATAGCATTTCATGCCTGGCTCTACTCTCATGTGGTACAAAGCTATTAGTATCTTTCAAAGCTTGTATTCTTTTCTGAAAGGGAAGGCTGCCAGATCAGTTTAGCCTATTGATCTAGTTTTCCATGGCCATTTTCTTTTTTTTTTTTCAATCCTGTGGAAGACTAAGTCAACTTCACAGTCATTTAACATTTAAACTCACTAAAATTTCTAATGATTTTGAGAAAACTTACAAAAAAAAAAGAAATCATTTCATGTGTGAGTCGCATATGTACTATGTTCCAAAATATATCACAGATTTATTAAAATGGCAACTCAAAAAGAATCATGGGAAAAAGTCAGTATTAGTGTTGTTATTACATTAATTCGGACTCAGAGAAGGATGGGGGGGGGGGGGGAATCCACTGAACAGCTGTTAGATGACAGATGATAGCCTCCTATTAAGGTCATCCAGTGTGTTCTTTAACATGTACAGGGAGGGTGGAGGGCAAGGCTTAATATCCTATTCAATAACCCACTTTCATCCCCTACTAACTTCAGGCAGGATAAGGAGTTTTGTGGAAATAAATCTCAATGCTGGCACATATGGGATGAGACCAACAGCCTGTGGTTCTGATTTAAATCCAGAAAATGGTTGAAGATGCAGTTTGTATATATAGAGCACAATGGGCAAACAATTATTAACTTTTTCGCAAATTTGCCAAATTTCACATCCAAAGTTGTTTAGCTCATTATGATGTCTGCTGATAAAGTTCAGATTCTTAAAAATTACCTAAAATTTCTCTTTTCAGGGAGGGAAGATAAAAAGCATCTCCAAGATGTAGGCTTGCTTCTCAGCAGACATGCCAGTGATGCTTTTTTAGGATACGAGTGCCTTAAAGGTTTCTTACAAGTTAAATTTCAGACAAGCATTAAAGACTTGAAAAAGATTAAAAACATTCGGCTTTCACCAGATGGGTTGCATAAGAATGTTATCTGCTGTTATGCCTCCACTGAGGATGCTGATGAGGATGAGAAGGATAGGTTTTACGGACGACTTCAGGATATTTTGAATTTGGTTTTGAAAGGAGATATTACCCTTGTTCTAGGTGACTTCAATGCCAAAGTTGGTAATGACTTTGACCTTTGTGGAGGGAAATAGGCCCTTTTAGTACTGGTAGCTGCAATGGCAAGGGGCAATATTTCCTACAGGTAAGTGGGCTTAATGGTTTGAGAATAACTAACACTTATTACAAACACTGCGACATACATAAGTACACATGGCTTTCACCAGATGTGCTGCATAAGAATATGATTGATTACATATCGATTAATATCAAATGGGATAGTTCTATTAGGAATACAAAGTCTTATAGGGGAGCTGAAATTGAATCTAATCATTACCTTGTTAAAAGTGTCTTGCAACTTAAACTTAGGAAGTGTTGTGCTAAAGTTAAAAATTTTACCTTTAATTCTGAAGCTTTGAAAGACCCAGTTATAGCTAAAGCTTACCATGATAGGTTACTTAGTCGTTATGACAGTCATGGTTTGCTTACTACTAAAGTTGATGAAGAATGGGACTCTTTTAAACAGGCTTTTCTTGAAACTAACAGTACTCTTTTAGGAATAAAGGTACAGAGGTGGCAAAATTATTTGATGATAAGGCACCTGAGCTTATTTCAAAAAGAAAGAACTACAGGAATATTCTTAATCACTATCCTACCAGTCCTAGCATAAAATGTTACAAAGAGCTTAATAAATGTGTGAAGGATCAGTTAGCAGTTGAGAAGAATAATCTATGGTTTGATGGCTTGGCTGACAAAGTCAAGGAAGCAGTTAGACAGCACAACCGCAGAGAGCTGCACCTGATAGTCAAAGTTTTGTGTGGGAAGAAATGGACAGATATACAGGGGTTGAAGGATAGACAAGGTAAGATTATTGAAGATGGGAATTCTGTCATGGCTAGGTGGGCTGAGCATTTCAGTGATGTTCTAAACAATGTGGTTACTTCTACTCCCATTGTTTGTAATGATGATAGATGCATTACTGGCTTTAATGTTGGCCTTATAAAACAATCTGAAGTTATTTTGGCTATTTCTAAACTTAAACTTCATAAATCCCCAGGGTAGATGAAATTACTATGGAAATGCTTAGAGCTGGGAATGTTTCAGTTACCACTTGGATGAATGAAATTTTGAATATCTTTTATGATAAAGGCATTGTTCCTAAGGATTTTACCAGATCTATTATTACTCCTATTTTTAAAAAAGGTGATCACAGTTCTTATGATAACTATAGGGGTATCAGCCTACTTTCTGTTCCAGGTAAAGTGCTTTGCATGATTGTGCTTAATAGAATTAAGAATCTGGTTGACTGACAATTGCATGATGAGCAGTGTGGTCAGATGCAGTAAGGGATGTGCAGATCAGATTTTTTTACTTAGGCAGATTCTTGATAAATGTTTAGAGTTTCAGAAACCTGTGGTTACTAGCTTTGTATATTTCGATAAGGCTTTCGACTCTGTTGATTGTCATAATTTGTGGTTGATCATGAGATCTTATGGCATACCAGAAAAGTTAGTTAACATAATGAAAGCTATCTATAATAGCACTGAGTTGTGTATGAGAGCTGGTAGCAATTGGTTTAGCATTGATTCTAAGGGTGCATTTTGTCTCCCTTTCTCTTTAGTTTGGTTATTGATTATGTTATGAGAAATTCACTGCAATGGAAAGATTTGGGCTTAAATGGTAAAATTTATCATTTAGATTATGCTGATGATTTGGCCCTTTTGGCAAATGATGTTGATGAGATAAATTCTCATTAGAGCTGTTGATGAGACTGGTGGTAAAGTAGGTTTGGTGATAAACAGAGAGAAAACTAAAATGACGAAAATTGGTTAGACAGGTTGTGTTTCAGTTAATCTAAATGGTTGCACTCTTCAACGTCTCAGTTTAATTATCTTGGGAGCTATATAATAGATACTGTGATGTGTGGCATGAGATAAACAGATGAATAGGAATTGCTGATGATGGATTTATAAGAATCTGTGGAGTGTGTGGAGAAATAGGCATATGCACCTAAAGACTAAAATTAGACTGTAGAATTAGAAGTAATTAGAATAGTTTGGTGCTTTCTAGGGTTAGTTATGGTAGCAAAACTTGGATGCATTGTAAACAAGATGGCAAGAAACTTTATTCTTTTGATTCCAGATAATTTTGATTCTTGATGCTTGCACAGCATCTTGGGCATTAGGTGGTTTAACTTTGTAAGTAATGATGAGGTTAGGCAAAGGAATTAGCAACCTCCTTTGAGCAGCATATTGTGCAGAGAGAAAGACTATGTTGGTTTAGCCATGTTACCCCTCAAGCAGCTGCTTGCCACAGAGGTCTGACAGGAGCCTGTCAGTTTATATGCCATAGTAGGAGATCTGAGAGGATGGCAGGACCTCAGCTTGCCCATATGGATAATTATAGATTAGCAAATAGGGTTATGAACAGTGTGCCAAAAGGCCTCAGAAGAAGGTGGAGACCTAGGATGCGGTGGGCTGACAATGTTAAGCAGGACCTTGTTAGAAGTGGTTTGCAATGGCCAGATGTTGCAAATGTAGCTCAGGACATATATGCTTGGAGAACTGCACGGTCTGGTTGGACCTCCATAACCTATGGCTGCTGGAGGATGATGACGATGATGTCTTGAAGACTTGTACAAAAATGTAGGAAGAGATGGTAAGAGAATAAAAAATGTACACACATATTCTATGTTGCCATCTCTTCCTACAAGTTTGCACAAGTCTTCAAGACATCATGATACGCTAAACAACTTTTGATGTAGAATTTGGCTAATTCCAAAAAAAGTTAACAACTGTTTTTCCATTGTGCTCTACATATATGAACTATAAGTATCTTCAATCATATTATGGAATTAAATCAGAACTCTCTCAGAAATTTCTGTATCCTTTATTGACTATTTGTGTAATAGTTCATCTATCAACAAGATTATTGATCTATATCATGTACAATACGTGATTAATATTTTTTTCATCTATTGTTTTTAGGATTTAAATATTTGACAAATTAATCAAAAAATAAACATTAAATTACAGAAATGCTATAGCAATATTTCATTAAACATCTATGCTTTGCAAGAAGTCATTTCCAAAAAAAAAAAGGGGGTAATTTTTAATCCCCATTCTTAAGCCCCAATTTCTTGTTGAATTGTGATTGTAGTCTTGCCACTAACATAGTATTCAAGGAACAAAATCCTTAAAAAATTTATTATACACATAGTTTCATTATAACAACACAATGTTTAAATCATATTTTATATATCATTAATTTTAAATCCTTTGCAGTATCAAAATACAGATTTTATTAATAGAACAAACCTGAGTTAACCAGATTTTTGGGATCATTTTCTTCCATGCCAGCAGTCCCATTCATATTCTGGACAGCAACTACTAATTGTTCAGGAAGAGAAGTTTGGGGAGCTGCACTCATTATGCCAGCAGGCAAATGTGTTCCTTGGCTAATTACTGCTGTTGTTGCCATTGGGACTATACTGGTCAATGGATTTGCTGAAGAACAAGCAACTAGGCTTTCCTGCAAAAAAAGAAATATTATTCAAATTGAAAGTTAAAAATAAACGTATAAAAAATGTCCAACCAATACAAACTTACTCTTTGAAAAATTCCTTTTCTTTCTTTTTGTACTTAACAACTATGCTGTTTACTTGTCAAATATATATTACAGTACAGATTAATTAGGTAAAATTTATAGTACTCATAATGTTTTTATTCTCAGTTATCACTGAACAGTTTTGTAAAATTTTCATTCAAAGAAGCATTTTAATTCTGAAGTAAAAAAAAAAAGTCTTCTTTAATAACTAATTCAATCAACCAACTGAGTAAGAAAGTAAACTTATAAAGTTTTATATGTCTGACTAAACCTTCACATGATAAATACTATTGCCACCATCTATACTCTTTTTCACCTAAGTTGAAACCTGATGGAACAAATAGCTCTATGCCTATTGACTAAATACGTCATTACTATTTATAAGTGTACTTGTTTGAATTAAAAAAAAAAGTAGAATTTTTTGATATATTGGTTTCACAAAGCAATAGTCAGGAAATATAAATTTGATCTTCCTTTGGTTGCTAGTTGATGCAGTCTATCTTTATTACACTTAATACTAATAATGAGATTTATGAATTTGAACAACGTAATGAAACTAAAACCACCAACTCTCGAAGAAGACAAGTGGTATTCACAAACAAAAGTTGTGTGAACAGCCAAAACAACACAGACAAGAGAAGCTGCTTACAAGATCATTCATTACATATAAAGTTTAAAATCGAATGCCAAGATATTGTGTGGAAATGCCAATAAAGAGAAATGCAAGTGGAATTTCTGAAAATATCAGTCTCTAAAATTTTCACATTTACAATTTGATTCAAACAATTAATGACAATCACACAGTTATCCATTGACTTTTTTAACATCTATAAATCAATAAATGTTTTGCGGAAAAAATTTCCCAAATGTTGGCAAATTTTTTTTTCCACAAAACGTTTATTAATTTGATTCAACTTGGATATTCTATCTCCAGGTAAGCAACAACAAGTAATTAACCTTCTTACTGCTGAGCCTACTATTATGAGGGTAAAAAAAAAAACATGACATCCTTGCTGAGCTCATATCTTTACAAGCTTTTAGAAATATACATCTTTCTAAAAAATTTTTTGAAAGTATTCAAACTTTGCAGGCACACGCTGCCATTTATCATAAACCTAAAAATATTCAAGTCCAACTAGCAATTGTCTTTATATGCCATCAATAAACAAACATCTGTAATGATCCATGTAGTAGAAAGAATACCAAGCAGTGTCACATGCTCTATATTTATTGATCTACCTTCATCAAGTAAGGTACGAGTTATTATGCATTTATTCATTTTCTACTTTTTTTCTTATTGATTTCCATAGTTAAAAAAGGTATGAAAATAAGTCAGCACAAATGGTTTGGCTGGCTGATAATTTCTCAGCAAGTGTGAGAGTTAACAGTTACAAAAATGCTGATCAATTTACCTTGACAGTTATCATAGAAAAGGTGTACGAATTCTTCATCAGAAATAAATTGCTGAATTTAAGCAAAGTATTAATATTGATAAATTCATATCCTGATTTGCCTAATTTCAGTTTAACACAGATATGGCTTTAGATTTCCTACTCGCAAAAGTAAAACTGCTTTTATCGAATCAGATAATATAAAATATATGGAAGTAAAATAAGCTGCGGAACATTTTGCAAGTAAAAGAAAAATTTACTATTTATTGACTCTTGGGGTAAATTTAGGCCACACAGTTTCTAAAGTGTGGCAGTTGATACAATAAGTAAACAAGATTTTGAAACTATGCTTGCTGACTTACAAAGCAGCAGTTGCGACGATATGATAGGCAATGCAATAGAGTAGGGTTTTCAATGTGGGGTACGTGGCAAAATTTTTTGAGGTATGCCGTGAAAACTCAAAAGTTGCTAGATCTAGTAACAAAGTTGCAATGATAAAAAAAATTCTCTCTGGGAAAACGGAATTAAAAAGAACAGCTGTGACCAATTTCAGCAACTAGATTCATTTCTTAAAGAAAATGAGCAAACTACTGCAGACTTTGAAGACATCAGACAACAAATAATCGTTCACTGAAGCACCCTTAAAACTCTTAGAAGACAGTATTTTCCACCCCCTGATAAAATGCAAAAATGGATTCGAGAACACCTTCACATTTGATTTGGAAAAATGTAAGCTTCCATTGTCCAATAAAGAAGAGTTGATTGAGATATCTTGTGACAATAGTTTAAAAATCATTCATTCCAAAAATTCATTGATTAGTTTTTGGACTGGAGTGAAGAAGGAATATCGGACTTTGTCAAGAATTGCAGTCAAATATTTGTTACCTTTCACAACAACTTATTTATATGAAACTGGTTTTTCATCTTTAACTGCTTTAAAAAATAAATATAAGAACAGACTGGATGCTGAAGATGACTTGTGACTCTACCTTAGCAAGATAACCCCATCCATTGATGAACTATACAAGCGTAAACAAGCACAACCATTTCACTGATTATCCAGTAAAATGTTTATAATTTTATTTGTTAATTTGTTTATGTCATTTTTTGTGTTCATCAATATATGTAATTTATGAATACAAAATTTAATTGTGTATATATACATGTTTTATTTTATTCCCATTGTTATACTATAATTATAGTTGTATCTATCTATACAAGCAGTATGCCAGTTACATACATATTTTCAGGGGGTACGTGAAGCATAAAAAGTTGAGACCACTGCATTAGAGGATAGCGATTTCCAGCCAATGGTGGAATGATATATTTTCATTCTAAAGTTAAATTCATTCAAATTTTCTTCAGCATACATCTCTGGTACTGTATTTTTTATCCATGTCTGATATGTGCTTAAATACGGGACCTTGAAATGTAACCAATATCAGTTACTTCTGTGCACATTGATACTAGGAAAGGCTTGCTTCTGTCATATGGATTATGTTAGGTCTCAACCAGTGGCAAAACATGACATTTTGAGTAGGGGAAGCAATTAACATAAGCACTACTGCAACTAAATCAAACCTGGCTCTGCTATTCTCTGCTTCTGAACTATTGAACCAGAATGCCATTCCACTACTTGATGTTTCTAAATCACTGAAATGGAACACCGTTCTGCTACTAGATATTTTCGAATCATTGAACTGGAACAGCGTTCCAGTACTTGATGTCACCGAATTGTTGAATGAAAGTTCTATACCTTTTAAATCAAATGTTAGTAGTATACAGGTGTTTCAAAACTCTGTACAAATTTCAGTGGGAGATAGGGAACACCAAAATAACTTTTTGTCTATGAATGTGTCCACTGACGTAATCCTTTGGTGCTAGAGGGCACTAACAGAAATATCAGTGGAGCTGGTATATAAATGAATGTAAACAAGTGTAAACAACATGTTTATTTAAAGGTGCTCAAAGTTGCAACTGGCAACAGCATTGCATGCATGACAGCATCGAAGCATTGATTGTCATACATGTTGAAAGATTCCCGAAATTTCGTGAACAGTTGCAGTGGCGACAGCAATCTTGCGATGAGGTCTTCATCTGAGTCAATAAGAGTCTCTTACTGTGTTCATGTGTTCTTATGTGTTACAGTTCTTCATGTGTCCCCAAAGGAAGAAATCAATACATGTTAAATCAGGTGATCTTGGTGGTCAGGAGATAGGTCCACTCCAGCCTATCCATTGGCCCCCAAAAGTGGTGTTCAGATAACCCCGCACATCATTGCTGAAGTGTGCTGGTGCCCTGTCGTATTGAAACACATTTGTCTGCAAATAGCCATGGGAATATCTTCCAGCAGTCCTGGCAACATTTATTCAAGAAATACCTGATAAATCAGCCTGTTGAGTCAGGGAGACAGCAGGTATGGCCCAATCAAAATGTCATGGACAATACCCACCCAAACACAGACAGTGAACCATTGCTGATGATCATGTGCCATTGTAGCATGTGGATTTTCATGCACCCAAGTGAGAATTGTTGCATATTAAACACACCCTCACGTGTGAAAGAACATGTGAAGTGAGATTCTTCATACACTCCTAGCTCGACTAGCCTGAAAATTGGTGCTTCTGTCAATTATACAGTATAATGTAACAGAAAAATTCAAAGAATATTATATAAATGTAAACTTTATGTTAGAATAAACTTATTAAAGTTATGAAAATACTTTTACTTTTATGTCAAAACATTTAAATATATTTACTTTATATTTCTTATTTTCGCAGTCAGAATTTTAAGGGAACCATTGCTTCCTTTACCTCCATGGATGCTTCACCACTGGTCTCAACTTAGGTGAAATGCAGTATAGAGGAAATATTTTCACTGAAGCAAAACAGAAGAGGAGGAATGTCCTATTAACTTGGTGTGCTAATCATGTCATATGAGGTCAATTTCTTTTTGACTTACTGAAGAGTGAGTGGTAAACTTCTTAGATCATGGCGATAACCTATTCCAATGTGATTCAAACTTTTTCCTGCCATAGGCCTGAAACATTTTTCAAGCTGAATATAAGGTTCAAAAACTCCAAGCTAGTGCTAAACCTAACATTTTTACTTAAAAAAATACGTACAAGAACCTACCTGGTCTAGTGGTTAGCATACCTGACTACTAAGACCAGCAGGCATGTACTTATGTAAGTATGTACCAACAGGCATGTACTTATGTATTATGAGAAACTAGGACATGCCTAATATATCTTCTAGGTTATCTCCATCCTTTGCGTAAGGAAGTGTAGGGAACTACATTTCAGGGCAATATTTTCAAAAACTTTCTATTTCTTTTTTGAAACCAATTTTTGCATTAAAAAAACATATTATCTTAGTAATTATTTTTTTAATTTCGTTTTTCCATTCATTATGAATGTCTGCTCTTTACAGTGTAGGATTTGCAGATTCTGGATTTGTACCAGCAAGTTTTCGATGAGGGATAATTCCCTACTATGTTTTCCATATATTTTGTGTTTAACTTCTTTAAGTGCATGGCTCAGTTTGGGGTTTTATGGCAAAAAAAAGTAACTGAGATTGTATTATACCAAAAAGGACCTAAATGCATGGTTACAGAAGATGCCTTATATCAGATGGTGAGTTATCAGAGGTCATCTTTAACCCTTCTAGGTGTATCACTAATCTCTCTTGCACAGACTAGCTCTACTGTTTTTGAAAGGACCATGGAATAACTAGTGGTGTCTAAAGTTCCTACCACCATGACACTTCAGGTAGATTGGTGAATCAGTCTTTGTCCCATGTGTTTGATACCATACTTCTCACAATAAATCAACATAAAAAAGAATGAGAACTTGCTCTCTACAAGTAGGTTAAATATGAGGACAGTGAATTAAGAGTATTCCTTGATACCTTCACAAAAAAATATCAGTAGTAATTAATTAAATTTTTTACTTTGCTACCACAAGAAACTAGATGAATGCCAAAGATGATGTGAAGAAAGCTAAATGGAACTTTTTTTTTTTTGGGGGGGGGGGTCATGATAATGGCAAATGTAAGCACAGTGTAGGATTATTATTTAACAAAAATGTCAATTCTGATCTTTTAGGATATAATAGTATTAATTAAAATTAATTACAGTTCAGGTTCAAAACAGATATTATAAATATCAGCATTATCTGCTAGTATATCTCCAGTTTTTGATTTTGATGAGAGTAACAAGAGCAGATTTTATGGACATAATGATATTTTGAATTTCCTTAAAAAGGATTTTATTCTTGTTTTGTGGCTTCAATGCCAAAGTTTCTGTTGACTCTGATATTTTTGATGGAGGTTTACCTATATGCAGTGCCATTGTGAGATATTTTTTCGTCCTAGGCAAATCAAGCATTTGGCGCCCTTTACAAAATTTTAACTAGATTAAAATTAAGTAATCCGCACAACAGCAAAGTGCCCTACCCAAATGGTGCTCTAGGTATTTGCCTGGATGCCTACCATACCACGACATCACTGCTTACGTGTATTAGAAATTGCAATAGCATTGGGAATGTCTCTACAGGCAAAATGAACTCTCAATTTAATAGTTTGCCTATTTCAAACACACAATGTATACAAATATACATGGGTTTCACTAGATGGGATATGAAGGAATGTGATAGTAAAAGGACTTGTTCTTAATGGACCTGAGATGTGGTCATACAAATTGTTTAAATTAATTTGCAAATGAATTTTAGGAAATACAGGGTAAAAAACAATAGAATTACATTTCATACTAATGCTTTGAATGATTCAGCAACCAAAACTTAATGTGATAAATCAAACATAATTATAAATGAGGTTTGTTTACTGCTGACATTAAGAAAGAATAGGACCACTTTAGAGAGAACACATGAAATCAATAGTGTTGTTCTGAGTGGAAAGGAGAAAAAAACATTATGTAATAAAGCAATATAACTGATTTCTGGTAGTAGGGAACTTAGGAAATAACTGGATCAACAGTTTAGTAGTTTTAACAGAAAGCAATGCAGATAATTTAATAAACCAGATAAAGTTTCAAAATAACACAACAGAGAATAGTACATAACTGTAGGTGTTTTTTTTTTTGGGGGGGGGGGGGAGAAGAGGAAGTACAAGGTTTGAAGTGTGAAAAGTTAATCAAAGATGAGAATTTTGTCATAGCAAGTCAGGAAGTGAAATGATACTTATGATTAGTTTTGTCAGTTTTGCTTCCATTGTTTGAAACAACTAAAAAAACAATTTCTGGCTTTAGTATGGCTCTTATAGCACAATCTGAATTACTTTATATATATCAGAAATAAAGATACACAAGTCTATATGAAATTTCAATTGAAATGCTAAAAACAAGGATGTTGTCTCATAATTGATTGATTGAAATTTTGAATATCAGTCACTGATAAAGGTATTGTTTGTAAGGATTTTACTAGAGGATGTGAATTCTTCAGTGGTGCAGGCATGAAATTCTCACTGCAAGGCTGGTCTATAAATTCAACTTTTTTGGAGGTGGATGCTCATCTTGAAGAAAACTTCAGAACAGTTAATATAAATTTTAAAATGCAGTTTTTCTAGCTCTACATTGAAGCTATTCTAAAGAAACTAAGACAAACATTTCTGCATTAAAATAATGTCAAAAAACTAGAGAGGGAAATCTACAATCTTATTCCAGATCTCTTCCCATCATTGTGAAACATTACACCTATTTGGCTGTTGAGTGGATGGTATAATCATTTTATAAAAATGAGTAAAAATGAGATATATAGATATGTATAAAATACACAGCCTAGTATAAATAATATCAACCAACCTGATGATATTCATTGCATGGCTGGTACACCTAGAAAAATGATTCAAAGTTATATTCTGGATAGTTACATTCAAAATAGCTTATAGATATACTTCACTTAATATAACAGCAATAAAAGTCTGGCATATTAAAAAATTTAGAATGAAAATAAATTTCTTCTCCAGCAGTGCACTTCTCACAAAGGTCTAACAAAAGTTTATCAGTCATTTTTGTCATAGAACTACACCTGTGCTGCAGGTATGACCTCAATAAAAAAGGCATATTTGAAAAAAGACAATCCTGTTTTCTCCAGGATTTAAACCCAGGTCTCTTTGCTTTACAGAAATTTGTTATGGTGGTGAAACTCAACCACTGGAAATATAAATTATATAATTAAAATAGTGTTTCTAACCGAATAAGTAAAACTATAGTCTAGCATATTCTCATCACTTTTAGGATTCAAAGATTCTTTTTAAACTATTAAATATACAATGGATTTTTCAAAATCAATTAGCAGTTTTAACATATCACATCAACTGTAATAACTGCAAGGAAACCTATTTGCATGTAAAATTTTGAGCAACAACACAGCATAGCCATGCCTAGATATATTAATCAAAATCTTGAATTTACATACTATGAATATATTTCATATTCACTATAACTGAAGTCAAAGGTTCAAAATGACAAAGGTTTTACCTGTTTAGCTGTATGTGAAAAGTGCTATGAACCCATAAACATATTGTAGCAATGGAAAAAGAATTAGCAGAAGTGGAAAAATCTTCAGAGCCCAGTTGCCCAAATCTCATGCTGGCAAATAGGGAATCACTATTATATAGATATGAATGGAACAAACCACAACAACTAGATATTAAAATCCACATGCCCAGCTCTTAAATATTTTGACAAGCTTCTAGGATTTAAAGAAATCTTTCTTTGCTTGATAATTGATTATTACAGTAATGATTATACAAAGAATTTTTAATCTATCATTTATATTATGTTATTAATCATTAGAATAAATACAGTATGATTCATAAGTCTGGACAACTTTACTGAAATAAGTGAAAATTGGAACACAAATATATATTGATATGTATATAATTTTAAAAAAATGGATGCTATGCAAAATAGTGAAGCTAACATACTAATGTTATTTTATGCAAATCAGTGCAATCCATAACTGAAGATACAGAGCTGTCAGATGTTGCCTACACTTGATGAAATACATTATACAGATCTTTTCAAAAGATATTCTCATGCAATTACTTATTTGTATGCTGAGCATGGTCATAATTTGATGGCCACAAGTGAAGCTGCAAAAATGGCTCCCTCATGTAGAAAGATCACAGTGCCAGTGGTGAGGAAAATCTTAAAATGCTTCAAAGAAGCTCAGAGTGAACAATCAGCCAAAATCTTGCCATCCTAACTTGCAAAAAGGAGAGTCTTCTACCATCGCAGGTGTCCATAGCTGTAAATCCAAAGAAGTCAATTAGCAAACTGGCACAGGAATGTAACATCAGACAAACTTCAGCACATGGCATTCTGAAAAGAAAAACAAAAAACAGGCTTTATCTGTACAAACTCCAATTTGTCCAGGAACTCCATCCAGTTGATTATGACTGCAGAATGGAGCTCTGTGAATAGTTGCTGGCTCAGCAGAACACTGGACACCAGATAATCTTTTTCTGATCAAGCATTTTTCCATCTGCCAAGCCATGTGAACTGTCACATCTTCTGGTCTGATGAGAATCCATACTGGATACAGGAAGATTCAAGATTTTTTTTAATAGATGATATGATGAATTTATAATAAATGCATGCAGGAAGATGATACTCCTCTACACAAAGGACGGAGATAATCTAGAAGCTCTACTGAGCTTGTCCTGGTTTTTCATACAACATACAAACACACAGATAAGAACAGGCCTGTTCGTTTGCAGTCAGGTGTACTAACCACTAGACCTGGTATGGGTTTGGGATTCTCAGATGATGATAGTGCAACATCTGTTCATTATGATCGTATCATTAGTAGCCCATTTAATTTCAGGATAATGTGAATGCTCACATCTACCTTGATGTGTTGGAAAATGTGTTGAATCCTCTATCTTTTACAATTTGCCCCTAGCTGTTCTAGCAGAAAATGTTTTCAACAAGATGGTGCCTATACATTTTGTGGCAAATGTTTAGGACTAGTTATATCATAACCTACTGGTAAAATGGATTGGATGGAGAGGACCCATTAAATTTCCTCACTCACTTGACATGACACTTTAAATCCTTCATCCATCAAAATCCTCTTTGCATGATTCGGGAACTGAAGGATGCCATAGCTAATATAGCAATGATCAGCAAAGAAATGTTGAGAGTGGTAAATAGAGCATGGCAACAGTGCATACAAGTGTGTTATGAACTCACAGATGCTCATGTTAAACATTTTGTCTTCTATAATATATCATTTGTGGCCCTTAGCAGCCACTGACTTTTATATTTCTTGTATCATTTCACGTAACAGTATATATTCCTGTTTTACCAGTGTCCAGACTTTTGAATCATGCTGTACATCACCAATTTGAAGATTTCTTATTTATTTTATATGAAATCAGATGTCCTTATTTCAAATGACAGTTGATAAACCACAAGTTCTAGTTACCCACATGGTTATATTACCACCTGGGCTCCTATATTCCACCTCTATTAACCCATCTGGGCCAGCATTGAGATTTATCTCTAAAAAAGACCCCACCCTGCCCTTGGTCCTTAGGGGACACCACCCATCAAATGGGAAGTAAAGATGTGGTCCCATGTGCCATACCCTGTGCATATTAAAGAACATGGTGGTCCTTGATGGGAGGCTGCTATCTATTGCATAATAGCTGTCCAGTGGATCCCCTCTCACCTCAACCTTCTCCAAGCCCTCTGGGTTCTTGTGACCTGGCCATTTAGTCCACTGTATACAAAAAAATTTGCTCAGAGGTATAACATCCCAACCCTGTAATGGAGTCAGTTTAAGTGTCAAAGTTATGTTAAATGTTAATGGTGTCAGAGTTTAATATTACTCTAACAGTGGCCTTTCCAAGCCCATCAGTGTCTTCTTTCTCATGGAGAGCAGTCTGATGATGGTGGTTTAGCAGAGATAAATTTCAATGCTGGCACAGGTGGGATTTGAACCTGGGAGGTGCAGATTATGAACATAACTCTCTAACAACTAAACCAACCACCAGCATTTAGGACACATGGTACATCCTGCTATTCAAGTGATACATTAGGTAAAATAATGATTAAGGTAAATAGCAGGATTTAACACCTAGCTAATTAAATAGATTACTATTAAAATTCTTTAATATAAAAGTGTATTTAAAACCCTTTAAACTTTCTACACAAGATTTTCCTTACATTTTAAAATTCCTTTTTACCCAAGACACATTTTGTTCATTAGCAGTATTTTACCTGCACAGAAGAAACTTTGAATTGTTACTTCATTTACTTTAAGTCCCAGTTGGCACAGAATGTTTTAAGTGAGTATACAGAAGGTAAAAACAAAAATGAAGTTGGAATATTGAGTAACGTATTATAATTATACACAGAAAAATAAGGGAGTAAAATAAGTTGTGGTTTATCAAATGACTTTTGAATTTCATTTGCTTTCTCCACTGTTATCATAAACTGCACATAACTATAATTTGCACTTTGACATTATGAAATAATTTGATATAAAATTTCTGAATGGTTTCTCATAAAATGTAAAATTGGAGAACATTTTAAACCTTCTATATTGGTAGAGTTGGAAAAAATTCACAAACTGGAAATTATACATAAATGGGCTTGAGGTATTTTACTGATATACATAAAGTACACATATTAGATCAGGGATACCCAATATACTCCCTGAATTGGCTCTTCTGTGCAGCCCACAGTCAAAATTTTACAGTTTACACTTTTACATTGCAAAACTAGAAATGTATAAATACTAGTTCATATTCAGAAGGTTTAGAAAAAAAAAAGTTGCCCCATCCTTGGGGGACCATCATTAAATTCCCATATTTTGTAATCTAAATATATATTCAAGACTCTCTTTAGCCAACATCTCTGAAGGTGCCCATTGAGTTTTCACTACTTCATCTCACTTATAAGTAAGGCACCCCAGAACTAGCAATTCAATCAACAACTTTCTATTATAGGAACATTGCTAATGCAACCCCTAAATCCTACAGCCCACTTTGGTGAATATGAGTGTGTCTAAGTTTTATGTGATTCATAACCAAGAAATAAAATTCAAAAGAGGGGCAAAATGCTATATATGAAAAAAACTAATGCTATATATGAAGTTTCTTCTTTTCTACTGGTCAAATTCTTCTGTACAATATCCGTATGCCCTTGTTAAGTATGCATTTATTGCAGATCTTTTATAGCTTATTGAGTGTGCTAAGTTTTGCAGAATGACATTAAGAGTTAAGGTTCATTTCCTATATACTTTAGTTTTACAAGTTTTCTTATTACACTCTATTAACATATCGAGATATGGAAGTTCATTGATTTCCAACTCATAAGTAAATTACTTATAAGTAAAAAAAAATATGACTCATAATTAAATAATTTACTTAGAGTCAGAAATCAATGGCGAACTGCATCTCAATATATTAATAAAGCAAAAGGAAACTTGTACACCCAAGTATATAGAAAACCAAACTTTACTCCTAATATTATTCTGCAAAAGTCATCATACCCAATAAGTTATAAAAAATCAACAATAAATACACACTTAAAAAGAAGAATGTAGATATTGTATAGAAATTTTTCACCAAGAGAAAGAAATTTCATATATATAGCATTATTTTAAAGACAGGATACTCAATTGGGTTCATAAATAGAATGCATAATTCAGTAAAATATAAATTACAAGAAGACTTGCACCCAACACCAAGTCAAAATACCAAAAACTTGCAATACACATGCAGTTTTTCATGTATACCTGGTGTTCCCAAACAATAAAGAACATTGAACCAAATATGATTTGAAATTACCACATACTATAATAAAAGTATTAAAATACCATCATCATCCTCAAGCAGTCATGGGCTACGGAGGTCCAACCAGACCATGCAGTTTAATTCTCCAAGCATATCTGTCCTGAGCTACATTTGCTGCATCCGGCCACTGCACACCAATTCTAACAAGGTCCTGTTTGACATTGTCTGCCCACTGCATCCTAGGTCTCCCCCTCCTTCTGAGACCTCTAGGCACACTGTTCATAACCCTATTTGCCAATCTATAATTATCCATACGGGCAACATGGCCAAACCAGTGGAGTCTCTCTCTCCACAATATGCTGCTTAAAGGAGGTTGCAGACTCCTTTGCCTAACCTCATCATTAGTTACAAAGTTAAACCACCTAATACCCAAGATACTACGTAAGCATCTAGTTTCCTGTTATCATGTTTACAAAGTTGCAAGTTTCACTGCCATAACTAACCCTAGATAGAACTAAACTATTATACAGTCTAATTTTAGTCTTTAGGTGTATACGCCTATTTCTCCACAATTTCCATAGATTCTTAAAAGTCCCGGCAGCAATCCCTATCCATCTGTTAATCTCATGCCGCACATCACCAGTATCTGTTACATAGCTCCCAAGATAATTAAACTGAGATACCTCTCAAGATTGCAACCATTCAGATTAACTGAATCACAGCCTACCTGACCAATTTTCATCACTTTAGTTTTCTCCCTGTTTATAACCAAACCTACTCTACTACCAGTTTCATTAACAGCTCGAATGAAAGAGTTCATCTCATCAACATCATATGCCAAAAGGGCTAAATCATCAGCATAATCTAAATCAGCAATTTTCATATCTCCAGTCCATTTAAGGCCAAAATATTTCCCTTGAAGTGAATTTCACATAACATAATCAATAACCAAGCTAAAGAGAAAAGGAGACAAAATGCACCCTTGTGGAACACCAGAAGTAATGCTAAACCATTTGCTACAAGCCTTACCAACTCTCACACACGACTCAGTGTTATTGTAGAGAGCTTTCATTATGTTAACTAACTTGTCAGGCATACCATATGATCTCACAATCAACCACAAATTATGACGATCAACAGAGACGAAAGCCTTTTTGAAATCTACAAAACTAGCAACCAAAGGTTTCTGAAACTCTAAACATTTCTCAAGAATCTGCCTAAGTGAAAATATCTGATCCACACATCCCCTACCACAATGCGCATCAAGTAATTGACTGTCAACCAGATTCTTGATTCTATTAAGCACAATCATGGAAAGAACTTTACCTGGAACAGAGAGTAGGCTGATACCCCCATAGTTATCACAAGAACTGCAATCACCTTTTTTGAAAATAGGGATAATAATAGCTCTGGTAAAATCTTTAGGAACCATGCCTTTATCATAAAAGATATTCAAAATTCAAAATTTTAGTCATCCAAGTGGTGACCAAAACATTTCCAGCTCTAAGCATTTCCATAGTAATTTCATCTGCCCTTGGGGATTTATGAAGTTTAAGTTTAGAAATAGCCAAAATAACTTCAGACTGTATTATAGTGCCTACAGTAAAGCCACCAATGCATCTATCATCATTACAAACAATGGGAGTAGAACTAACCGCATTGTTTAGAACATCACTGAAATGCTCAGCCACCTAGCCATGACAGAATCCTCACCTTCTATAACCTTACCTTGTTTATCCTTGAATCCTTGTATGCTGTCCGTTTCCTACCACACAAAACATTAACTATCTGGTACAGCTCTCTGCTGTTGTGCTGTTTAACTGCTTTCTCAGCTTTGGCTGCCAAGCCATCAAGCCAAAGATTCTTATCAGCAGCTAACTGATTCTTTACACATTTATTAAGCACTCTGTAATGCTTTCTATTAGGATTAGTAGAGTATTGATTAAGGACATTCCTGCAGTTCTTTCATTCTGAAATAAGTTCAAGTGCCTTATCACTCAAATAATTCCACCTCCTCTGCTCCTTTTCCCTAAAAGAGTACTGTTAGTTCCAAAAAAAAGCTTGTTTAAAATGGTCCCATTCTTCCTCAACTTCAGTAGGAAGCATACCATGACTGTCATAATGACTAAGTAACCTATATTGGTAAGCTTTGGCTATACCTATATTGGTAACCTATATATGGTAAGGTTAATAACCTATATTGGTAAGCTTTGGCTATATTTTGGATCTTTCAGAGCTTCAGTATTAAAAGTAAATTTTTTAACCCTAGCACAACACTTTTTAAGTTTAAGTTGCAAGACACTTTTAACAAGGTAATGGTCAGATCCAATTTCAGCTCCCCTATATGACATGGTATTCCTAACAGAACTAGCCCATTTGCTGTTAATTACTATATAATCAATCATATTCTTATGCAGCCTATCAGGTGAAACCCATGTGTACTTATGTATGTCGCGGTGTTGTAATAAATGCTAGTTATTCTGAATTGCCATTGCAGCTACCAATACCAAAAGGGCCTATCACTCCTCCCCAAAGGTCAGAGTCAATACCATCTTTGGCATTGAAGTCACCTAGAACAAGGGTAATATCTCCTTTCTTGACAGAATTCAAAATATCCCGAAGTTGTCGGTAAAACCTATCCTTCTCACCCTCATTGGCATCTTCAATGGGGGCATAACAGCAGATAACATTCAAGTCTTTAACACTTGTTTCAAATTTTGCTGTAAGAAACCTTTCATTAATGCACTCATATCCTAGAAGAGCACCACTAGCGTGTCTGCTCAGAAGCAGACCCATGCCTTGGTGATGCTTTCCATCCTCCCTCCCTATAAAGAGAAATTTAAAGTTATTTTTAAGTATCTCACCTTTACCTGTCCATCTCGTCTCTTGCAAGCCTAGAATATCTAGGTTATAGCGCTGAAATTCCTGCGTGAGGACATCAAGAGAATAATCTCTATATAATGTCCTCACGTTCCACGTTCCTGCAAAGAGAAAATGATTAGTAGGTTTTTTAAAGAAACTAGGATTATTGAGATAGGTAGGGACAACAATATCAAACAGCCCCCTGATCACAGGCATGGGGCAAAGACCTGTTCCTCCTCCATTAAAGGTTGAAGTCACCGATGCTGGTAGGAACTTCAGGCACCACCTTTTCAAGTAGACATTTTCAAGAGCCTATGGCCTGCCTGAGACAAGTTAATCCAGTTTAGGCGTGACGATGCCCAACTGGCTAAGTGAGGTTCAGGTACCTGCGATGGCCTCTGATTAGGATTATCCACCAGCTGATATAAGGTATCCCATGCCTCTATTCACTTAGGGCTGGTAACCCAGAAGCAAACAGAAAACATAGTGGCAGATTCTCCCTCATCAGAGGTCCACCTGTGCAGCAAACAATAGATCAGAGATTAATGGACCATGAAAAACATATAAAAAATAAAATGCAACCACAGCACTAACTCAAACCATAATAGAAAATAAAATGCAACCACAGCACTAACTCAACCCATAATAGAAAATAAAATGGAAGTTGAAGATGTACCGACTACATTACTTGCTGCTCCCCAATAAAGCTTCAATTAAACCACTTAGAGAATATTTTAATAAATTTGCATACAGACCACATCGCAAGAGTGAATCAACCCTTCTCCTAGCAGCTTGGATGGATCCTCAATGATGCACAACCTTAGCGACAATGACTACCTCTAAGGGATAGTCATTTAAATAATGTTCATATCATCTATTTTTGTTAGATGAAGCCTAGCAATAGAAGAGATGAAACATGTCATCAGTTCTTTTAACATTTCTTCTATCATTCAAATGTTAACTGCATTAAACTTCATGCTGAATGAGCAAGTTTCTAAGTTCAATCAGTTCAAAGCACAAGAAAGGTGGAATATTATTAATTATACTAAGGATGCAGTCAATGGATAAAAAGCTGAGCAAACCATACAGAAACAAAAACTACAAGAAGATGGACTGTATCCAGAACAAAAAGAACAGCAAATTTCAACAGTGGACACTAAGAAAACCTCAAGTTGTCAGCAAGATTTACCAGGTGAACCAACCATTTGAAGGATCTTCAAAATGAGTGGTATGCTATTTTAAACTTTATGAACTGTCAAAATATACATGTAGCTGAGCACTTACCAAATTAAACTTAAAAACTTTTCTGAAAAACTTTTCTTAAATCTTAAAAACTTTTCTGATGCATTTAATTTAAAAACTATAGTGAGAGTTACTTTAGTTGCTGAAGTAGCAATAAATAGTAAACTCTTCAGAGTTATAGATACTTGCTCATAAGGTGGACTCTTTTAATACAGCAATATTGTGGAAAATTAAATTAAACCAACTACTGTATTTTATATTTCATCTAATTATATATATTACTTATTAATTAATTTGTCAAATAATCATTATGTACAACATTGTTGTGATATAAATCTTGAGGAATGATTAGTTTTGATGATCTGTGGCCAGGATCTCCCCCCCCCCCAAAAAAAAAAAAAAAAAAAAAAAAATGACCAGCCCTCACTAGGTTTGGTCAGAGATCTCACCAAAACTATTTATAATTTTTAAAAAATTGTACATATTATTACTATTAATTTGGTGTGTTGTCATCTAGGATATTGTGATGTATTTACACTACACAGAGAAATCACACCACCACAAAGTTAATAAGAGAACCCTATAAAATGTGTACATGTAATAAGGGAATCTCAAAAAGTGATTAAAATTGGAAATAAAAATAAGCAAAACACTGCTATTTATTCAATAATCTGTATACCCACCTCAAATGGTAATATAGGCGTTGAGATGATGGAGCATACTGTCGATCAGAGATCAAATTGTATCCTAGGGCAAATTTGTCCATGTAGCATCCACTTGTACTTGAAGATCATATACTGTGTGAGCAAGACAGATATACTGTGTGGAGTTTGTTAATCAACATGATCCCAATAAATTGAATATGGTCCAATAATGGTCCCATATTACTAGATGGGGGGCAGGTTAATTATGGTAGAATATCCATGAAACTTAAGCTACATATGGTGACACATTAATTGTGTGGGTGGACATTATTCTGTTTCAGAATACTGTCTAGAATATTTCAGTAAATGGTAAAGTACAAGTTGCAGAAGGTTGATATATCATCAGTTTGTTTCTGTCCCAGAACATTTACAAAGGATGTGCATCTAACATACATGATTGCACCCAACACTAGTATATTGAAGGCTAGCCCATGATGTTGGACAATGCATGCTTGAACAAATCTCTCATATGCATATTGAAGGCTAGCCCAAGATGTTGTACAATGCATGCTTGAACAAATCTCTCATATGCACATTATCAGATGTATGTTCTGCCAACATTCTCTCCAAGATAGAACTGAAACATGTCAGTGAACAGCACATGCCTTCATTTATAACTAAGGCTTGCCATAATTTCAATGCTAAGCTGTTCCAGTAGCTCCATATTTTGCACCACTCCAGTCGACTAGTCCTTTGCTATAGCTGTAGCATTGAGCATTGGAGCCATATATGTACCCAGGGACCAGAATTATGCAAATGGTGTCTGATAGTTTGGACACATGCAGTTGTACCATTGCCTCTATGGAGTTCATCCCCGAGTCAGCTTGCCATAGCAGAGTAGTCCTACAATACCATCAGAGTTTGTGATCCTTGAAAGTTGCGACCCAGTCTCTGGCCACCATGTTCTTTGATAGGTTTTAAACTCAATGACACAAACAGCATGGTACTGACTCAGACATTATGACTAACCTGTGCAATGATGGCTCTCAAGAACAGTACTAACTACAGCAATTTAATAATCATCAAATGCCTGGTGTTCATCATTTGGTGATAAGATGATGTTGATTTACCCTAAGCATGTCCTGTTCTTCTCACAGCCAAAATGTCTCCTAATGTAAACAGTCAATATGCCTGACTGATGTAACTATTCACCGCAGAATTATATCATTTACACATCTCATCTAGTGTGAGTTGTTAGGTTTTACTTCTCCTTGTATATGGTGTTGCAATTGCCATGTTTGTAATATATGTAAGAAAAATACCATTGCGCCAAATATTGTTTTTTGATTGAATGGAAAAATTTACAACTTCCAGATTGACTTTTAAAACTCTAAAAATATAAACTGTTATAAATATTTCAAGTGTTCTCCAATTTTATATTTAATGATTTTATATTACTCGATATAAGTAATTTTTTATGTTAATTTAGTTTTAGAAAACAATTTTCAAATTAAAACAGGGATGTCAAACTCATACTAAATAGAGGCACTAGACCAAATAAATTCATGCAATAATATTAAAAAACTGTAAACAACTATGAATATAATGCACTAATTGTACTCACATTAGTGTTGGCTTGAGTTCCAAAACTTGGCATCTTTCCTGGATAATTTTAACTTCCACTCAGCTATATACTCTCTTTGTGTAAACTTTTATTATGCAGAGGTAAAAAAAAAATCAACAATACATCAAATAACTTTTATTTTGCTAGTTGTTATAGGTGAGTTTCTCATGTAATATACTTCATATGTTCTTCTTAACCTTGATTCAGGTATTAAAACTGAAATATTTTAATTTCTAAAAACATTAGTTCAAACTTAGTTCAATATATAGTTCAAATTTTATGCTAAACAAAATAGGAACGATTGGAAAAATTCAATCTGAAAGTCAGATGTTTGACACCCCTGCTTTAGAATCACAGTAATAAGTTTTCATTTTATGAAAACAAAATATTCATGCATTGGAATGACAACCTGTTCGGTCTTCAGTGATCTCTGCGAAATTATGGTACCATTTGTCAAAATGTTGTTTTCAGCATTTGAATTCAGACTTGTATCCATTTCATTCAAGCCATCATCACTATCAGTTGTGTCCATTGCCACTATAACAATTTATTTTGGAACCATCTTGTCTGAAATTATATATAAAAAAATCTATTAGTAACTATACTTTAAAATTATATCAGTGAAGATCAAATAGCCTAACATGAATCAAAGAAAAAATTAAACTTTTAAATTATTTTACTTATTTGCATGCCTTTTATTATACCAATATTACTGAGCATTTGAACACTAAAATCATTGAATATAGCATTCACTGTAGTTAAGCTAGATGTTTCTTCTTGTCATGATATTGATAATTTATAAAAAGACACTGTGAGAACATGCTTATTTGGTACACTGATTATGGTTTCTACATCATGAGGGAATATCCAGTCAGCCACTAGGAAAGGATCACACTATAAGGTATGCCTAGGTTCACTTATATCTTAAAAGATTCCTTCTTTAACTCACATCCATGATTCAAATACACTCTACTGACTTGTCCATTTAGAGACTCACCAGTAACCTCCCATACATGTGCTTGTCTCTCTATCATATATATATGCTTAGATTTATTTCAAGAAGAGGATGACAAATTTTCTGGTTAAATTCCAGTGCTCTTTTTCTTAAATGAAATATATATATACACATACATTATCAAAAAAAAAATAACATTGCAGACTTATCAAGATTCCAATAAGAGATATATTTACAAACATAGTTCTGAATGCAGTTGTTCATGAAAAGAAAAACTGTGCAGAGTTTTTATCAAGTAATAAAAATCAATATTCAGGGATGAGAGTAATGATTCCCTACCTCTTTAATGCACTCTAAACTTCCAATAAAAATTAACCAATCCATATTAAATATTTTTAAAAAAATTTCAAAGTACCAGATATTTCAAAGCCACTAACACTGTTTATAGGGTTTTATACAATTTATATAATGTGAATGATTCAATAATGCTTTGAATAATAATTTGTCTTTGAATTATGATTCAAAGACAAATTCTCTATATTAAAGACTATGAACATTTGTTCTATTTATTTTGAATCAAGTCTTACCCATTCCAACCAAATGGTGATCTGATCCTCCTTACCTAATTGGTTGGCTTTAGTTCTAAAATTAACTTTCAGAAGTGCTTTTTAAGAGTTTATTATAAGAGCAATAATTTTTTTTTAGTTCTCAGTTAATTGGTTATTGACCCATTCAACATTTCAAAACAACATTGCATTTCATAAATTCTCCTAAAAGCTTACATTCACAAAGCAGCTTTACCTATTTTAAGCCTTATATAATATCAATTGCTAGACATTGTTTAACCAGCTTGGCAACTGTTAATAGGAGTTGAACAGTGACATATTACCATCAAATGAAGTAGTACTGCCTATTTTTCACAACTGCCAGGTAATTCAGTGTGGAAAAAAAAAACAGCATACTATATTTACAATCAAACAAAGAGCGAGGTCAACTCACTCAACAAACTGTGTAAAATTTCAAGTAGTGGCCATACATTTAAAGTTACACTTTGAAATGTAATTAATATGTGAAATTATAATTAATTCAGCAACCCAGGAAAATGCTAACACAGTGCTACATAATTTTTTCATCTGCAGAATCCCAACTTTTTGCAAAACTGGTAATACATATAAACATAAACATATGCATGCAAAAAAAAAAATGAAATAAAAACAAAATAAAGATATTGAATAAAATATATAATAAAATTTATTATATGTTACTTTCTCAATGAGAAGGATTTTTTGATAAGCAGGAAAATTTCAAGATTTTTGTGGGGGGGAGGGCAGTTGCAGTCTGAGATCTGCCCCCAGCATCCAGTTAATTTCACTAATATTTTGCAAAACCCTGAATGCCTTCACTGCACTCCATTTGAGAACCATTGTAAATTATAATCAATAGTTTCATATCATGGTTCAATTAAAAGACAACAAGAATATTGCACACTAAATATATTTGTAAATAAAAAAATTAATTACGCCTCAACAGCCGTATTTCATAGAAATCTAACAGAAGCCTATCGATACAACATGTCACAGAGAAGTGATAGGAAAGCAAGACCTTTCCTCACACAAGAAATGTGAGGAAAGTAGAAAGACAGCACAGAAATGAACATTCCTACCTTATCTGGGGCTCAAACAAGGTCCCTTTGATTACAAGACAAGAAGGCTAATTACTTGGCCAGCAGGTTGGGTTGGGTTGTTTTACCTCTGAGCGGCACTTTTTTGCACACCATGGGCTAAATGGCCAGGTCACATGGACCCCGAAGGCTCAGAGAAGGTTGGGGGAGGGGACCCATTGGAACAGCTGTTGGGAGACAGATGGTAGTCTCCCGTCAAGGCCATCCAGCGTGTTCTTTAACGTGCACAGGGTATGGCTCTCCTGCACACGGGACCACCACTTAACGTCCCATCCGACGGATGGTGACCTTTCCAAGCCCATCGGTGTCCCCTACTGACCGTGGGCAGGGCGGGGAATTATGCGGAGATAAATCTCAACGCTGACCCAGCTGGGACTCGAACCTGGGAACTGCAGATTACGAGCCTGGCACGCTACCGACTGAGCCACCCCCGCCCCTTGGCCAGCAGGATATGAATTATAAAATTAATAATAAATTACAACCATACAATGAAAATGCAAATATGCAATATCTTAGAAAAAATTGCACTTTTGATCATATCAGCTCTATAAAAATATGAAATGGCTCAGTAATAAAGTATCACAGGAAAATGTCCTGTAGACAAGAAACACTTAAAATAATTGGACTAATTTTTTTTCAACTAATATGAAATGGCCTCTATTTTTTTGAGAGTTGAGAGTATTAACATATCAACTCTGGTGTGGTAATGCTAAATTGTAATTAAAGCACCTTCCAGGGTCAAGGTCGGCTATAAACTTTTTTTTGTACAACACACGAAACTTCTTTTTTTTAATCACCATTTGAAAATTTTCTTACATATATCTTTTAAAAATATGTAATTCAAGCTTGAAAAATAATATTTTCTTTTTTTATTTGATGCATATTTCATTAAATTACAATATAAATAATTCTATAAAGCTATCTGCTTGCCATATTTTAGAAGTGCTATATGGTATTGCCGATTTGTCTGTTACTCTGCTATTATTGAAGCAATCACCTGATTTAAGCACACTCACCTGATTTAAGCACACAAGTTTGATTTGAACTATTATCAACATATTTTTAATTAAATTTTTGAAAATCTCCTAAATATTGACAAAAAAACTGCTATTTTTTTAAAATGGAAGATTTTGGAAGTAATTATAAAATATGTACCTATTTTTTTTGGTATACCACTGTAAAAAGTGTTATTAAAATTAATATGTTACTACAATGTTCACATTTTCTACTTCAAAATTCAGAATTCTCTTTAATTTGGTATAAACTGACCTATTTCTGTTGATTAATTACTTATTAAAAAAATTCTAAAGTTGACTTGTTCATTGGACTCTATAAGCCTGGACTTTTCTCAAAGTATGGTATAAATAAATAAATAAATAGCCCATCAAGCAGCTGCTTGCCACAGAGGTCTGACAAAAGCCTGTCAGTTTATATGCCATAATAGAAAATCTGAGAGGATGGCAGGACCTCAGCAGAAAACAACACGAACATCCATGCCTTGTCTTGGGCTTGAACCCAGGTCCCTTAGATCAGCAGCAAAGCATACTAGCCACTCAGTTTAAACAAGAAAACATTTTTTTTTGTTATTCAGAAATAAATAGTCTTTCTATTTATGTGCATTATAATCATTTGTCTATTAGTTATTTTTTTTATATAAATTTTAATTTGTGTTGCCAGATGCATTTTTTTTACTAAATGATTCTAAAAAAAGGCCTATTAAAATAAAACTAGTCATCTTTTTTGTTAAATATTTTATTTTCAGAAAATCCAGAATTAAATACTGATTAATTTGGAATAACATGCCATAATTTCGTTCATTACTTATTTGGCAAAAATATCCTATGTTTATTTTTTGCCTGATCAAAGTGAAAATCTTGCTGATCTTGGGAAGGGGGATTAAGGATCTCATATATAGCTGAAAAATTTGAGTTTCACCAAAATTGATATATATGAATATATGAATTCCTGACCTCCTGATTACATGCGAGGTGCTCTGACCACTGAGATATTGCAGCCAGCCCATTTTCTAGCAAATTGTGACTAGCTACCCATTCATGCATTACATGCTTACAGGATATTTGTGCTTCTCTGTTATTAAATTAAGGATCTGTTTTACTAAATTTTGCTATGAAACTGCAAATTAATACTTACTTGTACCATTCCCCTGGGGCAACATTCAGGTGAAATTTTTTGCTTGATTTAGGAAACAACCTTTAATGGAAGTCTCTCAAGTCACTACAGTCAGGAATCAATGCCTGACATCCAATCCAAATCTTGGCTAAAAATGCTAGTTCTTTAGTCTGGTGTACAAATGCTAGCTTTTAAAGTCAATAATCATGGGCACAATCTCCAATTAGATGATAAGGTCTAAATCACACAATTGGTGAAGCATCAAATGCAGAAATATTTTAAATGCTATATTTTAAGATGCTCTGCTTGTCACATCACAAATACTTTCTGGAAAGAGATGTCTTCATTACTACCAAACGACTTGGTTGTTGAGTGACTGTTTGTTCTTATTGTTTCAGAAATAAAAACAGGAAAAATTAGTGCTATGTGGTCCACATAAAAACTGTGTGTAAGTGTAATAATCATTTTTGTTTCTAATTTTACCTGAATACAACATTCTTGTTATATATATATACCATGGGTCAGCTTTAGAATAGTTTAGGCCCTAAGTCATTTCAAGATAAGAAGCCTCCTCCAATAAAAATTATACATGTTTGCTTTATATACCCATCCATCACAACTAATGAATTTGGAGGCCCCTCATATCAGGCTCTAAGCTGTAGCTTTAGCATAAATATAACCATCTGCATACCTTTATACAATAGAAATTCTACAATTATTTGTTGAATTTTCAAAATGTTTTACCTCTTCCCTTAAAATAATAATAATAAAAAAATGATTGGGCTAAGCAATACCCTAGTATACTGTAGCTTACTATTTTACCAATTTTTTTTAGTATTCAATGGTTCAATTTCACCAAGTAATTTAGGTTTTCCTTTGATTTTTCACTTCTAAGCTAACAACCTGCAGACAAATAATGTGATCCTTATGGTTATCAACATTTCAAAAATGAGACACAATAAAACATAGTCACTTCCCTTTTCAATAAAAAAATGCTTTTCAGAAATTTTACTCTCTATTGCACTTCAGCTGAAAGATTTTTTATAATGGACCTTATTCCAGTATTCAGTATACAGCTGGAGTACTATATTTGATTCAAAATCATGTTTTTGTTTTTCTTGATAAATTTCAGCAAACATTTACAATGAGAGTTAACTTTATTATTACTAATTACATTAGTTTAACCTTAGAGTTTTGCATATTTTGAAAATTGTATTTATTATATAATGTTTTGCATTTTGATGAATTTATAAGAATACACAATTAAAATGACCTTCATGCTCAGAAATGAATAATAAAAAAAAAAAAAATAAATACCCCCTCAAGCAGCTGCTTGCCACGGAAGTCTGACAGGAGCCTGTCAGTTTATATGCCATAGTAGAAGGTCTGAGAGAGATAACTTAAAATTCTCTGTCATTGAGCAATAAAATTTTAAAGTTTATCCTTTAAACTATTTGCATGTAAAATGTTCCTAAAAACTTTTAACATGCAAATAGTTTGAAGGATAAACTTTAAAATTTTACTGCTCAATGACAGAAAATTTTAAGTTACTTTTAAAGTAAAGTGAATACATTGTTTATATATTCTGGTTATCTGAAGTCTAGTTGAATCCATAATAAATTGCATATCATAATAATAACCTTATTTGAAGTGTATTCATGACTTTGTAGCAGATATTTTTCTCATTTCAGCTGACTGATAGCTGAACTGAATATAATGATGTACTCTGTAACATGAAATAGAATTTAGTTATAAAAGTGGTTATAACTGATGATAGTAAATGATGAGCATGAAAGAGAATTTAGAATATAAGTTGTTATGTAAATCGTATATGAAGTATATTTTTGTATTGAAAATGATTTTTATTGAAATGTGAAATGTAAATTTTGATGGAAGTATAAGGTGAATTGTTAACATCGTATATATTATCATTTACTCTTACAATTTTTCTTTTTTCTTAGATATGATGTCAAACTTTTTATATGTATTTAAATCTGTTTGGTGTTATCAGTGATGTAAATGCATCACTGATGTGTAGTTATCAGGATAACGTTGGCAGTATTTGCTTGTATATGTGATGAAACGATGAACTGGTCCTGCTAATTAGTCTAGGTGACTGAATCTATCACTAGCATCTCCTCTGAGAGGATAAGGGGAGGTAATTAATTATTACTTATTATTTTTATTCCAGCTAGATCTCAAATGATTGTATTTAGGTGGATTTGTAGAAAATTACCACGTCCTTTTTTTGTATTGAATTTTTATTAACTTTGCATTGATTGTATTTAGGAAAATTTGTAGTGGAGTACCCCATGCCCCTCCTTTTGTATAGGAATGAAGATTAGCTTTCATGTGTTGGATTGCTGTTATGGAAATAAGCAGATGTCTGTAACTCACTTGATTTTAGTAATATATATTCTGTAAAGCAGTGGTTCTCAACCTTTTATGCTTCACATACCCTCTGGAAATGTATATGTAACTGGCATACCCCTTATATAGATAGATAAAACTATAGTTATAGTATAATAATGCCAACTTAGCGACTTTGTTACTAGATCTAGCAACTTTTGAGCTCTCACGGTGTACCCCACACTGAGAACCCCTGCTGTAAAGAATAGGATTTGATGGGTTTTTTTTTCCTTTTTTGCTAACCTTTTAGAAAATTAAGTAAGCCAGGAGTGAGATTAACAGCATTTTATACATTCACGGAGTATGCACCTTTTTGATCGTATCAGAATGTGAGTCAGTATGCAGGTAACTACCAGTTATTGGTATGTATTTACATTAAGTAGCTGCACACACATTGTAGGGGAATGGGAGGAGGTACCTTTAGTTGTGCTGGAAGATTGTATAGAAGTAAGAGAGTTCATATGTCTAAATTGACATTTCACCGTATTCAATGCTTTATTTGTTTGCAGAATTGCAAATGTAGTAGTGACCGTAGTAATGAAGTACTGACCTTCTAAATTTGCTCATCAAAATCTGTTAGGTCAAATTTTAACTCCTTTTGATAGGGGGAGTTGTGATGGTTCACCCATTCACTTTTATGTTTATCTAACCAGTTTTCATTTTACTTACATTATAATTATTATTTTGGGGCTTTCTTTACTTTGAATCATCATTTTCTCCCCACCCATTTTGTTGCTGATCTGTGCAACTCCATTTTTGATTGACAGCCGCTTTTGCTGCATAGCAAGGTTGCGCCTGCTTATGTCATCTTCAGCACCTGATCGCTGTATACAAATGTGGCTTCCCAGTGTGATGTCGCAAGTGCCATGTTAGCTTCAGCCAGAGTGTGACTAAGTGACATGAGCCACAGCAGAGAGAGATGTATATGTAAAATGACTGGAGTCATGGAAGTTAGTGGAGTCAGAGTGATGTATGTGTGTAGGTTGACAGAAGTCATGGCAGTCAGAGAGATGTGTGTGTGTAGAGTGACTGAAGTCATGGCAGTGATGCATTGTAAAATGACTGATATCATGGAAGGAGATGTAGTGACAGATAGATATTTTTGTGCAACACTTTGATGAATGATTTAGAGAGCTTCTCTATTAGAGAAGATTTTTGCATTTTATTGGTGAGTTTATAATCCAAAAAACTTATTTAATTTTATGAAATTTGTATTTGACTTTAATATTTTCTCTTGTGCAGAGCTTGTTTAGTGATAAAGGTTTTTTTTTAAAAGGTTACTTTTTGGACAATCATAAATTTAAGTTTTTTTCTGATTTAATGCTCATTTAAAAGAACCTTTGTTTAATTTCTTGGCAAGATTAATTGCCTGGCACGTGAGTTTAGCTATCTGGCAAATAAGATATTTTTTGTGTGTTACATCTCCTTTTTAAGAGGAAATGTTGGGGGAGAGAGCTTATGCTGCTTTAAACTATGATAAGAAGAGGCTGTATATTTAATTTCATGGCCTTAGTTCTTATTGTTTGAGAAATCTTTCCTTCTTTTTTGGGGTGGCTTTTATTTGGAGGAGAGCAATGGAGTCCTTATATTATTCTAAGTTATAAGAGGAAGCCATATACAGCAAATTTGGTAGCCTTAGTTCTTACTGTTTATTTATGTGTTTTAAGAGGGAAGAATTTTTGGGAGACAATAAAACATACACAAAATCTTTCCCCTTGATCTCAGGAACCATGATGCCAGGTTTAGTAATATCTTTAGACAGATCCAAATGCAAAATGAATGGACAGACAGATAACTTTTTAAAATATTAAAGACATGTTTTAAGTAGTATAATATATATGTTTCAGCAAAAGTATTAAAAAAAGGCAAATTAACACTAATTTTTAAAACTTTATACACATTTGCATACTTTAACCCGTAACTGGTATGCGGGGTCTACCAGACCCCAGCGCTATATTTTTCTTGATAGTTCAAATAATCAATAATTCAAATAATTTGTTAAGTATCTGAAAATCAATAGTAACCTATCAGAAATCAGTGAGATGCCATGATGTCATGTATTTTGAGCCACTAAGACTCCCTGACCCCACCTTACCAATGCTGTTCCAGAAAATGTACCATACCAGTTACGAGTTAACTTGGTTTTTGCATCCTTAATTACCAAAATCAAAATATGGCAAAAATAATTAACATCAATATATGTGCTATGGTTCTTTCCACCAACATGATTTTTTCCAGACTTTTGCAGTAAAATGTGTTTCTCCAAATGACAGAATTCTTTTATGTAGCAAGAACATTCAAGGTTAACCAGACAACTGGACACATTCAGATTCCAAAGAATTTGTGGGAATGCAAAAATAAATTTGTTAAGGAAAATATTAATATGTACTTACTCATGTAGCAATGAATGTGAAATGGCAAAATGAAAATCACAGGAGTTTAAAGCAAATGAGAGCTGAATTATTAGCTTAAAGTACTTATTGCATTGAACTTTCTGAATCTAAAAAATTACATGCATGTACTTAAACACCCAAATATATAAAGGTTTAATTCAAATACAAAAAATTTATCTAGTCAATATGTTTCTACAAATTTTGTTTTTTGATATCCCCTAAGTCCTCCTATTTTGTAAAATGTAGTTGACAACCATAAGCAATACCACCATATTCCATCACACCATATACAGCAATTTGTTAATACTTAACCTAAAGCATACAAGCCCTTTTCGATCATCTGCATCTCTTGTGTTCTAATTTTTTGGTCCTCTGTATCCATTTATGTCCACCTTTCTGGTAAAGCAGAGCTGGCAACACTTAACTATACTCTTGACAAATTTGGCTGACTCCAATATTCAGAATCTCACTCTATTATCTAGTAAGTGAGAGTTCATAGTATTCAGTCATTAGATGGTCTGCTAATTAAAACAGATAATAAATGCAATACACATATGAAGGAACTAATGTATTCAATTACAACAGTTTGTAATTTGAGGTTTAGTCAAAGCAGCATATAGGTGTTGCTGTTCATTGTGTTGGTCTACAATTCATTGTTGTGGGAAAATTAATGTGAATGGTTCACCCAGGATTATATTTGAGGGGAATGTGTACAATTCTACTGGTTTGTGTTAAGAGGGGGATTGAAATATGTTTTGAAACTTGCAGGAATTGGATGCTATGTGTCACTTTCCACCATTTTCATAAAGACACTTAAATATAATTACCATAACTTTTTACTAAAATTTTAACTTTAGGTATCTTATCTCAAATATATATTTTTCTTGGGAGAGAGTTGATTTGGGAATTTACTAACATTAAATTTTCCACTTTAATTCTCCATAAGAGCATTGACTTGTAAGAACCATATACATTTTCCATTCTCTCATCTACAGAAAATTAACAAATATTAACTGCATATAAATCTTTCAATAAACTTTTCAAACAAATCAGTGGCTTGTTTGGATTGTTTTACCTCTGAGCGGCACTTTTTTGCACACCACGGGCTAAATGGCCAGGCCACAAGGACCGCGAAGGCTCAGAGAAGGTTGGGGGAGGGGACCCACTGGAACAGCTGTTGGGAGACAGATGGTAGCCTCCCGTCAAGGCCATCCAGCGTGTTCTTTAACGTGCACAGGGTATGGCTCTCCCGCACACGGGGCCACGGCTTAACGTCCCATCCGAAGGACGGCGGCCTTTCCAAGCCCATCGGTGTCCCCTACTGACCATGGGCAGGGCGGGGAATTTTGCGGAGATAAATCTCAACGCTGACCCAGCTGGGACTCGAACCTGGGAACTACAGATTACAAGCCTGACGCACTACCGACTGAGCCACCCCCGCCCCCAAATCAGTGGCAACTGTAACTATTGGACCAATGAAATAGTGAAAAAAATTGTTTTAGTTTCATGTTTAATATTTTTTTTAGCCTTTTGAGTTTCTTTACAGGATACATCCATTTACAAAATTGCAGTTTTCAACATGTTTCCTATGCTCTCTTTTCCTACAAAAAATGTTCAAATGTTCTTTTTTTTGGTATACTGACCTTTTCTGTTAATTAGCAACTTCAGGATAAAGCAGAGTAAAAAACAACATAAGATTCTAAGAGTTAATGAATTTTTGTTGGGAAGGTTGCATGATATGGTTAATGGTGATTATAAGTAGGTTGGAGGTTGAAGGTGATATGTTGTGTTTAACTGAAATATAAAATTTAAGATATTTCTGGCAGAAGAGATATATTTTTAGCAGGAACAAAAAAAAAGACAGGTTCAGAAATAAACTTTTTTTGTGTCAACAGTTCATTAAAATGCATCCTTAATTGTGTATGAAGGGAACAGGTGTTTGGATGTAGCAAAATGCATCAGAGAGTGTTTTTTGCTTTCTCTTCACTAATGCAGCCAAAGGAATTATTTTGGGGTTTTAAATCATCCTACCCCTTTGTTCAAACTGTGATTAAAAAATGTATACAGAGTGATCTTTAAGTTGAAGTCATTGTGTGTCACTCAAAAATACTAAGGAGGAACCTTGTAGTGAGGATGTCAAGTACCTCTCAGTAACATCATCTGAATTCAAAGTCCAGATGATTAAAAAAAATATTCCCACATGAACAACTATGATATGAGTTCTTATATAGAAGTAATAAAGTTTAAATTTCTGGCAAAAAATATTGTTACCACTGCTGGTCATTGTCAGAACTTTTGCATGCAAAACTTTCATATTTTGCTCTTATTTTTATTAAAATGGAATAAAATTCAGTTCTAAAATTAATGAAAAGATATGGTGGGTTTATAACCTGGAGATGATACGATTGTATATATCATGCTATTGCAATTTTAAAATTCTCCAATATTAGAATTTTTTGAAAGATAATATCAACACAATATTTAAAGATACTGAAATGGTGTGCCATTTAATAGTGGTGTCCAATCTGTTTGGTGAATTTTAAGGATGAATGACATTGCTATTAAATATCCATAGCTGATCAAACATAGTTTAATTATTTTGGAAATTTAAGATGGACAGGTATGATATAAACCTTCAAAAGTTTCTTTAGTGCATTTTTAATGACTTTTTCCCAGAAGTTACAAAGTTTCAAATTTGTTTTTTTTACTGGCATAACGTTTGTTGATATTATAGTCACCTTTCTCTATGTTTCCTGTACGAATAATAATGATTTTGCTTCTGAATTCATATTTACAAATAAAACTCCTTTTATACAATTCACAAATTATATAAAATGTTTTCTGTTAATGCACATAACCATTAAATGTATCTGTGTGAACATTAATAAAATATTTCACAAAATATAAATTAGTAAAAACCATTTTTATTAATTATACTGGGTAATTGCCACAATCCTATTTTTATAAATGTGGCGGGTAAACAATGTAGTTCATTGTTGACGGACGTGTTCTACCGTAACAAAGGAACCCAACGTTCCGTTTGCCGTTAGTACCACTATACCTTGCAAATGAAAACCTAGACATTAAGACACCAGTCAAAGAAGCAAAAATTGACATCTCCTTTCACCCTGCCTCCCATACCATCGCTCGATTTGTAGTATTTGCATATGCAAATAAGATAAGTCAAAAAACATGGAGTACACAATACAATAAATTATGCAAATAATGAAAACAAACTGCACATGGCAAGATCAGATATCGGTTTCATTCTGTTGCAGTTGACGCCAAATACCTGTCAGCTGTCATAATGACCTGAGATAGTCTTAAACTGAGGAATTGCATCGCTAATTACGCTATCGTTAAGTGACGCCAAGGTGCTGTAAATCAGCCTATCAGCAAGAAGCCGGTACAACAACTGCTATTTCATATTTATTACATGGTACAGTATGTTACGATTCTCTTGATAGTTTATAAATTATAATAATTAGAGGAATTTCTATTTAATAACAATATAAATTCATAAATATTTACCTTCCTCACCTAGTGTTAACCATCCCATTAGAATCTCAGTGATGATAGTGAAGATCCCTTTTGCTACTTGCCAAGAGTATCAGCTCCAGTAGGGTTACACGAAAATGTGTCTACAAAATGCATAGTTGACAGTCCATGCCCACTACTCTATAAATTATGATAATACACCCTTAAATAGAAAATTCTTAGCATTTATGACATTGAATGCTGTTATAGTTCGCTTTAAAAACGACCGTTAGTAAAATCCTTAATATTCTAATGTATAAGCAATATATAAGTATAATAATTGGGATAAACCAAATTTCAACCTAAAAGCGTTCCTTCGTAGTTTGTAGCAAGGAGCGCAAAATTCAAGGGGGCATATACACGTATAGTTTAATAACATTATTTTTACACAAAATAATTAACGAGTATATATTTTATTGACATAGAGCATGATGTTTGTAACATCAACGTCTTCATGTAAAAGTAGAAAAATAATCTTAAAAGAGATTGCAAGTAAATGATTATCAATATCCTTCTTGGAAAGGAAAATGCTAAAATATCGTAGAGCGTCCCTCATCCGATTCAAGTATATCAGTCCGCTGCGATAATATAGTGACCTTAAATATCAATAAATCCTCTAGTTTCAATACACCATTAGCAGAAAAAACACTGTAATTATATATATATGTACGTGCTTATGTATAATGTTTGGTTATATATCATATATATGAAAAATGCCTGAAAAATGTTAATCATTACCAAAAGCGGGCGGTGAGCGACTAGATGCTGCTAATGGTAATGTAAAACATCAGTTGTAGCAGCTAAATGTACTAAAATGGAGGAGTGCGCAGCGAGTAGCAAAGAGAGGAAAGTAGGTGGTTTTCAGCTAAATTTCTGATACTTTAAATTTATGTAGATTAGTTACCACGCCAGCTAAAAAAATAATATCAGACGCGCAGTGATAAGCACAATAGAATATATGAAATAAACAGTTTTTCACGATCTAGAATATATATGTAAACATGATCTCCCTAATTTCGAAATGTAAATATCCATATTTTATAATTTAAAAGGGAATTCTGCGGGAAAAAATAGTTTTTTTAAAGATCGGTAAATATAGCTAAATTAGAAGGCATTGAAAAAAAGTTGTGGAAAAATTCATGTTAAGAAAAAAAATCCACTGCTTTTAATGTTACATTCAAAATAATAGTTTAAAATGCTGAGAAAATGTTTTAAGCTCAAAATCTAGGCTATAAAACTAGTATACCCTTCTGTTTTTAGTAAATTAGAATACTTCATTCATATATATTCTGTTCCCAAGGGAGAGAGGGTGTGAGGTTTTAACTCTCCCTGAAGACATAAATAAAAAATAAATAAATACTCCCTCAAGCAGCTGCTTGCCACAGAGGTCTGACAAGAGCCTGTCAGTTTATATGCCATAGTACAATATCTGAGAGGATGGCAGGACCTCAGCAGAAAAACGAAATTTTCTGAATTATCTATGTAGAGACTCAAGCATGATAACCACCATTTCATAACTCCATTAGAATTTTCTGGATTGATAAGCATTTGTACAGATGCAGACTTTATTGAAACATACTCCTGCCCCTCACACATATACTGTGTTTGGGCAAAATATCCTTATTGCCCTTGATTCATAAAGCTCCAAAACATCTCCATCCTATATATTTCAGAAGAAAAGTGATATTTTGAATGATACTATTGCTTTTCTCAATTTGCTTGGCTGGCCCCCTAAAAGTTCTAGTATGTATGACAGTGGTCTTCAAACTTTTATGATCATGCAGCCTATATCAGCAAAAAAAAAATAGTATACATCCCCAATATACATATATAGGAAGATACAAGGGGAGGATGACAAGATGAAAATATTTTCTGAAATTTTTTTTCTTTCATCTCTGAAATAGGATTAAAATAAACAAAAAGTATGATTTAATGAGAACAGTATGACTGAAAATGTTTTGTAATTTCTAAAAATATTGGTTTGACAGCTTTTGATGTAGTGATTTGAAGGTACAGTTCCAAGTTCAGTTTATTTTAATGCTTGTCATAGCTGAAAAGACACCTCGCACAGATATATAGATTCAAATGAAAGGAGTGCATTGTTCACTGCGCTTACTTAATCTGGATACTCATGTTCCAATCCCATCCACCAATTATGCAGAGATTTTTGCTCAGTTCCGTTCATAAAAAGTGTATATTCCCTGATACCAATCAATTGTTCTTGGGTAGCAATCTGAAGATCAATTTTTACATTTTTTTTCCAGTGGGTTCAAAATCAATTTCTAACAATTCATATTTTTTCTGGAAATTTAAAATTTACAAAAAAGATAGATAAATATTTTGTGATATATGAATATCAACAGTTATCTGTTGTTCGTAATTTTTTAAGACTTGTTCCTTGATTCATCATTGCTAAGTTTGTAACATATACCTTTTTAATATAATAAAGGAATAGAATTTATATGGGTTTATAGAGGGAGTAATATTCTATGAAATGTCATTAACTGTAAGTCAATCAAACAATTAGGCAAGAAGCAATATGTTAATTTTTTTAAAAAAGCAAATAGCCTGGAAAAGGGTAATCTAAACAATGCTGCATATTTAATGTAAATGCAACATGTGAATTAATTCGAGTTTTGCAAATCTTGGGTTCTGAGGTACCAAAATGTGTTATTTTTTACTTCAAAGTAATTGAATGGCATTTATTCTTTTTTTTTTAATACAAGTTATACCATCTATGAGGAATTCAAGATTTTGAGGGGAGGAAAGCTACTACACTAAACATGAAGCAGAAACTTGAGTTGTTTTGAAAACAAAATGAAGTAACAGATCATATCTATAAGATAATTTTTCCCACTTTATTCCTTTTATTTGATACCAAATTATGCAAATGAGTCAATTTGAACATTGAAAAAAATAAATATTCCATCAAATAGCTGCTTGCCACAGAGGTCTGACAGAAGCCTGTCAGTTTAAATGCCATAGTATAGAAGGTCTTTGAGAATGGCTCAAAGACCTTCTATACCAGGTTTTTAAACTGACGGGCTCTTTCTATAAAGGGTAGCCTAGCGCACTAACCATTCGGCCATGGAACCGCTGAAAGGATGGACTCCGAGCCCCACCTTCCAGAGGCAGCAGGGCTCGGAGCCCCTTGCAGCTCACTTTCCTGCTGGCACATGCTATATGGAGCTACTGGACAACCACATGTTGCCTTTTGTGCAGCACCACCATAGTGAACACCAGAAGGATACCCCAGTCTTCCAAGATTACAATTGTCACATGCACAGGGCTTGAAGTGTGTCAGATTATCACAACAAGCATTCTGAAGCCTTCAAACATCTCGAACGACCCGCCAAATCCCTGGATTTGAATCCCATAGAAAACTTGTGGGACTATTTGTGGCAGCGAGTGAAGTGTTGTACAATATGGACAACTGTGGCATTTGCTGCTGGAAGAGTGGATGAATATTGATATGCACTATATCCACACACTGGTGGCATCCATGCCAGACAGGATTTCATCTGTTCTTCGGTCGCATGGAGGTGTTACGTGCTATTAGGTGACATTCTGCCAGGGGTGACAAATTTTTTGTCAGGTGAGCTTATATCATTTTAATAATGAAAAAACAATTTTTTAAGATTTAATTTGATATTTTTTATTCAATTTTTAGCCAAAAAGATCATTGTTTGCTATATTTGTAAGTGTGTTCTAAACTTCCCATTCTGGCCAGTGGTTATGAAGTTGCAGCTATTGAAAAAATACATGCCATTTTCAACTTCAACAACATATTCACAAGTAGGATTTGTTGGAACTTTTATTGTGATCGTCAGAATTATCATATTAACTTTTTCTGCAATTTTCAGATTTTTTGACTCTTTTTTTTTCTAGGTCAATAATTAAAATTACTATAAGTAAAGAAATACAGCAAATTGTATATAAGTTAAAATTGAAAGCTTCCGAAGAAAGTATAAAACTCCTGTTTTTAAGTAATGTGAATAAAAACAATTATAATGAATTCTAATTATTGTGATTATATTTTCAGGATGAAGATCAAGCTAGTTCTTGTTCAGATGATACTGAAGAGGTAAATTTTTGTTTCTTTTGTGGAAAAAAATTCATACAAAAACAAATTTTAAAATTTCATTTCTGTAGTCTACTGATAGAAAACAAAGAAATGCTTATGTGAAAAGCTGTACAATTTCAACATCAAATCTATTCTTAATATTGCGCATTTTCTTAAGCAATTAGCTATTGTTATTACAGCTGGAGAAATATTGCAAGTATTCCATCAGTATGCAGTAAAGCTGAAAACAATGAAACTCTGAAATAGATTGCACGTGTTCACTCAACACAATTTTTGCTGATGTGACAATCACTTCAGAATGGAGTAGCATAGTGAGAAAAGTGCTCTTAGACAATAACCATTAGTAATGTCACCGATTCCTCCTAAATTATATGGGTACTTGTTTACCATATTTGTTGTGTGGTACTTAAGAACTGATGATCAAGAGTGGAAAACAGTTAGTAGTATGACATATATATATATCTGTTAGATTTTCAAACTTTTGTAGAAAATGAAGAATTTGACTAATAATAGAATAATTGTTGATTCTCCAAAATCTGTTTTCTGACATTAGAATATATTATCATTAATTCTATTAAAAAAATAAAAATATTTTGATGATTCAAACTCTGTTTTTCTTTTCTGGAAATAATTGTATAAAAATAATGTAAATAAAGTTGTGAACTACTGTTTGCAGTAATAGTTGCAAATTAAAAAACAATTGTTAATAATTAAAGCATCAAATGGGTAAATTTATTGGTAAACATTCAATAGAAAATTTGTTTTATGTAAGCAATTTTAAACTCTTGCAAGAACAACTTGAAATACCCTCTCAAGCAGCTGTTTGCAATAAAGGTCTGACAGAAGCTTGTCAGTTATGCCATAGAAAAGCTCTCTGAGGAAACGAGATCTTGGCAGAAAAACAATGCAATAAACAACTATGCCTTGCTCGGGGTTCAAACTCAGGTTCCTTTATTCTGCAGCACAGCACACTAATCACTTTGCCACTGGAACAACTTTACATACGAGTAATTGTACCATTTCTTATTTTTGTCCAGATGCCCAAAATAATACATATAATCATGTTACATAAAACGGAAAATATTTATTGTAATAGAAAGGAATACAAAAAATTTTTAATTCCTTTCTCTCTTGAGTAAGACTTGATTCCACAGTCTACTGATTATAACCAATAAATTTTTCTGGCTAAATAAACACACATAATTGAAACTCTTGTTTTCATACTTGGATAGAAGAAAGCTTGGAACATAATGTAATAATTAGTTATTGTTAACACTATTACACTATATTTTCAGTTCAATTTGCATTGCTCTGATCTCAATACACTTGTGCACACTAAAGTCTTTTTAGGTGACCTTATGTTATGAATGGAACTTTACATTTAAATGCCTACTATTCTTAAAAATTATTAAAAAGAGTGGAGATAAACTTCATGTATATTTTACTGTCCTATAGTTACTTTTATCATTACCTATCCCAGCAATCTCTGTCTTCAGATACACTGAAAATAAGTCTGTTTCCAGGTTGCAAATTTCTTCATTGGTCCATCATCACAAAGGCGATCTTTCATTGGAGTGTAATGTTGACCTTTTTCTTTCTTCCTACTCACATTAACTGGATTTTCTTCTATACACATTTTGTATATATGACTACACATCATCAAGGATTCTATTAGCTGATGCATTGGGAGAGGTTGTATAAGTCAATAGGTGCATGCATACTTTGCTGCCCTATATGCTCATGTGTTTATCTGCTATTAGACGGTTCCATTTCTGGTTATAGAGAGTCTGCAGTATGCTGAAATTTACCTATTGCATTTCCAGTGTTTTCTGTTCTGCTGTTTTTGAGGTCTGGTGGAGTATAACCCAGGATGTCTTTTTAATTCGTAGGAAATTGGGTACAATACTATGTTTTTTACATTCTAATAGGAATTGGTAAATTTTTTTAGTTTGTTTTTATGAAAAACTTAAATTATTCACAGTACATTTTATTGTCTAATCTACAGCAGTATTTTTTTTTATGTAAGTACTGATGCATGTTAATTGTTTGGTTTTTCTTTTAGGAAATTGAACCTAAACTACGATATGAACGACTGATTAATGATGTTCCTGAAATATTGAAAAGGGATGCTGCTAGCTGTATAACAGTACACACAAAGGTAATATTATATTAAAAGTGGTGTTTTATATTCATAAGCATATTCTAGTGTAAGAATATGCTTATGAATATAAAACATTTCCTTATAGAATAGCTTTCATTGCACAAGCAATTTCTACATACATGCATATATAATCTAAATTAGACAGTCTATGGAATGCTGTATTGTGATCTAGTTCTCCAAATACATTAATCCTGAACAACAGCTGCTGTATTTGGCTATTGCAGCACAGTTCTAATAAATATATGCACCTCATTCTTGGTGTACCCTGTCAAACCTTTAGATATACTGTCCATAACTCTTGGTAATCTGGCATTCTACATGTGAGCAATGATACCAAACCACTGCAGTTTTTTCTTCATGTCAGATGCTGCTGAAAGTCTGTTAACGATTCTATTATTATTTACAATGAATTATTTTCATAATAAACAAAATGACATGTTAGTACCTGGAATCAAAAGCATAGTTTGCCATCTCATTTACAAAAATTTTTGGCAGGACCAAATTATAGAATAAATTTAGGTGTAGAAATGTCTGTTGTTTTTTTTACTTCTCCAGCAGCAATGTCTATTCTCTTCATGTGGCACATTGCCAGTATGCTGTATTGTTGAACAACTAATATGAATAATATGCAGTGATGGATTTTTAAAACTGACCTCTCTCTCTGCTGCCTGAATTAATTTCAAAGTGTTTTCAGAATATAAACAGCTTTAGTTTGAAGTAACTAACAGATATAGGCCATGTTAAATATCAAAGGAAAAAAAATTAATTGTGGACAAAAATGGCATTCTTTTCAACTTCAGTGAAAGTTTTTATTTTTACCATATTTTCTAATTATTTCATTATTATAACATGACATTGCAATATAAATAGTCCATGATATTTATATTATTGCTTAAATCTTTCATTACTATAATTTCTGTTATATGATCCATGGCAGGGTATAATCCATAGGACTAAGAAGTAAGTGAAAAAAAATTGTCTTATGATTTAGTGCATATGGAGGGATTTAAAAGTTCTTGATACATGTCTGTAGATTTGCACTCCTTCTTCCAAAGGTAACGAGCTATGACTTGTTTGAAAGTTTATCTAAACTTGTCATTACTTGTTAAAAACAAAGGCCGTATCATAATTTCTCTCTTCACTGACAGCGCATAAAGTTTGGTCTGTGAAATCTGTACTTTGTTGCTATGGTGCCTACTAAAGATGGAAAGATTTTACATTTTCACAAGGAAGCAGCTTGGGGATGACACACACAAAAAAAATTCATGCCGATTTATCACAAGTATCTGGGGAATCATTCCCATTTGTAATGCACTGTTATGGGATGAATGCACAAATTCGGAGAAGAATGGCTGAACTTTGAAAATCTTCCTAGTGCAGGAAGATCTAAGGAGGCTGTGAATGAGAGAACCATCAGTCCTGTTTTTGAACTTGTTAAGGAAATCACTCGCATCACCATTCAGGTAATAAGTTTAGATGTCAGTATATCAATTGGCAGTATGGAAACAATTATTCATCAACATTTAAAGTTCCAGAAGATCTGTGTCAAATGGGTACTCTTCAAACTGGCAGAACAGGAAAATTGTGCTAGGGTCAACTCGTTCAAGTAGATGCTGGCAATGTTTGAATCTAGTGGCCCCAAACAGTTAACAGACATTGTCACTGGTGATGAGATGTGGTTATATTACTATATAACTTTTAGGAAGATTGACAACGTTGTTTGGGTTGTGGAAGATGAAGCATGTCCCCAAATCCTCTGACAAGACTTTCGCTCAAGGAAGAGAATGTTCACAATTTTTTTTCCAATTCCCAAGGAGTTCTATTGGAACTCTTTGGGAATTGGATCTGTATCTGTTTAACAGATACAGATCCAATTCCCAAATCCAATTCCAATTCTGTAAGTAGTTATGGTTCCATTCTGTGGACACCATAACTGAAAAAAGGACTCTAAATGGGCAATATTACACCAACATAGTTTTTCCCAAAATTAAATTAATTAAGGAGATGAAGGAGAGATGTAAACAACAGGCAAGTCAAGGGTTCTCCTTCATGACAATGCCAATGCTAACAAAACCCATCAAATTATGGCATATCTGGAGCAGGAGAAAAATCAAACAGCTACCCCATCCTGCATATTCACCTGATCTTGCACCATGCAAATTTTGATTGTTTCCAAAATTTAAAAGGAACTTGCTGGGAAGCCGTTTCCAAGGGTGCAAGACCTTGCAAAATGTGTTCATTCAGTTGCAAAGTATTCTCAACAGGAGTACCACCATGCATTCCAAAATTGTCATAGATGTCTTCAACTTTGTATAGATGCTGGAGAGGAGTAGTTTGAAGGACAGTAAAAGATTTGTTAAGGTAAGTGCAAGTGTTTTTGTCCTGCAGATGCTGGTCAAAAACTTTTTGAATGTCCCTCATAATATACAGATGAAATTTAGAGATGTGCATGCTACCTCTCAGTTGCAACTTTCTTCTGTCACCTTATTTCTTTTAGTTGGAGAAACGGAAAGCATTGATTGCTATATGTTGTAACATGTTTCCTAATAAAGTATAAACCAATATTTCATTATATTTTCAGTAATTACAAGAGCTTCCATGGCAAGTGGTGGTTGATATACTTTGTCATTGCAGCATTGATCTCTATTTTGATATAGTATAAGTTGTTCTGCAATATTTAGCTGATAATATGTTGATGGTGCTATGATTATTTTTACTTTATCAAAGTCAGATAAAAGTACATGTTGTCAGTAGCAATACCATCCTAAGGCAAATTAAAACCAACAGAGATCCAAAAAACAAAATAGATGCGTTTTACAAAATTCCAATGAAGACCCATAATGCAGAGCAAAATAAACCCTACTTTGGCAAAACAAAATAAACAGCATCACGGAACAACATATCAAAATAGAGATCAATGCTGCAATGATGAAGTATATCAAACCTCCCTCCCTGCCCCCTTGCCATGAAAGTTTCTACTTGACCAACAGCCAGCAAAATATAAAATACCCCAAATCTAGCAACAAACAAGCAGTTAAAGTTCTTTGCTTTGAAGTATGATAATGCCAATAAACAACAAACAGATGGCAGCCTCACCCCACCACAAAGCAATGAAAGCTTCCCAAATAGCATCAATGAATCAATGAAGCAAGCAGAAGGAAGAAATACAGGCCCATGCGTGGCATACACCCAGTGATATAATCCTTTACAACTGTCAACAATCGGTGCTTGTGATGAGATCACACAGATTGTTGAAACCAGTCGGCACACTTGGGAATATTGCAAATAAAAAAAAAAGAGCTACTATGAACTCCAACAGTAAAGGTTAATTCTAAAACTTAAATTAATAGTAAATGTAAAAAAAAACTGCCAATATTTAAAAAGAGACTTGGACATTTAATTGCAAATAACAAAAATGGAAGAGGCAATCATGTAACTGGACTATATGTGAAACTGTGATAAACCTGGGAAAACAAACTGAAAACAAGGAACCTCCAACTCCACATTTGGGAATTCTGCTGTGAAGAACTAAATTTTGACAATATTCCAAAACAGTGTCTAAAGGTATTAATATCCTTGTATCTAGCTAATGCAGGTGTATACCTTTAAAACTGCCCTACAGCTCTAATAGTGCATTATTGCAAAACTTGCCTAAATATTAAGTAAAAAGTTGTGAAATTATTCTGCTTAACCAACTGTTAAAAATTACAAACCTGGCGTCTTAGAATGTTGAAGTTTGTGTTAAAGAGTGATTTTTGTGTTTAATGAAATCTTTTATCTAGTCAATTTCACTGTGTTTTCTAACTTAATACTATTTTAAAATTTTTTCCTTGTGCAAGTGTAAAAGTATTAATAACAGAATTTTATATTATTTGGTATTTCTATACTAATTTATATTTGAATGAAGCTTTTACTGTAAAATAACATTTTATTTAAATATCTATTTGCACAATGTAGGTCATAGTCTGAGAGACCATACTTCACCATTAGCATTACAAGAATTTCATCTCGCCAGTTATGAGTTATGTGCATATTTGTGAAGGAGAGTAAAGCATATTAAGTTCTTAAACAATTAGTAAAAATTCACTTATGTTATTAGCATATTTGTTAATATGAAATATAAATTCAACAGATCATATTAGTTGATTATTTTCATTATAGTTCCTTGTTCTGGGTACTCATCTTGGTGTTATACACATCTTGGATCATCAAGGAAACAATGTTAGAAGTAAGGAACTACTTTTGGTAAGTTTTCTTATTTTACCAATTTAATCCTTTGAATGCTTTTTGTTGAACAAAAAGCTTAAAAAATTTTTGTTTCTTTGTTTTTATGTCTAAATTGAATAACTTTTGATACTTAAATTTAAATAATCAAGTTATATGCTTGTTTCCTTAGAGCAGTTATTAAAATGCTTTTCTAATTATTGTTGATGTTATGGTACCACTAGCAGATTTACTTGGTATTGCTTTGGTCTTGAACTGAATGAGTTCTTTTAAAATAATATTATTCCAACTAATAATTAAAACTCTAAAATGTAGAGTTTGTTCATATTTATTTTGGATTACTTCAAGTTTTATTTTAGTATTTTTTTTAAAAATTGGAATGCCATCAAGTGTATTGTTTTCTTTCATTCACTGTGATCAGTCAGCCTATTTTTCTTAGCTCATCCTGATTCAGTATCTTTCAGCATTCCCTCAGTGTTGTCAAATGTGAGAACTGTACTTGATGTGATTATTTTTGTCTGCTTTTCTCTTTGATTTTATGAAAAACAATCTTATTCCAGCCACATTCAATTTTCCTGACACCAAAGTTTTATATTGTTTAAGTTATGATAAGAAGCTGTACCTAATTTGGTGATGCTAGCTATTAATGTTTAGTAGATGTTTTTGGTAAAACAGACAGAAAAGCAAACTCTATAATATATGAGATAATGAAAAAAAGTAGGTTTTAATTCTAAAAATATTTTTGAAAATATTTTAATTCTGAAAAAAAATATTTAAGAATCACAAGTTTCTCTTCAACACTGTATTTTGACAATACCTGACATTGGAGATTTCCAGGATGTTGTCATATATTATATTTTAGTTCAAATTTTGTTTAAATTATTGCTCTTTTGCTATTGCTACTAAAGCTTAACATGGAAGTCTCTTAATAGATACTATTATTCAAGGAGTTATGGTGAAATAGGTCAGTAGTAAGAATACCTGACAGGATATCAACAATCGTGGGTTTGGTTCCCACAATTGTCAAAATCTTCTTTGAAAAAAAAAAGTTGCTCTACAGCCCATTTGAATAATTTAGAATTATAAACATACATTTGGAAATTTCTTCTACCTGCATGTTATACTTTTACTACCATTATAACCCACCTTCATATAATCTTTTTTTCTTGCATTAAGTTTAGATTTTACTGAGAGGGTTGAAAGCATAAAATACAAAAGTCAATAAATAATAGAGATTAATTAACATTATTGGATTCAAATCATATTTATTGGAATAAATAAATTTATTGCATTACTGTTCATTAGATCATTATCAATTAGCATAATGAAATAGTTGAGATTTGTGAGCTTGATTATGGATCCCTCTGAGCTTGATTATGGATCCTGATTTTGCAGCAGTGGTGGGCTTCTGTGGAGGGAAAATCTTCCACTGTGTTTTCTGTTTGTTTGTGGGTTGACAGCCCCAAGTGAATAGATTCACAGGATATGTTTATCAACTGGTGGATAATCCTGAGCAGAGGTCATCGCAGGCACCTGAACCTTTGCTTCTATTGGCATCATCAAATTCTCCATTGGAGGAAGTCTTCCAGTGTAGATGGCTTCAGCCTTTAGTGGCTGAAGAAAAAGCTTTAGTAGTGGGAGAACGTGTCTTTGCCCCATGTCTGCGATTAGGGGGCTGTTTGATATTGTCGGCATTCCCTCTCTCAATAAACATAGTTTCGTTAAACATCCCATTAACCATTTTCTCTCCATAGATAATTGGAATGTGAATACTCTGCAAGAGCTTATTCTCTTGATGTCCTCACACAAGAATTCCACCATTATAATTTAGATATTCTCAGCTTGCAAGAGAAGACCAGATGGACAGATAAAGGTCAGATTCTTAAAAATAATCTTAAATTAAAAAAATCTTATATTTATATTTATTTTTCAGGGAGGGAAGGTAATAAACATCACCAAGCTATAGGTCTTCTTCTGAGCAGACATGCTAGTGATGCACTTCTAGGATAATTAATCAAGTGCATTAATCAAAGGTTTCTTACAGCAAAATTTCCGACAAGCATTAATGATTTGGATGCTATCTGCTGTTATGCTCCCACTGAGGATGCTGATGAGGATGTGGATAGTTTTTATGGAGGGTAACTTCAGGATATTTTGAATTCTGTTAAGAAAGGAGATATTTTCCTTGTTCTTGGTCACTTCATTGCCAAAGTTGGTACTGACTCTGACCTCTGGGGAGGAGCAATAGGCCCTTTTGGTATTGGTAGCTGCAATGGCAATGGGCAACATCTCCTACAGGTAAGTAAACTCAATGGTTTAAGAATAACTAACACTTATTACAAACACTGTGACATACATAAGTACAAATGGGTTTCACCTGATGGGCTGCATAAGAATATGTTTGATTATATATTAACAGCAAATGGGCTAGTTCTGTTAGGAATACCAGGTCATATAGAGGAGCTGAAATGGGATCTGGCCATTACCTTGTTAAAATTGTCTTGCAACTTAAACTTAAAAAGTGTTGTGCTAGAGTTAAAAAATTTGCCTTTAATACTGAAGCTCTGAAAGACCCAGTTATAGCTAAAGCTTACCATGATAGGTTACTTAGTCATTATGACAGTCGTGATTTGCTTACCACTGAAGTTGAGGAAGATGAGACCATTTTAAACAGGCGTTTTTGGAAACTAACAGTACTCTTTTAGGAAAAAAGGTGCAGAGGAGACAGAATTATTTGAGAGTGATAAGGCACTTGAGCTTATTTCAGAAAGAAGGAACTGCAGGAATGTCCTTAATCAATACCCTACTAGCCTAATAGAAAGCATTAGAGAGAGCTTAATAAACGTGTAAAGGATCAGTTAGCTGCTAATAAAAATCTTTCGCTTGGCTGACAAAACCAAGAAAGCAGTTAGACAGCACAACAGCAGAGAGCTGTACCAGATAATGTTTTGTGTGGTTGAAAATGGACAGGTATACTGGGATTGAAGGAGTAACAAAGTAAGGTTATAGAAGATGAGGATTCTGTAATGTCTAGGTGGAATGAGCATTTCAGTGATGTTCTAAACAATGTGGTTACTTCTACTCCCATTGTTTGTAATGATGATAGATGCATTACTGGCTTTATCATCATTACAAACTTTATTTTTAAAACAAAATTTATTTTTAATGTTGGCCCTATATCACAATCTAAAGTTATTTTGACTATTTCTAAACTTAAACTTCATAAATCACCAGGAGTAGATGAAATTACTATGGAAATGCTTAGAGCTGAGAACGTTTCAATTACCACTTGGATGACTGAAATTTTGAATATCTTTTATGATAAAGCCATGCTTCCTAAAGATTTTACCAGAGCTATTATTATCCCTATTTTCAAAAAAGGTGATCGCAGTTCTTGTGATAACTATAGAGGTATCAGCCTACTCTCTGTTCCAGGTAAAGTTCTCTGCACGATTGTGCTTAATAGAATTAAGAATCTGGTTGACAGGCAATTGCGTGATGAGCAATATGGATTCAGAAGTGGTAGGGGATGTGTAGATCAGATATTTTCTTTTAGGCAGATTCTTGAGAAATGTTTAGAGTTTCAGAAACCTTTGGTTGTTAGCTTTGTTGATTTCAAAAAGGCTTTCGACTCTGTTGATAGTGAGATCGTATGGTTTACCAGACAAGTTAGTTAACATAATGAAAGCTCTATAATAACACTGAGTCGTGTGTGAGAGTTGGTAAGGCTTGTAGCAATTGGTTTAGCTTTACTTCTGGTGTTTGACAAGGGTGCATTTTTGTCTTCTTTTCTCTTAGTTTGGTTATTGATTATGTTTTGAGAAATTCACTTCTTCAAGGGAAAGATTTTGGGCTTAAATGGGCTGGAGAAATGAAAATTTCTGACTTAGATTATGCTGATGATTTAGCCCTTTTGGCAAATGATGTTGATGAGATGAACTCTTTCATTTGAGCTGTTGATGAAACTGGCACTAGAATAGGTTTGGTTATAAACAGAGAGAAAACTAAAGTGATGAAAATTGGACAGGCAGGCTGTGATTCAGTTAATCTGAATGGTTGCAGTCTTGAGCAGGTGTCACAGTTTAATTATCTTGGGAGTTATGTAACAGATAATGGTGATGTGCAGCACGAGATTAACAGACGGATAGGGATTGCTGCCGGGACTTTTAAGAATCTATGGAGATTGTGGAGAAATAGGTGTATACACCTAAAGACTAAAATTAGACTGTATAATAGTTTGGTTCTTTCTAGGGTTAGTTATGGTAGTGAAACTTGGACACTTTGTAAACAAGATAACAGGAAACTAGATGCTTTTGATTCTAGATGTTTATGCAGTATCTTGGGCATTAGGTGGTTCAACTTTGTAACTAATGATGAGGTTAAGCAAAGGAGTCTGCAACCTCTTTTAAGCAGCATATTGTGCAGAGAGATACTCCATTGGTTTGGCCATGTTGCCCCTATGGATAATTATAGATTGGCGAAAAAGGTTATGAACACCGTGGAACAGTTTCCAGGACTTTATTAGAATTGGTGTGCAATGGCCAGATGCAGCAGATGTAGCTCAGGACAGACTTGCTTGGAGAACTAAATTGCACTGTCTGATTGGACCTCCGTATCCCATGGCTGCTTGAGGATGATGATGATATTCTATGAACCTTAATATCATAATAACTATATTAGTGGTGTAACGCTCCAAACAAATTCAAAATACTTGAAGTTTTTATGCTCCGGATAGCTTAGACGGGCGCCAGGCAATAATTAACAAATTGCCAAAAGTAGAATAAGTTGATAATAAGTTGATTTAGGGTTCAAATACCAGCGAGCGTTTTGAATAAGAATCAAAATGATTGTCAAATAATATGAAATATAAAAAAATCCGTAATTCGCGTTGCTCAAGAGAAAAAAACTGTACAGACTCAAAAGGTTTTAAAATATAACAAAATAGATTTATTTCCAAAATAATTCAACTCACCAAGACATCAATGAAATAAACACAACTCCTGTGCTACACGCACTGTGCTTGGGAGTTAGTGTAGTAGCACTAAGAAGTGCACCTTGTGCACTCCTTAGTGCTACTACACTAACTCCCCAAGTGACTCGCAGGCCACTGGTTTTTGACAATGAGCCGGCGTATGTCGGGAAAGACATTTGCATACTATGACGAACGACGCAAGCTATGACGCAAGAGGGGGCGTGTCCTTTGCACGCGCTTTAACGGTACAGTCGGAAGATCGGAGTTGCGGCGCATGCGCAACTCCTAGAAACTTGAAAACGAGTGCTGTGATGCCGAAAAGGAAATAAAAAATCCCCAAAATGATAAATATAACGTAAATTAAACAAAACTGGTTAAGGTAAAGCAAAAGTGAACGATGGGGCATCACAGTGGCTGTCAAAGTTTTTTTTTTTCTTCTGTTTCCTTGGGTGTTGGGGAGGGAGCTAAGATTCCAGAGTAAAATATAATTGTCATACCTTTATTTCATTGATGCTGTTTTTCATAATCTTGATTAGCAATCGTTTTTTTCTTAAATATAATATATTTTTTCACTACTTTCCAGATAATTTTTTCATGAATGCTCTGCTAGTTATGACAATTGGCTCATTTTTCCAGCAGCCTTAGAACAGTCTGTGATATTTTTGTACAAGCTTATCAATTAGATAATGCTCAAAATTCACTATATCCTTGAGAAATTTCTATTTTGCCCATACTGTCAGGGTCATCTTAAGCCTTACCAGTAAAATATGGACCCCCCCCCCCCCATGCAAGAATTTTCTCTCTTCACAATACATGGTAATGAAAATGGACCCTAAAAATTGCCTACTTTGCCTATGCCAAAAGATGACCCTGCATACTGTTTAAAAATAGATTCCAGTTGGGCCCTAGAACTAGAATTCTTAAGTTTACTGGTATCCGGTTTGATTGCAGAGAGCAAAATATTTATCAGTGAAAAAATAAGATTGCAAACTATACAAAATCCTTAATCCTTTCCATTGCAAGGGAAAACTTGGAATCACACATGGCCAAACTCTTTTTTTTTAAAAAAAACTAGTTCAGCAGAACAAGGAAAAACAAGATTTAGAACCTAATCCTGAGATTACCAACACAGTGTGTACAAATTAACCCTTAAAGTGTTCCAGAGCCAAATTCAGTCTTGGGTCCAGTGGAGCTACAGTTCCTAACAGAATGTGCTCTAAATTTTAATTCCCCCCCCCCCCATAGAAATCATTCTTTTTTAAGATTTAAAAAAAAATTATCCTGAAAATTTAAGAATTAAGTTTGATAATAAAAAAGATAGCTGATTATTTAGATGTTCTGTAAAGTGGGAAAAAAAGTAAAGAAAGTATTATGGTGATGTGGCAGCTATTTTTGTGACCTCATTTCACGTCAGTGTTTAGTTGTTTTCTTCTTTCTGGTAATGTTTCCAAACTAAAGTTTCACACAGAACATTTTTTGAACTGTTGACATTCAGCTTTTTCTTGATCTTTTGCAGTTGCCTCAAAAGAAAACTGATAAAAATGGATGTTTTTAAATGGAAAATATATGCATCATTTCATAAGAATGCATCGATCTAAGTGTTCCAATTTTTTGCTATCTTTCTGATATTTAAATCATTTTGCTGTTTGTTGAAATATTTTGGAAAAATCTTTTTTTATATATTATTATGTAGAATTAAATGCTCCTTCTTTTAAGATATTACTGGTCGTATTCTGTTTATTTGTTATTTCAAAATGAGGTTCAAATCCAATGAAATTACTTTTTCAAAAACAATATAGTAAAAAAAGTGCTATTAAAATTAGTACGTTTGCCGTTTTTCTGAAATATTTTTAAAAAATTTGCAGTTAAATGCTCTATATTTTGGTGTAGGACAAAACCAGTTATGTCTATTAGTTATTGTGATTTCAAATTTGTTCCTTTTTTTATCTCGTTGAAATACAGAGCGATTGAAAATTCGTGCCACCCATATTGGAAAATTCCTTTTATTCTCGGTTTAAATTTACAAATTGTTAAGGAGGATAGATGTTGAAAGTGTCCTCCCTCTTCTTGAATACAACAGTGAACCCTTCTCATCATGTTTGAACAGTTAACAATGATTTGGTTGTTAAATAATGCTAGACTATTATACATGTTTGGTCTTGAAAAATTTCATTATGGGCAACTAGTACAATACATGTTTGCAACAAAAAACTGACAGTTTGAGAACTAAAGTAAACAGTGTTGCATATGCCAGTGATTACAGGGTTGCCAACATTAGAATCTATATAATTCCATTCAGTTGGTGTGAAATAGTAAGCATTTACATTTGGGGTTGCACAAATTTTGAATCGTTCTGTACTTCACTCTGTGGGTAAGTTAATTTTGAATTCTGCTCTACAAAGCTGGCATGTTAATGGTTAAAAGAAATTTATTCTGTACAATAAAATGACAGAAATTCTAAAGTAAATGAGGAGAGTAAAAATGTTTGTAGGCATAATTGTTCTGGGAAGTATTAATCCAGATTTTGTGGAAATTCTTTTTCTTCCCTTTTTCTTCTAAATAAATCTTTTTCTCTTGTATATATATAATTTAGTTGCAGTAAAATTTAACTTTTAATAAGAAAAATAATGTGAAAAGTTCACATGCTTCTTTTTTTAATTTTTATTTTCTTTATGATAATTAAATGCTTTTTCTTTTGCTATAGAACATGGCCTATATCTGTTTATTAGATACTTCAGAATAAAGTTCTAAAGTTTGTGTTTAGCTTGTATTCATTTTGTTATCTGCCCTACTGTAGAAATTCCACATTTCTGTTTTTAAGAGAAAAATAAAAATTCTTCAGCAGTTTGAATTTCCACTGTTAGAGGTCAAACACAAAAAAAAGTTGCTTAGGTATACCCAACACCACAGATTAAGTAGCTACACAGATAGAAACTTCCATATATGTTCATTGTAACACAAAAGAGATACTAGCACCTGTCATAAAGCAGCTTAACTAAGTTTGTTCCAAATAATAATATATAACAATTATTTTAAAATTATACAGGTAAGTATGTTTTTCAACACCAGAGTTAATTTTAGGTTATTCCATAATATTTTTATATAACTTTATAGGTAAATTTTTATATTTAATTTTTTTTAAAGACAATAAAAAAGCAAATAGATACAGAACTGCAAAGCAAGATGTTCATGAACTTTGAAAGTTAGTTGGGAAATGAGAATTATGACCAGCTACTAAAGGTGGCACTGCAAGCAGTGGCATTGAGTCTGTGCTAACTGTTCTGTGACCCAACACACCCTTCTCAATTATTTGTTCTTCGTCATAATTAATCTACTTGACAAGGAGCAGAGGACAGGAAGGAACAGTTAGTTCATGCTAGAAATTTTAAATTTTGGTGAGACAGTAGTGGTTAAGGGATTTGAATTGATAGCAGTAATTTGCATCCTTCTTTTCTGTGGAGAGGGAAAACTAAACTTTTTGTTTCGAGAGAAAAATTCTTTTTTTAGGTATTAATAAAATCTCTTTTTGAATTTTCCAACACTTTGAATTTTCATTATTAGATGTACTATTGGAGGGCACTAATAAGTAAGTTATGTACACAGATATTAAGATAGATGTTATTAGGTTTGGTTATAAACAGAGAGAAAACTAAAGTGATGAAAATTGGTCAGGCAGGCTGTGATTCAGTTAATCTGAATGGTTGCAGTCTTGAGCAGGTGTCACAGTTTAATTTTCTTGGGAGCTATGTAACAGATAATGGTGATGTGTGGCATGAGATTAACGGACGAATAGGGATTGCTGCCGGGACTTTTAAGAATCTATGGAGAGTGTGGAGAAATAGGCGTATACACCTAAAGACTAAAATTAGACTGTATAATAGTTTGGTGCTTTCTAGGGTTAGTTATGGTAGTGAAACTTGGACACTTTGTAAACAAGATGACAGGAAACTAGATGCTTTTGATTCCAGATGCTTACGCAGTATCTTGGGCATTAGGTGGTTCAACTTTGTAACTAATGATGAGGTTAGGCAAAGGAGTTTGCAACCTCCTTTAAGCAGCATATTTTGCAGAGAGAGACTCTGTTGGTTTGGCCATGTTGCCCATATGATAATTATAGATTGGCGAATAGGGTTATGAACAGTGTGCCTAAAGGCCTCAGAAAGAAGGGGAGACCTAGGATGCGATGGGCAGACAATGTCAAACAGGACCTTGTTAGAATTGGTGTGCAGTGGCCAGATGCAGTAGACGTAGCTCAGGATACTAAATTGTCATATAAATCAGGATATATTGGTGTGCAGTGGCCAGATGCAGTAGACGTAGCTTGGAGAACTAAATTGCACAGTCTGGTTGGACCTCCATAGCCCATGGCTGCTTGAGGATGATGATTATGATGATGTTATTAGAGGGTTAATATGAAGTATTTACTGCTGGCCTTTAAAAAAATAGTTCCCTGTAAAATTTTAAAATAATTTTTGTATATTATTATTTGGAACAAACTTAGTTAAGTTGCTGTTTGACAGGTGCTAGTATTTCTTTTGTGCTACAATGAGCATATATGGAAGTTTCCTATCTGTGCAGCTACTTAATCTGTGGTGTTGGATATACCTAAGCAACTATTTTTTTTTTTACCTCTAATATGGTTATTAAAGGGTTAATATGAAGATATGTTATTAGAGGGTACTCTAGATGTTATTTACATAGATATGTACCAAATTAAAGAGCAATATATTCTGCACAATAAAATGATAGATTTTGTAAAGAAGAGTGAAAATTCTCATAGGCGCCATTCTAGAAAGGGTTAATCCAGATTTCCTGGAAATATTTTTTCCTCTTTTTTTTTTGCCAGATCTTGTCTTTCAAAGGTGAAGAAAAAGAGTGAATAATAATTGGGAAGATTGTGTTGCATATGCCTAAGTATCCTTTTTGTTGCAGAGTAGGCTAAAGGTTAAGGTTGTACATGCTTTTTAAGGCTAAGGAAGGGTGGAATAAAGGACTACATAGTTAGGAGGCTTCCATTTTCTTCTCTTCTATCAAGGCCTTTCAATGATTCTGGTTTCAAGTAGAAGAAATTTCCAAATCTCAAAATAAACTGCTGTTCATAATTTAAGAAAGTTGAACAAAATGCAAATATCTCGAGAAATCCTTTTTGGAATTGAATAATAGTATCGGAAGATATGTAGCATGAGATAACTCTCATTTATCAGCTATTAAATTTGCATTTATAAATGTGAAAGACTGCAATATGCAAATTAAGCTGGTGATAAAAGCAGCTTCAGGAACAAACATTTCTCATTTTGGATTAAGAGCAGCTTTATAGAGTGTTTCGAATTACAGTTAAAATGTAAAGGAGGAACCATTTAGATGACAATCAGAGGTGGAGAGCCATCTGACAGATGGAAGCAGGACATTTCACATAGAGAGGTAGCCAGATTCAGGAATCTGTTGGAAAGTGTAATTTCCACACCCTGGAGATGTTTTCAAAACACTGGAGAAGAATGACCCCAGGGTAGGCCCAGAGCAACAAGAGTTAAAGATAATTTCCTGTCCCTAACTGCAAGGTGTAATGGGATGATGTCAATGGGGCGGGGGTGGCTCAGTTGGTAACATGCCAGGCTTGTAATCTGTAGTTCCCAGTTTCGAGTCACAGCTGGGTCAGCGTGGAGATTTATCTCCACAAAACTACTCGCCCTGCCCTTGGTCAGTAGGGGACACTGATGGGCTTGGAAAGGCTCCGCTGCCCATCGGATGGGACGTTAAGCTGTGACCCCGTGTGCAGGAGAGCCATACCCTGTGCACGTTAAAGAACACTCTTGATGGCCTTAACAGGAGGCTACCATCTGTCTCCCAACAGCTGTTCCAGTGGGTGCCCTCCCCCAACCTACTCTGAGCCTTCAGGGTCCTGTGACCTGGCCATTAAACTATGGTGTGCAAAAAAGTGTCGCTGAGAGGTAAAAAGCCCAACAAAGGGATGATGTCAGCATTCCAACTTGCATTGACTATCAGCTGCCACAGGAAGGACAGTATCCAGAGTAACAGTGTCCCAATGACTCCTTGAAAGAGGGTTTTATGCTAAAAGATATAGTGTGTATACCACTAACCTCAACTCTTTGGAGGGAAAGATTGGAATGGAGTGGGCAGCACCTCAATTGGACCAATGACCTTTGGGGACGGGTTCTCTTTTTGGATGAATCATGATATAGCACAAATAGTGATTCTCAGTGCCAATGTATCTGGAGTGATCATGGGACACATTTATTATCCCCTGAATATTGTGGAAAAGGACTGTTTTGGTGGGAGTGGTTTATTGGTTTGCAGAAGTATCACTTACCAATGGCCACATTGATCTGCATGTCTTCTCAGGAAAGACTAATTGCTCTAAGAGTCAGGGATAAGACCCTATAACCTTATATAAGATATTATATATATAGGTGCCATAATTCGTTTTTATGGGTTGGGTTGTTTTACCTCTGAGCAGCACTTTTTTGTATACCATGGGCTGAATGGCCAGGTCACAAGGACCCCGAAGGCTTCAGAGAAGATTCGGGGAGGGTACCCACTGGAACAGCTGTTGGGAGACAGATGGTAGCCTCCCATCAAGGTCATTCAGTGTGTTCTTTAATGTGCACAGTGTATGGCTCTCCCACACAAGGGCCATGGCTTAACATCCCATCCGACAGACAGCGGTCTTTCCAAGCACATTGGTGTCCCTTATTGATCGTGTGCAGGGCGGGGAATATTGTGGAGATAAATCTCAACGTTGACCCAGTTGGGACTCGAACCTGGGAACTACAGATTACGAGCCTGGTGCACTACCGATTGAGCTGCCCCTGCCCCTCGTTTTTATGAATTATAACACTTGTCCATATAGAGTTCAGATAGTAGAGGAATACCTTGAGAGTAAAGATATCCAAAGAATGTATTTGCCAGCAAGCTGCCCAAACATAAATCCTATTGAATATAAAAGATGACCAATATTCACAATATATAAATTTAATATTTAACTATTTTCAACAGTTTACATTGTATAATTATCAGGGGATATACCACCTGGGTGTGAGGGGGCCAAATTTTTAGACGGAAGTCAGTTGATTTAACATATATACATTTGCTACTTGCACAGTATAATTTCTTTTAACTCTGCATTACCATAGAAAACTGAGATCTTATAATATTAAAGACCTCTATTTCTTATAATACTGGCCATATAGTTATAATAAATGTGAAACGTTTTCTACTATTCTGAATGCAGTGTTCCAGCAAATAGATTTATTTACTAGCTTACAATTAAATCAAGTATACTGTTTACCTTATATTTACATAAACAGGAACTTGTTATGTCAGTCAGTACATCCAGTACCTATGGAGTTTTTGCATAACACTGAAGTTTACCTGTCTATTTATGCTGATAGATTATATCCAGTTTTAGCTAATTTATAGCTTCCTGAAGGAATGTCCTCTTAATATCTACTGAGGCAGCTGTTGTTAACTTCTGCGGATTCACAGTCTGTAGGTGTTGACTTCTACAGGTTGCCGAAAGGGTTTGCTTCAATCCATTCAAACTATAAATTAGCTGGAACTGGATACCATCAGTGTAAATGGATAGGCAAACTTCAGTGTTATGCAACAACTCCATAAGTATTATATGTTTGACTGACATAACAAGGTCCTGCTTTATGTAAATAGAAGGTAAACAGTATACTTGATTTAGTTGTAAGCAAGTAGATAGAACTATATGCTGAAACATTGTGTTCAGTATAGTAGATAATGTCTGACATTTATTATAACTATATGGGCAGTATTATAGCACTTTAGGACACTATATGGCCAATATTATAGACTACACATTGTGTAATTATCAGGGTATATAACACTGATAATTATACAATGTAAACTGTTGAAAATGGTCAAATATCCAATTGAACATGCATGGGATTCTTTGGGAAGGAGTTTAGTAAAGTCATCAACCTTCTCCAAGAGACCTTCATGAGCTGATAAATGCTCTTGCTTAGGAGTGGGATATGCTGCATTGTTGTACATCTTATTAGAAACATGAGAGCTCATTGCAGTTAGGGGTAATCATACTCTTTATTAAATAATGTTAACTTCAATATTTGTTGTGATCTATAATTTTTCATAATTGGAAAATGTTTTATGTGATTCTCTGATTGGAAATTTAATTTTATTATTAGACATGTATTCTGATATATTCTTTATTTCAAATGTAAATATTAATATATGCAATATTAAATCTCCTCTGAAATGTTCATTGAATTCTAAAAAAGATTTTTTGAGATTTTGAATTTTGTTCAACTTCCTTAAGTTACGAACAACAATGTATGTTTATAATGTTGTATTATTTAAATGGGTTGTAGAGAAGTTATCCAAAAATTCCCCTATTAGAGGGCACTTAAGTTTAAAAAATTGCAAACTTTATTCTCTTTGATAACAAGTTTCATATTCACCTGGGATGTTTTAGTATTTCTATAAATAACACTTTAGTTTTCCATTGAAAACCCTTCAAGGTACATTAAGGATTAGCAGATGCAGAGAACAGAACACCTAAGTGTTGGAGAGGTCAACTTAAAGCCTGTAAACCACAGGTTATGAGATTGACACACTATCATTTTATCTAGTACTGGGCTATTTCTGCTTCTGGTTAAATAAGTAGAGGTAACATATATATATATGATTTTTATATATATGTATAGCTGGTAAATGTTAAATATCCAGTTGTAAAGCAAAAGATTTAATTAGCAAAACCGTTTTATTTTACTTTTAGAATTATGTTTTCTAAGTGTTAACTTATAAGTTCTAACTAATTAATTATATAATATTTATTTTCATTTGTTTTATAGCATGTTACTACAGTGAACCAGATAAGCATAGATAAGAAAGGAGATTATATTGCTTCATGCTCAAATGATGGAAAAGTAAGTAAAGTCATTTGAATTGTTTACATTGTCACTTAAAATAAAGTTTTTTTTTTTAGCAAAATTATTGCATATAGAATATTAACCCTTCCAGTGTCCAGCCTGAAAAACTGGTTTCCTTCCAGAGGCCAAGCTATTTTCTCTATGCTCAGCCAAAAAAATTAACTTTAAAAATTTTTTGCCAAATAATTAATGAAAGGAATTATGTCATGTTATATGCCAAATTAATCTGGATTTTCTGAAAATAAAATATTTAACAAAAAATAAGTTTTATTTAAATAAGACTTTTTTTGGGTCAAGTAGTAAAAAAATGCATCTGACAAACACAAATAAAAATTTATTAAAAAAAAACAAACTAATAGACAGAAATGATTATAATGCACATGAATAGAAAGTCTATTTATTTCTGAACGACGAAAAAAATTATATTTTTGGTTTCAAGTAAATATTTCTCTCGTTTTGTTATTTTTTTTCTCGGTAGCATACTTTGAGAAATTCCAGGCTTTTAGCCTATTGTGCCGAGTCAGATAAACAAGTCAACTTTAGAATTTTTTTAAAAAATAGCCAATCAACAGAAATAGGTCATGTTATGTACCAAATTAAACATAATTTAATTACGAATTTTATGAAAATATTATATAAACAGATTTACAAGCATATTGATATTAAAGCCTTTTTTAATGTGATATGGTGACAAAAAAGATCGCATTATACAATTAAGGCTTTATTTTGGAAAACCTGATGAATAAAAATAGTTAAATTATATATTTATCAAAAGGAAATTTCCTCCCAAACAGGTTGAATATTATACTGAAATGTAATTTTTATTTCTTTTAATGATTCTTTTCAGTATTGTATATTTTAAACACGGACAGTGTTATACAAAATGACTTGGACTTCTCACATTCAAGAAATTTTCTGAACTGGTTATAAAATAAAAAAAACAACTTATTTGGTTGCTTTTGTTTTGCTGAACATTTTGAAATTTTTTTCGTTGGGTGTTGAAGTTTGGCGACCTTGGTTAAGTGCAGACAGGTTTGTGCACCAAACCAAAAAAAAATAGTGTTACATCATCTGTATGGCAAAGCCAAGGTACTGAGGGGGGGATGCCTTTAAAATGATTCAATATAAACATAAAAACTCTTAATTTAAAAAAATATATTCTTCTGGAGGGGGTAAAACAGTCACAGTGAGTTTAACAGAAGGGAAGTCTTCCTTGCCCTCCCACATGATGGCTGATTTCCGTAGCAAGGAAGTCTATTTTGCTTCCATATCCAAGACATTCATTTTCAGAAAACTGTAAAAAGTTCAATGGGATGTTAAATAAAATATCTGCAACAACTTTTAAGCCCACCTCCGATATAGCATAACTCAAGAAGATTGATAAATCAGCCAACCGAAAGATTGCTAACTAATGGAAATAAATCTAGAGAAATGAATTTGCTTCCATATCAAAGACCATTTATTTTCAGATATATTATTTCATTCACCGGCCATATGATGTGACATAACTATGAAAAAATAAATACTTATCGATCAGCCAAAAGATCGCTAATTTCCGAAAATAAATCTACTGAAGTGAAAACTAAGGTTTAAATATAAAAAAAGTAAATACTAACTTTACAAAGGGTATCAAATATGCTGGACCAAAACAGTAAAAAACATTTATAGCACACGAAACGGAGATAGCATGTGTCAGCCATCTGCCTCTTATGTTTCACAGTGAAGCATAACTAATTAAATGCAGTTGCAACCAGAATTTCTAAGAAGTATGTATTTACTTTCAGTTTCGATTTTAATAGCAGGAAAGATGTGTAGAATGCTGGGAAAAATTATAAAAATAATTTTGGGAATACTGAAGTAAGCTTGACAGAAAAGAGTGTGAAATGGAAAAAAAAAACGACTACATACTTTGTAATTACTTCCAAAATTTACTGTTTTTAAAAATAGCTTTTTTTTTTGTTAATTTTTGGATTTTTGAAAATTTAAGGAAAAATTTATTGATAATAGTTCAAATTTAACTTGTGAGCTTAAATCAGAAGGTTGTTTCAGCAAATAGGAACGTTAACAAGCAAATCGGCAATACCGTTTAGTGCTTCTAAGAAATGGCAGATGGCTTTATAAAATTATTTATATTGTAGTTAAAATATGCATCAAATTGAAAACAAAATATTTTTAAAACCTGAATTATATATTCAGGTTTTAAAAAATTTATAAGATATTTTAAAAATTGCCATTGTAATTTTTTTTAATATATATCGTTTTTTGTTGTTGTACTGAAAATGGATACATACGTCCTTGGCCCCTCATTTCAGATTCTGCGAACATATACAGACAACATGGACACTGGAAGGGTTAAAGAAAATGTAAAACTTCTGTATGTTCTATGCATAATCTGAAGCTTTTCATTTTCTATGTTTATCATAAATTTGTCATAAAAATGACTTGTACCCCTTTTTAATGGTTTACCCCTTTTTAATGGACAAATTAATGTATACACTCTGATAACAATATGCAAAGCAGAAGTATCGCACCCAGTCACATGGGATGCTGAAATTGGCAATGCCTATAAATAGAGCAGATCTCTATGCATTGGAAACCAGTCATGGAAAAGTAATGGATAAAGGCAGTGACTTAAATAAGTTTGACCATGGTTAGATAGTAGGTGTGAGCAAGGCCAATTATTCAATCGCTGCAAATGCTGAACTTTTGGGATTTCCATGTTGGACCATTACATGTGTAACTTCCAACAGCAGGAGAAATGAGGACCTAAATGTGCAATTAACTCTTGAGGCAAGTCAGACTGTCCCACATTGTTGCAAGGAATCGTGCAGCTACTGTGGAGCAGATAACATCAGAATTAAATGAGGGTATGTCCACAAGCTTATGCACAAAGATTATCCATCGTACCATGGAAAAAATAGGCTATGGCATTTGATGTTCCCATCGTGTCCCCTTGTTGACTGCATGGCATTGAAAGATCAGTTGCGATAGCCCTTTGCCAATTGCAGTCTAGAGTACAGAGGACTGGAAACACGTCATCTGGTCTCATGAATCATGGTTTCAACTCTATCAAGCTGATGGGAAGGTGCATGTGTGGCACATAAAGTGATTGACCCAGCTTGCCAAGTTGGGGTCATACAACAGGTGGAGGCAGTGTAACAGTTTGGGGTGCATTTACATTGGTCTTCCATGGAGCCCCTCGTACCCATTGAGACCTCCGTCACTGACACAAGATATGTGAACATCCTCGCTGACATCTACACCAATTCATAATGATTCTCTTTCTGCACCATGATTCCATCTTTCAACATGCCAACACCACACTGCATGCTTCCCAGGTGGTGACCAATTGTCTCCAGGAGCATTCAAGTGAGTTTCATCATCATCATCCTCAAGCAGCCATGGGCTACGGAGGTCCAACCAGACCGCGCAGTTTAATTCTCCAAGCATATCTGTCCTGAGCTACATCTGTTGCATCCGGCCACTGTACACCAATTCTAACAAGGTCCTGTTTGACATTGTCTGCCCACCGCATCCTAGGTCTCCCCCTCCTTCTGAGGCCTCTAGGCACACTGTTCATAACCCTATTCGCCAATCTATAATTATCCATATGGGCAACATGGCCAAACCAGCGGAGTCTCTCTCTACACAATATGCTGCTTAAAGGAGGTTGCAGACTCCTTTGCCTAACCTCATCATTAGTTACAAAGTTAAACCACCTAATACCCAAGATACTGTGTAAGCATCTAGAATCAAAAGCATCTAGTTTCCTGTTATCTTGCTTACACAGCGTCCAAGTTTCACTACCATAACTAACCCTAGAAAGAACCAAACTATTATACAGTCTAATTTTAGTCTTTAGGTGTATACGCCTATTTCTCCACACTCTCCATAGATTCTTAAAAGTCCCGGCAGCAATACCTATTCGTCTGTTAATATCATGCCGCACATCACCAGTATCAGTTACGCAGCTCCCAAAGTAATTAAACTGGGACACCTGCTCAAGACTGCAACCATTCAGATTAACTGAATCACAACCTGCCTGACCAATTTTCATCACTTTAGTTTTCTCTCTGTTTATAACCAAACCTACTGTACTACCAGTCTCGTCAACAGTTCGAATGAAAGAGTTCATCTCATCAACATCATTTGCCAAAAGGGCTAAATCATCAGCATAATCTAAATCAGAAATTTTCATATCTCCAACCCATTTAAGGCCAAAAGCTTTCCCTTGAAGTGAATTTCGCATAACATAATCAACAACCAAACTAAAGAGAAAAGGAGACAAAATGCACCCTTGTCGAACACCAGAAGTAATGCTAAACTAATTGCTACAAGACTTACCAACTCTCACACATGACTCAGTGTTATTATAGAGAGCTTTCATTATGTTAACTAACTTGTCTGGTATACCATATGATTTCACAATCAACCACAAATTATTACAATCAACAGAGTCAAAAACCTTTTTGAAATCAACAAAGCTAGCAACCAAAGGTTTCTGAAACTCTAAACATTTCTCAAGAATCTGCCTAAGTGAAAATATCTGATCTACACATCCCCTACCACTTCTGAATCCACATTGCTCATCACGCAATTGCCTGTCAACCAGATTCTTAATTCTATTAAGCACAATCATGGAAAGAACTTTACCTGGAACAGAGAGTAGGCTGATACCCCTATAGTTATCACAAGAACTGCGATCACCTTTTTTGAAAATAGGGATAATAATAGCTCTGGTAAAATCTTTAGGAACCATGCCTTTATCATAAAAGTTATTCAAAATTTCAGTCATCCAAATGGTAACTGAAACATTCCCAGCTCTAAGCATTTCCGTAGTAATTTCATCCACCCCTGGGGATTTATGAAGTTTAAGTTTAGGAATAGCCAAAATAACTTCAGATTGTGTTATAGGGCCAACATTAAAGCCAACAATGCATCTACCATCATTGCAAACAATGGGAGTAGAACTAACCACATTGTTTAAAACATCACTGAAATGCTCAGCCCACCTAGCCATGACAGAATCCTCACATTCTATAACCTTGCCTTGTTTATCCTTCAATCCCTGTATACCTGTTCGTTTTCTACCACACAAAACATTAACTATCTGGTACAGCTCTCTGCTGTTGTGCTGTCTAACTGCTTCCTCAGCTTTGTCAGCAAGGCCATCAAGCCAAAGATTCTTATCAGTAGCTGACTGATCCTTTACACGTTTATTAAGTTCTTTGTAATGCTTTCTATTAGGACTAGTAGGGTACTGATTAAGGACATTCCTGCAGTTCCTTCTTTCTGAAATAAGCTCAAGTGCCTTATCACTTAAATAATTCTGCCTCCTCTGCTCCTTTTTCCCTAAAAGAGTACTGTTAGTTTCCAAAAAAGCCTGTTTAAAATGGCCCCATTCTTCCTCAACTTCAGTATTAAGCAAACCATGACTGTCATAATGACTAAGTAACCTATCATGGTAAGCTTTGGCTATAACTGGATCTTTCAGAGCTTCAGTATTAAAGGAAAATATTTTAACCCTAGCACAACACTTTTTAAGTTTAAGTTGCAAGACACTTTTAACAAGGTAATGGTCAGATCCAATTTCAGCTCCCCTATATGCCCTGGTATTTCTAACAGAACTAGCCCATTTGCTGTTAATTAATATATAATCAATCATATTCTTATGCAGCCCATCAGGTGAAACCCACGTGTATTTATGCATGTCGCAGTGTTTGTAATATGTGTTAGTTATTCTGAAACCATTTAGTTTACTTACCTGTAGGAGACGTTGCCCATTGCCATTGCAGCTACCAATACCAAAAGGGCCTATTACTCCTCCCCAAAGGTCAGAGTCGGTACCAACTTTGGCATTGAAGTCACCAAGAACAAGGGTAATATCTCCTTTCTTGACAGAATTCAAAATATCCTGAAGTTGTTCATAAAACCTATCCTTCTCATCCTCATCAGAATCCTCAGTGGGGGCATAACAGCAGAAACATTCAAGTCTTTAATGCTTGTCTGAAATTTTGCTGTAAGAAACCTTTCATTAATGCACTCATATCCTAGAAGAGCATCACTAGCATGTCTGCTGAGCAGCAGACCCACGCCTTGGTGATGCTTTCCATCCTCCCTCCCTGTAAAGAGAAATTTAAAGTTATTTTTAAGTATCTCACCTTTACCTGTCCATCTGGTCTCTTGCAAGCCTAGAATATCTAGGTTATAGTGCTGGAATTCCTGCATGAGGACATCAAGAGAATAATCTCTATGTAATGTCCTCACGTCCCACATTCCTGCAGAGAGAAAATGATTAGTAGGATTTTGGATTGGAAAATCCAAGTGAGTTTACCGCACTCAAATGACTCCCTGTATCGACAGACTTCAACTCCATTGAGAATTTGTGGGACAAACTGAAAAGATATGTTCGAGCCCCCCAACCCCCACCGGCAACTATGGGTGCTCTACAACAGGCAATCCTTGCTCCATGGGTAGCAATGCCACCTCTGCATTTTCAACACCTCATTGAGCCCTTACCAAGACATCTGGCTGCTGTTGTGAGGACAAAAGGTGGAGCAACAGATTATTAGGTAGGTGTATATAATAATTTGTCCATTCAGTGTATATACTTCTTTGGCTGCTGCTTCAAGTGAATGGAAAGTTCTTGGTCCCACTTATTCTCCCAGTGACTGATGTAGGTAGTGTCCAATAACATCATCTACACAAGTCACTCTCAAACTTTCTAAAATCTATTTTAGCATTAAAGAACCCAGAGTCTAAAATCCACATGTTATGTGAATAGCTGCCAAGTTGGTAAATTTATATTCTTTCTCTCCCTCACCCCCTCACTCTTTCCTTGCACCTTTGCCTCTTATTAAGCATCTTGTATAAAATCAATGTTTCACCATAATAAACTTAAATTTTTTTTAACTCTTATAATGCTTAAATTTAGTCTTAAGTATATGAGCCTATTTTTCCACTCTCCTTAATTTCTTCAAAAAACTGGCAGAAATTCCAGTTCTTCTATTTTCTTTACCTTAAACATTTCCATTATCTGTTACACAAATTTCAAAATAATTAGCCTCAGGTTACTGCCCAATGCATGACATTAGTCACATGATATCAAAGATGCCCCACATGACCAGTTTTCATCACTACAGTTTTTTTTCTGTGCTGATAAAGGCAGTTACCAGCTAGTAAAATAATTTAAGGTCTCTGTTGTTGAACAATAAAATTGTATGCTGCTAGCATAGACTGGGTGCATGCCACACTGCTGGCACATGCATCCATTTACTATGCTACCATTGTCTGCGAGGCTATTGAAATAATGATATCACCCATCCCCATCTGCAACAGATATACTAGAATCACACTTTATGACATATGGAAAGAAGTTCTTAAAGTCCTAACATCATTACAGTGTCTCTTCACTGAAAACAGCACTGTCCTTGCCACAAAACACTGGATCAGAGCTGAGATTTATTTCCACAAAATCTCCTGTAGCGACTTTGGTCATAGTAGGGCATGTTCTTATATTACAAGACCCGTGAAAGTGATTTCTTGTATAGCCTTCTAAATATTGTATTAAATCTGATGATGGATATAAATATATTCGAAATCATGATAATTAGTCAACTCTTGTGAATATATGCAGTAGTTCTAATTAGTTTGTGCCATCCTTTTTTGTATGTTCCTGGAGTGATGCTTTCTTCTGTAACTTTGGAGCATAATGAATTTATTTCATGGTCACAAAGGACATTATGACTTTTGTGATGTATTGTGTTTAGCTTGAAGACATCATTTTCATAGGAACATTTTATAACAGCTTTTGTGTTACTATAAGTGAGTTGGGTTGTTTTACCTCTGAGCGGCACTTTTTTGCACACCATGGGCTAAATGGGCAGGTCACATGGACCCCGAAAGCTCAGAGAAGGTTGGGAGAGGGAACCCACTGGAACAGCTGTTGGGAGACAGATGGTAGCCTCCCATCAAGGCCATCCAGCGTGTTCTTTAACGTGCACAGGGTATGGTTCTCCCGCACACGGGGCCACGGCTTAACGTCCCATCCGACGGACGGTGGCCTTTCCAAGCCCATTGGTGTCCCCTACTGACTGTGGGCAGGGAATTTTGCAGAGATAAATCTCAACGCTGACCCAGCTGGGACTCGAACCTGGGAACTACAGATTACGAGCCTGGCGCGCTACTGACTGAGCCACCCCCGCTCCTACTATAAGTGAGAAAAGTGTGTATATATATATATAAATATTAGTATTTTTCATTATATTATGTTTTAATCATTATTATAAGTTTTTTTTTACTACTAGCTACAAAATCTTGTTTTAAAATTTTGAAATATTTTCTAATAACTTAGTGTCAGGAAGTTATAAATCCAAGTTCAAGTATTGTTTAGTATTTGTTTCTTTTTTTTTATTTGCTGAGAGATGTGAAGGAATGTTTTTGCCCAATAAAAGTGTTATGGATAAGTATTATGAAATTATATATTAAATAAAAATAATTAGCATATTTTTAATATATCAGGGAATTTTTTGTCAATTTTGTTGTGCATTGTCATGAATACTGATTGATCTCATAAAAATCAGATGAAGATTTTTAATGTTAATTTTACCAGTGTACAGTTGTAAATAAAAAAAAATACCCCCTCAAGCAGTTGCTTGCCACAGAGGTCTGACAGGAATCTGTCAGTTTATATGCCATTAGGTTAAAAATAACTAATAATAACTTTATGAAATATATTTTTTTATTCATTTTTATTTATATTTTTAAAAATGTTGTTAGCTTTTATATATCATTCTTGTGATTAAATTATGTATAAACCAGAATGTTTCAAGTTTATTTCATATCTGTAGGTCGTGATACATGGAATGTATTCATCAGATTTAAATGCATCAATAACCATAGACCGACCTGTTCGTTCTGTAGCTTTGGATCCTAATTTCTCAAAATCTAGTTCCTGTAGAAGATTTATCATTGGAGAAGACAAAGTAAGTTAAATTTCCCATAATAAAACTTAGATAAACTTTGTAATTATATTATTGTAAGGAGCATTCAGTAAAAAAGGTGGTTTAAAATAAGATATTATTGTCACTGAATCCATAATTTATATTTTAGTAGGAACTCCCTCCCCCCCTCCCAGAGAGAGAGAGAGAAAAAAAACTCTGAGATTATGACAGAAACTGAATGAAAAAGCAAGTTTTTCTGTGCTCTCAAACATTAAGGTCCATTTATCATAAAAATGTGTTTTGCACATTTAAAGAAATTTTTCTATATGCCCACAATAGGTTATTTTTAAAGGAATGTTGTATAAAATGAATGACTTCATCTGTTGGTAGAAATTCTTATTTTTAATTTACTGCTAAACCAAGTGGTTAATGCTCTTGGCTACTGATCTAAGGGCCCAATTTGAGCCCAAGACAAGGCTGTTGTTTTTCTGCTAGGTCCCTCATCCTCGCAGATCTACTATGGCATATAAACTGATAGGATCCTGTCAGACCTCTGTGGCAAGCAGGTGCTTGAGGGGGTATTTATTTATTTTTATTAATCAATTATCTGATAAATATTGCAGCTGAATTTACTCAAGGAGTGTATTGAGATTTATTTCAACATATTCATGCCAAGAGAAAAACTGGTGTAATTGGGAATCAAGTTCAAGACCATCAGCTTATAAGCAAACACCACATTACTTATGCTGAAGGGACCCCATTATAGTAAGTCTTAGTAACAGATTGTCTCATTACACCTCATCCATAGTAAGGATAACTATATCCTAATGAGCAATGTGTTTAAAAATTAAATGTTTGATAAATCACAGATTTTCCAATAATGATCTGTTTTCATTAATTATGTCACTGTTTCATGACTGTTTTACTCAAAAGCCCTGGGTGCTTCAACTTTATTGACTGTCTTGAAATACCATTATTTCTTCAATATTGTTGCAATATGATGACCATAGTCCAGAATTTCTATCAACATTATATCCTGATAGTCAAATTAAAAAGTCTGCATACTCCACATTGTCCAACTTTGAATACTTTCATCTGGGATTTGTCTGGAGTCCACACAATATGTATCATGTTCAAAGCATATACTTGTCATTGATTCTGGTGTTGATGAGTTTCTTCTATGTATACCTGTTTCCTGTGTGAAAGCACATAGATCACTCTCCATTACTCAGCTATAGTCGTTGCCCATTTCTCATTTGAGCAATCCTTATATAATAATTTTCATTATGTTCCTACTCATTATCAATGATTGTATGTTTTTGTAAAAAGTAAAATTATAAAATAAATTGCATGATTAAATTTTTCATTAATTTTATCATTTCGTTTGCACTTTTCAATTTTGCAAAATATGTATTATCATGTTTTCAATACTGAGTAATCTGTGAAAAAAAAGTAATATATTTAAAGGCCAAAATGTTGGCATAATGTTTTTAATTATATTTAATTAGCACTCTTGTTTATGTTAAGATAAATGAATGGACAATTTATACTTGCATTGGTGATTGATTCTACTTTGTAGGAAAGAATATATTGGTTAAAAAATGGCTTCTGAAAATTCTTGTAAAATTCTAGAAATTTTTATTTTAAGGGAACTTCCATCATAATAAAATATAGAATTTTTTTTGTAAGTTAAAAAAATTATTATTGACTTGAATAGGACTTGAATTCTTGATTTGCTGGTTACATATTAGTTGCTACTCTGAGTTACTATGCCTGATAAATTATCTTCCTTAATATTACTATGAATAGTCCTTGATGTAGTTTTGCATAATATTCGGATCAACAGAATGTCATCACTCAAGAGTAATTGTTGATTGGTTTGAATCATATGACAGATGGATCATAGAAAATACTGGTTTCTTGTGCAAATATATGCCCTACTAAGACTGACATCACTGCTGATTACTGTCTCAGAGCTAGTGAGTGTCAGGAAGGAACTACACACAAAATTTTGAGATACAAAGAAATTAGAATAGTCTCTTTGAAAGCTGTTATTTATAGCTGATGAAAAATTCCACTGTTATCAGAAACTTTTTACAATAAATCTTTAAAGCATTAAGTATGTGGAAGAATTATTTTTGTAACCATTAGGTTGGAATTGGTATTATTCTTTATACAAATTCAAGCATTTTTGTTCCCTCTAGCCATAATTAATTTTTAGCGATTTTTGTCACATTTGGTATATACAACCAAGTACACTGCTCATTATTGAAATTGCCCCACCTACAAGGAATGCTCTTTTTGAGTTCAGAACAAGTTGAGTGGCAGACAGCAATGTTGACAAGAAATGATCATTTTGTGTATCAAAACAGCAGCATTTATGAAAATGCAGTGTAATAATGCAATAAGGAGTATAGCATCCATGAACAGCAATGCAAGTGGCCAAATATTGCATTAGAGAATTGAAAAGGTGGCAAATGCCACCCTGGTGAATATTGAGGCATACTTTATGTACCTTTGCTGTGAGCTGGGCAACAGTGGTAGGAGGCTGAGAGGTGTGGGGGTCAGTGAATGCTATCATACTCGAACATGCTTGATTGGGTGGGGGGTGACAAATCTGGGGAATGTGCAGGAGGAAGGAAGCATATCCACACCACATAGGCACTATCGGGATAAGAAAGCCATATGTGGGTATTCCTTTAATTCCTCACTTTAATTCCTCAAATACTGTACATTAAATTCTTTCATGCCTAACTATGCCTCTTTAAACCAGTAGAGCGCATTGAGTATTACATAAGAACTATACCTTAACCTCGTAATTGTGACGATTACTTGTCTATCACCCCTTTGGGACTAAGACAACCTTTAAACTATCACGTAATTCAGAAGTCAATATACATTCCTAACAAGATATTAAACAAGTAATACTATTAACTAAGGAAAAACCTTTAACATATCTTAAAGGGTCCTTGTTTAGTATATGACAAAAAGGATTTAATTACCACATTCTTGTAACAGGCTGGTAAAACTGTACTAGATGTTATTAACCAATTAGTCCAATACAAGCTGTCATGGTTCCTAACTTGTGCGACCAGTCCTTATGCTATGATATAAAAACAGCATAGATGAATATGCATACACCAGATCTTATGTACTTCTTGACATGTACTTTCCATGTACTTCTTGACAGTAGATTCTCTTTTACACAGACTTGGATTGGCATTGCTGGATCCTATATGGCCATCGCCTTTTTTTATCAGGCACCATATTATATTTCGCCATTACAGTCTTCAATTACTGACAATTCCAATGTCTGCCATAGTATTGATGTCTAAATTTTACTTTAATCTACTTGGATCTTGATCGTGGATATACCACAAAGTGTTGCTCATAATGGTAAAATCCTTTCTTTACTCAATACTCTGCACTGGAAACGTGGCACCCTCCAACATGAAATAACTTATAACTTCCAAAGTTGGCCATTAAAATATTTAAAAAACTTTAAAACTTTTGTCCTTATTCAACTCTAACATTAAGAGTCGTACTTTACTCCCCAATGTCGTTCAGAGCGATGCGTTTCGCTCGCCTCCCGTATGGTGGTTTCCTCAGGCACTGACCATTCTCTGTGATGTGTCACCTTATATGCATCTCACCATCTACGTCATCACTTACGCTCCTATGTGCATTAGGTTCCGTAATGTTCTTCTGCTGTAGCAGAAGAGTCCATGCTGACAGTAAAAGGGGATGTCTGTATTATATATTGTATTACTGTGCCTGTGTATGTAAAGTTTCTCAGCATATGCTAATTGAAATTTAGTTTGGGGGGCAGCTAATGCTTTATAATTAATTTTATGCATTCTAATATTGTTTTCTATTACAGTTTGTGCTAAAGCTGTATTTGGTTCTTCTTTTTGAATGTCTGTTTTATGCTCGCGCTTCTCATATCATACTGTCTGTATGTTTTCCCAATATACGTGTTTTTTCCTTTTAATTTTTCTGATGGATCGAGAATATCAATTTTGTAACCACTCCCCATAGGGTATTTTATATCCGTATCATTGACAACTAAATTTTTAATTGTTTTTGTTATTTTAACCGGTACTATTAACTTATAATTACTTAAAATATTTTGCATAGTATTCGTTACATTTTTGATGTAAGGGAAACTATGTGTATATTTTACTGTTTGTTGTGGTTGTCTTAATTTTATTTGGGTTTCATTTCTTACAATGTACTTTGCATTATTTTGCCATCTTTCTAATATTTTCTCTGAATACCCTGTATGTTGAGGCTTTTTTGTATCTCATAGGATGTGCAGATGAAAATGGAATATAATTTGATATGAGTTTTTTTTCCTATAAACTGTTGTTTCACAGTAATTTCCCTTGTTATAAGGATATCCAAGTATGTAATTGTTTGTTTAGTTCCTCCTCGTGGGTAAATTTAATTGAGGGTAGTATTGAATTAAAGACGTCTAGTGGTTAGCGCGCTTGGCTACTGATCTAAGGGACCTGGGTTCGAGACCCGAATAAGGCATGGTTGTATGTGTTGTTTTTCTGCTGAGGTCCTGCCATCCTCTCAGATCTTCTACTTTGGCATATAAACTGACAGGCTCCTGTCAGACCTCTGTGGCAAGCAGCTGCTTGAGGGGGTATTTATTTTTTTTTTATTATTATTAACTGTTTTAATTTTTCAAGTGGATGTGGCCAAAAAATCAAAATATTGTATACATAACAAAGGTACAGAGAGAGCAATAGCTCGCATCTTACCAATGATGTTTCCTCCACGTGGCGCAAAACTACATCTGCCATTAATCCCGAAAGAGGTGATCTCATTGGAACCCCTTCGGTTTGCTGCCACGTATGACCAATTACATCAGAGTAACGTACTCCGAGGAGCTGGGGCAGGCAACCCGCAACCATTCAGCTTCATTTTGTTAAAATTAAGTTGCCTAAACAGGATAATCCATTTCAGCCATTGGTTTGTAAATGTCCCAACATATAATTTGGAAGTGGCATTACACAAACTTTTTAAGATATATTTTCCCCAACAAAATACACTTTGAGGGATTGTCATAAGGCCTTACTTAAAATACAGAATACCAATATTACAGAATCTACTACTATGCACTCGCTCCATGTTGTATCACTGTATCCCAGCACTCTGGTGCTCGATGCGGCGATGTGACTGAAAGCTGAATGGTTGCGGGTTGCCCGCCCCAGCTCCCCGGAGTACTTTAGTGTTCATGAGGTGCTGGATCTGGCAACTTCTTCCAGTTACTTTGATGTAATTGGTTGTACGTGGCAGCAAACCGAAGGAGTCCCAATGGGATCACCTCTTTCGGGATTAATGGCGGATGTAGTTTTGCGCCACGTGGAGGAAACATCATTGGTAAGATGCGAGCTATTGCCCTCTCTGTACCTTTGTTATGTATACAATATTTTGATTTTTTGGCCACATCCACTTGAAAATTAAAACAGTTAATAGAGGTCTTTAATTCAATACTACCCTCAATTAAATTTACCCACAAGGAGGAACTAAACAAACAATTACGTACTTGGATATCCTTATAACAAGGGAAATTACTGTGAAACAACAGTTTATAGGAAAAAAAACTCTTATCAAATTATATTCCATTTTCATCTGCACATCCTATGAGATACAAAAAAGCCTCAATACTTCCACACTATATTAGGGCTCATAGATATTGTTCTGAGAAGGATACTTTTCAACAGGAAATGGAATACATTTCACAAACAGCTGGGGAGGCAGGGTATTCAAAGAAAATATTAGAAAGATGGCAAAATAATGCAAAGTACATTGTAAGAAATGAAACCCAAATAAAATTAAGACAACCACAAGAAACGGTAAAATATACACATGGTTTCCCTTGCATCAAAAATGTAACAGATACTATGCAAAATATTTTAAGTAATCGTGAGTTAACAGTACTGGTTAAAATAACAAAAACAATTAAAAATTTAGTTGTCAATGATAGGGATATAAAATACCCTACGGGGAGGGGTTACAAAATTGATATTCTCAATCCATCAGAAAAATTAAAAGGAAAAAGCTGCCCCCCAAACTAAATTTCAATTAGCATATGCTGAGAAACTTTACATACACAGGCACAGTAATACAATATGTAATATAGACATCCCCCCTTTACCGTCAGCATGGACTCTTCTGCTACAGCAGAAGAACATCGCAGAACCTAATGCGCATAGGCACATAAGTGATGATGCAGATGGTGAGACACAACACAGAGAATGGTCAGAGCCTGAGGAAGCCACCGTACGGGAGGCGAGCGAAACGCGTCGCTCTGAACGACATTGGGGAGTAAAGTATGACTCTTAATGTTAGAGTTGAATAAGGCCAAAAGTTTTAAAGTTTTTTTAAATGTTTTAATGGCCGACTTTCGAAGTTATAAGTTATTTCATGTTGGAGGGTGCCACATTTCCGGTGCAGAGTATTGAGTAAAGAAAGGATTTTACCATTATGTGCAACACTTTGTGGTATATCCATGATTAAGGGGCGGCGGTGGCTCAGTCGGTAGCGCGCCAGGCTCATAATCTGTAGTTCCCAGGTTCGAGTCCCAGCTGGGTCAGCGTTGAGATTTATCTCCGCAAAATTCCCCGCCCTGCCCACGGTCAGTAGGGACACCGATGGGCTTGGAAAGGCCGCCGTCCGTCGGATGGGACGTTAAGCCGTGGCCCCATGTGCGGGAGAGCCATACCCTGTGCACGTTAAAGAACACGCTGGATGGCCTTGACGGGAGGCTACCATCTGTCTCCCAACAGCTGTTCCAGTGGGTCCCCTCCCCCAACCTTCTCTGAGCCTTCGGGGTCCATGTGACCTGGCCATTTAGCCCATGGTGTGCAAAAAAAGTGCCGCTCAGAGGTAAAACAACCCAACCCAAATCCATGATTAAGATCTAAGTAGATTAAAGTAAAATTTAGACACCAATGCTATGGCCGACATTGGAATTGTCAGTAATTGAAGACTGTAATGGCAAAATATAAATGGTTCCTGATAAAAAAAGACAATGGCCATATAGGATCCAGCAATGCCAATCCAAGTCTGTGTAAAAGAGAATCTACTGTCAAGAAAAGAAGTATGTGGAAATCTGGTGTATGCATATTCATCTATGCTGTTTTTATGTCATAGCATAAGGACTGGTTGGACAAGTTAGGAACCATGACAGCTTGTATTGGACTAATTGGTCAATAACATCTATTGCAGTTTTACCAGCCTGTTACAAGAATGTGGTAATTAAATCCTTTTTGTCATATACTAAACTAGGACCCTTTAAGATAGGTTAAAGGTTTTTCCTTAGTTAATAGTATTACTTGTTTAATATCTTGTTAGGAATGTATATTGACTTCTGAATTACGTGATAGTTTAAAGGTTGTCTTAGCCTCAAAGGGGTGATAGACAAGTAATTGTCACAATTACGAGGTTAAAGTATAGTTCTTATGTAATACTCAATGCACTCTACTGGTTTAAAGAGCCATAGTTAGTCATGAAAGAATTTAATGTACAGTATTTATTCGTGAGGGATTAAAAGAGTTTTATCGTACTGTGCTTTTTAATATTTAAATATGTGGGTATGCATTGTCCTGCTGAAAAATAACATCTGGGATAGAGGATAGGATTGTATAAGCAGAAGAATTGTCCCAGAATGGTTCCAATATAATGTCGTCAGCATGCGATCAGTAATGACCAGGTATGAATGGCTATTAACACTTCCCAGATCCAACTATTTTTTTTTTCACTCTAATCAGGCAAAAAACATTAACTTTAGAACTTTTTGCCAAATAACTAATGAAAGGAATTATGGCATGTTATATGCCAAATTAACCAGAATTTAATTCTGGATTTTCTGAAAATAAAATGTTTAACAGAAAAGACTACTAGTTTTATTTTAATCGGACTTTTTTTTTTAGAGTTGGGTAATAAAACAATGCACCTGCAACACAAATAAAAATTTTAAAAACACTAGTAGGTAGAAATGATTATAATGTACATGAATAGAAAGGATATTTATTTCTGAATAACAAAAAAAGGTTGTTTAAAGTAAACATTTCTTACGTTTTGTAATTTTTTTTTTCCATACCATACTTTGAGAAAAGTCCAGACTTGTTGCAGAGTCCAATAAACAAGTCAATTTTAGAATATTTTAAATAATTAATCAACAGAAATATGTCATGCTATATACCAAATTAAAGAAATTTAATTCTGAATTTTATTGAAGTAAAATGTTTGAACATTGCAGTAACTTATAATTTTAATAACACTTTTTTTTTACAGTGGTACACCGAAAAAAATAGGTGCATAGTTCATAACTATTTCCAAAATCTTCCATTTTTAAAAATAGCGTTTTTTTTTTTGTTAATTATCAGATTTTAGAAACTTTAAGGAAAATTTGCTGATAATAGTTCAAATCAAACTTGTGAGCTTAAATCAAGTGATTGCTTCAATACAGAATAACGTTGACAAATAAATCGACAATACCATATAGTGCTTCTAAAATATGGCAATCGTATGACTTTATTAAATTATTATTTATATTGTATGAAATGAAAAAAGAAAATATTATTTTTCAAGCTTGAATTACGTGTTTTTAAAAGATATATGTAAGAAAATTTTCAAACGGCAATTTAAAAAAAATTGAAGTTTCATGTGTTGTAGAAAAAAGACTATAGATGTCCTTGACCTGGGAAGGGACAGCTCCCCCACCCCATACCACGATTCCTAGTGATGACTCAGTATGAAGCTCTCTGATTGTAGGCTGGACTTCTGCTCCTAATGTGGCTGCAGACACACATACACCATCACTGTATCCTAAACAGAATTTTAATTCATCACTGAAGATTATATAATACCAGTCTTGTCCGTAAGCAGTGTTCTTTATTCACCAGTGCAGATACAGACAATAATAGAATGACATCAGAAGTAGATGAGCCAACAGACAGTGTGAATTCAGCTCCGATTCTTCCAGGTGTCTTCTAATTATGCTTTCCAGCACAAACAAGGATGGCATTATGATGTTGGAAATCTGGTGATTCATGTCATATCTGTCTCCTTTCAGTCAGCAGATCTGACAATCCTGTCAGATGTTTTTCTGATGCCACAAGAGCCTTGGTGATGTGTCCTGGTATTTTCATGTACCTATTATTGCCAACAGTGTTCAGTGATTTGGGCATTATAACCCACACAAATGGTAATTTGATGCATTTAAATATCCAGCTTCTGGTTGATATTGCACACTTTTCACAGGTCATTCATTCACCATTTTGTTTGCCCACTGATGTTTACCCCAATTTTCATAGTCCCTTCAGATTCCTCACATTTTCATGGTACCAGATATATTATTGGACATTCTGTTGTCCAATCAGCTTGACATGCAAATTGTTTATAACATATAAATCACAACTCTGTATGCAAAGAGTAAGGCCAATCCATCCAGTCTTTCTAGGTGGAACAACTTGTTCCGATTTATGAATGGATTTAATAAATCCATTCATAAATCTATAATATGTATGATAATTCATCACCTGTTTAAGATAGATAAACAGTTACCCTATAGCTTGGTAATAGACTGAGTTATCTATGTCTTTCACACAGAGACAATATGATGAGCAGTTTATTCTTTATGCATTATGTTATAAAAGCTTGTTTCAAAATTTTCAGTATACTTATCCAGTGATTTTTTTTTTTTTTAATTAATGAATAGGTTGTACTACATGAACGAACAATTTTAGGAAGATACAAAGCTACTGTCATTTATCAAGGTGAAGGTCCTATAAGGAATATTCAGTGGAAAGAGAGATTTGTTGTTTGGGCCAGTGATAAAGTAAGTTCAAAAGTTATTAAATTAATGAATTAACTCTTAAGAGCTGAGAAGACTAGTTTAAAAGTGAAATTAAAAAGAAAAAAAGTAAAACTGTTATAAAAAAAATATATTTAAAAATCACTTGGCACCAAGTCAGGTGAATATGGAGGATAAAGATATGCCTTAGAATTCATTCCCTTGTATCTGCTCCAGTGTAGAATATGCAATGTGAGGGCAGATATTCTTATGCTCCAGCACTCGCTTGAGTTATCAATTCAGAAGCACATCACAATATTGTGCGCTTATCCAGGTTTCTCATCTCTCCAAGTTTTGTTCCTGAATTACCCTTTTATAAGCCCAGTATACAGTAACACTTTTCTGGCCAATGCTTGGGTGGAGGCAAGTTTGTATGACAGCACTTTGAATTTGCTTTCTGGTAAGAAATTATGTACCTAGGATGTCATCACTAGTTACTAGATGTTCTAAGAAGGTATGTCAGTTGTGCTCATGCTATCCAAGAATTGCAGAAACTGAACCAACACCAATGTTCATTGCTGTGTCAATTTCTTCAATGGTAATAACTGTTTTCTTGCACAAGCTCTTCCATTGCTGCCATGTAATATCACAACACAATGAGCTTTCATGGGTAGTAGAGCATCTTAATACACACAATACTGTTATTAAGTTATCCACCCACTCAGACTTAATTTTAACTTTTGCATTGTCCAGAATAGCCAACATTTCGCAAACATTCTGCAACAAATCTCAGCCAGTTTTATTCCTTCATCTTTCAAAAGTCAAATTGCAGATCACATCTGTCTTGGTGCATGTTTGTAAGGGTGCCACCATCTATGACTGACTATTCATAAATGACACCAACTGATAGAGCCACACGTGTTAAATGTTCCAACAGGATTGGGTTGTTTTACCTCTCAGTGGCACATTTTTGCACACAATGGGCTAAATGGCCAGGTTACAAGGACCCCGAAAGCTCAGAGAAGGTTGGGGGAGGGGACCCACTGGAACAACTGTTAGGAGACAGATGGTAGCCTCCTGTCAAGGCCATCCAGTGTGTTCTGTAACGTGCACAGGGTATGGCTCTCCCACACACAGGGCCATGGCTTAACATCCCATCCGACGGACAGCAGCCTTTCCAAGCCCATTGGTGTCCCCTACTGATTGTGGGCAGGGCAAGGAGTTTTGTGGAGATAAATCTCAATGCTGACCCAGCTGGGACTCTAATCTGGGAACTGCAGATTATGAGCTTGGCACGCTACCGACCGAGTTACCCCCGCCCTGTTCCCAACAAACTTGAATCAATCATGTGATACAAGATTATCAATATTTTTTCATCTTGTGCATTTTCTGACAGTTTTGGAGTTTTTATTTGAATGGCCTTTGTAGAATTAGGTAAAATTGGCTTGATGTTCAATTAAGAAATAGCTGATTTAATTTTTTTCCCATACTTCTATCACCCAGGTATAATAATACAAATAGGATAGTGTATAGTTAAAGATGATTACAGAAACTAAAAGCAAATGATAAAGTTCGAATTTTGGCTGGTTTTTTACAGATGAGATTAATAGTAATATACAAAAATGTTTGAATATTAAGAAAGTAGCATTACTGTAGCAAGATAAAAATGTGAGAATTTCCAGCTTATATAAGTCTTATACAGCCTAAGCTTATATAAGTAGGTTCTTTTTACTCTACACCAGATTTAATATTAAAATTACATTTCTTACTAGAATACACAGATTTTTATGCTCACTAATGTGATTTAAAAAAAAAAACTTACAGAAAAATAAACAAATTTAATTTATGGCAGCATTGCAAAATTTAGTTGCCTGCTAGTTTCTGGGCAACCAGTCACCTGGGTCTTTGCATGGATGGTATACACAGGATGATCAGAATAAGATGGAAACTGCGATATAATTTATGTAATTTATTAAAGAAATAAATAGGTTTTAGCTTATCAAATTGCAACATTTTCATTACAAGAGGTGTTGAAAATGTTCTGCAACCAAATAAGCTGAACTCATTTTGTTTGGTTAGCCAATATTTTTCACAAAACTGTAGGGGACAATGTATCTAATAACATTAGTGATGTTGATTTATAAGTTTTAAGTACTATGAGGAATGATTATTGTAAACAGTTTCTTTCGAGAATTGCTATAAATAAAAAACGAGTCAAATCAGGTGATCAGGACAACCATAGTTTTTTTCCAGATCAATCTGTCATCAAAATATTCATGCAGATAGCCTATGTCTTGTTAGCCATTTGAGAAGTTGTCCCACCTTGTTTAAAATAATCTAGTGTCAATTTCTCATCATCCAACTGCAGAATAATTCTTTAGGATCAGGGTGATGTAAACTGAGGTTTCTCTGAAAGAAAATAACAAAATTGGTCCATATTAACCTTCTTAAAATTGCATTCCCAGCATCAGTTTTTGATTATTTAAGGAAAGTTAAATTAAATCCTGAGTATGTGCCTGTTACAACTCCTAAAATAATTAAATTGGGAAACATGCTCAAGAGCATAGCTATTTAGAAGAATCTGAATGCAATTCTGAATTGCACCCCAGGCACCCAATTTATCAGTCTTATCACTAGCTTTAATAACAGTTCATCTTGCCAATATCATTTGCCAAAAATGTCAGATTGTTTTGAAAATATCCAACTTAAATTATGTTTTAAATTTCTGTATCATCTAAAACTACAGTCTTGTAAGAATTTTTCATTACATAATCAAACTAAACAGAATAGGCTCAGCCTTGTTTAACTTCAAGTGGTAATGCTAAATCAGTTGCTACAAGCTCTATCATCTCGTACACATGACTCAGTGTTATGCACTGCTTTGCAATTTAAATGAAATTTCATAATAATGAAAATGTAACTGAAATATGCTGCAATAGGCATGTAAAGTTGTTGAATACAATGACCAGTTTCAATAGTAGCTTCATCTGTAGCAATCATCTAGTGACTTATGTAGTTATAATTTAGACATGCCAAAATAACTTCAGATTGTGAAAGAGGGTCAACATTAAAGTGAGTAGTATATCTAATTTCATTTGCAAACACGATGAGTAGAACTAATAACTGTTCAGAAGACAGAGATGTGATCTGCAATTTGACTTTTGAAAGATGAAGGAATATTCAGAATATCTATGAATTCTTGACCACCTTGCCATCATTATCCCTCAATCTCTATATGCCAGTCTGTGTTTTCCTACACAAAATACTTAGTATACACTACAAACTCCTTTGATGTGTTTTCTGTGTTTTATTGACCAGCTATTCCAAAGCCAAATATTCTTATTAGTTGTAAACTTTCTGTAATGTTGTATGTTAAAACTAATAGGCTATTGATTCAGCTTATCCCTGTACTCCTTCCTTTCAGAAAGAAGCATTGCCTTATTACTCAAATGACTGTAACATTTGAATTATTGGCTGTTGTATAATGGGTCAAATGACTGTTTTCTGTACACCCTTTTATCCAGAAGAGTACTGTTGGCTTCAAGAATAGCCTCTTTAAAAGTGGTTCCATCCCCCCCTCAAAAAAAATTCAGTTGTAAGCAAATAACGATTGTCATAATGAACCATTGAGTTTCGCCTTAAGTAGGATATGAACCTACTACCTCCTAGTAGCATTCCTATGCTCTAAACACAAGTATGGAAGCCAGCTGTTTTGTAGCTTTTGATAGCTGTGTGGTCAGAGCACCAAGCATGTTATCAGGAGGTCATGGATTCGTATCCTACAATAGGCAAAATTAAATTTTTTTCAGCTAACCTTTAACGAGTTCCATGTTAAAAGGAAAATTACCCAAGATTTTGTCAACTACCATGATAAGCTTTGGTTATTTGATAGCCTTTCAGAGCTTCAGTGTAAAGGTAATTCTTTTTAAATTAGCACAGTATTTTTTTAGCTTCAGTTGCAAAATGCTTTTAACAAAATAACGCTCAGATCCAAGTTCAGTTACCCTACACAACTTAGTTTTTAAAACAGAGGTAGCCTATTTGTTTTTAATACACAATCATATTTTTATACCTACCATCAGGTGAAATCCACACACACATATATGTATATAAATATTTAGTGTTTACAAAGTAGGTAATTCTCAAACCATTAGGGGTGAAGTGGCTCAGTTGATAGCACACCAGGCTCATAATCTGTAGTTCCCAGGTTCGAGTTCCAGCTGGTCAGCATCGAGATTTATCTTCACAAAACTCCTTGCCCTGCCCACAGTCAGCAGGGAACACCAATGGGCTTGGAAAGGCTGCTGTCTGTCGGATGGGACGTTAAACCATGGTCCCATGTGTGGAAGAGATATACCTTGTGCATGTTAAAGGACATGCTGGATGGCCTTGATGAGAGGCTACCATCTGTCTCCCAACAGCTGTTCCAGTGGGTCCCCTCCCCCCAACCTTCTCTGAGCCTTCAGTGTCCTTGTGATATGCCCATTTAGCCCATTGTGTGCAAAAAAAGCAACTCAGAGGTAAAACAACCCAGCCCAACCCTCAAACCATTAAGTTTACTAACTTGTAAGATACATTCTCCTTTGGTATTGCAACTACCAGTGCAAAAGCAGCTATCAGTCCTCTCAAAGGACAGAAGCAATACTAACTTTTGCATAAAAGTCATCCAGCAAAAGAGTCCTTTACAGAATTCCAAAATCCTGAAATTGTCCCTACAACTCCTTTCATTCTCATCAGAGTCCTTGGTGGAGGCATAGCAACAGATATCATATTCAAGTATCTAATCCCTGTTTTAAGTTTAGCTTAAGAATATTTTCATTAATGCAGTCATATCATAGGACCATCAGTGCTGAGGAGGTGCTTGTAAGTATTTACTAATATTACATCCTGAAAAGAGTTTAATATTATTTTTAAGTATCTAACTTATCTGCCCACACTACTAGCATCATTGTTAAATATAAATTTATAAAGGATGTTCAAATATAAACAAGAATTTGATTCTGAAAAAATTATTCAGAACAAAAATACGAAAATCATATTGCTTTTTAACCTAGTCCCATTAACTGAATGCACTTGTTCCGATGTTCTGGAAGCTTCTTAATTGCAGTTTCAAAGAAAAATTTTGGTTGCTTGTCAATCCAGCTTTGCACAGCTGCAATGACCTCATTGTTATCTTGGAATTTCTTCCCCCCCCCCCCTAAAAACTCCATCAGTGCTCCAAACAAATGGAAATTGGATGGAGCCAAGTTGGGACTATACAGTTGGTGAAGCAGTACATCCCACTTCAGTTTCCATAGTCTCCATCATTAAAGCGACAGTGTGAGGATAAGTGTTGTCTTGGAGGAAGCAAACTGAATACTGTGGTTTTCGTTTTGAACATCCCTACACTAATTTCGGTCTCCTGTGAGTGTTCACAAACATTCCAAAAATCCAGTGATTGTGTAGGATAAGCTCCTCACTTCTGGCAACATATTGTCAGGAGTGACAGAAGTCCTTGGTATCTGAGTGTGAGGTTCATTTTCAACATGGTCTCATCTTTCTCTAAATGATTTGGCCTGACTGTACATACTTGCCTGTGACAAACAGTCGTTTCCAAACTGGACTCAAAGTCTGGTAAAAAGTTTGGAAGGAGTGACACCTTTCTTCACGAGAAATTTGGTAATTATGCACTGCACAACATGACTGGGTACGTCTTGGCCCTACACCTTGATCACAATTGACTGGTGACGTAGAAGGGAGCACAACTAGTGCTGTTTGCAAGTTTGAACATGTTTTTATCTGCCAATTCACACAAGCTGATTTGTGCTCAAAATGTAACTAAATTCTTGTTTATATTTAAATGTTTTGCATACATTACAAATGTAAATTTAAAATTGATTAACTGATTTTATGTTTCTGATTAAACATTCCTTTTATACACAGAAAATGATAATCACATTTTGACTTTTTTCAGTTTAGTGTTTTTAAAGTGTTTTTCTTGCCCAATTTTATTGCATTCTGTTATAGAACTTTAATTTACAAAGAGATTAATACTGACCAGGGATACTTCTGCTGTTACTTAATTTGGTTTAGTTATGATTTTGATTCAAATCTTTTGCTTCCTTTTATATCATTATTTTTAAAATTTCATTTTTTCACATATATTTTTGATTTTCATTAATGTCATTGAGACAGAAAACATGCTGATACAGAAGTAAACCTATAAAATGAACTTAAAAGGTGAAAAAAAAAGTAGGTGAAATGTGAGCATGTGAAATTCTAAAAAAGAATAATGAAATGCTGGAATGATATTCAAATAATTGTGCTGCAGAAATTAATAATTTACAAATCTGATAATGGGATGTTTAGAATAAGATGTTATAAATAGGATCAAGTATTTGATACTCATATAAAGTTATTGGATCTCACTTTAAGCAAAAAATTATAATATGTAATTTGAATAAATCATATTAAAAATTTGAAAAAATTTGACATTTTGCAATTATTATTTATGTTATAAAGATAAATAATCGGGCAAATATAAAGCGTCCTCAAGGTTGCTAAAAGCATAAAATCACTGGGAGTAATCAATGGTCTAAAGTGCAGTTACAAATATATGTAAAATTGAACTAGAAGCAGCATTATAGTCATCATTTTCCATACCTTTAAATTATATTTGTTATATATGATAAGTTATGTGTTATGAGCAGAAAAAGTTTTTAAATGTAACTTTTTTGGTATTGTTGTATTCTTTAATATTATTTTTTATGTAAAAAATGTTTAATATATAGGTTATATTTAAATAATTTTTATATGTAATATTTTTTCATTATTGTTGTTTTTTAATTTTGTTTTTTTTTATATATTTGCATGCAGACAGTAAGGGTATATGATCTGAATGCAAATAAGACAATTGCTGTAATTCAAAAGGACCATGACCCAGGGTAAGTACCGATTTTTTATTTTTTTTTTTATTTTTTTTTTATTTTTTTTTATTTTAATATCTGCAGTTATTCTTAATCTTTCTTAAATCAGTATTAAAATTGTCTTATTCTTGTGTAACACAATATCAAACATCAATATCATTATCCTATCACTTGACACAGTTCAAAACAAAGATTATCTTGGAGTAGAATACTTGCTCTTGTGATCAGTTGAAAAGGTTTAAAGAACAAAACAACTTTGATATAAATGACTTAGTTTTATAAATGTTTATTATGACTTTAATAACTTGAAATACAACCAAAAACACAGCATGAAAATGTATAAGATGGAATATTTGTTAATGCAAAACTAATGTTTGGTCTGTTCCAGCACTGATACTTTTATATCTGAAAAAATCCCTTTGTGTGTGAAAATTATCTATGGTCTGATGAATAAAATTCCAATAAAATTTCCTTGTATAATATGATACAAAGATTGACAGATATAATGCCAACCACTGTTTGATAATTTTTGAACAGCCTCAAATTTCTTACTAATTAGTTAACTTCTTGCTAATTGTTAATTATTTAACAGTGTCTGTAAATACACTAGTGTTTTAGTCTTGATACCGGGAATCTGTATCAAGTCAACCTTCTTAACTATTGATCAGTAACATTCATAATGAAGGCTGGATGAGTTCAGACCTCCCAGTAAAGATCACATTCAATCTTTATCTTTATCTTCACTCTCAAATTACTGTGTAGGCTATGAATAGCATTGAGTCTGCAATGTATTCATCATTATACTGTTAATGCAAAATTCTGATCATGAAATTCTACCTAGTCCCCTGCCTTTTGTGTTAACTGTTGTGCACTGTATGCTACTAACAGTATGTAAGGGTGATTTATGCATTGTGTGTGTGTGTGTGTGTGTAAATCATGATAAAAACATAGTGAACAAATTTGACCACTTAGTAATACTCCAGGATCATGTCCTAAGTTTCACTGTTTGATCTGTTATTGTTGAAGTTTATTTATTCGTGTCTTATTGTTAAAGTTTACTTATTTAGGTCCCACCTTCATAAAAAAGCAGACCTAAATGGAATTGCAAAGTATGCAAGGTGGAACATTAATGGTCGAGGATTAGTGTTGTCCCTTTCTTTGTGCTCATTGAAACTACATCTCACAAATGTGTAATCGTAATCTCTGAGATAGGGGATAAAGAGAGTAATATTCAAGTTACATAGCATTTCGTGGTTGACATTAATTAGTAAGTTTTCCATGTAATTGAGACAAAATTATGTAGGGGGGGATGCATTTATTTTTGTGTTTACAAAAATTTAGAGTAAATTATTGGAAATTATTTTTTGGGTTAATGAAGTATTTGAAATGTTGTTTGCTAAGTAGTAGGTGCACTTACATAGCAATAACATTTCAAATACTTCATTCACCCAAACCATAATTTCTAATAATTTACCTAAAACTTTTCTGAATGCAGAAATAATTGCATTCTCCCCAAGCTTACCCAATTTCTTCTGTTACATGGAAAACCTACTAATTTATGTCAACCAAGAAATATTGTATAACTCTGATATTACTCTCTTACCCCCTCCTTGAAGATTGCTATTATATAATTATGAAATGTAGTTTCGTCAAGCCCTGATAGGGGGACACTCTCTAACCCTTGATATATGCACTTCCTTTAGTTACCTGAAGATGCCATAACAAAAAATGGCAAAATTCATGGTAACAATGTTTTTTCAAAGCTTATTACAATTTTTTTAAAAGTTTTTAAACTCTACTTGACCAAAGCAATGAGTTTTACATTTACAATCTTCCCTGGAAAATTCATCTTCTCCTTTTTCCATTCACAATCTTCCTATTACTTCTACTAAAACTGAAGCGCTTATATCTCATCGTATAACCCCAGAGGCTTATTAATGAACTGTCAGCCACACTTCTGCTTTTACACTGAAACTGCCTCCCTCACAACAAAGGCATCTTCCACAACCCAACTTCCCTTATCAGTTCCCCATGAGAGCACCAACCCACCACAGCTTCCGACATCTTCCAATTGAACCTCCACAGTATCAACAGTTAACTACAGTGCCCATTGTAAATACACAGATTACCTGTAGATATAGAATTCAACAATTATTCATTTGAAAAAAATTATTACTGACATGATGGCAATCGAACCTGCAACTCTCTAGGTACATGCCAGAGTGCTCTACTGTTAAACCACACATCAAACACTAATCTTCCAGGATAAGACCTATAAATCTTTCACTGAGATGTGGCAAAGCTTGCACCATCTGTACTTCAGAAGAGACAACTTTTTCCAATTTTTGCTAATGATTTAGATGTTAATGAGGAAGCCACTCACGCTAAACATTATTATTAAAAAACCATCCATTGTAAATACACGGATTACCTGTAAATATAGAATAATCACCAAAAACTGCAAAAATATCAATATTACAACTCTAATCATATGCCTTGTTGATCCATCAAATGCTTCAATTAAAAACATTTTGAGTTTCACTACAACTCTTATGAATTGTTTCCATCCTAATGAGTTCAGTGTACATTCAGATGAAGAAATACCAAATGAAAATTCAATTTCTGATATTAAAATTTCTCTTGAAGCTAAATTAATATATTTCAGAGGCAATATCTGTAAAAGAAATGGGAATTGAATGCAATATATTAAGGCAAAAAATTCAATTTTTTCAAGAAAACAGGCCAAAGAACACCGAGCCTATAGTTATTTTATAATGCATATAAAACCGTGAAGTCCACTTCAACAGATGCAAACATTTTTGCTTCCACCAATTTCTGAACCAAGATTAGATCTTACTTTTCTGATCCATCTCTAAACACCTTGGTGTTGCTTAAATATTTTTATTTAAATGAAATTAAGAATAAGAAGGTAATGAATTGTAATTAATTTGTTATAAATCTTAACTGAATCAATAAAATACTTTTATTGGATTGTCAGTGATTGAATCAATTTTTTTATCCTTTTCTTACTGGTTAACAGCTGTCTGGCAGATATCAAAAATTGCTCTCAAATAACCACTGTTGCAAATAATTTGATATTTAGAAATCCTAGATATGAACCTGTGAATTTTGAATAACGCATCAGTTGCTCTAAATACTACATTATACAGGATGGTGATAAGGATTCATAAGGTCATAAAGGGATCTTATTGAAGAAGCATCACATGGTGATTAAATGTTGATTAAGGAACACATGTAACATCAGATGGTATCATTTACAAATCTTAAGCATGGTGGGTTATTAAAATACCATCTTTCAAAATTATGATAAGTGTATTCTTCAATGTAAACATAAAGCCATGGGATGTATATTTCAGTTGGTTCCCTTCACAGTCCTTGTCATTGTCAATCTTAATGGATAATAATAGAACAGTCAGAGCAACTGACTTGTTATCAGGAGGCCATGGGTTTTTATCTTGCCTGTTTCAAGACTTTTTTTTTTTGATAACTTAAAAAATTTTCTTCAGTTTACATACATATATGCTATTAATGGGAATGACTCCACCTAGTCTGTTTCTTTACCATTTTCTACACAAAATCTTGTGGATTTTTCTTGTAGCTAGTGAATTTTTCAAAATACAATGAATTAAAACCATGTACAGTTAATCAATTTCAGTTCCTGTAATAGAAGAACAGAAGAAAATTAAGTATTATGGGTAAAAAAGAAATGCTTAGTGTTAAAAGAAATTTTATTTGGGAAATCATATTAGTGCACAACTTAGTGTTAAGTAATGCCTCCCCTCCCCAAATATTGTTTGGACCTATGTGTTTTTTTGTTATGCTTTTGGAAACCAGTTATGATGGCATAAACAGTAGTTAATGTAATAATATCTATAGTCAATGGCTAGTTTTGGTTGTAATTTTTGTTACCTACTTTTTTTTTATAGTAATATGCAATCCATAAACAAAAAAGTTTTGCTTCCAAGGTAGTGTTCAATTGAAAAATAAATAAATAATAAATAAAAGATCCAAGTTTTTTATTGGAAAATCAAAAAATATAAAATTAAGGAACAACTTAAATCGAGCTAATTTTTTTAAAGAAGTTGTTTTTTTTTTTCTCTGATGAGGAAGAATTACAACTGTTAAAAGATAGGTAATGATTAATAAGAGTATGGAAATAAAAACAAAAGTTTAATAAATATGTAAAATGATACTGAACAAATTCGTTTATTAGCCTCTCATAGATTTCAGTAGTAGACTATACAAAAAGATATCCTGTACACATGGGACTCATGAAATGGGGGAATCCCACTCGCAGCAAAACCCATTTGTGCATGGACTTGTTTACAATAGGTAGGCAAGCATTGCAAAAGCACACATCTTTAGTCAGCTATGCAAGTTTCAGCTGCATTTCTCCTCTATATACATTCCTAGCTGTTGTTTTTTCATTTTGTTATTTTTTTCATATGAAATATGAATGTTTCTATGAAAAAATATATGATGTATAATGATATAAAGTAAATAGAAATGATGTTGATGCTGAAAATGAGTTTTTGGAATGCCAATCATAATGGTAGCAAGAATTTTTTTTATTTTATAGTGCTTCAAAATTCTGATCAAATTTAAAAGGTAATCAATGTTAAGTTTATATGCTTTTATAAGGTATTTATGAAAGAAATTAAAAGTGGAATTTCTATTTAAAAAAAATTGAAGTTTGATATGTTGTGCCATATGTTGTGCCAGGAACATCTGTGTTCATTTCTGGACTGCTATTTTGGAATTTGTCAGTATCTGTAAGGGTTAACCTAGAAGGGTTAACAGTATTAAAGGAATACAGTGAAGAGAGTGTAGATTTAAAACACTGATTGCAATGCAACCTGCTGGTCTTTAAAAATTTATTGTATAAATGAAATGAATAATTTATTCTTTTTTTGTGTGTGTGTTCAACTGAAATAAGTACTAATTCATTTTAAATTGCAGATTGCGAACAGAGCTGTATCGATGTAATTTGTACTGGAAGAATGAAAGGACTCTTTTAATTGGCTGGGCAGATAGCATAAAAGTGTGCAATGTAGTAATGGTTGATCAACAACAGACTCCACCTACTGTGAAAGATTCTTCAGGATCACCTAATTATTATATAGAAATATGTGAGCAAATATTTTTTGTTACAAATGATGTATCTGTTATCTTTTCAAATACACAACATAATAAGAGTTGTTTTTTTCTGAACTGTTGTAATCTTTATAAAAATTGGGTATATATATTCTGTTACTTCTTTGCACACTCAGCTTTGAATTTATCTCATATCAGTGCCTAAATTAACTTAAACTAACCTAAACTTGCTAGTTTCAGCAAAAGTCAAACACATATCACTGCCTATGTGTTTGACTTTTGCCAAAATATGCAGGTATGTATATGTAATGGGCTACAGCATTCTAAATATTTCCTATTTGTTCTGCCAGGGAGAGTTATCCTATATTTTGCTACTGGTGTATGGTTTTCCTTTGGATTTTCTTGCACTTCTTGAAAAAACAAAATATAGGCAAAGTTTCCCTGGTGGAATAAATAAGAAATAGTCAGTTGCTTCCACTTTTCTATAAAATAGGCAGTCGTGCCTATTTTATGGAAAATATAGGCACCATATAGGCACTACTCATGTATTACAGTAAAAGAGATCACTGTTTTATTTATATTTATACTATTGATCTGAAATAATTATGTATTTAGCAAGCTTAATAAAAAAAAAAGTGCTTGTTTCTAGAATTTGACTACTTACTGTGGGCAAGGGGGGAGTTTTGTGGAGATAAATCTCAATGCTGACCTAGTTGGGGCTCGTACCTGGGAACTGCAGATTATGAGTCTGGCATGCTACCAACTGAGCCACCTCTGCCCCCAAGTATTTATGTGGGGTCACCTTTAAAGGTACACTATAAATCGTGAAATGCTGTTGGGGGTATGAAATTGATTTGAAAATGTCTAATAAGCATGGTGTCAAAAACGTTTGTAATGGAGTTACAGCCTGTTCCAAGTTTGACTCCATTGGTGAAGCGAGACTCCTATTTTTTGGAAACAACATGTACTATCCATGTTCATTTTTAGTATACTTGCAGATCTCAACAGATATTTCAAATGTACCTTCATTGGTACAGAGGCATTTTCACAGCATAATAAGAAATTTCAAACATTTTCTAGAACATTGTGACTGCTACAGACTTAGTGCATCCTGCATGCAATTTCTCTACATTGTCAGCAGGAAGGTTTAGACAACACCTTTGATGTCACTTGGAACTATAATTGAGCAGGTTAGGTCACAGATATTTGAACTATTATCAGTTCAAAGTATGAGATGATGCTGACAAGCCATGTCATACACCCACACTGAAGTGTTGAGGTACACATCCATGCATGAGCTACATGAAGCAACATATACCACTGCCATCTCTTCCAATAGCCTGTCCAACTTTGAGGAATCAAATTGAAAAAGTGAAGGTACTCAGGGCCTCTAAGACAGTGGGCCCATACCAGTTGCTTTAGTAACTAGTAAGACATTTTTGGTTAATCATGTGCCAAAACTAGACAATAATCAATTTTAATAGATGAGCAGACATACAGATTTAGGACATTTAACAAAGTGATGCCCTCTTGCCAGAGATTGGATCATGTGGCTCTAGTCTAACCCGTATTACTCAGGGTAACAACAGTCTGAGCAATAGTGGAAACCATTTCATTTTGTAGCCAGTGCTTCTAACCAGAAAGGTATGGCAGCCACACTGAGATGTTAACTTAAAAAAGAAAAAGTAAATCTACTTGAAAGGGAGTGACACTTTTCAATAACAAATAACACTTTCTTAAATACTAGATCAGTGGTGACTAACTACAACTACTCTGTGAAGATTTATCAGAAATGATACTCCTTGGCATTTCATGAACTTACTTTGCAAAATAATTCCTCCCCTCCTTTCATAGATACTCGTGCATCAAAGAAATTATCCAGACCAGTTGCAACCTGGAGAGCTGAAGATAACTAAACTTAGGGCCACTCAATTAAATTTATTTAACTCAATACTGGTTGCTGTCTCGAGAGACGGGTATCACGCTTCCCATATCCTACTTAGGATAATGACATTAGCATTCTAGAAAAAGACACTTGGCACACAATTGTAACTTCACAGATATGCATCTGATAAATGATATGATACTGAGAATATCTTAATACTCAAAACTAAAAGATTACTGCAAGAGTTTATGTGGTTATCTCGGTAATTTGCCAATTTACTTCAACTATTTTAACTGACTATTCACTAAACAAGTAATTCTCTGAATTCAGTAAATTCTGCATTACACTAATAGATAATTGATTGGCTTGACAAGCAAAACTGATTTTATATTATACAGCATGTCTCTGGTACCACTCCTGAAGGGCTAATTCATTGTTTAGGTTTGGTCTGCTTCTGATCTTTATTCTCAAATCCTTAGGCACATACTTTTGCAACACTGGGAGCTTTCTTGAAGTTCATCTTGTCATCTTTCCTTGTTCTTTTACATGTAAGTATGCACTCCTCTATTGATGGGAATTGAAGGCATAGTCTCTGACTAAGGTACTGAAGCTGCTCTGCTTACAGTTGAAAACTGGTTCTGATGCCATCATGATAAACTGTCAAGCAACAGGTGATCTGCTGCTGACTCACTTTTCCTGCTCAGACACACAGGACTAGGGAGATTATATGTAGAGTGATGCCAAAAGGCTCTATTTTACCAAGGTGACATCACACCAAGGATAGCTGGGCCAGCTGAGCTGAAGGATTTACATAATTGTTGTTTTTCCATATCCACCAAGCCAAGAACAAGATAATATTTCCTTCTGTGAAGTCTTCCAGGTAATTTTTGTTTTTTCATCATGCCCAACTATGCAGTAGCAGTCCATTAATAATATTTCTAAGAATAAGAAAAGAAATGTCTCCTATTATTCCCATCAGAAGAAAAAATGGAAAGAAATGCATTGTACAGTCGCTGTCAATGCAATTTCGATGTGCAGCATGCTAATAAGATGTGTAATAAGCATTTTTGAAATGCCTATTACAATCGTGACATAAAATGAACTCTTAGGACTCCCTATTAAATATAAACTTAAAGGATAAATCTATTCCAGATATAAACTTGTCACATGAAAATTCAGTCTTGGTTGTGACAATTGCTTCTATTTGTAATTACATGTAAACGATTGTTGTCTCATGGGGGAGGGGGGAACACAAATTGTATTGAAAAAATAATTTGATGATCCTGAAAACTATGACAATAAGAAAAGTTGCATTATTGCAGGCAATTGGTAATTCAAATACCTCAGCTTATATGGTGCACTGATCAACAGAAGTTTATTGTCAATTCATCAAAGTCGAAGTATATGTTGTATTAAACAATTAAAGCAGGAAGTTACAAACTGTTATTAAAAAACTAAGTAAAGCCACAGAGAAAATCTATTTTGCAAGCAAGATTAAGATCAAAGCAAAAAAACAGTGGAATTTACATAAATACAATTTGATACACCATAATAACAACTTCGGAATTCAAGTGAAAAGGATTAGAAAAAAAGCAAGATGTTTCATTGCATAACTCCAGGGAAACGTTTCTTAGTAAATTAAAAACTATGTTTATGCCATGTTAGATTAAATGCCTTTTGGAAGGAAAAACATTGAAGTATACTTCAGGCATCAAAAATTTAATTATTCTTCAGATTTTTACTGTGATCATTAACAGTTGAAAATAAGATAAGTTGTAATAAATTGAGGTCTGGTGTTTTAATTCTATTGAATTTTTAATTTTAAGAGAAAAACCAAAATAATTACTCAGAATCATCAAATGCAAATTCTGTAATTCAATATAAAGTAGTACCTGTGATATAATCATGAAATCTGCAATATCAAAAATATACTCAATGGGGTACTTTATTAAGTAGTTCATTATGTTGATAGCAACTATGCAGAACTCAGTAACTTCTTAAATAAACTTTTTGTGAAAAAATGTGACCCAAGATAATTTAAAGATCTCAAGTCTATTGAAATCTCGATTTCCAACAATATTCTTTCAGCATTTAAAGAGTTGTGGAAGTTGAAATATTTAGCAAGTTAGATCATTTTAAAAAAATAATTCAAAATTGGAAAAAACTGTTATGCAAAAATTGTAACTCTCTAAATAGCGAATCCATATTGTTGAAAATTGAGATTAAAATAGATTTGATGGAAATCTTTAAATTATCTTCAGTTACATTTTTTTCCATAAAAAGCTTATCTTAGTTACTATTGATATAACACAGAACTGTATCTAATAAAGTGGTCTCTTGAATATATATATCCGTAACAATAAATAATACTTTCCGCATAGCTACATAAACCTCAAACAGTTAAAATTTTAATTTCATTTTGTTTGCTTTTTCTATTAATGCAAATCTGTTACATACACTTGTTATAAGCTTTTGTTTACCATTAGTCTTTCCACTATGATGTGAAAACTCCTAGCCATTGAACATTAAGAAATGCTCCCTAGCATAGTGACACCACCCTACCTTCATTCATCCGACATGGGACTTCGCACTATTTCCAAGCTACAAAGTTTAGAATGCACATCAACTTTGTTCAGTTATAATTCATGTTGTCAACACTCTTTTGCATTGCTCTTATGAATTTTGCCATAGCTAGAATCAAGGGCTGTGAAGACTTGTTTATAAAATAAAGTTCCATAACACAAACACAGTTTTCATTTGGGTAGACTGCTTTCTACTTTGGCCTTCAGCAATACAGGATGTGAAACACTCGGCTCACCTCAGGCTCATTTGTCACAATCAATGTGACCAACTACAATGGCTATCAAAGGTGGGGGGTGTTGTTAACATATCAACTAATAAATCAGCACTTTAGTGTCGATTTAAATTTTGGAGGAAAAATTGTCTTGAGTCGGGTGGGATATGAACCCACAACCTCCTGGTAACATGTCAGGTTCTCTGGACCACTGAGCTGCCAGCCGCCGATCAAGATCTCCTCTAATTAGCACTATGAACATTCCTTTTATGTTTTATATAGTGCTCTTCAGGCAATTAAGCCACAACTGCATTTATATTTGCCAATAGATGGAAGCATGTATTACAAGTATGCTGATAATAAATAATGAAATAAGCTCGACGTATTCCATATCAACTAATAAATCAGCACTTTAGTGTCGATTTAAATTTTAGAGGAAAAAATTGTCTTGAGCCGGGTGGGATACGAACCTAACGCCTATATGAAATAGCGCCTATATGAAACATAAAAAGAATGTTCATAGTGCTAATTAGAGGAGATCTTGATCGGCGGCTGGTTGCTCAGTGGTCCAGAGCACCTGACATGTTATCAGGAGGTCGTGGGTTCGTATCCCACCCGGCTCAAGACAATTTTTCCTCTAAAATTTAAATCGACACTAAAGTGCTGATTTATTAGTTGATATGGAATACGTCGAGCTTATTTCATTATTTATTATCTGCATACTTGTAATACATGCTTCCATATATTGGCAAATATAAATGCCACTTGTGGCTAAATTGCCTGAATAGTGCCTATATGAAGCATAAAAGGAATGTTCATAGCGCTAATTAGAGGAGATCTTTATCGGCGGCCGGTAGCTCAGGGGTCCAGAGCACCTGACATGTTATCAGGAGGTCATGGATCTTCTGTATCTTGGCAGTGACTTTTTAAACAAACAGCAGGGGGCTGCCTCTCTGAAATTTCAGGTGACAATAGGGATGGATGGATATTGTACTCAGTCACATAGACTGCGAAATCTGAGTGTGACAAAAGTAAACTGTAAGGCAAGAAAATAAAGATATACAATAATTCCACTTGAATTGAAACTGGTGTAATGATATTTTGAATGGACTAGATTTTATTACCAAATAAGATTGGTTGAAATAGAATATTTTTGGGAAGATGGATTAGGTACGTGTTCTTTGACCAGAATGCATGGGAATAGGAAAGCTTAGAATGATATTTGATTTCGGTATTAGCCAAATTGATAAGATCATTAATTTTTTTTTAAACTTGGAAATGGCCATCCCATTAGCTGAGTGCTTATATGCATGGGTGAGAAGTAAAGGCACCTGGGTTATTTATATAATAGATAAACATATACATTTCCTGTACACAGCCCAGCTTCAAAACTAGTCTGGCATTCAATAGTATTAGATAGGTTTTCATTGCTAGTGAAGGTAACCAATTTATTACACATTTTTCCCATAAAACATTTATTGATTTATAGACATTAAAAAGTCAATAGGTAACTCTGTGATTGTCATTTATTGTTTAAATCATCAATAATATAATAGTGTGAAGTGACTTCATTATTTATTTATCATTTATATAAATTGTCAGCAAAATTGCTTCAGCATGAATTAATATTGATGTGTTTATTCAGTGATTTATTAAGAGAAATATGTTTTCTAGTAGGGATGTCATTCAGCATAAATTAAAACAGTATCATGTACTAAGGTCAAAGCAAGATAGACATAACATTATACATATTTTTATCACAGTCATCTTAACTATTTAAGATTTCACTTCATTTATACTACAAACAATATAAGTCATGAGGCTAATTAAATTCAAAATAATAGCTTTAATATGGCATGGGCATAAAATTAATTTAGTAATCCGTGTTCATATTTGGGAGACAGGAAATTTTCATACTTGCCTATTCTGGGATCATAAAGAAGTGATTCTGGAACACTACAAGAACTAATGGGAAAGTGTGATGAGTACAACTTACTGTGATCTGTGTATTATCTAAAACTATCTAATGTCTGAACATGAATTATCAATTATACGAGTTTCTACTACTATATATTTTTAACATTACAACAATTCATTATTTTCATTTTGCATTTTACTATCCTTTCACAAATTTTATTTATGTACATTTCACAAATCTATCAGTCTTCTGAAATGGTATTGATGCTATTGAAAATGGTCCCCCTTTTTTGGTTATTAGTTCTATATTTGTAGTATGTTAATTTCTGCTCTACCTCCTATTATAAAATTCTATTCTCAGTTTGATATTAATGATAATTATTACCATGCTACATGGAGAGAAATAATCTTTGTTGTCAAATATTCGTAATTCCCACTGAAATTTTGCCGTATAATTTAATGCTTTTTTTAAAAAATTAAAACCATTTTAGTATATTTTTTTTTATCAGCTTCCATGTTCAATACTGATTACTTGATTTGTGGAATATCTTCTTTGGGTGATGCAGTGGTTGCACTTACTGTTCTGAAAAATGTTGATGTAAGTATTTTTTTTTAACCTTCAAATTACAATTATAAATTACAATTAATAAATTTTCAATTAAAATATTTAACCTTCAAATTATTTCAAAAACAGTAACCCATTTTGGTTAGGATTTTTTAAAAACTGATTATAAGAAAAAAAGAAATGTTTAAAAACAGTTTAATCTTAAGATAATAATTGAGACATAATAAAAATAACACAACCAAGAGAAGAAAGACGTGGATGAAATTCTACAAGAATGTATTAATAGGGGTCCATAATGGCCATCCATAATGCAAAGTTTAATATTGTTTAACAACCAAATTACTGATTTTTGTTTCCTATGATAATGATAGGTTGAATGCTAGTGTCTTTAAAAGACTAATACATTTTCATAAGTTAGCTTTGATTTCTCATATAACCTTTTTTAAATTTGCATGCAGAGTTTTTTTTTTTAATCTGTTCACTCAATTTTTTTTCTATGGTTTGCTTTCTACCAGATAAGCTGATATTTTTGGTACATATCTTTATAATATTGCAGAAATGTTTTATTTTACGACATGCTCTACATCAGTATGGCCCAATTATTTTGCCTTCCATGGTCCAAAAGCAGTTCTTCAGCTGAACAAGAGGGCTGGATAATCACAAAATTATCACAGCACCTAACTTTTTCTCTTAAGAAAAATACACCTTCAAATACTGTTACAACCATTTCTTTTTATGCAAGACATGTACAGGTAAAGGAATATAAACATTACCAAAACTTTATAAATAAATTTATAATAACATATTTTTTTTAAATTTTATTAAAATATGTTAGTATATTAAAGAAAATCTTATATATTTTTCCTATTACAGGGTAATTACAAAGTAGCTTGGTCTGTAAATGGTAGCTAGGCATAAACTGGAAGGAGAACTGTGTATCAATCCCTAGTGATGATATACAGAACTGGCCAGGCCTAGCACCTAATGTCCGACCCCACCTCCTCGTGGTGCAGACCGTTAGTACCTTTCAAAAGATATATTCTCTTTTGGAAGGGGAGGGCTGCCAGTTCAGTATGGCCTACTGATCTGGTCATCTATAGCCACTTTTTTCTTTTTTTTCAACCCTGCTGAGGAGTGGCCAACTTCACAGGGTCCTGGTGCTGACCATTTATACCTACTGGACTTGTTTATGGATTTGAGCTTGATTATGGATCCTAGACTTGCTGCACTGGTGGGCCTCTGCTGAGGGAGAATCTGCCGCTGTGTTTTCTTTTTGCTTCTGGGTTGCCAGCCCTAAATGAACAGAGGCGTGGGATACCTTATATCAGCTGGTGGATAATCCTAATCAGAGGTCATTGCATGTACCTGAATCTATTTAGCTTGTTGGGCATCGTTAAGCCTAAACTAGAGTAATATGTCTCAGGCAGGCCATATGGCTCTTGAAAAAGTCCACTTGTAAAGGTGGTGCCTGAAGTTCCTACCAGCATCGGTGACTTCAGCCTTTAGCGGAGGAGGAACAGGTCTTTGCCCCATGCCTGCGATCAGGGGGCTGTTTGATATTGTTGGCCCTACCTATCTCAATAAACCTAGTTTCTTTAAAACTCCTACTAATTATTTTCTCTCTGCAGGAACGTGGAACTTGAGGACATTATATAGAGATTATTCTCTTGATGTCCTCACGCAGGAATTCCAGTGTTATAACCTAGATATTTTAGGCTTGCAAGAGACCAGATGGACAGGTAAAGGTGAGATACTTAAAAATAACTTTAAATTTATCTTTAGAGGGAGGGAGGATGGAAAGCATCACCAAGGCGTGGGTCTGCTGCTCAGCTGACATGCTAGTGATGCTCTTCTAGGATACGAGTGCATTAATGAAAGGTTTCTTACAGCAAAATTTCAGACAAGCATTAGAGACTTGAATGTTATCTGTTGTTATGCCCCCACTGAGGAGGCCGATGAGGATGAGAAGGATAGGTTTTACGGACAACTTCAGGATATTTTGAATTCTCTCAAGAAAGGAGATATTACCCTTGTTCTAAGTGACTTCAATGCCAAAGTTGGTACTGACTCTGACCTTTGGGGAGGGGTGATAAGCTCTTTTGGTATTGGTAGCTGCAATGGGCAACGTCTCCTACAGGTAAGTAAACTCAATGGTTTCAGAATAACTGACACTTATTACAAACACCGCAATATACATAAGTACACATGGATTTCACCTGATAGGTGCATAAGAATATGATTGATTATATATTAATTAATAGCAAATGGGCTAGTTCTGTTATGAATACCAGGGCATATAGGGGAGCTGAAATTAGATCTGACCATTACCTTGTTAAAAGTGTCTTGCAACTTAAACTTAAAAAACGTTGTGCTAAGGTTGAAAAATTTACCTTTAATACTGAAGCTCTGAAAGACCCAGTTATAGCTGAAGCTTACCATGATAGGTTACTTAGTCGTTATGACAGTCATGGTTTGCTTACTACTGAAGTTGAAAAATGGGGCCATTTTAAACAGGCTTTTTTGGAAACTAACACTACTCTTTTAGGAAAAAAGGAGCAGAGAAGGCAGAATTATTTAAGTGATAAGGCACTTGAGTTTATTTCAGAAAGAAAGAAAACTGTAGGAATGTCCTTAATCAGTACTGTACTAGTCCTAATAGAAAGGATTACAGAGAGCTTAATAAACGTGTAAAGGATCAGTTAGCTTCTGATAAGAATCTTTGACTTGATGGCTTGGCTGACAAAGCTGAGGAAGCAGTTAGGCAGCACAATAGCAGAGAGCTGTACCAGATAGTTCCTACCCTAAGAAATGGAAGTCATTCTACTACATCTTTGGAATGTGAAGTCTTACACTTGAAAGCTCATATAATGATCATCATAAACTATTTTGAATTTTTGCCCTACCATTCCTCCATTCCCCCCCTGAAGGAGGGGAGGTGGAGTTTTGTAGGGGTTGACTGTAACGAGTCTTATTTCAAAGCTTACAATATTTCTAATGTCATGGGCTACTCAAACATGACTGCAATATGAGAGAAAAACATAGTTGATACATTGCTCAAAGTGGAAATTGCAACACCAAGAAGGAATGGAAGTAGAGATATGTAAAATGCAAGAGGCAGTCTGCCATCAGAGATATGCAAATGATCAAAGTTATGCAGTGAATGGACACATGATACCCAGCCAAGCCGAGGATAAATTCCTTGCTCCCATGAGCTCGTATCACAGCACAACCAACAGTGAGGTTGGAGTGCATGCTGTGAAAATGTTTGGAACATGCCTTGGAGACACCAGCTTATGCTCAATTGATGCCTTCTGAGAGAGAGCGAATTGTCGATAAGCTAGAGTTCAGATTGAGCCTTCAAGTGATCGCTGCATGCAGGGGTTGTGATGGAGTGGAGGGGGGTATCAGGCAATGTGAGCATAGTGCAATGGTGCATCTCACACAACATCATGGAGCACACCAAGTGACACAAAGGACAGATATGGGATCAGCATGCTGCACCACAGGACATAAAGATCACATGTTCCATAGGATGGCTGTTTGTGACCCTTTCACCACAGCAACTGTGCTGCAGAGTGATTTGCAGACCACTGTGGGTATTGTCTCCACACAAACCATTAGACAATGTTTTGTGTGACACAGGAATGAGGGGGAGACATCCATTCCAGCATCTGCCATTTCAGCGACATCACTGGTTATGCAGTCTCCACTGGTATCAAATGGGGTAACATTGGACTATGGATCTTGCAATTTTATGAAATAGATGAGAGTATTGTTGACAGAAGAGTCCTGATTCTGTTTAAGCATGCCAGATGGCCATTTATCCACATGGTGTCATCAACAATATTAATGAAACCTATTCCATTAACAACCAAACGACTCCCCTCTATAAGATGGTATCACATGTGGTGGTCAGACACCTCTGCTTCATGTTTCTGGCATGCTAACGGTGAGGCATTACATCGATGACATCGTTAATCATGTGGCACAACCCTTCCTTACCACCATGCCTGGACTGATTCTGCAGCAGGATGCCGCCACTACCCCACACACTGCATGTGCAACCATGGACAGTCTCCAAGTTCTAGACATTCTCCCATGGCTGCCATACTCCCCGGACTTGTGGCCCATTGAACATGTGTGAGATCTTAGGGTCGATGCTTTTGCCAGTTCTCTCCAGCAGTGAACCTGGTATAGTTGCATGTCCAATTGGATGCTGTTTGGGATGCCATACCTCAGGACACCATTAACCATATGATTGATGGAATGCTGAGACTTTTACAGGCTTGTATAACCCCTCAAGGTGGGCCTACTATGTACTGATGAATCTGCAATAAATGTATTTGCCTTGCTTTCTCACATTCCATTTTTTGATCATTTGCACATCTACCCTCATAGCTTCCATCCTGTCAGTTTTGGGCATATACATCACCTACTTTGCTATTTTGCAATTTCCACTTTGATCAGCAGGCGAAAATTTCTGAACGTAGGTGTTTTTAGTGACAAAAAAAAATAAAAAACTTTAGAAATACCTATCTTCTTATATGTGCCCTAAAAGTAGAAAATAAACCTAAAGCATATCGATGGTGCAATCAGTCTCTGAGTTTGTATTCACTTCAAAGGAAGATAGGCCACTGATTTATCTACTCACAAGATTGCTGCCACACTATCTTCCTTTGAAGTGAATGCGAACTCGGTGACTGGTTGCACCATCGATATGCTTTAGGTTTATTTTGTACTTTTAGGACACATATAAGAAGATGGGTATTTTTAAAAATTTTAAATTTATTTATATTTTTTCTCTGCTGCTCCCATTAAAAAACGATTCAGTCCCCAACCAGTTGCTTGCACTGCACTTTAAGGTTTAAGTAGTTATTGCAAATGGGTACTTAACAGTGGTCAGTAGCAGAAATTGATATTCATCATAAAAATGTGAATTTTCCTCTGCATATTTTCTGTAATAAATTGGGAAGAAGGATAAAAGAAATTCTTATTTGAAAAGAAAGCTAAAGAGTATAGAATATATTTGAAGTATAAAATGATTGCATATATATAATTCTAATAGTTCGCTCTCTCCATTTTTATAGCATTCCAGTATTGTAGGATCACGACCACAATTGCGCGTTTTGGAACCCCATGGTGAGGATTTTACTCCTATATCAAGCGACATATTAACCCTACGTGGCTATCAAGAATACAGATGTAATGATTATCATCTTGGTAAGTTGCTGTTGATAAAAATCATTGTGTCCAAATTCTTTAACGTACTTGATTAGATAGCATATAGATTGCAGTATAACTGTGTAACACATTATTACCAGGTTTGGTTTCCTGTGGGCAAGACTACTAAAATATGAGTGCATCCACTTCTGGCAATATGGAATGCTCATTTTCAAGAACCAAAAAATATTGTTTTTACCCCTTATCGTCTGGGAGAGAGTAAGTTGTGGCTAAAAGTGTAAACTTTTTGACCACACTCTACATCTAAATCAGCAATATATTCTATGAGATAACTAAAAAAGTTTGTACAGTTTTTGAGGGTAAAATTAAACCATATGTAAAAAGTGAATAAAGATATTTTTTCAGGAAAGTGAGCACTAACACAATCTATAACCTTTTCCCAACAAGATAAAAACTTGTAAATGCCACTCCTAAAACTACTGATCTATAGAAGCGAAGAAAGCAGCCAACTCCATTTCCAGTGCTTCTTCAGTTTCGAAATTGTGCGTATTATTGTGCAGTGCCAAGAAAAGATGGTAGTCAGATAGCACAATGTCTGGGGATACTGATGGTGGGATAGAATTTCCCAACCAAGGCTGTAGAGCTTGTCTTGAGTCACTCACACTGTGTGGAGGCAAGCATTGTGATAAAGGAATATACCTTTGTGATGAAAAAGTGCAGACTGTTTTTGGAGCTTTGTAGCTGTGTCAAGAAGTCTGCAGTGATTGTTTGATCAGGGACCAGAAGTTTATAATGGTTGATACCAGCTGTAGTCCACTAGACACACAAAATTTTCTGTTGGTGAATCTTGGGCTTTGGTGTCTGTGGTACAGGTTTACTGGATATGAATATTTGTTGTTCCTACAGATAATCCATTTTTCACCACACATCAACATCCTGCCCAAAAATGACTCGTTCTGGTGGCGTGAAAGCAGCAAGGTCCAGCAGCATAAGCTGCTTAAGTTTGTTGTCAGCAGTCAGTTCATATGGAACCCATTTGCTCAGCCTCCAGACTTTTCCTAGGCACTGTAAATGCAAACAAATGGTTTCGTCACTGGAAGCTCTAGGTACATTTGACATGAATCCAACTCAATGCTGGCCTTCAGTCATTGTCATCAAAGACAGTAGGTCTTCCCTCATGGGGTGCAACTTAAAGTGTCTCATTGCCTGACAAATTTTCTGAACCACTTTTGGACTGTCTGTTCACCACTGTGTTCTCTCCAAATGCCATACATATCTTGCAGGCTGCTTTAATTCCCAGTTTAAACTCGTAAAGTAAATATGCTGTATTCAACACAGACATGTTTTAGTCGCCCTTTCCAATTTCACTGAACTGCTTTTCATATTGCTGCACATCAAGTGACTCAGCATGCCATGTGCTTTCAACTGTGTATTGACATATGCACACCACTTGCAATTGTGCTTATGTACTTTTCATTAAAATGATAACTTTGAAAAATTGCACCAACTTATTTGGTTACCTGATACATGAATTCAAAAGCATGCATTGTATTCCTATGTGAGTTAAAATAAGTTTATCTATTGATAATTAAAATGTAATTAATAAGTGACTTTTTATTTGCCACTGATTAACCATGATTGACAATCGCTTTCCCATTAATAGTTTTTTTTCCCCATTTCAGATTTACTTTTGCAAATAAGTATTATCCTATTTAATGCCTTTTACTTTCAGTATATGGAGATATTGTCATTAATTCTATAATTTTCTTCTTGAGGGGATTACTTTCTCTTCAAAGCATTTTAACATTGTAGTCAGGTTGTTGGAAATGGTGTTGGGTTAAACCATTAAAAAAGCTTGAGCTGCAAGTTTATTTTCTTTGACTTTCATTATTTGTACAGATGCCAAATTCAATTAATTGTAAATTTTCTCAGAAAAATTTCTCTTGCTTAAGAGCAGATTTAGTAAGTTCCTCCCATTTTAAGCATGTAATATTTTATAAGTATTTTATAAAAAAGGTTATTTAATTCAAGTTATTTTACTATTTGAAGGCACTAAGCTGTATGCTTCTAGCATCTAATAATATAAGATTTGTTGTGGGAATATGTTTCAGTTGAATTTGCCATCTTGGGAGAGCAGGGAGATATTTCCATGTTTTAAACTTGTTACATACAGCCCAAATCAGTGGCAAAGTGTGACTTTTTTAATAGGGGAAGCAATTTTCAAAGCATTGCCCAAATTCAATCGGAATACCATTCCACTATTTATGTTTTCAAATCATTGAACTGGAACACTATTCCGGTACTTATGTTCCCAAATCATTGATCCAGAATTCCTTTACATTACTTAAATTTCGAAATCATTAAACGAAACTCCGTTATATTACTTACAGTTTCAAATCACTGAACTGGAATGGTGTTCTTTGACTTTTCTGAATAAGAATTTGGAACAGAACACTGTTTTAGTACTTGATGTTTCTGAATCACTAAGTTCGGGTAAATTCTATAGTTTTTATAACAAACATTTCTGTCTGTGTATATATATATATGGGCTTACCATATTTTTATATAATCAAGGTTGCATATCTGTTTTGAGCAATATAAAAATGAGCAAACAAATGATTAATATATGTTTTAGAGTATTTAGTATAGGTTTCAACCCCAGAAAATTAGGCCCAACCCCAAAAGTCAGTCACGAAATGTTGATATCAAATTGATGCATGCAATTCTGCTAATTTATCAGAAAGCACAAAATTTTCAATTAAAAACAATCCATATTTTTAAAAAATATTTTATCATTATTAATTTTTTCGTAAAATGCTAGTTAAAGAATCTTCATGTTAAGGAAATAGTACTTCAACTTAGAAGCGATAGAAAACATCTAAATGTATTTTGATAACTTCTGGTTTGCAGATCACAGAACTTTATCTTGGACATCAAAACTGACCATCTAGTGAGATACTTAAGACTGGTTGTAGTGCACTGTTTTGGGTATGGCCATTTAACAATTAAATGGATCTGACAAAAAGTTATTAGTTTTAATCTCACTTAAATCAGCCCTGTATAGTATATTAATACAGGTAACACCCATTTAAAGCGGATGGGCTATAACTTGTTTTATTTTCCCTTCTTTTAGAAAAATTTCTTTTTAAAAAACTTGAAATTTTATACATAGATAAATACATATAAATATTTTGTGTATAGGTCCACCTGTTTGTTATGGCATATAAACAAATATTTCATCTACGAGAATATACAGTTTTCACAGATGTTACTGTCCTAATTTTGTGTAGCTCATCAAAGAAACATCAACTGTAGCTTCTGTTCCATTTGTAAATATTTCAGTGAGAAAAACCACAAAAAAATTACTTACATGATTAGCAATACTAGTTACTAGTGTCAATTAATTTTTCTAATGCACAATGTTTAAACATAAATGACAATCACAGCATTACCTATTGACTTTTTAATGTCTATAAATCAATAAATAGTTTGTGGAAAAAATTTTGCCGGCATATGGGAATTGAACCCGTATCTCTCCAGTAACATGCCAGAGTATTCTACTGATTGGATTGAACTAATGCCAGCTGTCTTTTTTCCACTAATTTAAGATTTTGAACTCTTCACTGAGATTTTGGTGAAAAATGTTTCTGGAGAGATGCGGGTTCAATTCCTGTATGTCAGTGAAACTTTTTCCACGAACAATTTATTGATTTATACACAATGTTTGAAGTATTGTGCAAAAAACGGAGACAAGCGAATCAGACTAGATGGTTTCCTTATTAAAAAATAAATTGTAAAATTAACTAATGTAAAATTAACTAATTGAATAATTGTATGAAATGGGTACATATATATATATACCCATTTCATACAATTATTCATTTATGTTGTTTTTTAATAAAAATTGTGAATTATGAGTATTTTTCCTGAAAAAAAAATGTGTTATAATACAAGAAACAAATTTCAAAAAGAGCAATAAGATATGCAAAAAATAAGCAAATGAAATTTCCCCATTTAATGTGGATCTTCCTGGAACACATCTCCCATGTTAAACAGGGATTACTTGTACATTGAACTATTGTGGAAAATCACTTTATATGGCTAATGTTGAATAAAATTGGGTTGGGCTGTTTTACCTCTGAGTGGCAGGTTTTTGCACACCATGAGCTAAATGGCCAGGTCACAAGGACCCCAAAGGCTCGGAGAAGGTTGGGGGAGGGAACCCACTGGAACAGCTGTTGGGAGACAGATGGTAGCCTACCATCAGGGCATCCATTGTGTTCTTTAACGTGCACAGCATATGGCTCTCTTACATAGGGCCACAGCTTAATGTTCCATATGACGGACGGCAGCCTTTCAAAGCCCAGTGGTGTCCCCTACTGACCGTGGACAGGGTGGGAGTTTTGCAGAGATAAATCTCAATGCTGACCCAACTGAGACTTGAACCTGGGAACTACAGATTTACAAGACTGGCACACTACCGACTGAGCTACTCCCACCTCTTTGAATAAAATTATAGCAGGAAACAATAATATAAAATCCAAAATTCTTTCGATTGGAATACAAACAACTAAATTAATAGCGAAATTACATATATGGATTAATAGTAATATTACATTTTCACGATTTTCACCCACTTGTCATAATTTGTTTTCAAAAGTAAATATGCTTCTTTTGTTTTTTGTAGTTTTCATATTCTACACATGCCACAGAATATATTTCTTGGTCTTCAGGGGATTATTATAGGTGTTTGAATGTAGCTAAACTTTGCAATTAAGATAATATCTACCAGGGCTAGGTCTACGAGGAGGGAGCAAGTGTCCCTTTACAGCATCCTTTTGAAAATGCTAGTATGGGTAACAGAAGCAAAAGTTATTAAACTCCTGTATAGGTCCTGCATTTTTCAAGAAATTTTTTAAAAGTTGTTAGCGTGCTTGGCTACTGATCTAAGGGACCTGGGTTTGAGCCCCAGGTAAGGCATGGCTGTTTGTGTCGTTTTTCTGCTGAGGGCCTGCCATCCTCTCAGACCTTCTACTATGGCATATAAACTGACAGGCTCCTGTCAGACCTCTGTGGCAAGCAGCTGCTTGAGGGGGTATTTATTATATATATATATTTTTAATTAAGGTGAAACTGCAGTAGAAAATCAGTTTCTTGTCCGCTCCATTTCTCTTTTACTCCGCAAGATAGAATCAATTTCCCCTCTTGTCCATTCCTTTGTTTATTTTTAGATCCGGGCCTGATATGAATTCTCCGTTTCTTATGCTCTACAAATGAGACCAATCCCATTTACAATTTTTCTTCATATTTTTATTTGAAAACTTAATAATAAATTTCCTGTTGGGAATTCAATGTGAAATCCTGATAAAAATGTACAATTTCATTCTACATAAAGGCTTTTTGGAATGTGAAGGATTTTTTATATTAATTACTTTGATCATTCCTGCCAGTTCGATATATAGATCCTTTATTTATCGATTTCTATTAAAACTTGCATTAAAATTTCCAGTAGTTGCAAGTTTAAGCCTGGATTCTGTTATAGGCACAGGGTTGAAATTTCAATACAGTACAAAATAATTTGTGCTCAGCAACGTATTTCTGGAAAACATTGACATATACGAAGGCTTGTTTCAGTAGCAAAAGAAATTGCACTCTAGACTATAATTATATTTATGCATTAATAAAATTCCCTGTAATTAATTCATATTGCCATCCTATGGCCGAGTGGTTAGCATACTTGGCTACTGATCAAAGGGATCTAGGTTCAAGCCCCGTGTAAGGCATGAATGTTTGTGTTTTGTTGAGGTCCCGCCATCCCCACAGATCTTCTACTATGGCACATAAACTGACAGGCTCCTGTCAGACCTCTGTGGCAAGAGCTGCTTGAGGGGTATTTATTTACTTAAATCCTATTGCGACGCACATTTGCAAACAGCAGTTTGTGAGAACTGAAGAATGCAGAATGATGCACAATTCGTTATAAATTTTCTCCAAACTTGAGAGCAAATGTTTCTGCATAAACTTAACCAAAAATGATTGCCAGATCATTTCGATTTTGCTGAAGGTAGCGCACGACACATTTTATATACAAGAACTAACAGTAATTGAATGTTGATACAATTGAAGAGAATACTTGTTAACAAATTTGAGTGAAAACACTAGTACTATTTTTTCTCAAATATTTTTATATGTACAGTGTATATATATATATAACATTTGAGCTTTAAATTTCCAGAATTTATTTTCTCCAACATTTCAAAACTTTTTTAATACATGTAATTGATGTTTTTGAATGAACCCTGTTTAACTTCATTTGTTTCTTTAAGCAAAACGTTTAAAAAATCTTATGGAAAAATTGTGATCATTTCCAAAACTTATGGCCCAATACTTAAAAAAATTTATTTCATCTACAGTATTTAAGGGCACAACTCAATGCCATACATAATATTTAAGCTTAAATATGTGAATTAAATATCAGATATGCAGATCTTAAGTTAATAATACAAAATACATAAAAAGTATATATGATGTATTTTGTATTATATTATAATTAGTTTTGCATTAGAAGTACATCAGTGCTTTAAAACAGAAACAAAATATAGGACATGAAATGATTAAATTGAACAATAAATATTAGAAATCATTATATTTCATCAAAGGTATACCTCAAGAGAAGAGGTTTGTAACCTCTTCTCTTGAGAGCTACAATTAAACATATTTCCCAGGTAGTCCTAAAAAATGACCCAAGTAATTTTTTTTTTTGAAGACTACCTAGGAAAATACTTATCCCCCCCCCCCCCCAATGACACTGAACATGTGAATCCCTTTCCATTGGAAGATTCTGGGTATGCCACTGTACCTCATGGAAAGTTTATTACGCTAAAACTGTTCATGTATTAAACAAATATGTAGGGAATTTATTTTCAACCCCAAATGATCAAAAAATTTCCCTTGTTATTTATACTAACTAATTGTCACTAATATTTTTAATACCCTGATGGATAGCATGTACACAGATATTATGAAATAAGTTCAGTACCTGGAATATTATGAATGATTGGCATGTGAACAGAATAAAGACTAAGGAGATTGTGGTATAGAAATGTGTTGTGTACATTACAACATTTAGCTGCTGTAGTAAACAACCATATTGCTGAAATATTACTGGCATTGTTGTAACTATCAGTATATAGTACTTCTTAGGTACATTTATTTGTTCTGCACAATAAGTTTAAGTATAAATAAATGTATCATAGCACGACACTAGAATATTTGTAAAACACTGAAGGCCTATGCAGCAGGATATAGTTAGCAGCTTGTCAACCTTTAGTTGAGTGAATCAGATAGTTTAGTCAGAGCATGTCAAAGCAATGAATGTGTGTAGCAGAAACAACAAATAACAAGGTTTCTAGAAATATACTGACAGCAAGTAATGAATTAAAAATAATGGTGTATATAATTTTTTGTTATACTTTTCTGCTTTTTGAAGTATGTGTTGTGTTATGTAGTGGTTGAAAACTGACTACTCAGCCATAACTATCTCAGTGTAGTAGGATGTATAAACTACAGTGACCAGATTTTCAAAATGAGAAAAGGGGTATTTGAGTGTATTCTTAAGAAAAAATGGCACACTCCTTGACATTAGAAAAACTGCTCCAGTAAAAAATTGTTAGAATTTATACTATATTACATGTTAATCTAAATAATTATTATGAAGTGGTAAGACACATTATCAATAAATGATATATCAATTTTAATATTTTTTAGAAACAAACAAGTATTGTGTTTGCAACAGTAAATGAAAAATGTGATAAAAGATATTTTGTTAATAATTTGATGAGACACTTCATGGTAAAATAGGACATCTTGACATTCTAGTATAAGTTACCTAGTATATGTTAGTTTCTAGATTTCTCTATCCCATGTGCAACATAATCAAAAAAATTATATATAAAAACGAATTTTTAATTTTATTGAAGTAAATTAAGTATACTTGGTTATTTCAGATAGTCTAGCTGAAGAAGGATTATATTTTATTGTAAGCTTAAAAGACTTAGTTGTTGCAAAACCAAGAGATGAAGATGATCATGTAGCTTGGCTATTAGATCATGAACAATATGAGGTAATTGCCAGTTTCCTAACATAATTCTGCTTCAATATTTGCTCATTATTTTGAACTCCATTATTTATGCATATAATTGTAATTATAATTGTGCAGTTTATATTTGAAAAGTATTAACTGAAGCAGCTTATGACATTGTTGCTACTAATTTGGCATTTTTGCTACTAAAAATCAAAAATTTAGCAATATCTATTTATGACTACTTATTGGATAGTATATAACTTGCAGTATATATACAGTAGGTACTGCTTAATATGACTACTGGCTGTTAGAATCAGCAAAGAAATAATGAATATATATACTCTTTATTCACTGATAGTAATACAGAAGCTTTTATAAATGTTTATATGAAAATGATGTCTTCAAGATAAATTCAATGTATCACAAAAGTCAGAATATCCTTTGGAGCATAAGATGAAATTACTTAAATGTTGTCACAAAGATTGCGGAACAAAATACCACTTTCTGAACATACAAAAAGATAGTACAAAACTGTCCATTGTGTTGGAAATGACTGGAAGAAATCATTTAGATATAAGCAAGGGTTTAAAAATGAAAGCTGTGTATATTAAGTATTGAAACTCAGGAGATGGATTTTCAGCTTAGTTTTTCTACAAAACTTGAATCTGTTGCATGTTGTTAAAGAATATAGCAAAGGGTTACTCTTATCAAACTGTCCTAAGGGTGTAAATGCTACACATGCTAGAAATGATAGGGCACCATATGTACACTGCATCTTATGTTCATGTAATGTATGTCACTTATGTGCATGGACCTCTGGAATGGATCTTTTGAAGCTCTGTTCTTTTCGTCATTGGCAAAACCATATACTTTATCTTTTCAATTTTTATGCATTCAGTGAATAATTAATTTTTATTTTTTAAAACACAGAATTTTAATTTTTAAAGCACAGAAAAAGGTACTCCCTCACACAATGGACAGAGATAACATAAAAACTCTATCAGACTTGTCTTCGTCTCTCATGAAACATACAAACACATGAACATAAACCATGCCATCCCTGGACTCTAAGCCAACTTGTGTATGTGAAATGGGCATTCCTCTATCTCAATGTTTTCCAAAGTGGGTGATACCGCCCCCTGGGGGGCACTGGAGTGATCCAGGGGGTCAGTAGTAGCCTCGGGTGCAATTGGGGGGGGGGGGTGGAAGCATAAAGAAAGAAGGGAAGATAAGAAAATTTTGAAAAACCGTTCGTACATGTTTCATCTGTTGTATAACATAGAGTTAAAGTCGTAGTGATTACTTTGTTTTCCAAACAAACGCAAAATTAGCCTTTGTTATCTTAATTTTTTGTGTGTAATGCGAATGTTACTATGGTTGATTTTAATAAATAATTTTATAATTTCAAGCTTCAAGGTGTCTTATTTACAACAACATCTTTCTTTACTATGTTGTAGGATGTAGGTAGAAATATAGATATATAAAAGAATGCAAATTTGTCACTGCATCTTTCTGTTTGTTAGCTTAAAAAAGGTAGATTTCCAGGGGAGTGCTGCACTCAGCACTCAGCACCCTCTTGGAAATCTGAAAAGTGGGTGTAACAGGCCAAAGAATTACATACTTTAAAGGTTTTTTGGACCTTTTATCTGATCCAATATTTATTCAAACTCCAGATAGCTCGGCGCCAGGCAATTAATAATTTGCCAATTAAAGTCGAAATTAGGGTTCGAATATATTATACCAGCAGGCATTGCTTAGCGAGTAAGAATTCATAAATAAATGATTGTCAATGTATATTTTAAATACAATCAAAAATTTATCTACTGATGTTGCTCAAGAGAAAAAATAGCAAAGATTCAAAAAGTTTCTATAACAAACAAAATTTATTTCCAAATATTCAAACTCTCCAACATCAGAGGAAATGTTGACTACAACTTCTACATCTCTTACTACAACTCTGTTACAACTCGGTTCTCTTCTACTTCCAACTAACTTCAACTCTATTCTACTAACTCTGTGACCACATGTCACTGCTATATCAGCATTGTACAAAGAGCCCGCAAGTGTCATGTTGCACGCCGGGAAAGACACTTACATAAAGTGACGAGCGTGCAAGCTATGATGCAAGAGAGGACGTGTCCTTGAACACAGTCACTTTAGCGGGTGACAATCGAAAGTTGAGAGTTGTGCGTGCACAATTCCTATGCTCTCGGAAATGAGCGCTGTGATGCCAGAAATAAAATTAAAATCCCCAAAATGATAAATATAACGTAAATTAAGCAAAACTGGTTAAGGTAAAGTAAAAATGAATGAGGAGGCATCACAGGGGCGGTAGGACAAATAAGTTTGGAAACCTCTGCTCTATCTGATGATGAGGTTAATGGTACATTTTACATTTCAGGCATGACAATCATACTTCCAGAAGCATTTTGTTGGATAATGTTAGCTAAAAATGCAAAATATCCTAGAACACTATCAACTTATTTCATAATAAGGATTTACTTCATTTCTGATTGTACTATTATCAAATACTCTCTAATAAAATTCATACAGTTATTTTTGTTCTGTTCGTTTTAAATGCCCTTGCTTGAGAGTTCATATGAGAAATCAAGACAAGTTACTAAAATTTTTACGTTTCTCTACCCTAAAAAATATAGTCGACTAATTAAGTTTTTAAGCTGTAGCAGTATATTATATTTATTATGTGTGTTTACCGATTTCCAAGCGTTTCTGGATATAAATAATGTGTACCATGTCCACAGGGGCATAATTTCTAGTTGGTGATTAGGTAGGTGGTTCTAAACCTTGAATAAAAACAAAAATTTATATTGTATAACATTATAGTTGATGGTAATATTTATGTTATGATCATTTTTACCACACCAAAAATGAGAGACCCCACTCCATAAAAAAATATTTTGGGCCTTATTCACATCATTGTGCATCTGAAAAGTAATTATAAAATTTCTTTTTCTTTTTAAGGAATGCTCTATTTTTTTTATTAATGTAAGAAGCCTTTCTTTGATATGGTTTTTCAATATGTAAATGAGATTCTAGGTATTTCATATCTTTGCTTTATTTTGGATTATTGAAATGTTTATTCAATAACATTAAAATGTCTGACAAAATGTCATTCACAGTTAAACCAGTGTGTAACTGAAAAATCGAGCATAAATGATAGTGTTATTGCTAGACATTTTATTATCTCTTTACAGGCATAAATAGTTATACATTATTAAATGTTCTGAGTCAAACAACTAAAATGGCTATCCTAATGTATATTTAGCACCTAACATTTACAGTACCAGTTTACAGGTATTGTAAATGTTATTTGCTGCAACTAATATTATGAATAACCATACTAAAAAGAGTTGGAAATATGCTAAATACAACTGCATTATATATATATATGAATCATTGTTTTTAACACTACTCTAAATTAGAATAATATTTTTAAACTATAAGTTAAATTGAGGCCAGAAATAATGATTCCTTCCAAATTTAATGTTTATAACAATTATTCTTTATTTTTGCATTTTATTAATATTGTACTGGACCATTACTTATAACATTAGAAATGTTTTAACCTTTGGGGAACTTTTTTTTAAATGTTTTTTTTTATAGATTGAATTGCAATGTGCAGAGATATAAAAATGCTTCATTTTGATGTATCACTAATTTTATTATTTATAGGAAGCAGTGCAGGCAGTACTTGAAAGCAAGATCTTGAGAAGATATACACTCTTGGTAAATTTAATATAACTATTATTTTACTTCACAGAAAATATAATTTGATGAGTTAGCATTTTAAAAGCCTGAAAGAGTACAATTTTACATCAGTCTTATATATAAACTAGCTATTATTTTTCCAATTTTAAGAAATGTGTATGAAGCAAAGAGAAAGTGTACTTAATGGAAGTATAGTACACTTGACTAACTACAATACTTGTAGAAAAAGGAGACAAAAAGTAGACTTTTGATTATCTTTGATACCTAGGAGAAGCAACATGGATAATGCAGAGTAGCCTAATCAAAAATAATTGTAATTTTGCTTTGGGTATCATTTTAATACTTGCATTTGAAATGGGTGTATACCTGATGTACTAGTGTCTTTTTTTTCATTGATCATGTTACCTTTCTGTTGAGGTCTTGTCTTCCTTACAGACCTTATCTATGGCATATTATATTGACAAGCTCTAGCTATATCTCTGTGGCAAATAGTTGTTTGAGGGATTATCTACTGAAAATGAATTGAACCTTCAATGACACTATATCAATTTTTGCATGAAAATAAGTAAAATGTACAGTGACAATGTGAAGTTATTTGTGTTAACACCTGAAAGGGAAATTGGGACAAGTCTTTATTATATCTAAGAAGGAACAATTGTTGAGTGTTAAACAACAGTTTTACAGTAAAATATCAGTTATCCGGCATTTATGGGGAATGGGGGTTGCTGGTTAAATGAATCTACTGGTTGCATGAGAAATATTTGTATAGAAATCAAATACAGTAGTTACAAACTTGTATTCAAGCTTTAATTGAAATAAAATTGCAGTAAGAAACATTGATGATAAAAATGAAATATAATGTCCTTAATATAAATGTGTGGTCTGTAAATGGTAGCTAGGTAGTCACTGGCAGGAGAGCTCTGCACCAATCCCCTGTGATGGTGCATAGAACCGGCCAGGCCTAGCACCTAATGTCTGACCCCGCCTTCTCATGGTGCAGACCGTTAGTACCTTTCAAAAGAGATACTCTCTTGTGGAAGTGAACGGAAGTAGACTGCTGTCAGATTAGTGTCGCCTACTGATCTTGGACAACTATGGCTACTTTTCTTTTTTTTCTACCCTGCTGAGGAGTGGTCAACCACACAGGATCCTGGTGTTGACCATATATACCAACCTGAATGGAATTATGGCTCTGAGCTTGATTATGGATCCTGATTTTGCTGCACTAGTGGGCTTCTGTGGAGGGGAAATCTTCCGCTGTGTTTTCTGTTTGTTTGTGGGTTGACAGCCCCAAGTGAATAGATTCACAGGATATGTTTATCAGCTGGTGGATAATCCTGAGCATAGGTCATCGCAGGCACCTGAACACTTTGCTTCTACTGGCATCATCAAATTCTACATTGGGGGAAGTCTTCCAGTGTAGATGGCTTCAGCCCTTAGTGGTGGGGGAATGGGTCTTTGCCCCCATGTCTGCGCTTAGGGGGCTGTTTGATATTGTCGGCATTCCCTCTCTCAATAAACATAGTTTCTTTAAACATCCCATTAACCATTTTCTCTCCATAGGTAGTTGGAATGTGAGGACTCTGCACAGAGCTTTTTCTCTTGATGCCTTCAAACAAGAATTCCACCATCATAATATAGATATTCTCGGCTTGCAAGAGAAGACCAGATGGACAGATAAAGGTCAGATTCTTAAAAATAATCTTCAATTTCTCTTTTCAGGGAGGAACGATAATAAACATCACCAAGGCGTGGGTTTGCTTCTCAGCAAACACACTAGTGATGCTCTTTTAGGATATGAGTGCATTAATGAAAGGTTTCTTACAGTAAAATTTCAGACAAGCGTTAAAGACTTGAATGTTATCTGCTGTTATGCCCCTACTGAGGATGCCGATGAGGATGAGAAGGATAGGTTTTATGAACAACTTCAGGATATTTTGAATTGTGTCAAGAAAGGAGATATTACCCTTGTTCTTGGTGACTTCAATGCCAAAGTTGGTACTGACTCTGACCTTTGGGGAGGGGTGATTGGCCCTTTTGGTATTGGTAGCTGCAATGGCAATTGGCAACGTCTCCTACAGGTAAGTAAACTCAATGGTTTCAGAATAACTAACACTTATTACAAACACTGCGACATACATAAGTACACATGGGTTTCACCTGATGGGCAGCATATGAATACGACTGATTATATATTAATTAACAACAAATGGGTTAGTTCTGTCAATTGCATGATGAGCAATGTGGATTCAGAAGTGGTAGGGGATGTGTGGATCAGATATTTTCTCTTAGGCAGATTCTTGAGAAATGTATAGAGTTTCAGAAACCTTTGGTTGCTAGCTTCGTTGATTTCAAAAAGGCTTCAGACTCTGTTGATCGTCATAATTTGTGGTTGATTGTGAGATCATATGGTATACCAGACAAGTTAGTTAACATAATGAAAGCTCTCTATAATAACACTGAGTCGTGTGTGAGAGTTGGTAATCCTTGTAGCAATTGGTTTAGCATTACTTCTGGTGTTCGACAAGGGTGCATTTTGTCTCCTTTTCTCTTTAGCTTGGTTATTGATTATGTTATGCGAAATTCACTTCAAGGGAAAGATTTTGGCCTTAAATGGACTGGAGATACGAAAATTTCTGATTTAGATAATGCTGATGATTTAGTCCTTTTGGCAAATGATGTTGATGAGATGAACTCTTTCATTCGAGCTGTTGATGAAACTGGTACTAGAATAGGTTTGGTTATAAACAGAGAGAAAAGTAAAGTGACGAAAATTGATCAGGCAGGCTGTGATTCAGTTAATCTGAATGGTTGCAATCTTGAACAGGTGTCACAGTTTAATTATCTTCGGAGCTATGTAACAGATACTGGTTCTTTCTAGGGTTAGTTATGGCAGTGAAACTTGGACACTTTGTAAACAAGATAACAGGAAACTAGATGCTTTTGATTCTAGATGCTTACGCAGTGTCTTGGGCATTAGGTGGTGTAACGCTCCAAAGATTTAAATACTTTTAAAGTTTTGGACCCTTTGTCTGATTCAATATTTATTCAAGCTCCGGATAGCTAAAGTTGGGCACCAGGTAATAATTAACAAATTGCCAAATAAAGTTCAATTAGGGTTCAAATACCAGTGAGTGTTACTTAGTGAGAATTCAAAAATTAAATGATTGTCAAGCTAATGTAAATTCTAATCAAAACTTATCAACTAACGTTGCTCAAGTGAAAAAATAGCAAAGTTTCAAAAAAGTTCCTATAACAAACAAGTTTATTTCCAAAAAATTATTTTTAAACACTCATCAACATAAATGAAAATGTCGTATACATCATCACTATCTAACTTCTACTCTGTGACCAACACCAACTAACTTCTGATCACAACATCAACTCGCTAACTTTCAACTGACTACATCTCTTGGTTATGTCAAGCGTACAGGCTCGGCAACATGTGGCTGTTGCACCGGTAAAGACATTTGCATAAAATGATGAGCGCACAAACTATGATGCAAGAGGGGGGGATGTGTCCTTGTACACGTGCGCTTTAGCAGGTGACAATCGAACGATCAGAGTTGCGCAACTCCTGTGCTCTTGGAAACGAGTGCTGTGATGCCAAAAATGAAATAAAAATCCCCAAAATGATAAATATAATGTAAATTAAGCAAAACTGGTTAAGGTAAAGTAAAAGTGAATGAGGGGGCATCACAGTGGTTCAACTTTGTAACTAATGATGAGTTTAGGCAAAGGAGTCAGCAACCTCCTTTAAGCAATATATTGTGCAGAGAGAGACTCCGTTGGTTTGGCCATGTTGCCCGTATGGATAATTATAGATTGGCGAATAGGGTTAAGAACTGTGTGCCTAAAGGCTTCAGAAAGAGGGGTAGACCAAGGATGCGGTGGGCAGACAACGTCAAACAAGACCTTATTAGAATTGGTGTACAGTGGCCAGATGCAGCAGATGTAGCTCAGGACAGACTTGCTTGGAGAACTAAATTGCACAGTCTGGTTGGACTTCCGTAGCCCATGGCTGCTTGAAGATGATGATAAATACAAATGTAAATATCTAAACTATATATATTTTTTCTTATGTATTTACACATTTACATATAACATTGATTTACACATTAAGTGTAAATCAGTGTAATAATAATAATAAAAAAATACCCCCTCAAGCAGCTGCTTCCCATAGAGGTTGGACAGGAACCTGTCAGTTTATATGCCATAGTAGAAGGTCTGAGAGGATGGCAGGACCTCAGCAGAAAAACAACAACAAATGTCCATGTCTTATCCAGGGCACAAACCCAGGTCCCTTAGATCAGTAGCCAAGCGTGCTAACCACTCTGCCATGGGACGCCTACTTAGCAAAAAAGAATCCCAAAAGCTTCAGGGAAAGGGAAGACATTAGATATAGTGGGCAGACAATACCAAACAGGACTTTGATAGAATTGGCTTGCACTGACTCAATACAGTATATGTAACCCAGAACAGGTGTATTTGGAGAACTAAATTACAGTCTGGTTTGACCTCTATAGATTCTTGATTTTTTTTTTTTTTTTTGTTTATAAATCTTGCACATTTCCTATGTTTGTTGTCATTGGGCCTGAAAAGGTGAAATCTGATTATCTTTACATCACTTTGCTTGTCCATAGAGTTTTTGGAAGTCCAGATGTTCGCTTTATATTACAGAATTCTTTGTGAGGACATTGAATGCGTACTCTTTTCTTAACTTGTCCTCATATATAATGTTCAGGTACCTTTAGAAAGAAGTAAGATAGCTAAAAAGATATATTGATTGGGAAATTTTGGACCCAACAGTATTAAACACCATATAACTGCAAGGGGGAGGGGGGGGGGGCATTTCCCAACTTCTAAGCAATGTTTTTCACCTTCTAAGCTAGTGTGTGTGGGGAATTCAGACACTCTAGTGGGCCCTTAAAAAAACCCAGAAATGCTGGTATTTGAAATACATTTGATTTGTCTATAATCTGAGATTGCCTATAATCTGAGAAGTAGTCAGGTACTTACAATGATCTCTTATCAAGATAATGGCCAGCTATGAAAAGTACCTGTTTCTAATCTTAGCAAATTATGAACTTGCTAATTAAAAGATTAATTGTTTTATTCAATCCAATTAGAATATTTTAGTAGTGTCTTAAAAAGTTATGGTTATAATATAGAAAAATTTATACTCTTAATACTATTGATTAGTTCATTGAGAACTTGTTAATTTCTTAGAAGTAATCAAAGAATCTTTTTAATCACATGAACAAGATCATCACATACTAGACATGTATTTTGCATATGTTTAAATTTTTACTCTTTACTTTTTTCCCAGTTGCTCTTTTGATCTTTGCAGGGTGTTGGACAATTATACTTGGATCACTTGCTTCAACAAAAAATGTTTGATAAGGCAGCTCATCTATGTTCTACTATATTTGGCACAAATAAGCAATTATGGGAAGAAGAAGTTTTTAAATTTGCCCAAATACGCCAATTACGTGCTGTTGCTCCTTTTTTACCCATTGGTGAACAGCGTCTTGATCCAGCAATTTACGAAATGGTATTAAATGAGTTTCTTCAGTGTGATCCAAAGGTATAAGCTGTTATATTTTTGTGTTTATCTATTAGTGTATTTTTTTGTTGTACAGAAGATGTTAATAGATTCTGAAAAAAATTCATCTCCGCCACGGCGGGAATCGAACCCGCATCTCTCCAGATTCATGCCAGAGCGCGCTACCATTGCACCACGCGTCGGACAACGAATATTTTCAGAATATGACCTTTTAAGTTACTTTAATCTGGAGAGATGCGGGTTCGATTCCCGCCATGGCGGCGATGAATTTTTTTCAGAATCTATTAATTATTGTTTCTTAACAGGGAATACTGTGCATTCACTTTGGATTTCAAGTACAGAAGATGCATATACACATCTAAGTCTACCTTACAATTTATGCAAAATATATTTTTCATATTTAGCATTACTTAATTCTATTCAGTAGTACTTTCAGAAGTACTAAATAAATAGGTATAGAGTTGTTCACAATTAAATGAAGTGTAGTTTCAGATTTCGCACTGAAAAATACTGTGGAGAATTATCAAAGCTGTTCTTTAGTCATGAATCAAAACATTTATTTTTAAGCACATAGTGAAAGTGTAACAAAAATGGAACAAATATATAAAGGATGACTAAAAAGTTTAGGAGGAGGCTGTTAATTTGATAAGGTATTAAAATTCTAATGAATATTCTCAAGGCATTGCTTGATGTTAAGGAATTGTGGTCACTGTCCTTTTCATCACAACTTCAAAAGAGTTCTAAGGTAAATTTAAGGCTTGCAGGTGGTATTTCATGCTGTACTGTAATGACTACAAACTGCTTCAGAACCAATCATTAGAAGAAAAATAAGATTGAGGAAAATTGAACTTATAGAAATTATATGAAAAAAAATACTAATTGGTATTTAGATAATGCAGACATCCTGTAATCATAGGCAAGCTGTTGGCATAATCCACTGCTGGAAGAGTGAGAAGGCATATAATAAAGAAAGTGCTTTTATGAACTGCATAATAAAAACACAATAATTAAGGAATATTTGAAGAAAAAAAATATTCATTTACATTAGCATATTTGTTTGTTAGAATTTCAAATGTTTGGTAATAAAATTATTGTAAGATTGTGAAATGTGGTTACAGAAGTGGGAAAACTTACAAAACATATTTTCCATTGAAAGCTAATTGAATTCAAAGATTCTAATTCTAGGAACAGAAATGTAACAGTCACTACAAGCAAACAATCCCATTTTCTCCTAATGTGGTAAATTATGAACTATATGAGGTAACTGAGAAATGTAAATATATATTAAGGAAGTATATATAATGCTACTTACCACTGTACACATGGTGTTTCTTCGGTTTGCTGCTACACTGCAAACATCCTACTGATAACATCACCACTAAATAATTTTCACAAATGGTAATATATTAAGCTGATTCAAGGATGTTGTAAATAGCTGGATAAAATGTGGCAGTGTTAGAAATGTTAAGTTCTGTTTTACATATTTCCTTCTGCTTGTATAGAAAGCAAGCCCTCCAAATGTTCATTAAAGCTTTGGTATTTAGCTAATGCGGACATCCTGTGATCATTCTAGGTACAATGGTTTTATTCAAAAAAACCTTGTACCTTGAAAATAGCATTTTCTGCTTCATGCACCATGCTGCATATCTACTGAACATGCTAACAGAAGGTACAGTTGAATGCAAACTTCCTGAAAAAGCAATTGAAATGACTATTATGAATTTCTCATTGCTTTTGCTTATAGAAGAATAATAAGTTTTAAATGTTGAAAGTAAAGTATCACAGATGTCCTGTAGACATGGGACTCGTAGCTGAAAAATTGGTTTTGGTGCGAGTTTGACTCAAACCTATGTCTCCCAGTACATGTCAGGTATGATAATCACTATATCATCACTGTCTAACCTTTTCAACAACATCAAATAATATGTGGGAAAGTCTATAAGTCATATTAGCTGTTGAAAAGGTTAGCCAGTGATGTAGCAGTTATCACACCTGACATGTTACTGAGAAACAGGGATTCAAATCCCACTCAGCAAAACCAGTTTTTTCAGCTAACTATTTCATGTGTTTAAGTGTTGGTTTTATTTTCAAAGACAATATATATATAGTATCATAGTTTCTAAACTTTTAATAATGTGAATGAATTTTTTTTCTAATAAAAATTTTTACTTTTTATGGGGAAGGAGGGAGAATGTGCTACAGTTATTATCTGAGAAACTGTGCTACAGTTATTATTTCTCAATAAGTCACTTTTGAGGTTGGCCATCTCTAGTTTCGTACATCCAACTATAGCATTTGTATAAATTGATTTAAAATATACAAAAATTTTGTTTATACTTATATAATTTTTATTTATACTTATGCATAATTTACATATGACATGAATTCAAAAAAGAATTTTTCAGCTTTCTGTGCATTAATAAATAGCTTTTTTTTCTGTAAAATTAATAACTGAAACTAAAATATATGAAATCAGAAATTTTATGCTAAAAGAAATAAAGTAAGGAATTAACTTTATTTCTTTTAGTTCAATATTCATCGTTACTTTTAACTAGGTTTTAAAGATGTTGAGACTATAAAATTTTAATTAACATACATGGAAGTATTTTATGAGTCATAAGTTGCTTAATCTATTTAAAATGAAGTAACTATAAGAAAGAAGTAAAGTTCTCTGGACTGTGCAGTCTTCACTAATAAATTAGCCTCATATCCATAAAACTTTGGTAACAATGGTTTTGTTCAACTTTGCAAAATGGATGTTCAATAATACATGAAATGCAGTTTTTTAGTGGAAATTTTTTACCTTTACATGTAGGATTCCTTGTCATATTATATAATAGGCATAATTCTGAACAGTCAAGGAACTTGCGAATGAATGGGCAGGCCGACACATGACATCATTGGTACAGAAATTGACAGTTTTCCCATGGTTCTGTGGCTTCTTGAGCAATTGGTCCCAAATTTGCTGGGGTGGTCCCACTTAGTTCTAACCATGTTAAATTTTGGGGTAACAGATCAGGTATCTAGCTGCCATGGCTTGGGAGTGATCCCTCAAAAAGTAAAATTTCTGGGGCTGCTGCCATTGCCTACCTTTTGAATAGAGTAGTACATATGGAAAGCTGTGAATGAAGTTATTAATGGATAATAAATAAATAAATAAATACCCCCTCAAGCAGCTGCTTGCCACAGAGGTCTGACAGGAGCCTGTCAGTTTATATGCCATAGTAGATCTGAGAGGATGGCAGGACCTCAGCAGAAAAACGACACACACATCCATGCCTAACTCCGGGGCTCGAACCCAGGTCCCTTAGATCAGTAGCCAAGCGTGTTAATGGATAGAGTTGTTAATATCTTGCATGCCAAACTTTTGGTATGGGTTTAACAAATCGTATAGTAATATTTGTTTTATCATTCTTAAAGAAACACTAAAACAATGCATCTTCTTTAACTTTAGGATTTTCATCAGACTTCAAAATTTTTTGCTTGCATTGGTTTTAATCTGTAAAAGGTTTGAATGCTACAATATTTTGTTCAGGTTAATTGCTTCCTAATAAACTACATTTTGAGCATTCCCTCGTTCACTTTTTTTTTTAATTGCACTCTTCAAGTTGAGAAGTTCTATGCTTCTGTTTTGACTTCAGATAAATATATTTAGCTGTATAATACTTTGCACAACTTCAAGTATTAACTTAATGAAAAGTTATATTTTTTTCATTTTAAATCTAATTTCACTGATTCTTGATTGGCAGATATCAACATTTGCAGAAACTGACAAATTCAGCCCTATGTTGAATGACTTCTTATTGATGAGATGGAGAAATTGTACTATCTACACACAGTTACAAAAGAAATAATTTTTATAATTTGGTCTTTTAACTGTTGTAAATATGTAATAATGTATTTTAAATGTTTTTATGATAATTTAAGTTAACATCTTATAAGCTACATATATCATGCATTTCAAAGGAAGAACTCAATACACTTCAAGTCTTTTATTGTTGTTAGATTCTTAATAAGATTCTTGAAAAGATTAGATGGATTATAGCAGTGCATTAAGTTAACTGAGTGGGACTCATAAAATGATGAGCTGAAAAAAAATTTGGTTTTGCCACGAGTGGGATTTGAACCCACGTCTCCAGGAAACATGCCTGTTATGCTAACCACTACACCATCAATGGCTAACCTTTTCTCAGCTTAGTGACCTTTATAAGCTTTCTGGATTTTATTTATTTGATTCGCACTAGTGGTGCCATCTATCCAGGAAGTGGACAACTCTGTTGCCTCTTTAGAGATGGAATTAATATTTATCACTCACGCTCAGGGCGTTAAATTAGTAATTCAGTAGTAAAGAATCACAGGCGAGTTCCATGTCTACAGGACTTATCCTGTGATTCTTTACTACTGAATGGGGTTGGGATATTGAGACTGTTGTATTGCTATAGTGTTTTATTTATTTACTTTTTAAAGCTTTTTTTTAACTCCTTAAGTGTATTGAACAAGGCAATATTTAGGCCTCCCATCCCCCCTTTCATAATGCTAATAAGGGTAACAGAGGCAAAAAATTATCAAACTTTTTTGTATTTCATGAAATTTTCAAGAAATTTTTAAAGACCTGTAGAAAGGAGAGGGAGATGCATTGGAAATCCAGTCTCTTGCCCCCTCGCCATTTTTTTTTCTACATCCAGGCCTGATATTGAGTAACTTTTTAATATTTTATGCTATATTGAAAGTTAACTTTTTAATATTTATGCCTAATGTTTTACATATTTATATTTCTTAGGGTTTTCTAAGTCTAATTCGAAATTGGCCATGTGAATTGTATAATATTCCTACAGTAGTTAGTGCTGTTATGGAACGGCTTACATTAGTACCTTGTCTAGAACTTCTGGAAAGTCTCAGTGAACTGTATATCTTGGATAAAAAATATGACAAAGCTTTGACTGTATATATTGAGTAAGTGTGAATTATATTTTTTAGTGCTTATGTGTTGTCTATTGGTAATTTTTTAAGTTTATTAAATTTGTAACATAAATTTAACACTTCCAGATACCTATCTCAATCATTTTCTGATGCATATTCAATATAAAAGTGTATGCAACTAGGGGCGGGGGTGGCTCAGTCGGTAGCGCGCCAGGCTCGTAATCTGTAGTTCTCAGGTTTGAGTCCCAGCTGGGTCAGCGTTGAGATTTATCTCCGCAAAATTCCCCGCCCTGCCCACGGTCAGTAGGGGACACCGATGGGCTTGGAAAGGCCGCCGTCCGTCGGATGGGACGTTAAGCCGTGGCCCCGTGTGCGGGAGAACCATACCCTGTGCACGTTAAAGAACACGCTGGATGGCCTTGACGGGAGGCTACGATCTGTCTCCCAACAGCTATTCCAGTGGGTCCCCTCCCCCAACCTTCTCTGAGCCTTCGGGGTCCATGTGACCTGGCCATTTAGCCCATGGTGTGCAAAAAAGTGCTGCTCAGAGGTAAAACAACCCAACCGAATGTATGCAACTAAATATTTAGGTATACAGGTAAAAAATGGGGACAGACAGAATACTGGAAACTTAATGTGCTATGGTAATGAAAAGACAAATTAAAAATGCCATATATTTCCAAAATAAAATTTTTGTAATAAAATGTTCCTGAAGATAAAGATTTAAAATATATTTAAATGTGATGGTATGTGTGATATGTGGTCTGTAAAAAGGGAATAGAAATTTATTCATATTGTGATAAAAGTTGGCAAAATATTGTTTCAAATGAATTATTGGGGAGGTAAGATATTACTAAAACATAAAATGAAATAAATCTTAGTTATATGAACAATAATTAGATGAAAAGTCACCAGTTGAAGTTTATCAATGTGTCTTTTTATCTGTTTATTACTACAACATGACATACATTTGGTGTTGGTGACTTTTTTATGTTTATTACTAAAACATTACATACATTTTTTGTGTTTGTCAGGATTGTGAAATGCTGATTTTTTTTACATTCCTCTTTATTTCAGAATTGCAAATAAGGACAGAGTATTTGAATTAATCCAAAATCATAACTTGTTTGGTAGCATCCATGATAAACTGGAGATATTAATAGAACTGAATCCTGTAGTGGCCACAAATATGTTACTAGACAATATGGACAAAGTTCCTATTGATTTGGTTGTTACAAAACTGAAACATAAACGTAATCTACTGTATGAGGTATGTAATTAATCATTTCTTTTTCTTTAGGTCAGTTTTGGTGAGTTTTATTGTTGTTCTTTTAATTATATGATTTGGACTCTGAATTACCTGAAACATTATGGTATAGATAAGATATTGCTACAATTATGGCTTTGCCAATCACTTTAAGGTAAATATCAGTTATTACTATTATGCTGATAAATACAGCATTGAATCATTGAATATTGTTTACATAGAAGCTCTAGTAATCTCTTGTTAAATAATAAATGCTTTCTGATCATGGGTGCTATATTCCTTGAAAGGGGATCCACAAATTCAATATCTTCTGGAAAATATTAAAATTGGGATACATGATCATGGAATATAATATAGATGTTTTTTCATAATAAAAGTCTGATAGTAAATACCTCTACATTGTGTGGGATAAACAAATAAAATAACATCCTTCATTTGATTTTATATTCTTGAGCAAAAGATGCTGCACTTGTACTTCCATGCCTAAGTGACTTTTTCAGCCAAAATATTACATTGTGTGATTTCTTTACTGTTGTACTACTTGAGTGGCTTTTTGTACAGGAACCGTAGTTCAGTTAAGTGAAAGTTTAATGTAAAAGGTAAAACAAATTTTAATTAGAAATTTCACAGGAACAACACCTTTAATGAAATAGCTAAGCAGTTAAGCATTGATTGTAGCAAGAAATTCCATTCAAATTCATTTATGTCATGTCACATACTTAACCCTTAAAGTGCCAAAAGGCACTAGTTACCCAGAGAAACTTTGCTGCAACTTTTAATATTTTTACTAAATTTCCCTTTTAAAAGTTCTTTCAAATTAAGCACAAAAATTGACAAATTGTGTACAATACTATGACCAAATTTTGTCAGTTACTTCAACATAAAATTCTACAGCTTTTTGAATTTTCATACTCAACAGAAATGATATATAATCTGGCACTTTGAGTTAATGTCCATAGTTTCCCTGATGATACAAAATACAACATACATATGTCAGCCATGTGAGACCTCAGCAGTCATTCATGTGATTGTGGTTCACTTTCTACAATATTATGAATGCTTTAATATAAATTATTGCTTTTTATAGCCCATACTAGATATGGGATTCAAGATATTGTATAATAAAAATGTGCATTGAGCAAATAAATGTTACATATATTTAAGCACATAAAAACAAATCTGCAATCTGTAATGGTTTCCTATATACATGACCATGACATTACAGCATATTAACACTACATATGAGTTATGCTCATATATATATGTTTATACATATAATTGTGAATTTGATCTTGCTGATAAATCCAATTAGTAACAATCAGAAAATGGAAACTTTGAAAAGCTCATTACTAAGATAATCTGAAGTACCACCAATTTGGTTCAACTGCTTAACCAACTAATGTGTTACCACGAAATCATTCATCAGGCAACTGTTTTTCACAGAGGTCTCACAGAATACTTTCAATGTAATCATTGTTTTTACATAATTATTAACCATTGTTTTCATTGTGGAGACCTGTTAAGAAAGTGAAACCTCAGCAGCAGGAAACCTCAAGCAGCCATGGCATCTTTGTAGGACATGTCCTTGTATGAAAAGGTCTAGCTGGGAGTAGTTTATAGAATTTCTTTGTGCTATGTGTTGTGAATTAAAAGGTAAATGATAAAACACAAACTCAGATCTAGAAAAAAAATGGGAGGAAAGAGACTGGATTTCCATTGCAGTGTAACATTTTTTCCTTACTTTTAGAGGTTTTTTTTTAAACTTTATTGAAAAGTAGTTGAAATATGCACAAGTTTAATAATTTTTTTATCTCCCTTACCCTTACTAGCATTCTCACAAGTGGGGGGGGGGGGAAGTCTTCTTTGACCCCTCCCTAGATCTGGCCCTGATACAGCATATGATCCAAATTTTGTGAATTCTGAAGAATCAGAGGAAGATGTGTTCTACAGATCATTCATATCAGCTACAAGAAAGATGATTTAAAGGTTAGGGATAATCATTTAGCTTCAGATTATATGCATATATCAAAATGGAACTGTGATTAAAAAAAAAAAATCCACCACCATGACCTTGAATTATTTTCTCAAATTGTGAGTTGCCATCCTGAATGTTGGGAGGGGGGGGAATTATGAGAGACTTGTAAAAGGGTCACAGACATCTCAGGTTTAAAAAATCATGCAGTGATATAAGCAACATTACCTTTCTTATTAAAAGTTAGGACAAGGCTTGGCTTAGTCAGTAGTGTGCCAATATTATAACTGATGTTCCCAAGTTAAATCTTCATTATTCTGTGTTGAGATTTTCTTTACTTCCACTTTGCTCTTGGTGAGAAAGGGGAAATCACTAGTCTTGGAAAAGCTTCTGTATCATATTTATTTCACATATTACACAATGCATTAAATGTAAAAGATAAGCTACAGCTGTTTGCTGGCTCAAATTATGTTAGTACACCAAAAATTTCCATTGCAATTGCATCATGGAATTTGCTTTTATTTTAGAAAAGTGTAAATACCTTTTTTAAAGCTGTTTGGAATGAGATATTCAATGTTGTATATATTGATATTCAGATGTTACAAGAACATTCAGTATTACATAAAAATATTTAATTACTCATAAAATAATGTAGACACAGTTTGTTATTTAATTACTCTTCATTTAAATTGGACCAATCAAGCTCATATACTTTCTATATCAAATCCATGTCACAAGTATATTCCAGATTATATACATGAACCCCTTGCATACCTTTTTTTTTACTTTCTGCATTCTGCTGCATTTTATGTTTTAAACTGTGCAGTGGAGTAACAATGTATACTATACTCCTAACAGATCAGACAAGTTGTTTGTCTTAATTTTTATCCAGCATGGTGTTTGGCAACAGCTCTACTTATCAGAAACAAAATAGTCAATTTTGAATGTGTTCTTTTTGTTCATGGTAGATAATGGATTAATATAACAGAGTAGAAAGTTTAGGTTGAATTGGTGCCTCAGGTACAATTCTTCAATGTGTTTAGAGCTGTCACGTGTTTAAACATCAAAGCTTTAAATCTCAGCCTTATAATTTATATATATCTTGTAGACAGTTATATAATTGATACTGCACTGATTCTCCTTTAAACCCTGTTCTGTTCCCTGTAAATCCTGCCATTGAGGAAAATTAAACTCTGGCCTCATGTGCAGAGTTCCATAGCCTGTGCAAGTTAAAGAGCATGCTTGATCGCTTTGACTGGAGGCTTCCATTTGTCTCTAACAGCCATTCAATTGATCCCCTTTCCCAACTTTCTGTGAGTTTTTAGGGTTTTTGTGACTTGGCCATTTAGCCCATTGTTTAAGAAAAGTGCTGTCAGGGGTAAAATTACCCAGTCTAACTGATTGTTTTAACTGTTTTACTTGAATTACTGATCACCAACAAATATATAACATTTGAGTGAATATTAGTTATGATATTTTGTGTAAAAGTAGACTATTCAGTGGCCCCCTTTAAAAATGATTTTTCTTCTATTTTTTTTTCTCTCTAGTATCTGAACAAAGTTTTCCATAGGGATGCTACAATGGGAGAAGAACATCATGGATTGTTAGTTGAATTATATGCTGAATTTGCACCTGAACAACTTTTATCTTTCTTACGCAGTTCCAATAATTATCCTTTGGAGCATGCACTTAAAGTTTGCCAAGAGCGAAGCCTTTTTCATGAAGTAGTTTTCCTTTTAGGTAAGATATACTTTGAAAATACCAGTATATAATAAATCTTATCATTGCCTGTAACTAAATAACTCCTGAATAAACTAAACTAAAAAAAAATTGAACTTCAAAATTGTTTCAAGTTATATGGAATTTTTTTTTTATTGCTGCCATTTAAGCTGCAAATCAGTTTGAGCTACAACTTCTATATTTTGCCACCAGGTATCTTTCAATTACTTAAGCAATAAATGTATTCAAATTTTTTTAAGTTTCGAATTTATATAAACTAGAGATGGTGAGACTGTGGCATGTGACTTATGAAAAATATTAATCGAGAGTAAAGCAACTTAAAAAATTTTTGTTTATATTTCTTGATATGACTTGAAACACAGAAATTGAGTTTTCATATATAATATGCTTATTATACATTATAGTGTTTTCTTGTTTGGTAAATTGTTATCTTAGCTACTAGTGTGCCGTAATTACAGTTGATTGGCTGTTTTGTCTCTAACTTATTTTTTTCATTTCAAAATAAAAATTACCATTAAAATAACAGTTTTAATAACTGCAAATATATTGACAGTGCATTAAAATGTTCTGTAAATTCTGTTGACACTCTATAGAAGAGTGCAAAAAAATGTTAACCACACAATGCACTAGTCTTATTTTTATTGAAGAATGAAAGATCTCGTTTTAAAACTTTTCAGTTAAAACAGGATACAGTTCAAAATTCCAAAACCAGCAGACTTGGGAGTTCCCAGCTACTGAATTTTTCAAGTTTGAGGGCAATAATAAGCTGTATATTGTTTAATTGCAATAAAAAAGTTAAGACCTTGTAGATTATGTGAAAATATAGAATGGAGTACTTTTATATTTAATAAAACCTGTAGATTTCCTGTAAAAGATTCACTGTAGCTCTTTCAGTGATGTACAATATAAGAGTTCTGCCTTTGGCATTTGTTGGCTGCTACACTTAAGTTTTATTTGGTTTTGGTGGTTTTCTTTCTTTAAGTGAAAAGCCAAATTTTAATGTTTAATGATATATGTTTCAAAATGTCTTTCATCTGTCTAGTTTTGGGATTTTGAGTGTGGAATCACATACCCATATGTATTGTCTGAAAGTGTCTTATTGTGGACTTGAAACATGGGACATATTAGTTTAAGAAATAAGCTGAGAAATATTAGCCAGTGAAGTTTCTGGAGAATAAGTTTATTATTCCTTATCAGCAATAGGCCGTCCCATGGCTGAGTGGTTAGCATGCTTGGCTAGTGATCTAAGGGACCTGGGTTTGAGCCCCGGGTAAGGCATGGATCTGTGTGTCATTTTTCTGCTTAGGTCCTGCCAACCTCTCAGGCCTTCTACTTTGGCATATAAACTGACAGGCTCCTGTCAGACCTCTGTGGCAAGCAGCTGCTTGAGGGGGTATTTATCTTTTTTTTATCAGCAATAAATACTTGGGTAATGAAAATTCTATTGTTGACGATTCTTCATACGTTACAAAACATCTGTCAGAATTTCGCAGGTTTTTTCATTGTCTGGTGTGAAAAAGACAAAACAAAATTGCATTTGAGGACTACACTGCACTTTTTTTCTTTGTTGCTGAAGTATTATAAGTTCATAAATTAGTCTTTTTCTGCTTTGAACAGTTAATTGAATTTAGTATTATGAAAAAGTATGGTTTGTATGGTTAAAAAATATGTAAGTAAAATGAATAAATATGGTTTGAACTTTTACTTAAGTGTGCTGATACTTAGAAAAGAACTGAAAGGAATAAAACAGACAAAGAAAAGCCTTTTCAGAGAATCGCCAAAAGAAATTTAAGTTTGGAAAGAAATCATATTTATTTTTAGGAATAATAATAATAGACTTGGTGATTTTTAAAAGGAATATTTTCAAAAGTGCCTTTTTTGGATAGTTCTGGTTAATAGACTTCCAGTTTTGAGACTTTCTACTATATACATTGTCGCTATAGAAATACAATATTTGTTGTTACCTATGCAGGTAGAAACTTCCTCCAATTTAAGCTTAGTAATTCTCCTAAAAGCAAGGGCTCACATACCTGCAGTGGCCTCTGATCAGAATTATCAACAGCTTATATAAGGTATCATGTATATCTAGTCACCCGAGACTGTCATCCCACAAACAAACTGAAAACAATGGAAGATTTTCCCTCAGTAGAAGTACACAGTACAGTAGGTGTAATAGGTCAGCACCAAGACCCTGTGTTGTTTGACTAGTCCTCAACTGGGGAGAAAAAAAATGTAGCCATGGAAAACCAGATCAATTGACCAAACTAATTTGGCAGTCCTTCCCTTATGTTCACTTCCATAAGAGAATATCTCTTTTGAAAAGCGTTAATGGACTGAACATAAGAAAAGAAGGCAGTCGGAATTTAAGTGCTAAGCCTATCTTAGGCATCACTAAAGGAGACGGGTACATAGCTTTACTTACAATGTATGCCAGCTATCATCCCCCCCCCCCTTAAATTACCTGCATTTTGTAAAATATTTCCTCCCATAACCAAAGGTTAGGTTTAGTTGTATAGAAAGACTAGGTTTGGATATATGAGAACTGTACCAGAGGATAACAGTAGATAATTTATTGGGAAATTGGTAAGGAATGATTGGGAAGGCAACTGAGAAGAAGAAATAGACATTCAATGAATTTCTGTTAATTATCAACTTAGCAAAATTTCAAGTAACCAGCTAACTTGGCAAGTTTATATAGACCATTATGTATGTAATGAGGTTTACATTTTATTTTAGGAAGAATGGGGAACACTAAACAAGCCCTTCAGCAGATTACTCAGCAACTTGAAGATATTGATCAAGCAATAGAGTTTTGTAAAGAACATGATGACAGAGAACTATGGGAAGATCTTATTCAGTGTTCTCTGGATAAACCTGGTATGTAGTGTATAATAATAATAAGAAGAATACTGTATTATTTGTAGTGTAACTGATAGTGTTACCTTATTTTCACAACTATGAAAAAATTTTACAATTTAGTTCATTTTCAGCACATCAGATTGGTTGCTGCAATTTTTTTGGGGTTCTAATATGCTGTTCTATATAAAATCGGTAGCAGTGATGTTATTTTTTTTAGGTGTTTTTGGTATAAAGAATGGCAACAAAAATGAAGTGGCACTGCACTTAAAGTCTAACTTTCTGATAAAATTTCCTTCATATAACAAAATCATTTTATATAGATTTTGTCCCCTTTGATTTTCTTTCACCTCAATAGGATATCAATTATCAGGAAATGTTCATTATATGGTTAAAAAAAACCCTTCCTACTGCCAATATATTCATCATCTGAATTGGGTTTTTATATTTACATAAATTAGGCTGTTTTTAAAACCTTACCTCTGAGCAAATGCTCAGAGGTAAATGGTTGTTTACCTCTGACTTTTTACAGGATGGGCTAAATGGCCAAGTCAAGATTCCAAGGGCTCAGAGAGGTTGTTAAGGGGATCCATTGCATAGCTATTAGGAGACAGATGGAAGCCTTCCATCAAGCCATCCAGCATGTTCTTTAACATACACAAGGTATGGCTCTCTTGCATATATAGAAAGACTAGGTTTGGATACTTCTTAATCCAAACCTAGTCTTTCTACATGTGGTCATCTAGTGGATAATGTCCATAGATGGGCACTAATTATATCTTATTGCAAGCCCAATGATATCATCTTTCTCGTTGATGACAGGAGTTAGTGGAGAAAAATCTGAACATAGGCACAATCCTAGAAACTGCAGATTTTGAACCTGGCATGCTACCTACTAATTCAACCTCCTCCCTCCATCCAAAAATTGCAGTCTTTGGTACATAACACTGTCATGAATGCCTAAGCAGTGTAACCTTTATTAACATTTTCCTAGATGGCAGATAATTATTCAGACATTTTGTTTACGTATTTTTATACATCAGTGTACTGGCTAGTCCTCCAGGGTGATAACTCAACACCAAACAATCCCATGCATATAGGAGGAAAGTGGAGGTGCTCTTCTCAGTGAGCATGGTTGCAGTACCTCTGTGGCTAAGTGTGGTATTTAGCAATATTAACTTCAGAAATATTGCAGATAGGACCAAAATTCCATTGGCAAAGTTGTAAAGCAACACCAGTTACATATAAATTTGCCATTTCTACCAGTGAAATTGTATTAATGGTGGCTGAGAACCACAATTAAAGCTCATCCTGAATTAGCCATTGCTGACACTTCAACAAAGTGGTATCATATGTCTTCCAGGAAATATTCTTCATGCCCGAATTCATGTCATATGTTCTTTGGAATGTGCCCAATGATGGGCTGCTGCTCATGTTGTACACTATAATATACAAATGGCCACTCCAGTTATTCAGGGGATTCAAATGCATAGATTGTGCAGCTATGTGAATCATGAAGTTGACCCCCTCATCACCATTCCCTCACCACCATTCAGACATAAACAAAGGCTACTGTTCAACTGGGAATGAGTAATGCCTGCATACACACTCATGCTGGTCCACAAGCACTGGGTCCTCAACAAGATATTTTGTGACCCATGCACAAAACTGATATCTGTATGTTAATCATATAAATATGGTGGACCCATATTTATATGATTAACATACAGATATCTCATAACAAATAATTGTTTAGCATCATGGGCATTCATTGACACTCCCCCATATGAAATCGCCATGTTGCTATACTCAGCCTGCCGTCATGCAGGAATGACGGCTATGTTTTACAATTTTCCACCAAGGAGCACTGCATCCATGTTCATTAGGAAGAGCACCCCCACTACTCTATTTGGATTCATTGCTTCTACACATGGTATTGCTTGTTCCCTAGTTGGTCATGTCTTGTTTTGTAACCTCCGCAAGGCATGTGCACCAGTCATGATGGGTTATGATTTGCATACTGTATGCATGCAATGCCAGTTACTCAGTGTCATCACTTTATAGAAATCTGGCAAATAAACTTGTTTCCTCTATTTTAGTGGTTTTTAACAATTAAAAAATATGGGCAATATATATATATACTAATAATACCCATGCCAAATGTTTGGTGCATAACTCTTCAATAAGTTCATTCACACCAAACCTAGATTGATTGATAACTACATTCACTAGGTGACAGCAGCACCCCAGAAATCTCTGACACTTCATCATTCCCAAACCATGGCAGCTAGCAACCCCATCTGTAACACCAAGAGGGTTAGAACCAAGTGAGACCACCCCATCAAATTTAGGACTAATCACTCAAGTAGCCATGGAACCATGGGGAAACTGCCAATTTCTTCCACCGATGATGTCACATATGTCTGCCTGCTTGTTCACCCACTCAGAATTACAACTATTATATAGCATGTTTAATATTTCTCTTTTCACCTCACCTCCATTTCAGTTAGCAGCATGCTCAAAGGAAGATGGACATGCCCCCCCCCCCCCCCCCCCCCACACACACACACACACAAACACCCTAGAGATTCAGCCCTGTTTTGAATATAATGGAACATGTATTTCTGAGTTTGGGAACATTGATATTGTTTAGAAGCAAGCTGCATTCATAAACTTCTGTCAGTGATAAATGCATAATTGTATTATGTCTTTGCAGTATTATGACATTTTTTAAAAATTGTAGTAGTTATCAAATATTCAATAAGATTTCCAACACAACAATAGGTAAATTAGTTTAATATTGCCATTGAGCAAGTTATATACTCTGTAGTTTAACTATCTATTGCCTTTAGGCAACCACAGGAAACTCACTACTCATCACATTGCTCGCATGCGAGTTTAAAACATACCCAAATTCCTCCACAATATAAGAGTTCTGGAGTGATGGACAATAGCATTTTTAGAATGTTGACCACAGTAATGGAGGTAGTGTCCATTTTTATTCATACAATGTGGAGTCACTGATGGCAGGTAGGTGCAGTTAGTCATATCACTCATAAATGAAAAGTAGATGAAGCAAGTCGTATCATTTTTAAAGTCTGATTTGTTGGCTGGCACACCTTTTGAATTGTTATTAACTTATTTTTAGGATACCAGTTCAATTTGTTCTTACACTGTAATGTTGATGTGGGTATGACTTATCCTACATTGTATTTTCAGTTACAATACATTAGTTTTTTAATTATGCAACATGCTCAACTGGGTGATATTTCACCCCTTTCCATTCCAACATTTTCATTAAATTTGTTAAATATATAAACTTATTCAACATTTAAACAAACTTAAAGTTAAAATGCTAAAATTGAGCAGGTGACATGTTTCACCTCTCACATGTGAGGTATATATATACTCGGCGTTCCTCCTTGGAAACGTCTCTAAAAATTTCTATTCCTGATCTTGAGGGCAATTCCTTATTGAAGGGCATTATTGTCTTGTAGACTGTGTGTGCCCTACACTGATCATCCTGTTGTCAACTTCCTGTGCCTTAACTTATTTGTTGACGTATATTGTATCTTCCTTTAGAGCTTTGACTTTGAATAGATTAAATTCCTCAAGTGTTCTCAGGTGTTCCATAATTAATTCCCAAAGGACAAATAGTCTCTCTGTTCCTTCAGTTCTATAAGCTCTGCTGATGAGTGCCAGCTGGTGCTGAGCAATATGAAAGTAGTTTCCCATTTTTTTTATCTATCTATAGTTGATATCCCCAAATTCTATGGCCATAAAGAATGACTCTTTCTAAACTTCTTTTGTAGATGTCTTTCAAAATATTTCTTCTTTTATCGTATAGATCTCTTCCTATCCTTAAAATGGTTGTACATGATGTCACTTATTCAATCTCTGACTGCTTGAAGGTGCCTGTAGAATTTAACTTGATCTTCAACTAAAACTCTAAGAATTTTTATTTCCAAAACACGTTTAGTTTGTGTTCCTAATTAAATGTTGGTGATCTAATCATCCTTTTGTGTAGAACTTTTTATATGACTTTTTTTTGTTACTGAATTTTAATTTGATTTTCTTGGTCCATTCATTTAGAATTTCTACTGTCTGTTTTCCTAAATCTTTGTTTCCTTCTCGTTTTTCCTCCTATAATGAGCAATAAGTCATCCACATAAGCTTCTACTCTTATACTTTCATGGAATGTCATGGATAAGGCCTGATCCATTATTAAGTTCCAAATTAGAGGACTGCTGCATGAGCCCTGCGGGTAGCCTCTTATGATCTGCTGTGTGTGTGCTCGAATGTATTAGTAATATATGTTAAGCTTCTTTAAGTGAAGTAGCTTTTTATTACATTGTATCTATTTTGAGTGGTTTTCAGTTCTTTTAGGACCAGACTTTATCGAGGGCTCTACTAATGTCTAAGGAGATGATAACTGTGTGCATTTTATTTTTCTTTATTATCTTCTTATTTTATATATAATATACTAAATGCCATGTTGCAGGATTTGTCTGATCTAAATTCATACTGTTCAGGGTTTCAGCTGTTTGTCTTCAATAGATGATAATAGACTCTTCTATAATTAATTTGTTTAGTACTTTGCCAAAATATGTTAGAAGGCAAATCGGCCTAAAGGGTTATGGTTTGCTTCTGTCTTTTCCTTATTTATTAAATAATACTATCTGGCTATTTTCCACACTGTAGGAAGGTATCCTAATTGTAGATAGTTAAATCTATCCAACTTTTTTCCCATTCGTTGTTCCAAAGGTTGGGCAGGAGTGTCAATCATTAAGTATTCTTAGATTAAAATAAAAAATCTATTGTTTCTTCTCCTTTATCATCTATTTTTGCATTTCCCCACAGAGTATATATTTAATTGAAATCTCCATTAATTACTCTTTTCCCGTTTATATATCTTCTGACTAATAATTCTTAAATTTTCCAAATTATTTACCAAATCCTTGGATTGGTGGGAAGTATACAGAAATTATAAACAAACTACCTTTTGATCCATTGTTTCTATAGCTGCGATATTAGTGCTTGTACTGATAGTTGTGATGCCAATAGTGTTAATTGTCGCAATTATATGACCATCCTGTTTTCGCTGTGTGCCTTCTTCCAGTGTAGAGAAAAAAGTGAAGGAAAATTTCCAATGTAGCGGCCTGGTAATTTTCCTTTGCTTATATACAACTCTTGTATACAAATAATATTTGGTTTGATATCTGATTTTGTATGGTCAAGAACCACTCTAATACACCAAAAAGCCAAAACATTATGACCACCTACCTAATATGATGTTGGTCCTCCACATGCTGTCAAAACAGCTCTTACCCAATGAGTCATGGACACTACAAGATTTCTAAAGTTGTGTGGTATCTAGTACAACACATTACCAGCAGATCCTTTAACTCTTGTAAGTTACATGGTTGAGCTACCACAGATCAAATATGCTGTTCCAACACAAACCACAGATGCTCGATTGGATTGATGTTTGGGAAATTTGGAGGCCAGGACAAAACCTGGAAGTCTTCCTCATGTTCTGCGAATCATTCTCAAACAATCCAGGCAGTGTGACATGGTGCATTATCCTGCTGAAAGAAGTATACTACTAGAGGGATATACTGTTGCCATGAAAGGATGTACCTTGTCTACAATGATGTTTAGGTAGGTGGCAGACATCATAGTTTTCTGCACATGAATGACTGGACCCAGGGTTTTCCAGCAGAATATTGCCCAAAGCATTATACTTCCTCGACTGGCTTGTTTTCATTCCCACTGGCTTGTATCTGGTGCCAACACTTCCCCAGGTAAACAACGCACACGTACCTGGCCATCCACATTTTTCAACAGGAAATGAGATTCATCAGACCAGATAACCTTCTTCCAGTCATTCAAGGTTCAGTTTTGATGCTCATTGTCCATTGTAGTGCTTTCAACGGTGAACTGAAATTAGAATGGGCACTCAGAGCTGCCTGTGGCTACGCAGCCCCATTTTTAGCAGGGTTCAATGTACTGTGTGTTGTGACACATTACTCCCATCACCAGCATTTAAATTATGGGCAAGTTGCACTATAATTGTTGGTGGTTTGTAGTTTTTCCCTCCTTGGACCACTTTTTGAAGGTACTAACCACTGCTGACTGTGAACACCCCACAAGCTATACTGTCTCAGAAATGTTCTGATCCAGTTGTCTGGCCACTACAATTTGGCCTTTGTCAAACTCGCTTAAGTCCATTGCCTTTCCCATCTGAAGAACAAGAATAACACTGATTAGCAGAGCTCAATATCAGATGTTATTTATACCATTTCATGACCTTCACAAGAGCCATTGTTTACCTGCAGTTGCTTTAATTTGCATAAAGATGCAGTGGTCATAATGTTGGCTCTTCAGTGTATAAGCCTTTGTAGCTTTAGATCTATTTAAATTAACTCAAAAGATTGATCAATTTGAGGATTGAAGACCAGTTTTAGTCTATTTGCGAACGAAGACAGTCTAACTCATATATGTAGTTGTGCAGGCATTGCTCCATGGTCCATCTGATATGATGTCTTGTATTGCTCATGTGAGTGGATACAATTGATACAGTTCCCACTCATGCATTCTTTAAAGCTGTGGTCACCAGCACAATTAGAGCAGATCTTCTGAGTGTCCTTAAGGGGACACTTGCTCTGCAGATGACTGTTACTCATAGCACCTGAAACATTTAATAGTACTTAAGTATTCTCTAACATTATTACAAGTCCAACCTATATTCAACTTACCTTTCTTCATGAGTCTGAAAGATCTTGGGCTTGGTTTCCATAACTATGTGCTTCACCTTTCCTGTGAGTATCCTGAACTTGATGGTCATTCCTTCCGCTTCTTCTTCTATATCATTCTGTTCTAAAATGCTTATCGTGGGCTCTGAAAAAGTCATTTCTGTCGGAACCTCATGTTATAACTTCAGGATTAACTTTTTTAGGCTTCCTTACGTTACACTTTTCTGTCAATGTCTTGTCCTCTGCTATCTTCTTTTGCAGTTTCTCGAGGTTTTATCACTGCCCAGATCTATAGCTAATCCATTTCCCTTAATTTTCTGCACTTGTTTAATCCCAGCTCCCAGGGACTTGTTCATCTTTGTCTCAATCTTATTTTGTGTTCTCTGTGGTTCCAATTTCCTAGAAGTAATAGAATCATAGCTTATCTTTCTTTCTTCTTTCCTTTCTTGCTGTAACACTTTGGAAATGCCTACCAGTTCTGCTATCCTGAACTGTTGCACTCAGGATTTACTGCATCTGATGAAAGTTATATCAGATGTCAAGTAATAAATCAGCACTTTAGCGTCGATTTTTTTCTTAGAGGAAAAATTGTCTTGAGCCGGGTGGGATACGAACCCACGACCTCCTGATAACATGTCAGGTGCTCTGGACCACTGAGCTACTGGCTGCCGATCAAGATCTCCTCTAATTAGCGCTATGAACATTCCTTTTTATGTTTCATATAGGCGCTAGTCAGGCACTTTTTTAGCCACAAGCGGCATTTATATTTGCCAATAGATGGATTGCCTTGATCGGCGGCCGGTAGCTCAGTGGTCCAGAGCACCTGACATGTTATCAGGAGATCGTGGGTTCGTATCCCACCCGGCTCAAGACAATTTTTCCTCTAAGAAAAAAATCGACTCTAAAGTGCTGATTTATTACTTGATTGAATCAGTCGAGTTTATTCCATTATCCATTATTTATGTCAGATGTACTTGGCATTTCCTGAAGTTAACCTCTTTCCCTTTTCTGTGAGAATGCATTCCATTTCTTCTTCGATTCTGTCAACCTCTAAAACAAAGTCGTCTTAGGTGACTGGAGGCTTCCATATCTCTGTAGGAACTTCTGTCTTCTTGGCCATACTGAAATAAACTAAAGGAAAAAGAAAAACACAAAAATCTGCCGAAATTCATCTTAAAACAATATAAATGAACTCAGAATGAATATTAGAAGAAACCATTAAATAATTCAAATTTATAACAAAATATTATTAACTAATAATCCAAGGTATCTAATATACACTATTGTAACATTAACATACTAAACAGTAAACAGAATTCGAAGAAAAAGTGAAATCAAACCTATACTTTTTGCAAGCTTGGAAGTCTCCTTGGCATTCTTTCGGTCAATTGACTGGAACTTCCAGTTGGGTGATGCTGCTTGTTACTGCTAGGGCTGCCACAACGTTAGTACGGCAATCCTTGGTGAAACCAATTCTTGCGATCGCTCACTAAGCATGTCTGCTCCCTTCAGAGGCTAGCTCACATTAAAGTGTATTAACATTAAAGTGTAAGAACAAATTGGACTGGTATCCTGAAGATTAGCTAATAACAAGACTTTAAAAGGTGTGCCAGCCAACAAATCCGACTTTAAGAATGATACGACTTGCTTCATCTGCTCTTCGTTTATGTGTGGGTTGGTTGTCTTACCTCCAAGCGGCACTTTTTTGCACACAATGGGCCAAATGGCCAGGTCACAAGGACCCCGAAGACACATAGAAGGTTGGGGGAGGGGACCTACTGTAACAGCTGTTGGGAGACAGATCGTAGCCTCTCATCAAGGCCATCCAAGCATGCTCTTTAATGTGCACAGGGTATAGCTCTGCTGCACATGTGGAAATTGTTTAATGTCCCATCTGATAGACAGCGATCTTTCCAAGCCCATCGCTGTCCCCTACTGACCATGGGAAGGGGAGGGAGTTTTGCAGATATAAATCTCAATGCTGACCCAGCTGGGATTCAAATCTGAGAACTGCAGATTCTGAGCTTGGCGTGCTACCGACTGAACCACCCCCACCCCTCATTTTTGAGCGATATTAACTAACTGAACCTACCTGCCATTTGTGACTCCACGTTGTATGATGAAAATGGACACCACCTCTATTACTGTAGTCAACATTCTAAAAATGCTACCATTCATCACTCCAGAACTCTTGTATTGTGGAGGAATTTTTGGTATATTTTAAACTCGCATGCGAGTTCAAGTAGATGCTGATTTGGCAAAAGATAATTTAATACCAGGTATTGTAATAACTTCAGGATATTACCTATACTTATTGTTATCATAAGTTAAGAGTGGTAACTAACACCACTAATAAGTTATATTATCTTAATAAGAACTTTACTATAACGATCTGCCAGTGAAAAAGCTTAAATGCCCATGCATTATTCTGGGACACTTACTCTGTAGAGTTCTGCATAAAGAGTACTTCCATTCATGAATTTAAAACTCTGTTTGTTGCTTGATTAATACTGAAATATAATTTCTTGTGTATTAACAGATTTTCATGTAAAATATTATTCACATAATAAAAAAGATAATTAAGATTTTCCAGTTTTCAAATATAAATTTTTTAAAATTGTAAATTGGTAGCAGAAATGGCTCATAGATACTAGATACTCAATATTTTTCAGAGATTAAAATTATTATATTAAAATAGTTTACTTGATGATAGATTATCATTTGATGATAGATTAGAGATTAAATTATTTATTAAAATTATTATATTATTATTATTATAATATTATATTAAAATATTATTATTATTTTAATTAAATTTATTATATTATTATTATATTATTATTCAGAGATTAAAATATTATATTATTATTCAGAGATTAAAATTATTATATTAAAATAGTTTACTTGATGATAGATTATCATTTTCTTAATACTGAAAGAAGGAACTGTTTCCACTATTAAAAGCAAAATTAACATACAAGATATTTCCCATAATAAGACACTCAGTTGCCAATGTGTTATTTTCTTCAGGTTCAGTATGTTACTAGTTTGTTTTTCTGTGAAAATAACAATAGATGTCACAGTCTACCCTTTTTAATTTACCAAGTGTACACTTCTGTCCCTATGTTGGGCTCTTAAACGCCACAGTAAATCATAAGCAATGGCTGTGTGGCAGTGCTGTCATATTAGTAATGCTGCTGGATGTGAAGTACCCAGGTCAGTCAAGAATGACATGGAAAAACTTGTGTGAAAAACCATGTCCACAGTCTGAAATTTTGAAACTGAACAGTGAAAAACCATGTCCACAGTCTTATCAGTGGAAAAACTGAGGTCGAAACTTGACGACAGTGGCCACGCTTGTTTCATATTAAGTTTAGAATAGGAAAGGTCCTGTCTAGGGAACCAGACACAGATGTCATCTGCATAGATGGAAATTCCCACTCTATTCTCGAGTCGAGAGGGTAGGTCTGACAGCAAGATATTCAGAAGCATAGGGCTGAGATCACCCATTTGAAGAACCCCATGATTGATGATATGAGGAGCACTGATTAACACAATCAGTAGGTCCAACCTACGTAGATTGTGCAATTTAGTTCTCCAAACAGATCTATCTTGAGCTAAATCTGCTGGATCGGGCCACTGTACATCAATTCTAACAAGATCTTGTTTGATATTGCCTGCCAACCACATCCTAGGTCTCCCTCAGTCTTTTAGGCACACTCTTCATAACCCTGTTGACTAATCTCGCTGATCTATAATTATGCGTACGAGAAACATGGTCAAACCATTGAAGTCTCTCTATGCATATTATGTTACTGAAAGAAGGTTGACGACTCCTTTGTCTAACTAACTTCATTACTCAAAAAGTTGAACCACCTTATACCCAAGCCTAATACCCCCAATTTTTTCATACTCTCCATTTGCACACTTCTCATTTTCCCACAGTCTCCACTCTAATAGTTTCTGATTGTTTTGTACAGCTTTCTTTGTATGGGACTGCTTGGGACCGGAGGGTTTCCGGTAACTGGAGATTTCTAGCTGACTTTGGAGGTATATTGTTATTTCAAGTGGGTGTAAGTGCAGTGAAGGGATGAAATCTCTTTGAAGAATACATTTTATTTCTTGGTTTATTTACAGACATCACAAAATCTGTAAAGTGTTTGTCATCAACAATTTAGTGAAAGGAATTTTCTCCGTATTTGATTTAAGTCTAAACTCAGAAGCCACTTATTGATTGAGAAAGGGGCCAAACTTCTGTCTTGCATGTCATTCAAATTTTATACCCAGCTGGGTCAGCGTTGAGATTTATCTCTGCAAAATTCCCCACCCTGCCCACAGTCAGTAGGGGACACCGATGGGCTTGGAAAGGCCGCCGTCCATCAGATGGGACGTTAAGCCGTGGCCCCGTGTGCGGGAGAGCCATACCCTGTGCACGTTAAAGAACATGCTGGATGGCCTTGACGGGAGGCTACCATCTGTCTCCCAACAGCTATTCCAGTGGGTCCCCCTCCCCCAACCGTCTCTGAGCCTTTGGAGTCCATGTGACCTGGCCATTTAGCCCATGGTGTGCAAAAAAGTGCCGCTCAGAGGTAAAACAACCCAACTCAAATTTTATATGCAGTTTTTATGTATGTAAAGAATGGAAAAATGACAATATTAAGAAGGCAGAAAGAAGTTTTCCTGAAGATATTTATTGTTTCCTTTAAATTAAAATGGAAGTCGATACTAATTAACTCATTGAATAATATTGGAAATAGTTTCTTTTTACCAAAAAAGACACATAAATAGGTTGTACTATCATGTAAACATAACACTAAGTAGAATTCAGTAGGTCATTGCTTTATCAGCCATGAAATTATCAGTAATATAGTTTAATTACTCTTAAAATAAAAGAAAAATTTGATTTTTTTTCATGATTTTAATGCACCATATATAAAAGGTATATGTAAAGGCAGCTCACTTTACATTTTTCTTCAGTTTTAATATTTTTTATATATTTGCATAAAATATTTAAAGTTAATTCTCTATTCTTAGGTTTTATTACTGTTTTACTTCAGAATATTGGAACACATGTTGATCCAATAATATTGATTCAAAGAATACCAGAGGGAATGGAAATTCCAGGTCTAAGGGATTCTCTTGTTAAAATTTTACAAGATTATAATTTGCAGGTGAGAAAATTAAACTATCAAATCTAGTGTGTATTCTACACCTATATAATTTCATGAGCTGTGGCTCCATTTAGAGGAAAGTTGTAATTATTTTTAAAGCAAAGGTACATTAAAAAATGTTGTTTAGACTATTGGTTTCTAAGTGAAGATCTTTGGAGAGGGTTTATGATTTATCTCTTCCATAGTTCCCCCAGCTCAATAAACAGTTAAATCTTGCATCATGTAATTCACCTACTGCAACAAACTGACATATAACTATATTGTATTATACATTCCTTTGATGTATCACTGTATCCGAGTACTTCTGTGCTTAGTGCGGCAATGTGACTCAAAGCCAAATGATTGGAGGATGCCTGACTATGGACCCAGAATACTTTAGTGTACATGAAATCTTGAATTTGATTATCTCCAGCAATTGTTCTTATATCAATGGCTGCATCTAAATTTGGAAAGAGGGGCAACCCATTGGGGGTTCTCTTTCAGGACTCGTGGCATTTGTTATCTACAACCTTGAGTTGTTGAAATCACAGCTGTGATATTTTCCATTATTTTCAATTTTTTTACATGGATAATATACACATAGTAGTTCTTATCCAATTATTTGATTAATGATGTTCTGTGAACTGTGAAATTCAACCAAGAAATTTTTAAAAGATGGGGGGCCTTATCCCATTATAATTATTAACTTCTAAATACTAACAGAAAAAATGCTTATGTTCCCAGTCTCCTATTTAAAATAAGTCCCCCCATGTAAATACATTATCATGACATTTAATTCACATTTCCTTCAAGCACATAAATATTGCTCTAATTTTGATTTATTATCCAAAGAATTATGTATGTTAATACCATAGGGAAAAAAACTTATAATAATAGAAATTATTAAAATGCATTGAACTTTAAATATGAATTTATTAACTATTGTCAAGCCTTTCCAACTCAACAGATCATTAAGCAGGAATTAGTATCTTCTTACTTTTTATTAATAATTTAGCATATACTGAAAGAATTTATTTGTTGCTTATTGCAGTGACTTAAACAACTAAAAAATTAGTAGTGAATGATCATATTCATATGCTTCCATCAAGTGGTGTATATTACATCATAATACAAGACCCACAGGGAAATAATTCACCTTAAGATTGAATACATCAGGCAACATATACACAGTTCCCCTTAAGATGGAATAAGCATATAGTAGGTATTAACACTTTGCACTCCAGATGTTTTTTTTTAGTATGACATACCAGTAACTCCAAAAGATTTTAAGCAAATTTAAGAAGAAAAATTAGGCTATTTTTAAATTTTTTATAAAAAAGAAAAAAAAATTATAAGATGATGAATAAATGACATACAACTAATAGAAATATGTTTTTTATTATCTTTTTATGACAATATGTCACTGTAGCGGCACCTATGGAGTGCAAAGGGTTAAAGATAATGAAGAGTGTACAACCTTTTCATGAGCAACTAATGAATCAGTTATTGACTGAATTGGAAACGGCACAAATAATTATCCCCCTAAACATACACATACACATAATTCCAGTTTAATTATGTAAAAAAATTCATCATTATAATCAAAATTATAATTACATTTCCATGTAGAGAATAATGGGAGAATATATCTTGCAAAATTGCCATATCTCTTTGCATAAAGAGGGTGGCTCACTCAGTAACATTCCAGGTTAGAGTCCCAACTGGGCCAGCATTGAGATTTATCTCCACAAAACTCCCCGCCATGTCCTCGGTCAGTAGGGGACATCAATGGGTTTGGAAAGGTACTGAAAAATAATCTTAAATTTCTCTTTTCAGGGGGGGGGAGATGGAAAGCATCTCCAAGGTGTAAGTTTGCTTCTCAGCAGACATGTTAGTGATGCTCTTCTAGGATATGAGTGCATTAATGAAAGGTTTTTTACAGCTAAATTTCAGACAAGCATTAAAGACTTGAATGTTATCTATTGTTATGCCAAGGTTTTACGGGCGACTTCAGGATATTTTAAATTCTGTGAAGAAAGGAGATATTACCCCTGTTCTAATCAACTTCAATGCTAAAGTTGGTACTGACTGTGACATTTGTGAAGAGGTAATAGGTCCCTTTGGTATTGGTAGTTGAAATGGCAATGTGCAACATCTCCTACAGGTAAGTAAACTTAATGGTTTGAGAATAACTAACACTTATTACAAACACCACAACATACATAAGTACACATCAGTTTCACCAGCTGGGCTGCATAGGAATATGACTGATTATAATATTAACAACAAAGGGCTAGTTCTGTTAGGAATACCGGATCATATAGGGGAGCTGAAATTGGATCTGACCATTACCATGTTAAAAGTATTTTGCAATTTAAACTTAAGAAGTGTTGTATAATAATAAAAATAAATACCTCCTCAAGGAGCTGCTTGCTACAGAGGTCTGACAGGAGCCTGTCAGTTTATATGCCAAAGTAGAAAGTCTGAGAGGATGGCAGGACCTCAGCAGAAAAACGTCACTTACATCCATGCCTTACCCGGGTCCAGGTCCCTTAGAACAGTAACCAAGCACACTAACCACTCGACCATGGGACGGCCAAGTTGTGCTAAGGTTAAAAATAGTTACCTTTAACACTAAAGCTCTGAAAGACTCGGTTATAGCTAAAGCTTACCATGATAGGTTATATAGTCATTATGACAGTCGTGGTTTGCTTACTATTTTAAACAGGCTTTTCTTGAACTAACAATACTTTTTTGGGTAAAAATGAGCAGAGGAGTCAAAATTATTATAGTGATAAAGTACTTGAGCTTATTTCAGAAAGAAAGAACTGCAGAAATGTCCTTAATCAATACCCTACTAGTCCTAATAGAAGGCATTATGAAGAGCTTAAAAAACGTGTAAAGGATCAGTTAGTAGCTGATAAGAATCTTTGGCTTGATGACTTGGCTGACAAAGCTGAGAAAACAGCTAGCCAGCATAACAGCAGAGAGCTGTACCAAATAGTCAGTGTTTTATGTGCGAAGAAGATAGGAATTGAAGGATAAACAAAGTAAAGTTATTGAAGGTGAGGATTCTGTCCTGGCTTGGTGGGCTGAGCATTTTGGAAATGTCTTAAACAATGTGGTTAGTTCTACTCCCATTGTTTGTAATTATGATAGATGCATTGCTGGCTTTAAAGTTAGCCCTATAACAGTCTGAAATTATTTTGGCTATTTCTAAATTAAAACTACATAAATCCCCAGGGGTAGATAAAATTATTACTGAAATGCTTAGAGCTGGAAATATTTCGATTACCACATGGATGACTGAAATTTTGAATATCTTTTATGGTAAAGGCATTGTTTCTAAGGATTTTACCAGAGCTATTATTTCCCTATTTTTAAAAAAGATGATTGCAGTTCTTGTGATAACTGCTGTATCAGAATAGTAGAACAGAATAGTAGCATATCAGCTTACTTTCTGTTCCAGGTAAAGTTCTTTGCACTGTTGTGCTTAAATAGAATTAAGAATCTAGTTGACAGACAATTGCGTGATGAGTAGTGTGGATTCAGAAGTGGTAAGAGATGTGTAGAACAGATTTTTCACAGGCAGATTCTTACAGATGTTTATAGAGTTTCAGAAACTTGTGGTTACTAGCTTTGTAAGTTTCAAAAAGGCTTTTGACTCTGTTGACCGTTGTAATTTGTGGTTGATTGTGAGATCACATGGCATACCAAATAAATCGGTTAGCATAATGAAAGTCTCTATAATAGCACTGAGTTATGTGTGAGAGTTGGTATAGCATTGCTTCTGATGTTTGACAAGCGTGCATTTTTGTCTCCTTCATTAGTTTGGGTATTGATTGTTTTATAAATTCAATGCAAGGGAAAGATTTTGGACTTTAAAGGTTCGAAAATTTCTGATTTAGATTATGCTGATGATTTGTCCCTTTTGGCAAATGATGTTGAGACTGGTAGTAAAGTAGGTTTGGTGATAGAGAGAAAACTAAAGTGATGAAAATTCATTAGGCAGGTTGTGGTTCAGTTAATCTGAATGGTTGCACCCTTGAGCAAGTATCTCAATTTAATAATCTTGGGACCAGTGAATTATCTTGGGAACAGATACTAGTAATATGTGACATGAGATAAATAGACAAATAGGGATTGCTGCTAGGACTTCTAAGAATCTATGGTGAGTGTGGAGAAATAGGCATTTGCATACACCTAAAGACTAAAATTAGACTATAATAGTTTGGCTTTTTCTAGAGTTATGGTAATGGAACTTGGACTCTTTGTAAACAAGATAACAGGAAACTTGATATCTTTGATTCTAGATGCTTATCTTGGTCATTATGAAGTTCAACTTTGTAAGTAATGATGAGGTTAGGCAAAGGAGTCAGCAACCTCCTTTGAGCAGCATATTGTGCAGATTGGTTTCGTTGGTTTGGCAATGTTGCCCTTATGCATAATTATAGATTAGCGACTAGGGTTATGAACAATGTGCCTAAAGGCCTCAGAAAGAGGGGAAGATCTTGGATGCGGTAGGTGCACAATGTCAAACAGGACCTTGTTAGAATTGGTCTACAGTGGCTAGATGCAGCAGATGTAGCTCAGGGCAGACGTGTTTGTAGAACTAAATTTCACAATCTGATTCAACCTCCGTACTCCATGCCTTCTTAAGTATGGTGATGATTTTATCAGTATAAAATATAATAAAAACTATAGTATATTTTTCTGAAAGTTATAAATTGCATTACATTTGTCATTGAAAAGTAGGAAAGTATTTAAAAATATATGTATCATTTAATATGTTCATATGATTTTAACCAAATAATAAGAGATGTTACACTCTTTATAATGTTTTTTTTTTAGATTTCACTTCGTGAAGGGTGTAAGAAAATATTAGTATCTGATTGCTACAGTCTTTTGGAAAAGTTAAATAAGCAGCAAAAAAGAGGAATTCTTGTCAGTGGTAAGTTTTTAGTGTTGTTGGTTTGTTTTTATTTCATTTTCAAAAAAAAAGAAAAAAATCTTGTTCATTAACTCTGTCTTCTTTCCTGCTTTCAGTGACATGATTTTCATTTTATGAATCTCCTAATATATTTTAATAGACCCCTTCAATGGTTGAAAAAGATGAAAAATGTTCATTTTATTGCAAACAATCTATGCTAGAAATTTAAAATTTGGATGGTAGATTGTGATGGTCAAGAACTCCATTGGCAGCAATGATTTCCCAAAGGACTATATTGGCAGCAATGATTTCTCCTCTTATCCCCAGGGTTTATAATAAAACATGACTTTTTTCTGTAAGGAATAAATGAAAATTCGTTTTGCATTGTGTATGTACTAATGAAATATTAATGCTTGCATTTTTCCACTGTTAGAGGGTGCTATAGGCAAAAAAAAAATGAAAAAATTCTTTTTGAAAATGAGCATCCCATATTTACCAGTGGCAATGTTGTATTCTTCTCTAATATTTTCCATGTACATTCTGTTTCCAAAATGGTTCATCCTACTAAATTTATACTGAGGCATGTACAGTATAAATCAAATGTCAGGAATCAGTGCTGCAGAACAGTCACCTTAAATGTGCTGAAAATGTCGAGATGACATGCATCTTCAGAACAAAACCATTGCACTTACCTCAACAAAATCTCCGCAAAATTCCCCGCCCTGCCCACGGTCAGTAGGGGACACCGATGGGCTTGGAAAGGCCGTCATCCGTCGGATGGGACGTTAAGCCGTGGTCCCGTGTGCGGGAGAGCCATACCCTGTGCACGTTAAAGAACACGCTGGATGGCCTTGACGGGAGGCTACCATCTGTCTCCCAACAGCTGTTCCAGTGTGTCCTCTCCCCCAACCTTCTCTGAGCCTTCGGGGTCCATGTGACCTGGCCATTTAGCCTATGGTGTGCAAAAAAGTGCCGCTCAGAGGTAAAACAACCCAACGTTAAAGAACACGCTGGATGGCCTTGACGGGAGGCTACCATCTGTCTCCCAACAGCTGTTCCAGTGGGTCCCCTCCCCCAACCTTCTCTGAGCCTTCGGGGTCCATGTGACCTGGCCATTTAGCCCATGGTGTGCAAAAAAGTGCCGCTCAGAGGTAAAACAACCCAACGTTAAAGAACACGCTGGATGGCCTTGACGGGAGGCTACCATCTGTCTCCCAACAGCTGTTCCAGTGGGTCCCCTCCCCCAACCTTCTCTGAGCCTTCGGGGTCCATGTGACCTGGCCATTTAGCCTATGGTGTGCAAAAAAGTGCCACTCAGAGGTAAAACAACCCACAACCCAACCCAACCTCAACAAAATTTTTAATTTTCTTTGAAGTACTCCCCTCCAGCATCTATGCCAATTCTGGAATTGGCTTGATTGAATTGAATTGCTTGGTGGAACATGAGTACCACCAAGTGGCGGTACTCGTGTTGGAGAATACTCTTTAACTCTCAATGAGTACATTTTGCAAAGTCTTGCACCCTTGAAAATTTTCAGGGGTGCAGTTCCTCTTTAATTTTTTGAAACAATCAACATTCACATGGTGCAGGATGCAGTTGCTGTTTGGGTTGTTGTTTGGGTTGTTTTACCTCTGAGCGGCACTTTTTTGCACACTATGGGCTAAATGGCCAGGTCACATGGACCCCGAAGGCTCAGAGAAGGTTGGGGGAGGGGACCCACTGGAACAGCTGTTGGGAGACAGATGGTAGCCTCCCGTCAAGGCCATCCAGTGTGTTCTTTAACGTGCACAGGGTATAGCTCTCCCGCACACGGGACCATGACTTAACGTCCCATCCGACGGTCGGCAGCCTTTCCAAGCCCATCGGTGTCCCCTACTGACCGTGGGCAGGGCGGGGAATTTTTGCGGAGATAAATCTCAACGCTGACTCAGCTGGGACTCGAACCTGGGAACTACAGATTACAAGCCTGGTGCGCTACCGACTGAGCCACCCCCGCCCCCAGTTGCTGTTTGATTTTTTTTCCTGCCCCAGATAGGCTATGACTTGCCAGTAGTGTGAGCACTTGCAGTGTCAAGAAGGACCTTTGATAAGCCTGTTTGTTGGCTGCTGCCCCTTTATCTCCTTAACTGTTTTGGGCAAAACTTTGTTGGTGTAGTATTTAGTCCATGGCTACCACACCTTGGGAATTTAAAAAAAATATTGTTTACATCCTCTTCCTTGTGTGAAAGTCTTATCAGAAGATTTGGAAATGCGGTTTATCTCCAGCAATCCAGACATTTTTGTCAATCTTTCTATGAATTGTATAGTAATAAAACCACATCTCATCACCTGTGACAATGTATTAACCATTTGGGGGCCACTAGTTTAAACTTTGTCACCATCTCCTTGAACAAGTTGACTCTAGCCCTTTTTGCTGTTGTCAATTTGTGGGGTACCCATTTGGCACAGAGCCTTTGGAACTTTAAATGTTGATGAATAATTGTTTCCACACTGGCAATCAATACACTGACATCTAAACGTATTACCTGGTGATATGTGGGTTTTCCTTAACGAGTTCATGAACAGCAGCAATGATTCTCTCATTCACGGCTTTATTCAGCCTTCCTATACAAGGGAGGTCTTCGAAGTTCTGCTGTCCTCTGAATTTGCACATCCATCCCATAACAGTGCCATATAAACAGGCACTTTTGATAAATTGGCATGATTTTTTTTTCATCCCCAAGCTGCATCCTTGTGAAAATGTAAAATCTTTCCCCATCTTTAATAGGCTTCATAACAGCAACACACATATTTCACAGACTGAACTTTACACACCACCAGCAAAAGAGAGAAATGACAATACAGCCTTTGTTTTTAACGTGTAATGACGAGTTTAGACGAGCTTTCAAACAAGTCATAGCTCATTAGCTTTGAAGGAACAAGGTCATATCTTTTTTTTCAACACATGTCAAGAACATTTTGAATTGTTGAGAAATGTTATTCTGTTTAACATTAATTCCAGAATTTGACTCACTGTGATACAGTTGACACCTCTAATTAAAACGTTTTGGAACTGACTAATTTATTATAGGACTCCAATATCTATTGAGTAGTAGAAAGTATTTAAACTGTACTCTTTCCCCATGGAAACACTTATTCCATCAGTGTACTGTTTACAGAAACATATTGTGTAATTCTCATTTAGCTATTTTGTACTGCCTGGTTTTCTTGTTTTCGAGATTCAAAAGTGTATTAAAAACCTTGAAAAAGTAACCTTGAAAAAGTGTATTAAAAAGTGTTCAAAAGTGTATGAAAAAAGTGTAAAGTTATGTTGAGTATTATTGATAAAGAAATTTTGCAGTTGAAAGACATTACAAAAGAGTATCGAATGTTTCCAGAGTGGTATGACCAATGGAATCATAACCACTTGGAAGGAATATAGTGTGAAGGGAATGCATTGTCGGGTTGGGTTGTTTTACCTCTGAGCGGCACTTCTTGCACACCATGGGCTAAATGGCCAGGTCACATGGACCCCGAAGGCTCAGAGAAGGTTTGGGGAGGGAACCCACTGGAACAGCTTTTGGGGGACAGATGGTAGTCTCCCGTCAAGGCCATCCAGTGTGTTCTTCAACGTGCACAGGGTATGGCTCTCCTGCACACAGGGCCACAGCTTAACTTCCCATCCGACGGCTTTTCCAAGCCCATCGGTGTCCCCTATTGACTGTGGGCAGGGTGAGGAATTTTGCAGAAATAAATCTCAGCGCTGACCCAGCTGGAACTCGAACCTGGGAACTACAGATTGCAAGCCTGGCACACTACCAACTGAGCCACCCCCACCCCTGAATGCATTCAGTTAATAGATATTTAGTTCTATAACAAATTGATTAGTCCCAGAACATTTGCATACTTGTAATGATGTTTATCATTTTCTAAGTTTATGCTGTTTATTTTCATCCAATTGTAAGCTCACTGGACAAAAAATTAGTCACCCCTGGCTGAATGTCCCCTAATAGTGTGCCATACAACCGAAGAACAGCCGAAATCCTGTCTGGCATGGGGGCGGAGGTGGCTCAGTCGGTAGCGCGCCAGGCTCGTAATCTGTAGTTCCCAGGTTCGAGTCCCAGCCGGGTCAGCGTTGAGATTTATCTCCTCAAAATTCCCCGCCCTGCCCACGGTCGGTAGGGGACACCGATGGTCTTGGAAAGGCCACCGTCCGTCGAATGGGACGTTAAGCCGTGGCCCCGTTTGCGGTAGAGCCATACCCTGTGCACATTAAAGAACACACTGGATGGCCTTGACGGGAGGCTACCATCGGTCTCCCAACAGCTGTTCCAGTGGGTCCCCTCCCCCAACCTTCTCTGAGCCTTCGGAGTCCATGTGACCTGGCCATTTAGCCCATGGTGTGCAAAAAAAGTGCCGCTCAGAGGTAAAACAACCCAACCCTGTCTGGCATGGATGCCACCAGTGTGTGGATGTAGGGTACATCAATATTCATCCACTCTTCCAGCAGCAAATGCCGCAGTTTGGCCAGATGGCTGGGACAGTGCTTCACTCATTGCCCCAAATAGTCCCACTAGTTTTCTATGGGATTCAAATCCAGGGATTTGATGGGCCAATTGAGATGTTTGAAGGCTTCAGAATGCTCGTCATGACAGTCTGACATACTTCGATCCTGTGCACATGACAATTGTCGTCTTGGAAGACTGGAGTATCCTTCTGGTGCTCACTGTGGAAATGCTGCACAAAACTTGTGGTCGTTCAGTAGCTCCATATAGCCTTTCTGGTTCAAGTGTGATGTCACTGCAACCAAAGGACCCATTTCCTCGTACGCAGAACATCACTGAGCTTCCTCTAGCTTGAACAAAACCTTGCACACAGTCCATATGGAAGGCTTCATACTTCTTATGATGTACCCGTCGCCTTGCATCATTCGAGTACAAGCAAAAACGCGACTCATCCGACCAGATCACATGCTTCCAAGAGTCAACAGTCCAGTCTTCGTTGCACCACACCCATTAGCCATGCAGCCTTGTGCAGAGCTGTTAACATTGGTCTCTTCCACGGTACTCTGCACCAGATATCCATGGCATGCAGTTCCCTTATTAGTGTTTGTTCAGAAACAGCTTGTAGGCTTGCATTGACTTACTGGAGCAATTCCTGCCATGTTGCAAAGTGGTTTGCCCTAACAGTGTATGACACACTGTGGTGGTCCCTATTGCTGAGCACAGTCTTTCTGCCACAGTTCTTGTGATGATTAGCAGTGGACTGTGATGTACGCCATTGCTGGAAGACCCTTTGGACAGTACGTTTTGACACACCTGCAAAGGCAGCAACTTCTTGTACACTATGCCCTTTGGCTCTGCCAAATGCAACATCTTTTTGCCACTCATTCACATCTTTGCCGCAACCCATGTTTCACGGAGTGACAAACACACGTGGCACACAACCACTTCTTGTAACTGTATGAACTCCATAGCACACTGCACAGCTACTTGTAGGATGTGTTTATTACTGGTGCTCCCTCTGTTGATGTCGAATGTACGTAACCCTCTTATGGCGGGAGAGGACTAATTTTTTTGTCCAGTGAGCTTATGTATTCCCTAGTAATTCATAAAGTATTCAACAAAATAGGCCAGTGAATTTTATGGATCTGGTGAGAAAAAAAGAAACTTTTGTTAAAGTGTAAGTGAAATGAAATTCTGTTAATTGCCTGAAGTTATTTGAAGGTGAATTGTATAACTCAAAAGATACAAATTACAGCCTTAATAAAGGCAAATTATCATTCCACTTGCTCATTGCTGGACCAGAAGAATTATCACTTCAATCCTCTAATTGATTGATTTGAATTGTAGAAGATGTATATCTTTTTTTTCTCCACATTTTTAAGTATGAATATGATTATAATTCAGTCATTGTTTGAGTTGATGGTAATAATTAGCCTGTTATCTATATGCATGTCTCTAATCTAGTCTAGTGTAGACATCTCAGCAATTGGTCGAGCACTTTTCTGAAATAGAACTTTTGTTCAATTGATATTTTTCTTCTTAGTTCTGACAATATATATATATTGTTTGAGATAATCTATATCATTATTTTAAGAAATACTAATATTTCATCCTTGTTGACACAGGAGGGAACTAGTGGTGTTTCTGATGCAACAATTTCAATTTATCATTATCAGTACTTATTTAAGCACTTGGTACAAACAGCAATATACAGTAAACTTCCAGTAATCTGACATTTGTGGGGAATGGGGGTTGCCAGTTGAAGGAAAATTTTTTCGTATAGACTAAATACAATAGGTACAATCTTCTATTCAAGCCTTCATTGAAATAAAAATGCAGTTAAAAACAATGATAATAAAAATGAAGTATAATGTCCTTAATGCAAAAGTAAATATCTAAAATATAATTTTTTTATACTTATATTCACACTTAATGAATCTCTAAATCCATACATTGAACAAAAACTTTGGAACTGCTTTAATGAAAGTCACCACAGAAAGGGTTGTAATTTTGGCCATCAGATGGTGCTGACTACTGGGGTACTGTTCCTAATAACAAAATTTGAAAGAGAATTTTTGAAAGGTAAAATCTGTAGAAAAGCATACACAAGACATTTTCTTTCAAAGTCGAAACACCTTTTTGCTTTAGTCCTTGCATGGCATTCTTTGACATGATTATAAACTGAGGAGTGACAACACAACATGATCACAAATTGAACTACCTACTATTTTAATGGGCATAATCGTGTCAGAGCGTGAATGTAACAATGCATGAAAAGCAAAGCCAGTGGCATCTGTGAGAATTACCACATGCATTGAAATTTGCTGTATCATGTTCAAATTGAAATATATGCCAGTTGCATGAGAATTTCAAATGCTTGAGTACTGGATAACTGTGAGTTTACTATATATGTATCATCTGTTACCATTAGTAACATTTTAAACCATAGCACTTCATAGTTACAAAGTTTTGAACACTATTATGCTGTAAGTCAACATGGGTGTTGAGGAAAATTTTCTTCAGTCAGTCCATGACCTCCTAATGACATGTCAGATATTCTTACCACTGAGCTACCAGACTGATCAATTATCCTCTATTGCTGATGTTAAACCTAGTCATCATAGAATCAGCTGCTAGTGGCTGTCTTACTACTGCGTGAAGGATCTTAAATTACAGTATTTCCAGGTATTGGCCTCTTTCATGGCACACCAGATGGGAAACACTGGTTTAGATCATTTCAATTTGTTACATTGAAAAATAAGTTACATTCTCTTCCTGAGCTAACAAAAGTGCTCATTATTTAATTCTTAGTAGTTTTGAATGGGTAAACTACACTAAGTTGGAAAAAAAAAAGTATCTGGGCACTTCCATGTTATGTGAATGGAAAGCCACTTTCAAAGCTCCCTAACATTGAAAATAAACGTTTTATGTGTAACGCTCCAAACAATGCAAAATAATTAAAGTTTTATGCTCCGGATAGCTTAGACGGGCGCCAGGCAATAATTAACAAATTGCCAAAATGTAGAATAAGTTGATTTAGGGTTCAAATGCCAGCGAGCGTTCATAAGTAAGAGTCAAAAATGATTCTTAACAAAATAAGAGTTAATGTAAAAAAGATCCTTAATTAGCGTTGCTCAAGATAAAAAACTACAGACTCAAAAGGTTATAACAAAACAAAATAGATTTATTTCCAAAATAATTAACTCACCAAGACATCAATGAAAAAAACTAAATTCTGTGCTACACGCACGGTGCTACGCACCTTACTACATCTCTCTGCTCTCTCTACAACTCTCCTCTCAGGTGCTCAAGTGCTCTACTCTCAGTGCTTCAAGTGACTCGCAGGTCACGGTTTTGACAATGGGTCGCCGCATGCCGGGAAAGACATTTGCATACAATGACGAACGACGCGGTATGACGCAAGAGGGGGCGTGTCCTTGGCACGCGCTTTAACGGTTACGGTCGGAAGTTTGGAGTTGCGCGTACGCAACTCCTAGAAACTTGAAAACGAGTGCTGTGATGCCGAAAAGGAAATAAAAATCCCCAAAATGATAAATATAACGTAAATTAAACAAAAACTGGTTAAGGTAAAGCAAAAGTGAACGATGGGGCATCACAACTCCCCCTTCCAAAGGGAGTCAAAAAGTTTGACCTAACAAATTTTGACGAGCAATTTTGAATAAAGGACACATCTTACGTCATTTACACATGGCTGAACATAAATAAGTAAAAGTATGCTAGCGCAAATTTGGATATGATGAACTATTCTTACTTTGACACAATTTTCCAGCACAACCAAAGGTACCTCCTCCCTTTTCCTCCTAACAAAAATATGTATTTAACAGCTAACCTAGTGTACTTACGTACCAGTGGCTGTGACAGTTAACTGTATACTAGCATCATCGGTCTAACTAGTATCACATTCTGATACAAACTCGAAATTGGCATATCTTGAACTGTACAGAAAAAACAGGTTAATCAACTCCTAACTTTCTAAGTCTAATAAATGTTAAAAAGATGAAAAGAAAAAGTGATTCATTACATTTGTTGTTAGCGGGGTAATAACTTCCGCTTTTCCCCTAACCACAATAAAAAATTCGTGAAAGCTAAATCTTCTCCTAAATCACATAAAAAAACGGGTATTCGAACACCGTTATCTCCTCCTAATTACATTCAAATACGCAAAGCTAAGAAAATTCAAAATTTACAAACAAGCGGGATTGTAATCATCCGCTAATTCTTCTCCTATTCACAGAAATCGCGATCTAGCTGAAATAAAAAATCATTAGTTACCTCCCCCTTCAGAGCTAACGTCCCCCTCCCAAAGGAGTTATGCTGGTAACAACTCGGTTATCAGACTAGGCCATTTGGGGACAGCTCCAAAAAGGTACACAAAAAAAAAAAAAAAAAAATTCTGCAATCATCATCATGGTCATCATCTATATATACCAATAAATACTGTCAATGTCATCCCCAAAAATTACGTATCATTGACACATAAATATCACTGATGACACTGAACAGATTTAAACACATATACATAAATCGTATCTAAGAATAAAGAAAAAAGAGTGTAAATAATTTATAATATACGATGATAACATTTCATCCAATAACTTTTACATGAATCTCCTTTCTTTTTTTTTTACATAAATTCACTTTGGAATGCACGTTATTTTACAATACAAATTCTTAAATCACTAATTCTCTTTCACTCTTCTCATTCATATCCAGAAACATTTTACAATTTCTAAACTTTCGAATATCGACTTACAAAATTTTCAGCTATCAGTCAGCTGAAAAAAAACTACAAAAATACATTTTAACTCACGTAAATACAATAACTAGAACCTCGATGAACAAGAATGCAAAAAAACTCTATTCACACAAGTATAAACTCGAACTACAACAATTTCACTTTCCAAAAATAAATATCGAACTCTAAAGTTTCAACAAGAAATTAAACATCGCTAACTATATAATTCACAATAAGGCTTCTTCTTCGTCTTCATCTGTTCCAGAAAAAAAAACATTTTATAACTCAATCAAGTGCCAAGTGAAAGAAAAATATACTTAAATTTCATTGTTGGCACTCCGTGGCGATAAATCATCTAGTCCATTTCCGATAACATCCTTCCGTCGTCGTTGGGTGGCTTCACGTAAAGTTGTTACTGAAGATCTCGTTCAAGTCAAGTCGTCGCTGTAGATCTCTCTCGTGACGTCATCTTCCTGATGTTCGCTGCTTCGCTGCCGGTTGTCGCTCTGCAGGCTCTGGTCGTTTCGTCGGCTTTTCGTTGCTCCGTGCGGATTTTTGAAGAACCTTTTCTCGTACTTTCTAGGCTTATTGGTGTCCGCCTCCAAATGACGCTTTAATAGTTGAGGACCTCCAGACTTGTCAGGAATACTTGCGGTCGGCACAACTTCTTGGTTGGTTTTTTCTTCACTTAAATCAGACTCAAAATTATTTTCATTATTATTACTTTCTTTTAAAACTTCTACTTTAAAAACCTTTTCAAAAACGGCTTCCTCATACGATTCTTCTACTTCACAAACTTCATTATTTAAACACTCATTATTTGCACTAACGGGACATTTTATAGGTGCTTCTGAAATAATCTGTTCTGGACCACAAGGTAAGTCAAAAAGTCCACGGGACCGCGGCTGCACTGTCAATTGACATTCGTCATTATTATCGTCGAAAACTTGTTCCTTAGCAAACTGAAGATCGACTTCTGTATCGTTTTGATCTGTTACTTTAGTTACTTCGTGACAATCAGTAACAAAAGGAAAAGCCATAGTGGCAAGGCATAACTCATGAGAGGGCTTTTCTTGAGGAACTTTGGCCTCTCGCTTCAAAGATCCCGATGAAAGTTTCCCGAATTTTCATTCCTTCGGTAGCAAAATTTCTCAATATGTCCTAGTCGGCCACAAAAGTTACAAGTGAAAGATTGAGGTTGTTTAATCAAAGTTTTAGGTCTAGTGTTATGGTTTGAAGCTTGACGGGGCAAAAAGTCTCTACTTCGTTCATATTCTATAGTTCTTGGCGCGTTCGGCGCAAATTGTCGGGACCGTGTAAATTGCGGTCGTGCGGGAGTCATTCTACGCGACTCAACCTGATATCGCTGCTTTGGCGGGAATGGCATCCATTGTTGGTTATGTGTATTTGCTGCAGATTCTCTTCTTGCAGTATTGCTTCTTGCAGTTATGTGTATTTGCTGCAGATTCTCTTTTGCTGCAGATTCTCTTCTTGCAGTGTATTGCCGAGCCAATTTGACCAACTCGGAAACGGAATTCACGTTTCGTATTTCTAGGAATTCTCGGATGGGCAAAAGTAATTGAGATAATATGCAATTTACAATATCAATTTCAGCGGCATCAGCATCGTACAGCTGGTATAATTCTACTGTACCCCATATGAATTTTTCTATGTCATCTCTTTCCCTTTGTCTTCGTGAAAACAACTCTGTAGCTAGTTCTGTAAAATCATTATAAGCCGGATATATGTCCATGATTTCGTTTTTAAATTCTTCCCAAAGTTCTATGCCATGACGACATCCTACGTTATTCCACCATTGCTTAGCACATCCAATTAGGCAAGATACTGCTAAAACAACTTTTTTATTGCTTGGCACTTCATGTAAACGGAAGTGCTCCTCCATGGACTTGACAAATGTCCACGATGACGGACGTTTCGAACCGTCGAACCTTATCTCAGGTAAAGGCCAATTAACATAAGGACTATAGTTAATGGATGGGTTGGCAAATCGTCGTTGTGGCGGTTGAAAATACTCTGTTCTATCGCTTGCTTCTGACGGAACAGAAAATGGAACCTTACGTTCAAAGTTTCTTCGTTGGTGAACTGACGTAGCATTGTCAGCAAATTTAGGGGTTGTTGTCGTTCCCCTTTTTTCCCGATTATCATCAAGCAGATTCATTAGCACTTCTGCTTCCATCATTACCTCTTGCAATCTACCCTTTACTCTTTCTATGTCGGGAGTCATTATGGCGGAATCGGCCATACTGTTAGCAGACATGTTTAGCGGTCTGCCGAAATTTGGAATTTTGGAAATTTTGAAAACTTTTTTATCTTGAGCAGCGCTCAAAGGTACTGCTATACAACAATACTAAAGCTATAACTAAGCTTTACAAAAATATAAATTTGCTTATAAAAAAAAATTTTCTTATCATCCTACGTACTTGTGTGTCCGGACACTTCTAATCATTACATACGACAGTTATCTTAAATATTCAGCAATATCAAAGCTGAAACTTCAGTACCTTTGAATAATACACAAAAAATGTTAAGCTACTTGCTCAACAAAAATTTTCGGCTTAAGCTGCTGTTAAATCTACAACTAGTACATACAACTATTGAGCTCAAAAAATTACTATCTTTAAATACTGGCGAGTCCCTGTTCGCTGCACCACTTCTTTTATGTGACTCTGTAACGCTCCAAACAATGCAAAATAATTAAAGTTTTATGCTCCGGATAGCTTAGACGGGCGCCAGGCAATAATTAACAAATTGCCAAAATGTAGAATAAGTTGATTTAGGGTTCAAATGCCAGCGAGCATTCATAAGTAAGAGTCAAAAATGATTCTTAACAAAATAAGAGTTAATGTAAAAAAGATCCTTAATTAGCGTTGCTCAAGATAAAAAACTACAGACTCAAAAGGTTATAACAAAACAAAATAGATTTATTTCCAAAATAATTAACTCACCAAGACATCAATGAAAAAAACTAAATTCTGTGCTACACGCACGGTGCTACGCACCTTACTACATCTCTCTGCTCTCTCTACAACTCTCCTCTCAGGTGCTCAAGTGCTCTACTCTCAGTGCTTCAAGTGACTCGCAGGTCACGGTTTTGACAATGGGTCGGCGCATGCCGGGAAAGACATTTGCATACAATGACGAACGACGCGGTATGACGCAAGAGGGGGCGTGTCCTTGGCACGCGCTTTAACGGTTACGGTCGGAAGTTCGGAGTTGCGCGTACGCAACTCCTAGAAACTTGAAAACGAGTGCTGTGATGCCGAAAAGGAAATAAAAATCCCCAAAATGATAAATATAACGTAAATTAAACAAAAACTGGTTAAGGTAAAGCAAAAGTGAACGATGGGGCATCACATATGCAAAAACTGTTATTGGCTATAAATTATAGATGTCTTTCAAATCTCTCTAAATGTATTTTCTGCAATATTGTTTAATATTTAAAGAATGAATGGAAGTTAAAGCATTTATCTTCAACTTTTGATACTTGTGAAAAAATACTTCAATAGATAAAACACAACTCTTGTAACAATTTCTTCACTAACATAAATATCTGAAGTTTGTTTGACGATTTTTTAAGATTTCGTCAATTTGGAGGCAATGTGACAGAGTAAATGTTTAATGATCTTCGATCAATATTTAAAGAGTCATTGAAATGGGACCATTTAATAGCAGACGATACTTTCACATTGCCTCCAAATTGTTGAAATCTTATAAAAGCATCATACAAACTTCAGATATTTATGTTAGTGAACAAATTGTTACAAGAGTTGTGTTTTATCTATTGAAGTATTTTTTTTCACAAGTGTCAAAAGTTGAAGATAAATGCATCAGCTTCCATTCATTCTTTAAATATTAAACGAATATTGTAGGAAATATATTTAGAGAGATTTTAGTGGCATCTACAATTTATCACCAGTAACGTGGTTAGCACGCTTGGCTACTGATCTAAGGGACCTGGGTTCGAGCCCCGGAATTAGGCATGGATGTGTGTGTCGTTTTTCTGCTGAGGTCCTGCCATCCTCTCAGATCTCCTACTGTGGCATATAAACTGACAGGCTCCTGTCAGACCTCTGTGGCAAGCAGCTGCTTGAGGGGGTATTTATTTATTGCCATCCTGTGGCCGAGTGGTTAGCACGCTTGGCTACTGATCTAAGGGACCTGGGTTCGAGCCCCGGATTAGGCATGGATGTGTGTGTCGTTTTTTCTGCTGAGGTCCTGCCATCCTCTCAGATCTCCTACTGTGGCATATAAACTGACAGGCTCCTGTCAGACCTCTGTGGCAAGCAGCTGCTTGAGGGGGTATTTATTTATTTATTTATTATTAACAGTTTTTGCGTAAAAGGTTTATTTTCAATGTTGGGGAGCTTTAAAAGTGGCTTTCCATTCACATAACATGGAAGTGTCTGGATGCTTTATTCAACATAGTGTATTATGAATACAGAGTACTTTAATGTGAACTTTTTTTTTTTAATTGTATTTCTTTATTTCAGAGGACTTAGTATGTCAAGCATGCCATAGAAGGATACTTGTTAATGGTAAGAATATTATAATAATCAACAATGTTTTTGTCATAAAACCAAAAATATTTTATTTTTCAGAAGACAAAAGCAGTCAAAGACAAAAGCAGTATTATCTGTATTTCAAAATTGGATTAATATACTTTTAAATATATTTAAATCGGACAATTTTTTATGGAATACAGAATGTTAACTTTTTTTTAAAATACTTAATTCTTAAAGGGTCAGGTTTGGAAAAACAACTGAACTTTACAACTTTATCCTGAAGTGACTAACATATATATATATTATGTTACATACCAAGTGAACAATCATTTCATTCCAAGTAATAAAAGGAATTAAAATTAAAATGAAGGATACTTAAGGTTAATATAAGAAAAAAAAAGTAAACCCTCTTTGAACACTTTAAGGGTTAAAAACTGTTTTAAGCTAAATCAAAACATTAATTATTTCATACCTAGAAAGTAGATGACAGTAACTGTATGGTGAATGAAAATATCATGACAAATAAGATATTACTCTTGATGACTTGACTTCTGATCCATAGCTCTGAAAATACATTGAGTAATCATTAAAAATGACTTCTCCACATCCAGAATGTAACAAGCCCAGTAGACCTCAGTGCAGCACCATATGTAAGCTCGGTATAATTGGAGATATGGTCATGCAAGCCAGAGTGTCGCACTCCGGACACTTTTCCTCATGATTGCAATGGTGACCATTGCAATCATGGAGAAAAGTTATGGATATCAGAGAGTTCCAAAAGGGCATGATAGTTGGGGCTTGGATGGTTGTGTGCCTCAATCTTAGAAATGCCATGCATTGTTTATTGTTCATGGCCCACAGTGGTTAAGGTGTTCGCAAAATGTGATCAAACAGCAGAGTTACCTCCTGCCAATGAACTAAAGAGTATGTGAAGTATTGGAAGTGAAGGTGCAATGTTTCATATGTACTCAACAAAAAGTCATAGTGGCACAGTAGATGTTGCAATACAATGCGGGGAGTGCAAGCAGAATATTCCAGATGGTGATGCACTGCACTCTTGCATATATTGTGTTCTGGAGCCAAAGGTCCACTCCTCACCAGAGGCCTTCATCTCCAGCTTATGCTGTATTGACAACAGCATACCAGTTGGATAATCAAGGAGTAGAAGAAAGTGTGCTAGTTTGACAAGTCAAACTTTCTGTTGCACCACATGGGCAGACTCCTTTGTATATGGCACAAACAATACAGCTTGATGGACCCTTTGTGCAGTATGTGCACTGTCCAGTCTGGTGGCAGTGTTATCATGATATGGGGCATATTTTGCTGGTACAAATTAGAGCCCCTGGTGAGTATGGACCAACATGTAGCAGGTCTGGGATGCTCTCAGCTCTTATCAAACCATGTGCACTCTGTCTTGTTGCACCTGTTCCCAGACAGAATCTTCCAGGACAATAATGTGTCATGTCACAAGGCTTTTGAATTTAACAGAAGTGGGCTGAAGAACATACAGCAGCCTTTTCCCATTTTACCTGGCCACTGAATTCACTTGATATCAATCCCATCAAACACTTGTGGGAAAAACTGGAATGTGACATGAGACATGGAGATCTGCCACCAACCTCCATTCAATAAGTGTGGGATGCCTTATAGACCACATGGCCACAGATCCCTTCTGACATCTTCAAGGCATCTAGTGGAATCAATGCCAAGGTTGCTACAGGTAGTTATCCATTCAAAAGGTGGCCCAACATGATATTAGGTAACTGGCATAATTCATTAATCATTCAATGTATATGTTCTAATGTGGATATTTTTAATAATCATGTAATTTAAATGTAACATTTCCAGGTATATCATTCAAACTTAAATTTTGGAGATAAAAGGTTTTTTTCTTTTTCTTCATGCACCATTGTTTGTTTTTAAAATACAAAACCTCTTGGGAAATCCAGCAAAAAAATAGCTTTTTGTAATATACCCTCATCCCTCGATTTACTTGGTACTTTTTATACATGGTAAATAATCACTCTATTTACATGTTTCTTTTAATATGTGGTCTCAGTTTTAGGCTATCTCATTTTACGTGGTCAGAAAATACACATATCTTTCTAGGATATTTATTGAAATTATTATATATAAGTGAGCTTAAAATTCTTACGTGATTGTATGTATTAAATCATTCTGACCTTTTTTAGTTGATTTGTGGAGGGCATATATTAAGCTTCTCCACACAAGTGACAAAAAATTTACTTTTTGCATTTCGTGCAAATAAAACAAATGCAAAAGCACAGCAGGGCCACACAAACTGCAAATAGAAAGACACTGAATAGCTAAGTTAACCATTAACTAGCACAAAGTTATGTATAAAAAAATATGTAATTTAAAAAGGCACAGGCATTAGAAACCAAAACTGGAATTACATGTGCAAAAATATTGGAATGAAACCAAATTCAAATAGAAACAAGGAAGAGAAGCATAGCCTTGTTAGTACAAAAATTACAATATATGTTTAGCCGTAAACAACAGTAACCTTATTTTGTTTAAAAGGGATTAATTACCAAACCGATAGTAAGTAGCCAACTTTTTATCCAGCTACTGATACTTATATTAATTTTTGCGACCCAGAAATGTTTAGCAAAGGTTCAAGAAAACTGAGGAAGAGAAAATCTATTTCTTTGGATACGAAAATTAAAATTTTAAATCAGCTTGAAAAACTAGAAAAACCCTCATCGATTGCTAAGTCATATGGAATAAACGAATTCACTGTCCAAACAAAAAAAAATACGAAGTAAAGTATTAGAAGTAGCGTGCCTTCTGGATCCTTAGCTAGTTCGAAATACTCTTCACATGCAAAAAATTCTGCAATAGGAACTATATAGAAGGCATTGATAATCTGGATTGAAGGCAATACACAAATAAAAAATACCCATCAACAGCTGTATGATAAGACAAAAAGCTGTGAATATTTATAACAATTTTAAAAAGCAGTCTACATCATCTGATCAACAGCAAACTAATTTTTCCAGCAGTAAAAGATGGTTTGAGAAATTCAAAAAAAGATACTCATTACACAACCTTAAATTTAAAGGTGAGGCTGTGTCTGCTGACAAAGTTACAGCTGAAAAATTTCTACCACAAATTGCTAAAATAATTGAAGAAAATGGATATGTTCTTGATTAGATATTCAATGTCAATGAGACAAGACTTTTTTGGAAGAGGATGCCCGACAGAACTTTTGTAGCAAAAACTGTAACAAATGCTAATGACTTCAAGGTAAGTAAAGATCGTGTGACCTGGTTGCTTTGCAGTAATGCATCAGGGGACCACTTAATGAAACCCTTGCTTGTTAACAGAGCTCTTTGGCCACGAGCAATGAAAAGAACAAACATTAATGATCTTCCAGTTCATTGGATGGCAAAAAAGCACGGGTAACTACTTATGTTTTTCTGGATTAGTTTTATAAATATTTTGTTGTAGAAACTGAAAATTGCATGAAAAAAAACTTCCTTTTAAAGTACTTTTGCTATTGGATAATGCACCTGATCATCCACAAAATTTAGAGCATCCAAATGTAAAAGTTGTATTTTTGCCACTAAATAAAACTTCTTTGATCCAATCCTTTAGATCAAGGTATAATTTCCACTTTTAAGATCAATTATATTAAACCGACTTTTCATGATATTTTTAATAAACTTGAAAATAATGAATCACTTACAGTCACAGAAGCTTGGAAGAAATGCGCAATTTTTAATTGTGTGAAGAATGTTGCTTTGGCTTGGAATGATATAAAACAATCAACTTTGAATGCTTGCTGGAAGGCAATATGGCCAGAAGTAGTTGTAACAGGTAATATGGTTCCAACAACAGAAGAGGAAATAGCTACTATATTATTAATTTATCACTTGGTTTTGAACAAGAAGGTTTTGGCAATTTAAATGTGGGTGATATCAACGAGTTATTGGCTGATCACGAATTAACTGATGATGAGTTAATTCACATATCTGAAATCCATCCTGCCAATGAATCTGGCATTGACTCTTACGAACCAGTTTAATTCACTGCCCAAAATATTTACAAGGCTCTTCATTTGGCCACAAAATTGGAAAGTAAAATTTTAGATATCGATCCAAATGTTCAACAAGACTTAAAAGATTGTTGCAGTAAATATCAAGAAATTTAAGAGAACTTAACCAAAAATAATTTTGAAAAAAAAAAGTCATCCAAAAAGACACATGTTGATAATGAAACTGAAATAGAAGTGCCAAATATTTCGAGTGATGAGGATAGTAACTTTGAACCAACTAAAAAGAAAAGGTTGACTGCTTTGGAGTATACTGACAGCTACAACGAATAAAATTTAATTTTTTTTTTCTGAACTTTCATTATTATTGTTTTGTACAAATATGTAAAATAAATATTTTTACAACATACATAAGCTTTTCTCTTATGTATTTTTTTTATACTGGCAGACTCCATTTATGCGATTCTCAACTGCGTAAAAACAAAAATCACATGGAACAAATACTCTGCATAAATTGAGGGATGAGTGTACTTCTAATTTTCATTTCCAATCATTACTGGGAACCTTTATTGTATTTTATTCAAGCTGGTATCATCTTCCATCCTAGTTCAATTGGCACATTACTCGAGTTTGACTCTTGAAGATGTCTAAAGTGTTTTTTCACACTGGATAATTTCTGTATTATTATTATTCACTGGAATTATTACGAAATTCAATCTTTCAATTGTCCTGTAAATTTCTGAATTTTTCATTTAGATGTTTTAAGCATGAAATATATGTTTTTATTTTACAGATGTACGATGTGCTACTGATATCATGGTATTTAACTGTAGACACGTATTTCATGAAGACTGCCTTCCTGTTCAAAGACTGGTATGTTTATTTGAAAAAAAAAAGTGAAACTAAATAATTTTTCCTTATAATTTAATTCTATTACTGCAGAATTTTGTTTGTTATAAGGTAATATTTACCTTTTTTTTCCATGTATTCCTTAAATGACTTTTTTTTTTAAGTCATAATAATATAAGTTTGCTAAATTGCATTTAAACATTTTCTCGCTTCCGTCTAATATGAACTAAATCCCTTATGATTGTTATTTATTATTAGCTCTTAACAATTTCTACTGAGACCACATTTTACCTTAGCAGATGAACCACTTGCTAGATGTCAGACTCCAAGAATCATAATTATTGTACTCGTATACACCTGGCTAAAGAAAGACAATTTTTTCTAGCCTTAAAATTGTTCTTTGATCTCAGTACTTGACAGTGAATTATTAACATTCTCCCACATATAATGCCAAGTTAGTATGGTTGACTAAAATATTTTACAAAGTGACTAAAAAGTTGATAATGTGACTTTTGCATATTAACCCTTAAAGTGTCAGAAGACACTATAGTTTCCAGAAAACTTTGCAAGTTTTTATATTTTTGCTAAAAAAAGTTAAACATGAAAATTAATAAATTATATTGTATACAGTAATATGACCAAATTTTCTCGGTTACTTACTTCAGAATATAATTCTACAGCTCTAAATGTTTATGTTGACCAGAAATGCTAATTAATTCAGTACTCTAAGGGTTAATTGGCTAACAGTTTGAGTGAGATTTTAAGTACACTCGAATGTGTCCTGTGATTGATGTATATATCATTCAGATCCTTTCAGCTCAATTTTATAGACAGAATGCAAGCCACTAACAGTTCATATATCGGGCGGGGGTGGCTCAGTCGGTAGCACACCAGGCTCGTAATCTGTAGTTCCCAGGTTCGAGTCCCAGCTGGGTCAGCGTTGAGATTTATCTCCACAAAATTCCCCGCCCTGCCCACGGTCAGTAGGGGACACCGATGGGCTTGGAAATGCCGCCGTCCGTCGGATGGGACATTAAGCTGTGGCCCCGTGTGTGGGAGAGCCATACCCTGTGCATGTTAAAGAACACGCTGGATGGCCTTGACGGGAGGCTACCATCTGTCTCCCAACAGCTGTTCCAGTGGCTCCCCTCCCCCAACCTTCTCTGAGCCTTTGGGTCCATGTGACCTGGCCATTTAGCCCATGGTGTGCAAAAAAGTGCTTCTCAGAGGTAAAACAACCCAACCCAGTTCATATATCTTGCTAGTGGAAATCTTGGTAGTAGTGCACTAAATGTATTTTCAGGATGTTTGTATCACATCTGGTCCTAGATATTTTTTTCCTCTAAGCTTAAATTTATTCTTAAGCAGAGGTTTGAAGATTTCATCTTTTTTATAACATGTTTTGTATTTATCCACCCCTTGTTTACGTTGTGAAAAAGCATTACAGACTTGCTTTCAAAAGTTGTTCATTGGATGAGCACATTGTTTTTGTATTCTCATTTTTAAGCAAGGACATCACACTCCTTCTGGGGCTAGGGGTGGCTCAGTTGGTAGCGCGCCAGGCTCGTAATCTGTAGTACCCAGGTTCGAGTCCCAGCAGAGTCAGCATTGAGATTTATCTCCGCAAAATTCCCCGCCCTGCCCACGGTCAGTAGGGGACACCGATGGGCTTGGAAAGGCCACCGTCCGTCGGATGGGACGTTAAGCCGTGGCCCCGTGTGTGGGAGAGCCATACCCTGTGCACGTTAAAGAACACGCTGGATGGCCTTGACGGGGGGCTGCCATCTGTCTCCCAACAGCTGTTCCAGTGGGTCCCCTCCCCCAACCTTCTCTGAGCCTTCGGGGTCCATATGACCTGGCCATTTAGCCCATGGTGTGCAAAAAAGTGCCGCTCAGAGGTAAAACAACCCAACCCACACTCCTTCTGATAATTACAGAGGCATCAGTCAAAGTTATTTGCATAATTCTCCATAACGGAATTAAACATTTAATTGATAAACAACTTCAAGATGAACATTGTGGTTTCAGAAGTAGAAGTTGTTGCAGAGACCAAATGGTTCACTCTGTGAAATTATTGAGAAATGGTTAGAATTCCAAAAAAACTGTAGTTACTAGCTTTGTAGATTACAGAAAGGCCTTTGATTTTGTAGATTAACGTAATTTGTGGTTGATCATGAGATTTTTTAGTATACCTGAAAAGTTAATGAACATATAATGATGATTATCTACAACAACACTCAGTTGTGTGTGATAGTAAACCCAGCATTGACTGGTTTTGGAATTAGACAAGGCTGTATTTTGCTACTTTTTCTTTTGAGTTGGGTGATCAATTATGAGAATTTTGACCTGAGACTGTAGGTGGTGTAGAGATTTGAAAATATCTGACTTGGATAATACTGGAGATTTGTCTTTTTTGTCAAATGAAGCTGATGTGATAAATTCTTTCTTTAAAGCTGTTGATAAAGCTGGTAATAAGGTACATTTGGTATAATAAGGTACATTTGGTTTGTAAGTTATATTGAAAACAAAAGTTATCTCTAGCCAAAAACTGAAGATTCATACCAGTATATTATATATAGCTCTCAGTATGGACAATAATTAACATATGACCCATTATGAAAAGTTTGGACAGCACTGCTCTAGAACAAAAAATTATTCATGTGGCCAGAAGCTTTTCTTTTGACATATCTACAAAAATACTTGGTTTTAGCATGTGAATCACAAATTGGATTATGAATCATTAGATTTGGAAACTAGTGTTCAACAAAATATGGTATTCACTGGTGAATAAGCTGCACTAATTTTTTAGATTTTTCTTTTGCCAAGAATAGGATACAGCTTGTTTTTTGTCTACAAACCAAAAAATATTGACATTGCTCATCAAAAGTACAGATCAATAAAATGCTCATATCTTGAATTATATTTGGATGAATTTAATCAAATGTCAAAGGAAGATAAAAAAATGTGGTAAGTCATGAAAATTTGTGGGGGGGGGGGGGGGGGGCTCAGTAGCTAGTGTGCTAGGCTCCTAATCTGCAGTTCCTAGGTTCAAGTCCCACCTGGGCCAGTGTTGAGATTTATCTCTGCAAAAAATCCACCATACCTTTAGTCAGTAGGGGATACCAATGGGCTTGGAAAGATTACTGTCTTTCAGATGAGGTGTAAAGCTGTGGCCCTTTGTGCAGGAGATCATACCCTGTGCACATTGAAGAATATGCTGGATAACCTCGGAGGAAGTTTACTATCTGTTTCCTAACAGCTGTACAGTGGGTCCCCTTCTCCCAACCTTCTCTGAGCCCTCCAGGGTCCTTGTGACCTGGCCATTTAGTACATTGTGTGCAAAAAATGTGCTGCTAAAACAGCCTAACCCATGAAAATTTGGGCCAAAATTACCCTAAAAATACATACTCCCTGCCCCCCCCCCCAAAAAAAAAGAAAGAAAGCATGTGAAAAAGGTGGTAGTTTTGATGAATACAAAATTATGAGATTATGAGAAAATTTATGATTGAGAATTTTATTGTGTTTAATTATGAGAATAAATGATTTAATTTAACATAATAAAATTATTATTATTAGACTCATAATTTAGCATAATAAAATTATTTTTATAATCATATAAAATCATTTATTCTCGTAATTAAATGATTTTATAGTCAATAGGTAATGTGCACCTCCCTCAACCCCTGCTGTAGCACTAATACAGGCCTGACAAAGTTGATTTGTGCTCTCAATAAGATAATCTGGAGAATGGGAGGGCAATAAAGTTCACAGAGCAATAAGAGCAGTCTTGAAATCCTGGTGGGTTTATGGAGGGGGTTGAAGGGCAGCAATACATATACCCTGAGCATTCTGTAGATATTAATTGGGTTGGGATCTGGAGAGAGTGCAGTCATTAGATTCATTGGATGCTTTTTTCCCACAAGATATTGGTTGGTCAGCCTCCAATTGACTGTTATCTCCATTAGAAGGAAAACATTACCTACTGCATCAGTATAGGTTGACATAAAAATCAGGGACATTATCTTGATAATTCAGAGCATTCAGAGAACCTCCATCAAATGCATAGAGGTTAGTATAGTCACCGAATGAAAACCTGTCCCATACAGTTGAACCTCCATCACAAAATGCACTTCTTTCAATGATGTTATGGAGCTGTTATGGGCTTCCACCTCTCTCCAAATCAGTACTTTGCTATATATGGTTTTACAGAAAATCTCGACTCTTCCATGAATCGTGGCCCCATATGCGGGAGAGCCATACCCTGTGCACGTTAAAGAACACGCTGGATGGCCTTGACGGGAGGCTACCATCTGTCTCCCAACAGCTGTTCCAGTGGGTCCCCTCCCACAACCTTCTCTGAGCCTTCGGGGTCCATGTGACCTGGCCATTTAGCCCATGGTGTGCAAAAAAGTGCCGCTCAGAGGTAAAACAACCCAACGTTAAAGAACACGCTGGATGGCCTTGACGGGAGGCTACCATCTCTCTCCCAACAGCTATTCCAGTGGGTCCCCTCCCCCAGCCTTCTCTGAGCCTCCGGGGTCCTTGTGACCTGGCCATTTAGCCCATGGTGTGCAAAAAAGTGCCGCTCAGAGGTAAAACAACCCAACATTAAAGAACACGCTGGATGGCCTTGACGGGAGGCTACCATCTATCTCCCAACAGCTGTTCCAGTGGGTCCCCTCCCCCAACCTTCTCTGAGCCTTCGGGGTCCATGTGACCTGGCCATTTAGCCCATGGTGTGCAAAAAAGTGCCGCTCAGAGGTAAAACAACCCAACCTTCCATGAACATGGCATGATTCCAGCTATGTTATCATGATACCATTTCAAGAGGCTTGCCTGTGTTCTGATGTTAAAGAGATGCATACAACAGATTGATTGGAATAAAGCATAGCTATGTGAAACTTTGTGGTCATAGATAAGACAGATGCATATATTCCTGTTGCTAAAATGATACCTGAAGGCAGAGATGATGCTGTTGCTCTCCTGTTCTGTTTGTATAGTAGTATAATATAGCTGTTTTCTTGACTGTAACTGTAGAATGCCCTTAAACATGGCTTCTGACAACTATTCAGGTTGTTTAGAATTGGCACCATATCCTTCAGATAAGAAAATGGTGGACACCAAAGAATATGACCACCTCCATAACCAGCCTCTGTTCTTCCAGCTGTTGTCCACCGTTTCAAGTCATAGAAACATTTTCTCTGAGGCATCATGAAGAATTTCATTTTGAAATAAGTGTGTTCAAAAGCACTTCTTTTATAGAGTATGTTTTTAATCTATCTTCCTGTTGCTTTTCACTCGTTATTTGTCGGTTTGTGGATTTGTCAGAACAGTTGTTCCACCATATCTTTTGAACACAGTGGACAAACTTAATGATTTATGTGTCAAATGAAAGCTTATGATGTGGGGAGTGTCATAGGTTATAAAATATTTATCCCCTAATGCTTCCCCCCCTAAAACATGGAAAATATGAAAATAATTCTCCTATGCAATGTGAATATTGAAAGCATAACAAACTATGCATCAAATGAAGGCTTGTGTTATGGAGAGTGTCGTAGACTATGCAAAATTGTCCCCCTTTGCTTTTCCCCCCCTAAAAAGGGGAAATATGAAAATAATTTTTCCACTATATCTTTGGAACACGATGGATGAAAGTAAAAAGCTATGCATGATATGAAAGCTTGCGACATGGAGAATATTTCAGGTTAAAAAATTTCAACCAATCTTTCCTTCCCCCTCCCCCCCCCCAAAAAATGGAAATATGAAAACAATTGTTCCATTATATCTTCAGAACTCAAGGGCCAAAAGTAATAAGATATGCATCATATAAAAGCTTGTTATTTGGGAAATGTTGTGATATATGTTAAAAAAAAAAATTTCACACCCCATTTGTCTTACTCCTGAAAAAGGGGAAATATAAAAATGATTGTTCCAGTATATATTCCAAACACTAGTACCTATAATTATGAGTTAGGTGTCAAATGAAAGCTCGTATAAGAGCCATCTAGACTGCTTCGAATTTTGCTCCTCACCATTCTCACTCCTTTCCCTAAAAAAAGGGGGATTTTCACAGGGGTCAACCTTAATGAGTTATCTCAAATTATAGCTTGTGACATCTGCAATGTCATGGGCTATCTCAAACATGACTGCAAAAAAAGGGTAGGAAAAATGTCTATATTTATGAGTCATAAAACAAATGAAAGTTTCTGAAGGTAGATGTTTTTAGTGACAGAAAAGAATATACCTATCTTCCCATATGCACCCTAAAGCATATCGATGGTGCATTCAGTCATTGATTTCCTATTCACTTCAAAGTGTGCCAGTTGATCTACTCAACAAGATTGCTGGCATCCTATCATCCTTTGAAGTGAATACAAATTAAGTGACTCATTTTGTTATCGATATGCTTTAGTTTTACTTTTTTTATTTTTTAGGCCATTTATGGGAAGATAGGTATTTTTTAAATTTTTTGATTTCTTTATGTTTTAAAAGTGTGTGGTTTGCATATTTCATAATCTTATATGGGATTTGCATGTTGAATCCTCTACATTAAATAATTACTTAGGTATGTTTAGAATCTTTTATTTATTGCTAACAATTATTTTTTTTTATTCACATTTTAGTGACCCTTGCTTAACTTTTGACTAGCAGTGTAGTACAATTTTAAGTTATTGAAAGAAAAATCAGTTTTAATTACACATATATATATATAATATGACATATATAATCTTTTATTAAATTATTTATATTTACTATTTCATATTACTTTGATGAACAGGCCTGTGAGTTATTAATGTCTTATGATATTTAGGTAGCTTTTATCAGATTGTATCTTTTAAATGGAGTATTCCACAATGAAATTTTTGTTTTTTTAAGATCACACAAAGGTCAGGCCCATTAACTTGCCTTTGAAACTATAAACTTAAGTTCTAAAACACATGTTGCCTGTGATAAATAATTATGCTCTTAAAAGTTAATAAAATGATTTTCGTGAGAATTACACCTACAGGCTTAAAAGTGGGTTGATATTAACCTGAGCAAAATGCATATGTTAAAAGTGGTGAGTCATTATAGGTATTTAGAGCTTTAAAATGGAAACATAACTGCATTTTGTTATTGTGTTATAGGCAAGACATTTGATAAAGAAATATTTCATATACATTATGTAAATTTGATCATTGAATATTCGTTGAAGTGTAAATTAATATATTTTATGTACTTGCTTTAGGGGCGGGGGTGGCTCAGTCAGTAGCGCGCCAGGCTCGTAATCTGTAGTTCCCAGGTTCGAGTCCCAGCTGGGTCAGCGTTGAGATTTATCTCCGCAAAAATTCCCCGCCCTGCCCACGGTCAGTAGGGGACACCAATGGGCTTGGAAAGGCCGCCGTCCGTCGGTTGGGACGTTAAGCCGTGGCCCCGTGTGCAGGAGAGCCATACCCTGTGCACGTTAAAGAACACGCTGGATGGCCTTGACTGGAGGCTGCCATCTGTCTTCTAACAGCTGTTCCAGTGGGTCCCCTCCCCCAACCTTCTCTGAGCCTTCGGGGTCCTTGTGACCTGGCCATTTAGCCCATGGTTGCAAAAAAGTGCCGCTCAGAGGTAAAACAACCCGACGTTAAAGAACACGCTGAATGGGCTTGACGGGAGGTCAAGATGACGGGAGGTCATGACGGATGACGGGAGGCCTTGACGGGAGGTCAGATGGTAATCTGTCTCCCAACAGCTGTTCCAGTGGGTCCCCTCCCCCAACCTTCTCTGAGCCTTCGGGGTCCTTGTGACCTGGCCATTTAGCCCATGGTGTGCAAAAAAGTGCCCAACCCAATGTACTTGCTTTAAGAAGAAATGTGGTTTCATATTTTATATAATATGAATAGCAAGAAATCTGTATTTCATGGATCTGTTTATTCAATACTGACTACATATGCACAGAAAACAATGCTTTTAATCATGAACCAGGAGACTCGGAAGCCAGTCTGCATAAAAGGATACCCTCTTCAACCTTGGTAATATAGGCAAAATTAACCCAGGGTTCTGCTCGAAAAACTGGTTTACATACAGAAGCTCAGCTATTTTTTCATTATGAACAGCCAAAAAAAGAAGTAGCTTCAGAACTTTTTTGCCACATAACTAATGAAAGGAATTATGACATGTTATATGCCAAATTAATTAGCATTTAATTCTGGATTTTCTGAAAATAAAATAGTTTGCAATAAACATGACTAGAAAACTTCTCCAAAGATTAAGATCTATTAATCGTTATTTGACTTATTTTTTTTTTAAAGTTGGTAGCAAATTTATTCCGTGATTGTAAAATGCCACAATGTTAATTCCTGTAATGAATTGGAAGTCTCCCCCCCCCCCACACACACACACTCCAAGATATTTTCTGATTTTTGAAAGAGGTTAAATAAATGTAAAAATATCAATAAAGGAAATACCTGTAATAATTCTGTAAATAATCATAAGCTTGATTAGAATAATACTTTGTAGTACAGTCAGTAACTAGCTTAGTACTACACTGAAAGCACAATTGTACACACACCTTACCCACCCACAACCTGACCTACTCTGCCACAATAATGCTGCCAGTTGAAACTCCTTGCAGGCTATAAACAGGTCAGTTACCTACCTGCTTTATAGTATACCTATGACTATTATGCTGGGTGAGCACAGCAATCTGAGGGTGTTTGATCATGGCAGATAGGGCAAAGAAGATGGGGTGCTCCATATCTGCAAATGCAGAACTTTTGAGACTTTCACATTTTTTTCTGTCACACTTATGTACCAGGACATCAAAACTTGCAGCTGCCAGGAAAAATGATTGCCACCTCTTCCATATTGTAATGTCAGAATGGAGCGCCATGATGCAAATGATAACTTCAACAACAGGGCAGCTATGAAGGTTTGTACAGACTATTCGTCATACAATGGTAAGACTAGGCTTTGGAGTCAACACTCACATCATGTTAGCAGCATGCTACCAGGCTGTGAAGATACAGTAGGTGAAGAAACATCGACAATGGACCATGAGAGACTGGATATGGGTAGCTTGTTATGATTAATCGAAGTTTCAGATGCAATGTCGACAGGAAGTTGAGTGCGTGGCATAGACCACAAGGCCTGGACTCCAACTGTCAAGTCTGGGTGTTAAGGGCAGTAGAGGTGATGTAATATTCTGGGTCATGTTTATGTGGGCCAACTTTGGGGGGGGGGGGAGGTTATACCTATTGAGACCACCATACAAGGCTATTTTGATATACTTGCTGACCACCTATACCCATTCATGGCTATCCATTTCCCATAGCAGGATGCCTTCTTTCCTCAGGACAATGCCCCATCTCGTCATTCTCATTTGGTGAAGGACTTAAAGGAGATACATCAAGGTGAATTCACAACTCTCGAAATTTGAAGTCTATTGAACATCTGTGGGGCGAAGTGGAGTGATGCATTCGAGCCTGAAACCCACCACTGGCAACATTGGTGCTTTACCTACAGCTGTGCTGTAATCGTGGGCCGCAATAAGACCCGAACATTTCCAACAACTTGTAGAGTCCATTCCACAACATATTGCTGCTGTTGTGAGGGTGAAAGGTATACCCACACTTTATTAGGTGGGTGTTTATAATGAAGTATTTCCAGTGTATATCCATAGTAAGGTCAGATTACAAATATCAATATTGCTATTTATACTGACTCAATGGAACCTTATAGCTTATGATTGCCCTCGGGTAAAAAAGACTAGTTGGTTTATATCATTTTCTTAATAATAGCTTTTTTATTATTAATCTTAGTTATGAACAGTGTCAAAACCTCCAAACACTTTCATGAAACATGATTATAAAATACTTCTGAGTTAAATGTGATTTTATGTTGTAATCAAGGTCAAAAACTAGATCTATCTCTTATGTAGTTTTATGAATAAAGTTGCTTTAAAAAATATTTGGTATTCAGCTGCTTCTTTCTGCTTATAAATATTGATTTGTTTTTAGGAGACATGTAGTATATGCAGTGCACAGAAGCGTGGTCCAGGAGCATCACAGATGATTAAATAGAAGACTAAAATATTTGTAAAAAAAAAAAGATGATAAATACAGTATATGTATGTATATTTGTGTCTATATGTAAAATTGTAAATTTTGTAGTGTTACCTTTTCAAGTTGTAAAAAAAACATTGACAAATAAAAATTATATTCTACACTATTAAATAATGACTGGGCTTTTGTTATGTGTACATTTTCGTCTCAGTGATAAAAATCCAATGATATTTAAAGAAAAAGTGGGTAATTTTCAGGCACCACAGTAAATGAATATAAAGATGATCAAAATTTCTTTTATTCGGTATAATGTCTACTGATAATTCCGCAAAATTCCCCGCCTTGCCCACGGTCAGAAGGGGACACCGATGGGCTTGAAAAGGCCGCCGTCCGTCGGACGGGACGTTAAGCCGTGGCCCCGTGTGCGGGAGAGCCATACCCTGTGCACTTTAAAGAACACACTGGATGGCCTTGACGGGAGGCTACATCTGTCTCCCAACAGCTGTTCCAGTGGGTCCCCTCCCCCAACCTTCTCTGAGCCTTCGGGGTCCATGTGACCTGGCCATTTAGCCCATGGTGTGCAAAAAAGTGCCGCTCAGAGGTAAAACAACCCAACCCTGCTGATAACATATGCAGAAAGGGAATTATGATGGTATTGGAAAAAACTTTAGTTACATTTTTTAATGCTATAGAAAAATTAACAACTGAGACCATGAACAAGCACACCAAATTTTGTTTGAAATGAAATAAAAAAAGATGTATTAAGGTCAGAGGCGCAAGAACGTGTTGGCATCGGGACAGTTGCCAAGGGCGCCGAAAGCACAGGGCTCTGCTGGGGTGGCACGAGCCGTTCCACGATATTTGATGTTTATGTGCAAAATAAAATCGAATGATTAGCCGCCCGTACTTCGTTGAATTTTAATATGTATTGTTTATACCATCGTCAAGACAGCATAATAAAATATATTTTTTTTCCGTTTTTTTTTTTCCGCCCCCTTCCTCCCGCACCGCGTATGCCATAAAACAGCTTTGGGGCGCAATTTCCAACTGCTCATCTTGCTTTTACAAATCATGTCGCTACAAATGATGTTACAAAACGAAAGTAACGAATGAATTTATCATGATTTTATTCTTTGAGCGGGAGTTCATAATTTGCATATTGTTATTGATTTCCTGACTGGAGAAGCGCTACATTCATTAAAAAGTGAAGATTTGGAAGCCAAGGGTGTTTCATTATTAAAAAAGTATCCTGAAATAAATGTCGATCATTTAACAATTGAAATAAAATCATAAAACACCAAATAAATACAAATTTTGAGAATGGAAATTGCATCACTTGGATGTATTAAATATACTTGGCAGGTTGGGTTGTTTTACCTCTGAGCGGCACTTTTTTGCACACCATGGGCTAAATGGCCAGGTCACATGGACCCCGAAGGCTCGGAGAAGGTTGGGGGAGGGGACCCACTGGAACAGCTGTTGGAAGGCAGATGGTAGCCTCCCGTCAAGGCCATCCAGCGTGTTCTTTAACGTTGGGTTGTTTTACCTCTGAGCGGCACTTTTTTGCACACCATGGGCTAAATGGCCAGGTCACATGGACCCCGAAGGCTCAGAGAAGGTTGGGGGAGGGGACCCACTGGAACAGCTGTTGGAAGGCAGATGGTAGCCTCCCGTCAAGGCCATCCAGCGTGTTCTTTAACGTTCACAGGGTATGGCTCTCCCGCACACGGGGCCACGGCTTAACGTCCCATCCGACGGACGGCGGCTTTTCCAAGCCCATCGGTGTCCCCTACTGACCGTGGGCAGGACGGGGAATTTTTGCGGAGATAAATCTCAACGCTGACTCGAACCTGGGAACTACAGATTACGAGCCTGACGCGCTACCGACTGAGCCACCCCCGCCCTGGCAGATGGGAATTACAAGAAAGTTACCAAAATATAATTGTGGCTCCAAAAATATTCTTGACCATGCCAACAGCAGTGGCTACAGCAGAAAGAAATTTCAGAAAATTAAAACTTGTGAAAAATTATTTAAGATCAACATCAGGACAGGAGCTTGCATCATTACTTTGTTTCCTATCAATCGAGCGAGAACTGACTCAAAAAAATTAATTTTCATGAGATTATTAACGATTTTGCCAACGAAAAAGTAAATTACTTTGCAATTAATTATGCAAGTAATTATTTTTTAATTTATTTTGTAATTATTTATGTGCAATTAATGTTTATTCATGTAACTATAATGACAATAAATAAATATAAATAACGTTTCTTTTATCAATAACTAAACAAGGGCGGACAATTACAAATTTGCCAAGGGTGGCCAAAAGTCCAGCTACGCCTCTGATTAAGGGTTCTACGGAGTCCTTGGTTTCAATCAATTGTAAAACTACTAGAAAAGTTAGTATTTTTTTAAAAATTTTATATACAGAACTGAAGGAGGGGTGGACGATTTATCTCCCCCCCACTGGAAAAATTGACATGTTATAACAGGTGTACCAAAGATTAGCGTTTTTTTTTAAAAGAAATTAAAAACTTTGTTGTCTTTGGAAGTGTTGGTTTGACCGGAAGAATAGGGGCGGAGGTGGCTCAGTCGGTAGCGCGCTAGGCTTATAATCTGCAGTTCCCAGGTTCGAGTCCCAGCTGGGTCAGCGTTGAGACTTGTCTCCGCAAAACTCCCTGCCCACGGTCAGTAAGGGACACCGATGGGCTTGTTAAAGGCCGCCGTCGGTCGGATGGGACGTTTAGCCGTGGTCCCGTGTGCGGTAGAGCCATACCTGTGCATGTTAAAGAACATGCTGGATGGCCTTGACGGGAGGCTACCATCTGTCTCCCAACAGCTGTTCCAGTGGGTCCCCTCCCTCAACCTTCTCTGAGCCTTCGGAGTCCATGTGACCTGGCCATTTAGCCCATTGTGTGCAAAAATATTAATTGGCCACTTGAGTCAACTCTATTACAAGTATGGTCGTTAGTGCGTTTGCAAATTTGCCGCCCAGTGCGGCCTAGTGGGTGTACCACAAATTAATGTTTTTCATTGTCTTTAGACAAATGTAAATTTTGCTCTCTTTTTTTATTTCGTTGTCGGAAATATTTCATTTTTTTTTTCATTATTGTGAAAAAAACTTTATTTGCATTTTCTATAACAAGTTCCATCTTTTAAATTGTCTTGTTTTAGGGTTGCGTTGAGCGGCACTTTCTTGCACACCATGGGCTAAATGACCAGGTCACAAGGACCACGAAAGCTCAGAGAAGGTTGGGGGAGGAGACACACTGGAACAGCTGTTGGGAGACAGATGGTAGCCTTCCGTCAAGGCCATTCAGCGTGTTCTTTAATGTGCACAGGGTATAACTCTCCCACACACGGGGCCACGGCTTAACATCCCATCCGACGGACGGCTGCCTTTTCGAGCTCATCAGGTGTCCCCTACTGACCGTGAGCAGAGCGGAGAATTTTGCGGAGATAAATCTCAACGCTGATCCAGCTGGGACTCGAACCTGGGAACTGCAGATTGCGAGCTACCGATTGAGCCACTCCCGCCCCTTTATTTTAGGGCATCCTTAGTCTATTATGATATGATGTATATGCATCAGTCCTTATTTGGGAGAATGGAGGGAACCTCTGTCAGTGAAGTGTGTCAATAGGGAACGCCAATGGGCTTGCAAAGGCCACCGTCTATCGGATGGGTGGCAGGGTTTGCTCAGTTGGTAGCACACCAGGCTCGTAATCTGTAGTTCCCAGGTTCGAGTCCCAGCTGGGCAAACATTGAAATTTATCTTCGCGAAACTCCTCGCCCTGCCCACGGTCAGTAGGAGACATCGATGGGCTTGAAAAGGCTGCCGTCCATCGGATGGGACACTAAGCCGTGGCTCCGTGTGTGGGAGAGCAATACCCTGTGAACCTTAAAGAATACACTGGATGACCTTGACGGGAGGTTACAATGTCTTTTAACAGCTGTCCAGTTGGTCCTCTCCCCCAACCTTCACTGAGTCCTTGAGAGCCCTTGTGACCTGGCATTTAGCCCATTACATGCAAAATAAAAGTGCCTCTTAGAAGTTTATCAATCCCAGATTTTATTAATGCCATTTAATTATTGAAGCAAGGAATTCTGGTTCTTATAACTCATTGGTTTGTAATGAGAGTTTTTATGCTATTTAGTCGTCATTATTATGAAGGCTTTGTGTGCTAAACAAGAAGTTATAAGATTTACAAACAAATGGCACTAATAAAACAAGTAGTTATAAGCATTAGAATTCCTTGTTTTAATAGTTAAATGGCGTTAACAAAATCTGGCATCAGGGGCGTAGCGAAGGACTATGGTTGGGGGAGAGAGGTCCAAAATTTTCCAACTCGAGCAAAATTTTGGCAAAATTTGCCAACTGAGCAAACACTTAACACTTGCTTAGATTTGCGCTCCGTTGTAAGACAATTTACAATTTTCACCACATCTTCTCTCCTACATTTTACCATTTGACTTCCAATTTTGCCAACTAGCCATAATTTCTCAGAAATACTTCCAATATTTACATATTTGGTCAAATCTCCTTAATTTCACGAAACTAATCCCAATCTTTACATCTCTCCTAAATTTGCCACATCACTTCAAACTTTCAAACTCCCCATTTTTTTTTGGAAAATTAAGGAGAGTTGTCAAAATCGAGGCAACATATCTAAGGCAGTTTGGAAAATGGAGAGCGGCAAAATTTAGAGCAGTTGGCAAAATTCGAAGCCACTTAGTAAAAGCAGGTGAGTTGGTAAAATTCGGAGTGACTTGGTTAAATCTTGGGGAGTTGACAAAATCGGGACAACTTGGCAAAATCTTGGGGAGTTGGCAAAATTCAGAGTGACCTGACAAAATCGTGGGGAGTTGACAAAATTCGGAGTGACTTGGCAAAATCTTGGGGAGTTGGCAAAATTCGGAGTGACTTGACAAATTTCGGAGTGACTTGGCAAAATCGTGGGGAGTTGGCAAAATTCAGGTGAGATTTAGCACTTTTTTCTGTAAAATTATGATTTAATTTTTTTCTGTAAAATTATGACGAGTTGACAAAACTTAGGGAGTTGGCAAAATCTAGGGACAGTTGACAAAATTCGGAGTGACTTGGCAAAATCGTGGAGAGTTGACAAAATTCAGGTGAGATGTAAAAATTGCAATCTTTTTTTTGTAAAATTATGGCGTGTTGGCAAAATCTTAGGGGAGTTGGCAAAATTCAGAGTGGCTTTACAAAAAACAGGAGTGATGTAAAATTGGGATATTTTTCTGTAAAATTGTGGCGAAAATTAGGATAGTTTTCTGTAAAATTCAAACTTTTAAACTCCCCAAGATTTTGCCAAGTTTACTCGATTTTAGTCAACTATCCTGAATTTCACAAACCCAATCCCAATTATCACAACTCGCCCGTATTTTCTAAGTGGATTCGAATATTACCAACTGCCCTATATTCTGTTACGTTTCCTCAATTTATCCAACACTCCCTCATTTCACAAAACAAATCTCAATTTTCACAACTCGCCTGTATTTTACCAAGTGCAATCGAATTTTGTCAACTCTAGATTTTGACAACTCGCCGTAATTTTACGGAAAAAATCGCAATTTTTACATCTTCCCTGAATTTGCCAAGCCACTTCGAATTTTATCAACTCTCCTTAATTGCACAAGAAAGGCACAGTTTTCACAATTCCCCTATATTTTACCAAGTGGCTTCGAATTTTGCCAACTCCCCTAGATTTTGCCAAGAGTTCTTGGTTTTTCCAACTCTCCTTAATTTCATAAAACCAATCCCAATTTTTACAACTCACCTGTACTTTACCAAATGGTTTTCAGTTTTGCCAACTTCCCTAGATTTTGCAAAGTTTTCTCGATTTTATAAACTCTCCTTAATTTCACAAAAACACACGTATTTTACCAAGTGGATTCGAATTTTGCCAACTGCACTAGATTTTGCCATCTCGCCACAATTTCACCGAAAAAATCCCAATTTTACATCACACCTGTTTTTTGTAAAGCCACTCTGAATTTTGCGAACTGCCCTAAGATTTTTGAAATCTCCTAGATATTGCGAAGCTGCCTCGATTTTGCCAACACGCCATAATTTTACAGAAAAAAAGTTTGCAATTTTTACATCTCACCTGAATTTTGTCAACTCTCCACGATTTTGCCAAGTCACTCCGAATTTTCCAACTGCCCCTAGTTTTTGCCAACTCCCTAAGTTTTGTCAACTCTCCTAGATTTTGCCAACTCGCCATAAATTTACAGAAAAAAAATCCAAATTTTCACATCTTACCTGAATTTTGCCAACTCCCTACGATTTTGCCAAGTCACTCCGAATTTTGCCAACTGTCACTAGATTTTGCCAACTCGCCATAATTTTACAGAAAAAAAATCCTAATTTTTACATCTCACCTGAATTTTGCCAACTCCCCACGATTTTGCCAAGTCACTCCGAAATTTGCCAAGTCACTTCGAATTTTGCCAACTCCCCAAGATTTTACCAAGTCACTCCGAATTTTACCAACTCCCTAAGATTTTGCCAACTCACCTGTTTTTACTAAGTGGTTTCGAATTTTGCCAATTGTTCTAAATTTTGCCGTCTCTCCATTTTCCAAACTGCCTTAGATTTGCCAAGTTGCCTCAATTTTGACAACTCCCCTTAATTTTCCAAAAAAAAAAAAATTACAAATTTTCACAACTCACCTAGATTTTACGAAGTCGCTTCGAATTTTGCCAACTCCGAGCTTTTTGGGGGGGAGCCTCCCCCACATCCCCCCATGGCTACGCCCCTATCTGGCATTGATAAAACGGTTAAAAGTTCGTGGTTGCCATTGGCTCATTAATGAAAGGCTGGACATAAATATTTTTATTTTGAAACATTGATTTGTTTTTTTCCCATCTTTGAAATATTTTTTCCTCCTCTACCTCGAAAAATCTCATGATCCCCCCCCCCCCCTCCCAGCCCCATATGGATACTTCACTGTACGAAGCGGTACTGACATTGATCCAAAGCCTGACCACCAACGAAACGCCCAAATGCATAATGAGGTCAAACGTAGCCGCCTCGTTACTGCTGCTCTTTACCAGTTGCGTTAACTGTGAAACTTCTACAGAAAAGGGTTAGCGACCCTACAACCGGAAAGTCTGCCGTTAAGTTAATACTGCAAAACATCGGTAAAAATGTGAATCAAAATTATCGAGCGTTTATGTCAATCTCAATGATCAGATAACGTAACTGTAGACTTTAACCTTTGAAAGGTCGTCAGAGAATTGTCTGCGCGAGAATATTGGGCAGAAGCTCCAGCGATAAGAACTATTACATCTACACCAACAAAATCAAAAAATAAGTTACCGAAGGACACAAAGTTGCACTCTGCTGCTGTGGACGTCACTAACGCAATTTGGTAAGCATGAGGATTTTGTGTCATTGAGTATGTAGGAACTCCATTTTGGTAGTTCATGGAACAACATAATGAAACTTTTATGACTTGAAAATGTTAGTCTGCATTATAGTGGCAATGGCAACCATGAACTTTTAACCGTTTTATCAATGCCAGATTTTATTAATGCCATTTAATTATTAAAACAAGGAATTCTGGTTCTTTTAGCTCATTGGTTTTTAATGAGAGTTTTTATGTTATTTAGTCATTATTATGAAGGCTTTGTGTGCTAAACAAGAAGTTATAATATTATAATTAAATGACACTAATAAAGCATGGAAAGCATTTATTAAAATATCGTTCTTTGGAATTCGTGATATTATTTTTTAATTCCCATGAAGTTAAAAAAATTATTTTTTTTTACGAAGCTCTTGTTTTGGAGATAATTTAAAAATTCTTTTTAGGTTGAATAGGTAGTGATAATACGATTCGAATATTTTTGGATCTCCCAACAGCGAGGGGGCGGGGGCGGGGGTGGCTCAGTCGGTAGCGCGCCAGGCTCGTAATCTGTAGTTCCCAGGGTCGAGTCCCAGGTCAGCGTTGAGATTTATCTCCGCAAAATTCCCCGCCCTGCCCACGGTCAGTAGGGGACACCGATGGGCTTGGAAAGGCCGCCGTCCGTCGGATGGGACGTTAAGCCGTGGCCCCGTGTGCGGAAGAGCCATACCCTGTGCACGTTAAAGAACACGCTGGATGGCCTTGACGGGAGGCTACCATCTGTCTGCCAACAGCTGTTCCAGTGAGTCCCCTCCCCCAACCTTCTCTGAGCCTTCGGGGTCCATGTGGCCTTGCCATTTAGCCCATGGTGTGCAAAAAGTGCCGCTCAGAGGTAAAACAACCCAACCCAACAGCGTTTTTAAATAGCTTAAATTGCGCCCTCTGACGGTGGAAATTTTTGGAAAATGTTAAAACTTTGAATTGATAATGATTTAGTCAAACTAGACATTTTAAATTTAAGTGCTTGGTTGCGTTGTTTTACTTCTGAGATGAGCTTTTTTTGCGCACAATAGGTTAAGGACCAAGTCACAAGTACCCCGAGGCTCAGAGAAGATCGTTAATCGAACCAGGTAGGGGGGGGGGAGGCAAAAAGGCTATTATTTCTATTGCCAAAAAAAAAATCCATCATCTTTAACCTTCTTTATCTTCACTAGTATTCTGAACGTTTACCCTACCAACACCATTTGGGGCGGGGGTGGCTCAGTCGGTAGCGCGCCAGGCTCGTAATCTGTAGTTCCCATTTTCGAGTCCCAGCTGGGTCAGCGTTGAGATTTATCTCCGCAAAATTTCCCTCTCCCTGCCCACGGTCAGTAGGGGACACCGATGGGCTTGGAAAGGCCGCCGTCCGTCGGATGGGGAGTTAAGCCGTAGCCCCGTGTGCGGGAGAGCCATACCCTGTGCACGTTAAAGAACACGCTGGACGGCCTTGACGGGAGGCTACCATCTGTCTCCCAACAGCTGTTCCAGTGGTCCCCTCCACCAACCTTCTCACAGCCTTCGGGGTCCTTGTGGCTGGCCATTTAGCCCATTGTGTGCAAAAAAGTGCCGCTCAGAGGGTAAAACAATCCAACCAACGCCATCTAAATTCGGCCCTGATTCGTGAAAACAATTCTAAACTAGCATCATTACAAACGCTAAGGGCAACTCCATTAAAGAAAGGGAGACAATAACAGGAAAAATAATGAAAGGTTGGATGATGAATGTTATTTTTAATTATTACTAGAAACTGGTTAAAAGATTACAATATTCTTTTTTTCCAGTTCTAACCAAAATTCGAAATTTATGACTTGTTTAGTTCGAAACTGTGCCATTTATAATAATGTTCTGGTGTAAGTGTGTTGTGAACGGTAGTGTCACCTGGTGGAGGGAATGAGCTATCAACTGCTCTTTTTCTACTACAAATAAATAATAAATAAATACCCCCTCAAGCAGCTACTTGCCACAGAGGTCTGACAGGAGCCTGTCAGTTTATATGACTTAGTAGAAGATCTGAGAGGATGGCAGGACCTCAGCAGAAAAATAACATATACAACCATGCCTTACAGGAAGCTCGAACCCAGGTCCCTTAGATCAGTAGCCAAGCGCGCTAACCACTCGGCCATGGGACGGCTGGGTCTGTCCAAATGCGTAAAAACTTTAATTTTAAACGTACTCTCCATCAATATAATTTCTCGCATGGCAGGAAAACTCTTCACAAAGGAAACGTTCTCTTCCATCATTTTTAAGCTGTTTTTATGTTAAAGTAGCTGCGATTCTTTTTAAAAACGGATGAAACTGGAAAAAATTGTGCTTCAGAACTATCACAAAGATCACTGTTTAAATTTCTAAATGCAGAGAGCTTACTATGAAAATCTCGGCAGAAAAGGTGGTTGATGGGCTACGTTTGTATAACGTTTGCGCGCGCCCTCTTGCTTGCTTTATTTTTGGCTTGAGTGTGCGACGTAAAAACGAATTGGCAGGCCTGTACTCCATTGTTGTTGACCAAGGTATGTACAATCGCTCAAAAAAATATCCGAACACTATGGTTGATTACAGAATTCAGAAAAAAATATTTGGCAACGATTTTTTTAGAAATTAGTGATCTGGCAACCTTCGTGTCACGTGATTACAGAATTCAGGAAAAATATCTGGAGCATGTACAGCAACTGTACACGATCCAGTTACCGTTCACAGCAAACTGGAGCGTGTGCAGTTACTGCACACGCTCCAGTTTGCTGTGAACGGTAACTGCACACGCTCAATATTTAAGTGAGTGAGCCCACACGATCTAGTATCAAAATAATATGAGCACTTACAGTCGCTCAAAAAAGTATCCGAACACTAGGGTTGATTACAGAATTCAGAAAAAAATATCTCGCAACAATTTTGTTTAGAAATCTATTAATTTAATTAGCGATCTGGCAACTAGAAATCTTAATGTAATTATTAATAATTGTAGAAATCTATTAATTTAATTAGTGATCTGGCAACCTTCGTACACGAAAGTTGCCAGATCACAAATTTCTAAAAAAAATCGTTGCCAGATATTTTTTCTGAATTCTGTAATGAACCATAGTGTTCGGATATTTTTCTGAGCGACTGTAGGTGGTCATATTATTTTGATACTAGATCGTGTGGGCTCACTCACGGAAATATTGAGCGTGTGCAGTTACCGTTCACAGCAAACTGGAGCGTATGCAGTAACTGCACACCCTCCAGTTTGCTGTGAACGGTAACTGGAGCGTGTACAGTTGCTGTACACGCTCCAGATATTTTTTACTTCACTGTAAGTGATGCAGATTTTCACCTAGTACTGCATTGAAGAGAATTGTTGTCGTGATTTCTTGCTAAAATGAAATGCTCTGAGCGAACAAGTTCCTTGACAAGGCAAATAATCCTTGATACCTTCTTTAGAAAGGAAGATCCTACAACCTGGCCCGTTTTCCCGCCAATAACTCCCATCTTGTCTCCCAACACTGCCATGTTCGGGACTGCGTCATGCGCTGGCGGAAAAAAATATTAATATTTTTTTATTAGGGATCTGGATTCGATCTCCAGATAAGGCATGGATGTTCGTGTCGTTTTTTCTACCGAGGTCCTGCCATCCTCACAGACCTTCTATTATGGCATATAAACTGACAGGCTCCTGTCAGACCTCTGGATTGGATTGTTTTACCTCTGAGCGGCACTTTTTTGCACACCATGGGCTAAATGGCCAGGTCACAAGGACCCCGAAGGCTCAGAGAGGGTTGGGGGAGGGGACCCCCTGGAACAGCTGTTGAGAGACAGATGGTAGCCTCCCGTCAAGGCCATCCAGCGTGTTCTTTAACGTGCACTGGGTATGGCTCTCCCGCACACGGGGCCACGGCTTAACGTCCCATCCGACGGACGGCGGCCTTTCCAAGCCCATCGGTGCCCCCTACTGACCGTGGGCAGGGCAGGGAATTTCGCGGAGATAAATCTCAACGCTGACCCAGCTGGGACTCGAACCTGGGAACTACAGATTACGAGCCTGGCGCGCTACCGATTGAGCCACCCTCGCTCCTGTCAGACCTCTGTGGCAAACAGCTGCTTGAGGGGGTATTCATTTTTATTTATTTGACAATAATATATCTATAAAATCATGTTTAATATCTGTATTATTGTTTAAGTAACGCAATAAATCTCTAATACGTTCATCGTAGGTAATAAATTACGATTTCAGGAACGCATCACCATAGGGGGCCATGTTATAACGATCCCGTATATCGCTAATTTTAGCTGAACGGGGTATGCCTGTATTTCGATATCTTAAAAGGCTTTAAGTTTAGTTTTAGAAAAATGAAATGTGCTTGATCTATACAGCTTTAGGGAAATATATATGGCCTACAAACAAAACGGCGATTACATGGTACAGTCGCTCAAAAAATATCCAAAAAATATCTGGCAATGATTTTTTTTTTTTAGAAATTAGTGATTTGGCAACGATTTCTTTAGAAATTAGTGATCTGGCAACCTTCGTGTGCAGTACACGTAGGTTGCCAGATCACTAATTTCTAAAAAAATCGCTGCCAGATATTTTTTCTGAATTCTGTAATCAACCATAGTGTTCGGATACTTTTTTGAGCGACTGTAGGTGATCATATTATTTTGATACTAGATCGTGTGGGCTCACTCACGGAAATATTGAGCGTGTGCAGTTACCGTTCACAGCAAACTGAAGCGTGTGCAGTAACTGCACACGAATATTATATTACACGACGAATAAGTAATTAGTGGGAAGAGTGTCACTTCCTAGCGGCACTTGTTTTGCACACCATGGGCTAAGTGGCCAGGTCACATGGACCCCGAAGGCTCAGAGAAGGTTGGGGGAGGGGACCCGCTGGAACAGCTGTTGGGAGACAGATGGTAGCCTCCCGTCAAGACCATCCAGCGTGTTCTTTAACGTTGGGTTGTTTTACCTCTGAGCTGAAATTTTTTGTACACCATGGAATAAATGGCCAGGTCACAAGGACCCCGAAGGATCAGAGAAGGTTGGGGAGGGGACCCACTAGAACAGCTGTTGGGAGACAGATGGTAGCTTCCCGTCAAGACCATCCAGCGTGTTCTTTAATGTGCACAGGGTATGGCTCTCTTCCACACGGAACACGGCTTAACATCCCATCCGACGGACGGCGGCCTTTCCAAGTCCATCGGTGTCCCCTACTGACCGTGGGCAGGGCGGGGAATTTTGCGGAGATAAATCTCAACGCTGACCCAGCTGGGACTCGAACCTGGGAACTACAGATTACGAGCCTGGCGCGCTACCGACTGAGCCACCCCCCATCGAAAACGGACTACTCTCTAGAAAAAAACAGGGGTTAGGGGTGAAAATGGTGATCCGAGAGAAAGGGATATCTGGTCTAAACGAATCAGAACGCCGTTCCAAAATAAATTTTCCCTTTTGTTTTCAAATTCAAATTTCTTCGTCGCCCAAATCTTTTAAAAAATGCGATTAACGTTTAAATATTTTTTTCTTCTCCGTCCTGGTTACTAGGGGGCGGGGGTGGCTCAGTCGGTAGCGCGCCAGGCTCTTAATCTGTAGTTCCCAGGTTCGAGTCTCAGCTGGGTCAGCGTTGAGATTTTTCTCCGCAAAATTCCCCGCCCTACTCACAGTCAGTAGGGGATACCGATGGGCTTGGTAAAGGCCGCGTCCGTCGGATGGGACTTTAAGCCGTGGGCCCGTGTGCGGGAGAGCCATACCATATGCACATTAAAAAACACGCTGGATGGCCTTGATGGAAGGCTACCATCTGTCTCCCAACAACTGTTCCAGTGGGTCCCCTCCCCCAACCTTCTCTGAGCTTTCGGGGTCCTTCTGACTTGGCCAATTTGCCCATGGTGTGCAAAAAGTGCCGCTCAGAGGTAAAACAATCCAGGAAAACCATAACCTGTGCACGTTAAAAAACACGCTAGATGGCCTTGATGGAAGGCTACCATCTGTCTCCTAACAACTGTTCCAGAGTGTCCCCAACCTTCTCTGAGCCTTCGGGGTCCTTGTGACCTGGTCAATTTGCCCATGGTGTTCAGAAAAAAAAGTGCCTCTCAGAGGTAAAACAACCCAACCCAATCTGGTTGCTAGCATTCTTCACGGGAGGTGTGTGTGTGTGTGGGGGGGGGAGGTTATTTTCTTCAATTTACCATCCCCTTTTGGGTACGCTACTCGTTACAAAGTTATTTATATAAACGCATTCGGTATGTTTATTGAAAGAGCACTAAGATAGTTCTTTTATTAAAATTATAATAAAGAACCATTTTTTCCATTGAGGTATGCTTGCCGAGAAAACACTTCCTGATTTTTGAAAAAAAACGGGATATTTATTCAAATGTTCCGGTTTTCCCAGTTTGGGAAAGAAACCAAATTGGGAAAGTGCACTGCACTTTCCCAATTTGCTCCCTAAAATCATGATTTAATTCTCATTCTAATGATGTACAGTGATGAATTCTTTTCCCTAACAATAATTTCATTTGGATTTCTAATAATGAACTATTCAGGGCTTCCTTTCCATAAGCGGGGCGGGGCGGGGGTGGCTTAATCGGTAGCGCGCCAGGCTCGTAATCTGTAGTTCCCAGGTTCGAGTCCCAGCTGGGTCAGCGTTGAGATTTATCTCCGCAAAATTCCCCGCCCTGCCCACGGTCAGTAGGGGACACCGATGGGCTTGGAAAGGCCGCCGTCCGTCGGATGGGACGTTAAGCCGTGGCCTCGTGTGCGGGAGAGCCATACCCTGTGCACGTTAAAGAACACGCTGGATGGCCTTGACGGGAGGCTACCATCTGTCTCCCAACAGCTGTTCCAGTGGGTCCCCTCCCCCAACCTTCTCTGAGCCTTCGGGGTCCATGTGACCTGGCCATTTAGCCCATGGTGTGCAAAAAAGTGCCGCTCAGAGGTAAAACAATCCTTTCCATAAGAATGATTGATTTCGAATTGCTCATAATGAACTACTCACGACTTGCTTCCCACAAGAATCATTTAATTCGCATAATGATGAACTGCTCACCATTTGCTTCCCAGGTTCCATTCCGTCCCGTGGCCGTTCCCCAATTCCATTCCGTCTCGTGGCCGAGTGGTTAGCGCGCTTGGCTACTGATCTAAGGGACTCTGGGTTCGAGCCCCGGGTAAGGTCTGGCTGTTTGTGTCGTTTTTCTGCTGAGGTCCTGCCATCCTCATAGACCTTCTACTATGGCATATAAACTGACAGGCTCCTGTCAGACCTCTGTGGCAAGCAGCTGCTTGAGCGGGTATTTATTTATTTTTTATTATGGTCCATTACAGAATTCAGAAAAAATATCTGGTGCGTGTACAGCAACTGTACACGCTCCAGTTACCGTTCACAGCAAACTGGAGCGTGTGCAGATATGATATGACCACCTACAGTCGCTCAAAAAAGTATCCGAACACCATGGTTGATTACAAAATTCAGAAAAAATATCTGGCAACGATTTTTTTTTTAGAAATTAGTGATCTGGCAACCTTCGTGTCACGTGATTACAGAATTCAGGAAAAATATCTGGAGCGTGTACAGCAACTGTACACGCTCCAGTTACCGTTCACAGCAAACTGGAGCGTGTGTAGTTACTGCACACGCTCCAGTTTGCTGTGAACGGTAACTGCCACACGCTCAATATTTCCGTGAGTGGGCCCACACGATCCAGGTCTTTGTGAGTTCACACGATCCAATGTACTGTGATGGCAAGCAGCTGCTTGAGAGGGTATTTTTTTATTTACGTATCATTGTGTTATTACGTAGATTGTGTTTTCAAGCATTTGTATTCGTCCTATATACAGTCGCTCAAAAAAGTATCCGAACACTATGGTCCATTAGCCGTCCCGTGGCCGGGTGGTTAGCGCGCTTGGCTACTGACCTAAGGAACCTGGGTTCGAGCCCCGGGTAAGGCCTGGCTGTTTGTGTCGTTTTTCTGCTGACGGCCTGCCATCCTCACAGATCTTCTACTATGGCATATAAACTGTCAGGTTCCTGTCAGACCTCTGTGGCAAGCAGCTGCTTGAGGAGGTATTTATTTTTTTATAACACTAACTGCTATGTATTGTATTTCATAAATAGGGTTTCGACTTCTCCAAAAATGAATTCAAGAAATCGGAAAAGGAATGTGAAATCCAAGTCCGAGGGCATTTCGAAAGATCCTAGATATGATGTTAAAACGGATAAGGCAAGGTAAGGAACTCTTTACTATTCTAAAATTGTCAAAAATGTTACCTGTTCTATTGTTACAGTATACATCTTCACCGAAACATTTTTTTATTTAATGAAAAATCTCATTCAAGATAATTATGAGAAATTTTCGGATAAAATACAGGGTTGTTGGGTTGTTTTACCTCTGAGCGGCACTTTTTTGCACACCATGGGCTAAATGGCCAGGTCACAAGGACCCCGAAGGCTCAGAGAAGGTTGGGGGAGGAGACCCACTGGAAGAGATTTTGGGAGACAGATGGTAGCCTCCCGTCAAGGTCATCCAGTGTGTTCTTTAACGCTAGGTTGTTTTACCTCTGAGCGGCACTTTTCTGCACACCATGGGCTAAATGGCCAGGTCACAAGGACCCCGAAGGCTCAGAGAAGGTTGGGGGAGGAGACCCACTGGAAGAGATTTTGGGAGACAGATGGTAGCCTCCCGTCAAGGTCATCCAGTGTGTTCTTTAACGCTAGGTTGTTTTACCTCTGAGCGGCACTTTTCTGCACACCATGGGCTAAATGGCCAGGTCACAAGGACCCCGAAGGCTCAGAGAAGGTTGGGGGAGGAGACCCACTGGAAGAGCTTTTGGGAGACAGATGGTAGCCTCCCGTCAAGGTCATCCAGTGTGTTCTTTAACGCTAGGTTGTTTTACCTCTGAGCGGCACTTTTCTGCACACCATGGGCTAAATGGCCAGGTCACAAGGACCCCGAAGGCTCAGAGAAGGTTGGGGGAGGAGACCCACTGGAACAGCTGTTGGGAGACAGATGGTAGCCTCCCTTCAAGGTCATCCAGCGTGTTCTTTTACGTGCATAGGGTATGGCTCTCCCGCACACGGGGCCACGGCTTAACGTCCCATCCGACGGGCGGCGGCCATTTCAAGCCCATCGGTGTTCCCTACTGACCGTGGGTATGGCGGTGAGTTTTGTGGAGATAAGTCTCAACGTTGACCCAGCTGGGACTCGAACCTGGGAACTGCAGATTAAGAGCCTGGAGCGCTACCGACTGAGAAACCCCCGCTCTACTTTACTGGAGGGGGGGGGGGGGTTCGAGCCCCGGGTAAGGCATGGACGTTCGTGTCGTTTTTCTGCTGAGGTCCTTCCATCCTCTCAGACCTTCTACTCTGGCATATAAACTGACAGGCTCCTGTCAGACATCTGTGGCAAGCAGCTGCTTGAGGGGGTATTTATTTATTTTTTATTATGGTCGTTAATTTGTTTGTGAATTTGCCACTTGATGCGGTCGGATTCGTTGTACTTGCGGTAGCGCCGTCCATGATGAGAGTACGTAGCAAATAATGTGTACATATAAAAATGAATAATAAATAAATACCCCCTCAAGCAGCTGCTTGCCACAGAGAACTGACAGGAGCCTGTCAGTTTAATACGCTAAGTAGAAGGTCTGAGAGGATGGTAGGACCTCAGCAGAAACATAATACAAACATCCATGCCTTTCCCGGGGCTCGAACCTACGCCCCTTAGATCAGTAGACAAGCGTGCTAACCACTCGGCCACGGAACTTATTTCAAAGGTGTGAATTCTGAATATGACTTTTAAATTGAGATTATTTGCATATAACCAGGGGGGGGGGGGGACGTAGGTGGACGCCTTTCCCCTAGTTCGTTTTTTCTTCTATCCCGTAGATGGGACGTTAACCGTGGCCCCATGTGCGGGAGAGCCATACCCAGTGCACGTTAGAGAACACGCTGGATGTCATTGACGGGAGGCTACCATCTGTCTCCCAACAGCTGTTCCAGTGGGTCCCCTCCCCCAACCTTCTCTGAGCCTTCGGGGTCCATGTGACCTGGCCATTTAGCCCATGGTGTGCAAAAAAGTGCCGCTCAGAGGTAAAACAACCCAACGTTAAACAACACTCTGGATGGCCTTTACGGGAGGCTACCATCTGTCTCCCAACAGCTATTCCAGTGGGTCCCCTCCCCCAACGGGGCGGGGGTGGCTCAGTCGGTAGCGCGCCAGGCTCGTAATCTGTAGTTCCCAGGTTCGAGTCCCAGCTGGGTCAGCGTTGAGATTTATCTCCGCAAAATTCCCCGCCCTGCCCACGGTCAGTAGGGGACACCGATGGGCTTGGAAAGGCCGCCGTCCGTCGGATGGGACGTTAAGCCGTGGCCCCGTGTGCGGGAGAGCCATACCCTGTGCACGTTAAAGAACACGCTGGATGGCCTTGACGGGAGGCTACCATCTGTCTCCCAACAGCTGTTCCAGTGGGTCCCCTCCCCCAACCTTCTCTGAGCCTTCGGGGTCCGTGTGACCTGGCCATTTAGCCCTTGGTGTGCAAAAAAGTGCCGCTCAGAGGTAAAACAACCCAACAACCCAACCCTCCCCCAACCTTCTCTGAGACTTCGGGGTCCATGTGACCTGGCTATTTAGCCCATGGTGTGCAAAAAAGTGCGGCTCAGAGGTAAAACAACCCAACCTGGAGAACACGCTTGATGGCCTTGACGGGAGGCTACCATCTGTCTCCCAACAGCTGTTCCAGTGGGTCCCCATCCCCAATCTTCTCTGAGCCTTCGGGGTCCATGTGACCTGGCCATTTAGCCCATGATGTGCAAAAGAGTTCCGCTCAGAGGTGAAACAACCCAACTCAAACTTTTATATTTTACGTACCCCCTGGAAATGTGTATAACTGGCGTACCCCTTGTATAGATAGATAAAACTATAGTTACAGTATAATAATGGGAATAATATGAAACATATATACAGACATTAAATTTTGTATTCATAAATTACATATATCGATAAAAAATGACGAACAATTTAACAAATCTTATAAAATTATAAACATTTTCCTGGATAATGCGATCTAGCGACTTTAGAGCTCTCACGGCGTACCTCACGTTGAGAACCCCTATATTAGATGATAAAAATTTGAAATTTTGGTGGTGGATATGACTCTCAGAAGGTTTAGTTTCTAGCAGTGAATTACCCCTTACCACCAGGGGGTGGTGGGAAAATGTTTTTGCTTTAAGATGTAAATGAGATTTTTTTGTGTTTTTTAGGGAGTAATTAAATATTGCTTTTTGAACTTTGCCAATCATCCATTAGTTCAAACTTCCAGTTAGAAGGCATTAAAGGCAGGAAATCAATACTACATTCTTTTCGCAACATCTCATATTTGCAAGAGGCGATAAGGTAAGGTTTCATTCGATTTCTTGCTTAACCCCGACCTATCCAACTATCCACACTGTGAAATTCATAATGCGTCGCTGCTAAAAAAGCTATGTTCTAGGTTAAAGGTGACGGGTTGGGTTGGGTTGTTTTACCTCTGAGCGGCACTTTTTTGCACACCATGGGCTAAATGGCCAGGTCACAAGGACCCCGAAGGCTCAGAGAAGGTTGTGGGAGGGGACCCACTGGAACAGCTGTTGGGAGACAGATGGTAGCCTCCCGTCAAGGCCATCCAGCGTGTTCTTTAACGTGCACAGGGTATGGCTCTCCCGCACACAGAGCCACGGCTTAACGTCCCATCCGACGGACGGCGGTCTTTCCAAGCCCATCGGTGTCCCCTACTGACCGTGGGCAGGGCGGGGAATTTTGCGGAGATAAATCTCAACGCTGACCCAGCTGGGACTCGAACCTGGGAACTACAGATTACGAGCCTGGCGCGCTACCGACTGAGCCACCCCCGCCCTAAAGGTGACGGACATATAGGTAGACGTGCATATATCCTTACCCATGAATTACTAGTTATGCGTTGATCCCAGGTTCAAAACATTATTCTCTTCGTAGGTGTTTACTGTTATTGGATCATTGATCTGTTGTGAGCACATTAAATAAATAATAAGCACGAGAGATTTGAGGTGTTAGACTTTCTTCAGTCTGATTACTATGATCAGGTGATCTCTAACGGTAAACGAAATGTTTGATTAAATAAATTTTGCTTTATTCGACTTGAAGACTTCTTTTAATTGCGCTGTAGAGTTTCTCCCTGAACCGACTAAACCAAGTAAATATTAATGAAAGTTTTTAAATAACTGTTAAATCATCATGTGGTAATGGCCTTTAATTATTTCGTCCAGGGCCCAATTTCGCAGGGCCAATAATACTGGAGAAAATGTTCCAAAATGTAAAATTTCAAGTAAAAAAATTAAACTCACGTTTTCGAGTTCGGGGATCCTGAAACATGCCCAATAAAATATCAAGATCAATCCAAATACTACCCCTATACAAAATAAGAAAGTAGGAAACACTGTTGCCACAACAATTCGAATAATAATTGCAGCATATCTGTATTGCGTCATAATTCTCAGAAACTGAACAGAAACTGAAACATGGAAGTACCATGTGACAACATGACGAAATGTGCTTTGTTGCCATTTCTATTTAAAGAGGGAAAACCACTCCAGGATAATGTTGACAAGACATTTACGTCTTGTCAACATTATCCTGGATTGGTTTTCCCTCTTTAAAATTAGACATTAACGTATTTCCCTCTTTCAAATAAGACATTTACGTCTTGTCAACAGTATCCTGGATTGGTTTTCCCTCTTTTAAATAAGACATTTACGTCTTGTCAACAGTATCCTGGATTGGTTTTCCCTCTTTTAAATAAGACATTTACGTCTTGTCAACATTATCCTGGATTGGTTTTCCCTCTTTAAAATTAGACATTAACGTATTTCCCTTTTTTAAATAAGACATTTACGTCTTGTCAACATTGGACTGGTTTTTCCTCTTCGGTGATCACGGTGAAGATGTTATTATGGCGAGATTAGGACAGGCAGATCTTAGTGATTCGGAGAAATGGAGCAGGTGGAATGGATAGGGACGGATCCACTCATAAAACATTGGTAAAAAAGGTGTTTATTGGGTGGGCCAGCAATGGGTAGTTAGAAAACTCTTCAGCATGAAGTCGACAGACGTGTGTTCGCATGCGCAGACTAATACTGCTTGAGAGGAGTTAATGTTGCAGGTAAGAATATGGGCATAAGATTTTCGATAAGGAAATGATTAAAGTTAGGGCTCTGTTATGGGTAGGTGGATGAATGACCTCTCGGGGAGGTTTAATAGTCCATTTTTGCCCATTTTCACGTATCATCGGATAGTTGAATCATTAGGGAGTATTCGTTGGTTGCCATACCAACGTATACTTCCTTTTGATATTAGACGACCTTTCGAGCTGATTTTGAAATAACAGAAAAAGAATCATTGTAGGATTTATTCTGCATTTCGGGAATCTAAATCATTTGTCTGCTTTCTTTCAAGAGTCTATTGTCAATGGATTTCCTAATCGTAGTAAATCAGATCGTAATATATAATTTTTTCCCCTAAAAATCTATTTCAATTTTTTTTTGATTTACGATTGCGAATCCTAATAAAAATTCTTACAGTTTAATAAACAAGTATTTCCAGTGAGTTAATTGCAAAAGAATTATTTTCTGAAACAACGAGAATACTTGTAGTAATCTTTTTAAAAAATCATTTAGTAAGTTGTAGATGCACTAAAATTTATCTCAACCAACACGAAACTTTTTAAAACTTAAATGTGAAAACTGTTCGACAATTTATACTTAATTTCTCTAATGATGAAAATGGTCAGTTGGGTTGGGTTGTTTTACCTCTGAGCGGCACTTTTTTGCACACCATGGGCTAAATGGCCAGGTCACATGGACCCCGAAGGGTCAGAGAAGGTTGGGGGAGGGGACCCACTGGAACAGCTGTTGGGAGACAGATGGTAGCCTCCCGTCAAGGCCATCCAGCGTGTTCTTTAACGTGCACAGGGTATGGCTCTCCCACACACGGGGCCACGGCTTAACGTCCCATTCGACGGACGGCGGCCTTTCCAAGCCCATCGGTGTCCCCTACTGACCGTGGGCAGGGCGGGGAATTTTTGCGGAGATAAATCTCAACGCTGACCCAGCTGGGACTCGAACCTGGGAACTACAGATTACGAGCCTGGCGCGCTACCGACTGAGCCACCCCCCGCCCCTATCCAAATAATGTAAATGTCTGTCTGCTACCCGTAGAAGTGATGGAGATGTTTTAGTTGAAATCTCCAATTCCCGGGTTTATGAAAGGTTTGTTTTCACAGCCGCTGGGACAGCAACAGGTCCACATTTCCGTGCGTTGTTAACGACTGCGATAGTTTTGAAAGAGTTCATGGGGGGATGGAAATCAAGGTGTGCTGTCTGTGCTTCTGGCATGGAGGCGCCCTAACGCGCTTTCCCTGTGCAAGGAAAATGATGCGTTGGCAGTAGGGCGGTAGCCATATTGTTGCATTCAAAACAAACCGTCTGCCGCTGCAATCAAGCCTACTTTTCACGTGTTATACTCAGTTTTACTGTGCATTATATACGAGAAGATTTTTTTTTACGACTAAGAGAAAGCCCATTTAAGCTATTTGGAATTTATATTGTTTTTATTTTCAGTGCAATGAATACTTCAATACAGAATTACTGTATAGCAGAACTATTTATGTATTTCGTTGAATACGACCAATAACAAACAATTACAAGATTTTGAAAGTTTATTTATACTGCACTGATAATAGCAGAAAACATTTTATGGATAAAACACTAAACGTTATATGCAATAACAGCATTTAAACTGCAAAAAAATCACATTTGTAAGATTCAGAAAATAGATGTTTTACGTTAAAAAAATTCTCATTCCACAAAAATAAAAAAGAATTGCTTAACAAAACCAAATAAAGCCAATAGTATAAGAAGTAAAAAAAAAGAACTAAAAATATATATATATTTATACAAAAAAAAAAACGCCCCAGATGGTGGCTCGAACCCACCAGCTCTATGTTTGTACCCTCAGCTTCACATCTCTCCCCCATCTCATGCTCATTCTCCTCCCTCAACCAGAGTTAAAAATCAATACAAAATACACAATTACAGTGGACCTTCGTTATAGCGCTGCTCGCTATACGGCGCATCGGTTATAGCGCGGGCGATGTTCGCGATAAGTTATAGATAGTGTTTGTTTTTACATATTTTCAAGCGTACCTTATGTACGTAAATTAAATAATAAATATATGTACTTATTAAGATGTATAATTATGTTATGTGAATTTTAATAAAACACTTAATAAATAAATTGTTTTTTTTTATTAAAATACATAATATATATAGTTGATGGGATGTTTCAGCATATAGCTCAAATCGTTCTGAGTAAATTTATTCTGTCGCCACCGCGTCGCTCGGTATAACGCGGTTCACCTTATAACGCGGGTGTTGTTTCCCGCCCGACATGCGCGTTATATCGGGGGTCCACTGTATTACAATCTCTCAAAAAAAAACTCATAAGGATTGAAATACATCCTTCCTCAGCCACAAAGGAAAATTTCAAAATAATATCTGAAAAAACTATATGAAAAAAAAAGCAACTAAAAATTATACTAAGCAAAAATAATAAAAAATTAAAAAAATATAAGAAAAAGAAAAAAATATATATATATCCACAGGGCGAAGGGAATATAATAACCATTTAAAAAAAAAAGGCAACGTTGCAGACAGTGGCTTGAACCCGACATCTCAGTGCCTGACTCCTCAGTCTCTCATACCTATCTTCATATACGCCTAACCTACCCCTCAACCAAAGTAAAAATAAAATAACTACAAGCAATAAACTCGCTCTATTTGAAATCCATACTGAATTAAATAAATTCAGTATTCACCTTAAAAGGGACAATTAGAACCCTATCAGAAGAATTAACGAAAAGGAGAAAAGCATTACACTCTCCTCTCCTTTTTAACTAAAATTATTTAAACAATTTGAAAAATTTTCACCCTAACTAATGATCGCTGTCACTCACCTATGACAATTTACACCAGATACATTAATCTAAAAAGAAATTCAAAAATATAAGACTCCAATCCAAGAAAAAAAGGGGGCATTTAAACAAAACCCTTAAATGCTATTTATCCAAATTTATGGATATAATCCAAATTATTTATCCATTTTTTATTATGCTTATTATCCAAATTTAAAAAAAAAAGTAAGATTATATTTCTCACCTTATGAAAATACTTTATTGTAATTTACTTTTCCCTTCTTACACTGAACTTGTTAAATCATGAAGAGAGAGGAATTTAAACACTGAAACATTTAAACAAAATAATATCTAATACTTCCACCTAAAATAAAATAAAAAACAAAAAAGAAACTCCTTGATATTTTAATCACCTCTATTTAAAAGTATGTAAATTTTGTGTGGTAGAAAACGGACAGGCATACAAGGATTGAAGGATAAACAAGGTAAGGTTATAGAAGGGGAGGATTCTGTCATGGCTAGGTGGACTGAGCATTTCAGTGATGTTCTAAACAATGTAGTTAGTTCTACTCCCATTGTTTGCAATGATGATAGATGCATTGGTGGCTTTAATGTTGGCCTTATAACACAATCTGAAGTTATTTTGGCTGTTTCTAAACTTAAACTTCATAAATCCCCAGGGGTAGATGAAATTACTACGGAAATGCTTAGAGCTGGGAATGTTTCGGTTACCACTTGGATGACTGAAATTCTGAATATCTTTTATGATAAAGGCATGGTTCCTAAGGATTTTACCAGAGCTATTATTATCCCTATTTTCAAAAAAGGTGATCGCAGTTCTTGTAATAACTATAGGGGTATCAGCCTACTCTCTATTCCAGGTAAAGTTCTTTCCATGATTGTGCTTAATAGAATTAAGAATCTGGTTGACAGTCAATTGCGTGATGAGCAATATGGATTCAGAAGTGGTAGGGGATGTGTGGATCAGATATTTTCACTTAGGCAGATTCTTGAGAAATGTTTAGAGTTTCAGAAACCTTTGGTTGCTAGCTTTGTTGATTTCAAAAAGGCTTTCGACTCTGTTGATCGTCATAATTTGTGGTTGATTGTAAGACCATATGGTATACCAGACAAGTTAGTTAACATTATGAAAGCTCTCTATGATAACACCGAGTCGTGTGTGAGAGTTCGTAAGGCTTGTAGCAATTGGTTTAGCATTACTTCTGGTGTTCGACAAGGGTGCATTTTGTCTCCTTTTCTCTTTAGCTTGGTTATTGATTATGTTATGCGAAATTCACTTCAAGGGAAAGATTTTGGCCTTAAATGGGCTGGAGATACGAAAATTTCTGATTTAGATTATGCTGATGATTTAGCCCTTTTGGCAAATGATGTTGATGAGATGAACTCTTTCATTCGAGCTGTTGATGAGACTGGTAATAGAGTAGGTTTGGTTATAAACAGAGAGAAAACTAAAGTGATGAAAATTGGTCAGGCAGGCTGTGATTCAGTTAATCTGAATGGTTGCAGTCTTGAGCAGGTGTCACAGTTTAATTTTCTTGGGAGCTATGTAAGAGATAATGGTGATGTGCGGCATGAGATTAACAGACGAATAGGGATTGCTGCCGGGACTTTTAAGAACCTGTGGAGAGTGTGGAGAAATAGGCGTATACACCTAAAGACTAAAATTAGACTGTATAATAGTTTGGTTCTTTCTAGGGTTAGTTATGGTAGTGAAACTTGGACACTTTGTAAACAAGATAACAGGAAACTAGATGCTTTTGATTCCAGATGCTTACGCAGTATCTTGGGCATTAGGTGGTTCAACTTTGTAACTAATGATGAGATTAGGCAAAGGAGTTTGCAACCTCCTTTAAGCAGCATATTGTGCAGAGAGAGACTCCGTTGGTTTGGCCATGTTGCCCGTATGAATAATTATAGATTGGCGAATAGGGTTATGAACAGTGTGCCTAAAGGCCTCAGAAAGAAGGGGAGACCTAGGATGCGGGGGGCAGACAATGTCAAACAAGACCTTGTTAGAATTGGTGTGCAGTGGCCAGATGCAGTAGATGTAGCTCAGGATAGACTTGCTTGGAGAACTAAATTGCACGATCTGGTTGGACCTCCGTAGCCCATGGCTGCTTGAGGATGATGATGATGATGATGATGATGATGATGATGATGAAATTCATCATCCATTAAATAGAATACACACTAATATTCAATTACAGCCAACAAAAGTTTTTAACTGAGAAAGCCTGCAGAAGGAATTCTCAAATAAGTGTAACGTAAAATCAATCAATCAATCAATCAATATAAGAAGTACATCTTCACATTTATCACTGAGTACAATCGGAAGAAAATAAAAAAAAAATCTGGTGAAGAATCAAGGTTTGTAACTCCAAATAAAACCGATTTCATAGCGGCGTAATTTCAACACGAAGTTGCTTGTATCATTATATAATTATTTAAACTTTTATAAAAATGACAAACTTACCAATGAAAGGTAATTCCTGGTATCTTTTTTGAAGGGCGATTCGTGCAGTCGTAAGCTGGAACAGGCTGCCGTAATACAAATGTCGAAAAAAATTAAATTTTTATAGCGCAACACCTCGTTACCCACCTATACTACTGATCAATGTTTTGAATGGAACAATATGGCTGCCGCGCAGTCGCCGAAGCATCATTTTCAAGTGCTTAGGGCTCCTCCTCTTATCTTCCTACCTCCATGGCTTCTGGCGACGTAGAGGAAGTGAGGTTAACTCCTCTACGCCGCCGGAAGTACCGCCTGCAGTGCTACGACGATGTAGACAATAGGCTCAGACTGCGTTTAAAGAGTTTTTTTCTGTTGCAATGAAAGTTTGGAGGGGAGCCACAGCAGCTGACGTTCATAGTTCCTTAGTGTGGTGACTTGTTTCTCAATTCTGTTTTGCTTTTCTGAAGCTTTGTGTGTATTTTGTTCCTTTCATTGACGTTATTATTTAGTTTGTGCTTTGTCATGCCAAAACGTAGAAGATTGATGCAAAAAGAAATTGAAGAGAAATTCAAATGCCTGGAATTGAATGAAACTTTTGTAGATTCTGATTCAGATTGTAGCACAGAAATTAATGCAGATAATGAGGCAATAGAGACTAAAGAGAATGACCAGGAAGCTCAGATTTCAATATCTCTGCTCAATCTATTGAGAGTTGTCCTCTTATGTACAAAAGTATAGCAATTTGTTGCGATTCCAAAAGCACAGACACAACATTTCTTTCTTTCTTTGGGGCGGGGGTGGCTCAGTCGGTAGCGCGCCAGGCTCGTAATCTGTAGTTCCCAGGTTCGAGTCCCAGCTGGGTCAGCGTTGAGATTTATCTCCGCAAAATTCCCCGCCCTGCCCACGGTCAGTAGGGGACACCGATGGGCTTGGAAAGGCCGCCGTCCGTCGGATGGGACGTTAAGCCGTGGCCCCGTGTGCGGGAGAGCCATACCATGTGCACGTTAAAGAACACGCTGGATGGCCTTGGTGGGAGGAAAGCCTTCCGTTTCCTAACAGCTGTTCCAGTGGGTCCCCTCCCCCAACTTTCTCTGAGCCTTCGGGGTCCATGTGACCTGGCCATTTAGCCCATGGTGTGCAAAAAGTGCCGCTCAGAGGTAAAACAACCCAACCTTTCTCTCTTTGGATTATTTCACCGTATTTTTGACGATATTTTAATTAACTTGATGATATTAGGAAAAAAATGCTATGCTAAAGTGATGAGAGAGAAAGCAGATTGATTTTAGCCCTTTGCCAGCAAAGCGAAGTCATCAAACGCAATGAAATCAAAAGAAATGAAGTAAACGTAGATGATACGAGGATTTTCTCTCTCTCTAATTATTCTTGCTGGTCATATTGAGAACGACAGTACTGATGATGACTGGGCTTCGGATGAGAGACATTAGAAACTCCATTTTTTCGGAAGGTTATGATGCATGAACCGTGATAGAGTTAAGGCAATTTTGAAATAGGCACATTTTGCAGATAATTCGTCTCCACCAAATGCCTCTGATCTCAACTATGATAGATTATTGAAATCAATTACTGTGTTTGATCAACTCAATCAATAATTTCAGAATTCCTATAAGCTACAGAAGCATTTATCGGTCGACGAGGTTATAGTAAAATTCAAAGGTAGGGCCGGTTTCAGAAAATATATCGCAAAGAAGCATAAACAGTAGGGAATTATGTAATGAGTTAGGACAGGGGTGGGCAAATAGCGGCCCGCGGGCCACATTCGGCTCGCTAAGAGTTTTTTTGTGGCCCACCAAGACAGTCAGAAAAATTCAGACAGTCAGAGAAATTCGTCTCGTATTTTCCACTAGGACGGCCACGTCAATACGCATGCGCAGTGTAGATACGAAAACAATTACCCACCCCTGAGTTAGGAAATACACTAAATATGGATGTGTATCTGGGAAGAGAAAAAAAATCTTTTAAAAATTTCAGGCAAAACTGCTGCTGAAAATGTCTTGAGGGTAGCCGAATGTGCTAAAGGACTAGGTCACAAACTTTTCATGGATTATCATTTTACTTTCCCCTCGTTGTTTTGTGAGTTGTATTTAAATTATGAAATTGATGCGGAACTGGGCGAAAAATAAAGAAAGGTTTCAAAAAGAAATCTTAGTGCAACGAAAAAAGGATTGGGTTGTTTTACCTCTGAGCGGCACTCTTTTGCACCCATGGGCTAAATGGCCAGGTCACATGGACCCCGAAGGCTCAGAGAAGGTTGGGGGAGGGGACCCACTGGAATAGCTGTTGGGAGACAGATGGTAGCCTCCCGTCAAGGCCGTCCAGCGTGTTCTTTAACGTTGGGTTGTTTTACCTCTGAGCGGCACTTTTTTGCACACCATGGGCTAAATGGCCAGGTCACATGGACCCCGAAGGCTCAGAGAAGGTTGGGGGAGGGGACCCACTGTAACAGCTGTTGGGAGACAGATGGTAGCCTCCCGTCAAGGCCATCCAGTTTTGTTCTTTAACGTTGGGTTGTTTTACCTCTGAGCGGCACTTTTTTGCACACCATAGGCTAAATGGCCAGGTCACATGGACCCCGAAGGCTCAGAGAAGGTTGGGGGAGGGGACCCACTGGAACAGCTGTTGGGAGACAGATGGTAGCCTCCCGTCAAGGCCATCCAGCGTGTTCTTTAACGTGAACAGGGTATGTCTCTCCCGCACACGGGACCACGGCTTAACGTCCCATCCGACGGACGGCGGCCTTTTCAAGCCCATCGGCGTCCCCTACTGACCGTGGGCAAGGCGGGGAAATTTTGCCGAGATAAATCTCAACGCTGACCCAGCTGGGACTCAACCTGGGAACTACAGATTACGAGCCTGGCGCGCTACCGACTGAGCCACCCCCGCCCCTCACTTATTGAGGGTTAGGCAAGAAGTTTTGTAGAGAAAAGTCTAAATGTCGATCCAGCTGGGACTAGAACCTGGAAAGAGCAGATTGCAAACCTGGCGTGCTTTCCAACTGAGTCACCCTGCTGCATATTGCATGTAATAAATCCGAAAGACAACTCAGTGCTGAAGTGCTACAAGATATTTAAGAACAACTTACATATAAACTAGTACTTAGCAGTATATAATTATAGATGCTATATATTTTCAAGTCAGTTCAGGTAAAGATCTGAGGTTGGTTGAATTGGGGGCGGGGGTGGCTCAGTCGGTACCGCGCCAGGCTCGTAATCTGTAGTTCCCAGGTTCAAATCTCAGCTGGGTCAGCGTTGAGATTTTTCTCCGCAAAATTCCCCGCCCTACTCACAGTCAGTAGGGGATACCGATGAGCTTGGTAAAGGCCGCGTCCGTCGGATGGGACTTTAAGCCATGGGCCCGTGTGCGGGAGAGCCATACCATATGCACGTTAAAAAACACGCTGGATGGCCTTGATGGAAGGCTACCATCTGTCTCCCAACAACTGTTCCAGTGGGTCCCCTCCCCCAACCTTTTCTGAGCCTTCGGGGTCCTTGTGACCTGGCCATTTAGCCCATAGTGTGCAAAAAAGTGCGGCTCAGAGGTAAAACAACCCAATAACTCATCAGAGGAAGAACTTCGAGGCACATATAAATCCTGATCCTACATACACCCCTAAAAAGTTAGACGATCCTCATCTGATTCAGCAAAACGAACTAAATGATCTTTTTCGAGACCTAGGACTTTCCAAACAAGCTGAGGTTTTAGGTTCAAGCCTTCGAGAGTGGAATCTTCTGGACAAGGGTAGCAGAATTTCTCTGTTCAGAAAGAGAAATTTGGCTTTATCTGCTTATTACGAGATGCAAGATGGTTTGTATTTCTGCATAGATATTTGAGAGCTGTTGGAAGAAATTGGAACAACTCACGACCCTAAGGAATGGCGTCTAGTGATACATACGTCAAAATTCAGCTTAAAAACTGTCCTTTTGCATAAAGGAAACCAAAAACCTTCCATTCCAGTGACACAAGCTGTGGGAATGAAGGAAACTTAGGAAAGCGTGGAAAAAATACTCACTGCTATAAAACATGACCAGTTTAAGTAACAATATGTGGTAACCTAAAAGTCATATCTCTCTTGCTCGTGCTTCAAGGAGGCTTAACAAAATTTTGCTGTTTTCTGTGTTTCTGGGACAGTAGGGCCAGAAACAAACACTACAAAAGTTGGGTTGTTTTACCTCTGAGCGGCACTTTTTTGCACACCATGGGCTAAATGGCCAGGTCACATGGACCCCGAAGGCTCAGAGAAGGTTGAGGAAGGGGACCCACTGCAACAACTGTTGGGAGACAGATGATAGCCTCCCGTCAAGGCCATCCAGCCTGTTCCTTAACGTGCACAGGGTATGGCTCTCCCGCACACGGGGCCACATCTTAACGTCCCATCCAATGGACGGCGGCCTTTCCAAGCCCATCGGTGTCCCCTACTGACCGTGGGCAGGGCGGGGGAATTTTGCGGAGATAAATCTCAACGCTGACCCAGCTGGGTCTCGAACCTGGGAACTACAGATTACGAGCCTGGCGCACTACCGACTGAGCCACCTCCGCCCCAGTACAAAAGAAAAGACTGTCCCAAAAGAGATGTTTTTATTCCTGGAAAGACTAATGTGAGGTGTAAGCCTCTAGTTGAGCCCTCTGATGTTCTGCTCCCACCACTACACATCAAACTATGGCTTATGAAAAACTTTGTAAAAGCTATGGACAAAACTGGTAGAGGGTTTTCGCACTTAAAGGAAAGATTTCCAAAACTCAGTGTGTCAAACTCAAAGAAGGTATCTTTGTTGGTCCACAGATCAGGAAGCTACTGAATGATACTGTCTTTGAAGAAAAACTGATTATGAAGCAGTGCGCTGCATGGAGATCCTTCACGTCTCTGGTTCATGGTGTTCTGGGGAATCACAAAGAGGAAAACTACCATCAGCTGATTCAAGATCTTCTCAAAGACTATGAAAATCTTGGCTACCAAATGTCTTTGAAGATACATTTCTTGCACTCGCATCTCGACTCCTTTCCCAAGATCTTAGGAGCTGAATGATGACCAAGGGGAAAGATTTCACCAGGATATCCGAACCATGTAGGAGAGATACCAAAGCAAGTGGGACCCAGCAATGATGGGTGACTACAGTTGGTTCTTGCAGAAAGAAGATACCTACGGTAAGGGAAATATGTTGGGTTGGGTTGTTTTACCTCTGAGCGGCACTTTTTTGCACACCATGTGCTAAATGGCCAGGTCACATGGACCCCGAAGGCTCAGAGAAGTTTGGGGGAGGGGACCCACTGGAACAGCTGTTGGGAGACAGATGGTAGCCTCCCGTCAAGGCCATCCAGCGTGTTCTTTAACGTGCACAGGGTATGGCTCTCCCGCACACGGGGCCACGGCTTATCGTCCCATCCGACGGACGGCGGCCTTTCAAAGCCCATCGGTGTCCCCTACTGACCGTGGACAGGGCGTGGAATTTTTCGGAGATAAATCTCAACGCTGACCCAGCTGGGACTCGAACCTGGGAACTGCAGATTACGAGCCTGGCGCGCTACAGACTGAGCCACCCCCGCCCCGGGAAATATGTTAGCCGAATTTCTTGGTCTTTATACTATTGAAAGCTTTTCCACTTTTTTAGGCTTGTGTTTAACTGCTTACCAAATTTAATGAAAATATGCATAAAAAAAATTACTTTCGTTTCCCAAAAATAATAAATGTTCATCAAATTTTAGACCATATTTAATCTTAAAGTGTAACCCTTAACTAGATAATTAACTTAATCGTGACAGTTAAGTTAATTAATTAAGTTAATTTAATTAACTTAATCTTAACTAGATAATCTAATTATATTATTTGCTACTAAAAAACTTTTGTTTCCCAAAAATAGTAAATGTTCACCAAATTTTAGACCTGATAATAATCCTAAAGTGGTAACCACATATTGACTTCTCATTTTCTTAAATTATTTGATAGTAAAAAAATGTTTTTGTCTTTCAAAAGTATTAAATATTCACCAAATTTTTAGACGATATCTAATTTTAAATCAAATTTCTTGAGTATGAATCTTTGTATGCAGTCTCTGTTCTTTTACTTCTCTTCGTATCTAATGAATCTGTCGTCCGCATTATAAAACACGCCCCAAATTTTTTGAACCAATGAGAACGAATCAGTAAAGTGTTGTCTGTTGGAAGTTGTCCAATTGAAGTCAGGATATTAGTATAAAGAGTGTCTAAGGGAGAAATTCCACAGAAGTAATGTAAACTTTTCGATTGCAGCGCCCTCTAAACATGGCAAATTCGTGCATTGCAGGTGAAGCTACCTAGCCAGGGGGAGGAGCGAGTTCCCTGCATTATTTTTCCACCGTCGAGGAAAGTTTTCAATTGCTTACACCACGTGACTAATTTTAGATACACTTTGACTCTGAAAAATGTTAATTTTCTTCATGAGGTACAATCATAATTTTCTTTTCATTTAGAGAGAAAATATCAAAAAAAAGTACTGAAATCATTATCTTTAGTAAAATCCAATTTTCTAAAATTGGTAGAAGCTATGCTAAAGAACAAAATTTTAATATTTTGAACAACCTACAGCATTTAGTATATTATAATATATTGAGATTTACGAGTCAATGCACGATAACATGATCTATATAATTATATTTTATACAATTGCTGATATTTTCAATAAATATCATATCGAGTTTTTTACTTGTATAAACGTTCAACAGATGGCAGCAGGCACTTTCCGTATCAACCATAATAAGAGAATTACTCTGTTAGAGCAAAGTGCAGAAGACAATGCACATCGATATGCTCCAGGTAACAGAAACCTGCAACATACATTGACTTATATATATTCGCAAGATGATTAAATGTATTAATTTACATATTAATTTTAAAAATTCTGCAAAATTACTCAAAATAAACATACAACGGCTTTTCCAGCTATCGTAAAATGTACTCCTGAACAAAATAAAACACTCATAGAATAACTTTAGGGTCAGCTACCACTGTGCCAAACAGCCATGGCTATTAGACATTTGGAAACACTGGTTAAATCGCAGTATATATATATATGCCAATAGTAAGACAAACCATAGCTGCAGTGGGCTAAAATGATTGCACTGCGCATGCGCAGATTGCCCGTTACAGTTGTTTTTGTGCCTGCACATTAATTTGCCACGTTCAGCTTCGGTAAAATTCCGCAGAACGGCGCCACTTACGCTTGTGCGAAGCTAACCTTCTTCTCCTTAGACCTTTGGTTGTGGTTTGTCTTACTCTTGGTATATTTATTGCGATTTAATCAGTGTTTCAACCTGTCTAACACCCATGACTGTTTGGCATAGTGATAGCTGACCCTAAAGTTATTCAATGAGTGTTTTATCCCGTTCAGGAGTATATTTTACGATACCTGGAAAAGCCGTTGTACGTTTATTTTGACTAATTTTGCAGAATTTTTTAAAATTAATATGTAAATTAATACATTTAATCATCTTGCGAATATATATAAGTCAATGTATGTTGCAGTTTTGTGTTCTCTGGAGCATATCGATGTCTATAGGTGTCTGCAGTTTGTTCTAATAGTATTTTTTTTTTATGGCAGATACGACAAGTGCCTGGTGCCATCTATTGACAGTTCATGCAAGTAAGAAACTCGATATGAATTTTATTGAAAATATCTAAAATTCTATAAAATATAATTAATCATTTGATGCGACAATTAATTAATATTTCGGGAAATAATTGAAATATCCGATCAGTTCATTTGGTTGAGAAATACAATAAAAGTTGCTTAAAAATCTGTCACGAATTTTCGTAATGAATTCGGAAATCACCGCTTTTGTTTTAGATTAAGATATTAATTAAGATTAGCTTTAGTTCAATCAAAAAGGCTGTGTTTCAACATGTCAGAATATCAAGTATGTATCCATTACGATACGACAAACATTTTCATAAAATAAAGAAACCAATACAATAAACTTTGTCATTATTTCTTGCATGGGAAAGGAAATGTTTCTTCACACTCCGATTAAAAGAAACTGGGTCGAATTTAATGATCGCTTCAGAGGCATTCTATCTCTATTATTGGAAGTAGAGTTTCCTCTTTCCCTAAGAAAGAGGAATAATGTCCCCAAAGGACAAACGTTACATAAAGCTAGGATGAGGGGCATCTGTGAATCGAATATCTTGATCTGAATTGCAAATTTTTTAAACAAGCTCTTCCATTTTTTATGGGAAAAAATATTTTTGGGGCCAAACTCTTTCTTTTCTTTATGGGACTTGTTACGTTAAAAGAAATCCTTGTACGGAATGTGCTTCTTAGAGTTCACGAGAAATTATCCCATTTATCTGAATGTAACAAGAAATCTTTAGGTATTGACAAAACATACAATGTACCTTCTGTTTCGGGGCGGGAGTGGCTCAGTCGGTAGCGCGCCAGGCTCGTAATCTGCAGTTCCCAGGTTCGAGTCCCAGTTGGGTCAGCGTTGAGATTTATCTCCGCAAAATTCCCCGCCCTGCCCACGGTCAGTAGGGGGAACCGATGGGATTGGAAAGGTCGCCGTCCGTCGGATGGGACGTTAAGCCGTGGCCCCGTGTGCGGGAGAGCCATATCCTGTGCACGTTAAAGAACACGCTGGATGGCCTTGACGGGAGACTACCATCTGTCTCCCAACAGCTGTTCCAGTGGGTCCCCTCCCCCAACCTTCTCTGAGCCTTCGGGGTCCATGTGACCTGGCCATTTAGCCCATGGTGTACAAAAAAGTGCCGCTCAGAGGTAAAACAACCCAACTCTTAGCTTCCTTAGTATTAAAATGATTATAGATTCAAACAGAATATTATAGAGAAATAAATTTAATACAGAATAATTAAATAACAAAAATACCAAAGGTAAATCTTTTTTTTTATCTTTTATGTTTATATATGCTGTCTCTTTCGAGATTCCAATAAAAATCAGCTAACATTGTAGGCATTTCGATTGTCGAGATATCTTTGTGAAACCTCTCACCGTGTTCATCGGAGACGTCACTGCAGCTTTCCGGAAAGCAGTCCACATGTGAATGCAGAAAGTGCACTTTCAAAGACATGTTACATCCTAAATCCCGATATGCATGTAGCATCGTGTTTACTACTTCTTTATAATCTTTAGACCTCTTTTATCCAAGAAAATTATCTGTAACTTTCTTAAAACATGTCCAAGCAAGTTTCTCTTTCGCTGTTAGAGATTCATCAAATTTCACATCTTTCTTCATCTGTCTTATTTGAGGGTCAACAAGCACGCCCTCTTTTATCTTTGCTTCTGAAAGACAGGGGAATTTTGTCCTTAGGCAGGCAAATCCTCTACCATATTTATCCATTGCCTTGACAAACTGCTTCATAAGTCCCAGTTTTATATGAAGGGGAGGAAGGATAACGTCCCCCTTAAGCTGTAAGTCTCTGCTTCTGTTAATTTTTGCTCCCACTTTCCAATTACGTATTGGCCAAGTTTTCTTCAAGTAATGTTTCCATTTCTGTCACGACTGTCCCATTGACAAAGGAAATAAGGAAATTCCGTGTTCCCTTGTTGTATTCCCAATATCATGGCAATGATTTTTAAAACTCCACATATTTTCCAATTGAAATCCGTATATTTAATGGATTTCAGCATTATATCTAGAATCTCACATGATTCTTTTGCCATACTAGCATAGGCAACTGGAACAGAAGGCATTAAATTACCATTACGTAGTAAAACTGCCTTCAAGCTACTTTTTGATGCATCTATAAAAGAGTCTCCAATTTTGCGGGTCATGACCTTTCCATGATCCGCATTTCCGTTGATCTGGCAATCTGCTTTGTCTTAGGAACAAACATGCGATATTTGGTTATAATATTTTTAGAAGTCTATAAATGCTGAGGGAATCCTATACAAAAATGTTTCCAAAATGTGGGTAAAACAGAGATAGTCTACAAATTTTTACAGATCAGCCATTTATTACAAGCTCTTCTTGATTTTTAGATTAATCTGAACAAGGGGGTGGCTCAGTCGGTAGCACGCCAGACTAATAATCTCTATTTCCCAGGTTCGATTCCCAACTGAGCCAGCGTTGGGATTTGTCTCCTCTAAACTCCCAGACTGCCCTCGGTCAATAAGAGACACCGATGAATTTGGAAAGGCCGCTGTCTATCGGATGGGGCTTTCAGCTCTCGCCCTGTGTCCGGGAGAGTCATACTCTGTGCACGTTAAAGAACACTTAGGATATTCTTGACCGGAGATTACCATCTGTCTCCTAACAGCTGGCCAATGGGTCTCCTCTCCCAAAGGGGCGGGGGTGGCTCAGTCGGTAGCGTGCCAGACTCGTAATCTGCAGTTCCCAGGTTCGAGTCCCAGCTGGGTCAGCGTTGAGATTTATCTCCGCAAAATTCCCCGCTCTGCCCACGGTCAGTAGGGGACACCGATGGGCTTGGAAAGGCCGCCGTCCGTCGGATGTGACGTTAAGCCGTGGCCCCGTGTGCGGGAGAGCCATACCCTGTGCACGTTAAAGAACACGCTGGATGGCCTTGACGGGAGGCTACCATCTGTCTCCCAACAGCCGTTCCAGTGGGTCCCCTCCCCCAACCTTCTCTGAGCCTTCGGGGTCCATGTGACCTGGCCATTTAGCCTATGGTGTGCAAAAAAGTGCCGCTCAGAGGTAAAACAACCCAACCCAACTTCTGGCAAAGGTTTTGTCTTTTGAATATGGCAAAGGTTTTGTCTTTTGAATATGGCAAAATAATTTTTATTTAAAAGTTATTAAGTTATCGAAAAACTAAATAATTTTTTTGTCAGATGAAAGCTTGTGAGGCGGGGAGTGTCCCCCAATACTTTCTCCCTCCGCCTAAAAAACAACTCGACAAAACATGGCGTCCATAAACCACGTGACTCAATCAACCAATGTCAGTGAATCAGCGAGATTGCCAGCATTGCTGCCATCTGGTGGACAATTAGTTCATTAATGCAAAATGTCTCCTGTTTATAATAAGAATAGAATTGCTGTTTTAAGAATTATTTTCTCCCATTGTATAAAAAAAGAAGAGAAAACACAGATTTTGGTGTCGCAAATGGCTATAATAGAAGCAATTATATTCTCAAACGAATTTGTTAACTGAATTGAGTTTTAACGATCCTTGATTGGTGATAAGATCCTTGATGGATCAATTGGTGATATCATCCAATCATCCTGGTATATCTTGATTCGATCCTTGATGAGTGATAAGGCACGATTTCCGTTGATCCGCATTTCCGTTGATCAACGCATTTCCGTTGATCTGGATCAACCTTCGTGTCACGTGACACGAAGGTTGCCAGATCACTAATTTCTAAAAAAATCGTTGCCAGATATTTTTTTTCTGAATTCTATAATCGACCATAGTGTTCGGATACTTTTTTGAGCGACTGTACATATATCTCTGAAAAATAAAAATTCATCCTTTTTTATTGACACTCACTCATATTGGGTGTATGGGTTGTGTTGTTTTACCTCTGACCAGCAATTTTTTGCACACAGTTGGGTAATTGGTCAGATCAGAAGGATTCTGAGTGTCTTGTGGCCTGGCCATTTGAGGGCAAGGACCAGACAGATGGTAGCCTGCCGTTAAGGCCATCCAGCGTGTTCTTTAATGCGCGCAGAGTATGGCTCTCCCTCAGATGGGGCTCATGACTCATGACTTAACGATCCAATGGACAGTAGTCTTTCCAAGCTTATTGGTGTCTCTACTTATTGAGGGTTTGGATTGGATTGTTTTACTTCTGAGCGGCACTTTTTTGCACACCATGGGCTAAATGGCCAGGCCACAAGGACCCCGAAGGCTCAGAGAAGGTTGGGAGAGGGGACCCACTGGAACAGCTGTTGGGAGACAGATGGTAGCTTCCCGTCAAGGTAATCCAGCGTGTTCTTTAACGTGCACAGGGTATGGCTCTCCCGCACCCGGGGCCACAGCTTAACGTCCCATCCGACGGACGGCGGCCTTTTGAAGCCCATTGGTGTCCCCTACTGACAGTGGGCAGGGCGGGGAAATTTTGCGGAGATAAATCTCAGCGCTGACCCAGCTGGGACTCGAACCTGAGAACTACAGCTTACGAGCCTGGCGCGCTACCGACTGAGCCAGCCCCGCCCCTCAAAAAATGGAGAGAAAAAAAGGAATAAATGAGAAAGAAAGCCGACAAAATGATGAAAGTTTCCAAATAAAAACATCCCTTTTTCCTCAACCATTGAAATAATTTTTCTTTAACACCACAAATTTCTTTAAGTTAACTATTTCTCTAGGAAGCAAGTTAAATAGGTAGGGAATTTGATATTCTTTGGAATTTCTTCCGTAATTATTATAAAATATTGGTTGTTTCGAAAAAACCCATAGCTTTTTTTCTAGTAAACTTATTGTGACAAATATTTTGCTTATAGGTATCATCAAAGAAGTTGTTGATAACAGAAACAAACACATATAAACTTTCAATAGGTAAAAGTTTGAACAAACTGAATATATCATCTTTCGTTGTAAGGGAATCTTTAACTTCTGTATTACATGACATGTGGGCAGGGCGGGGAGTTTGCGGAGATGAAGTTGTATTTTATGAAGACTGTCAGGGTTGTCTGTGGTAGTTGTAGTGGGTTGTTTTACCTCTGAGCGGAACTTTTTTGCACACCATGTGCTAAATAGCCAGGTCACATGGACCCCGAAGGCTCAGAGAAGGTTGGGGGAGGGGACCCACTGGAACAGCTGTTGAGAGACAGATGGTAGCCTCCCGTCAAGGCCATCCAGCGTGTTCTTTAACGTTGGGTTGTTTTACCTCTGAGCGGCACTTTTTTGCACATCATGGGATAAATGGCCAGGTCACATGGACCCCGAAGGCTCAGAGAAGGTTGGGGGAGGGGACCCACTGGAACAGCTGTTGGGAGACAGATGGTAGCCTCCCGTCAAGGCCATCCAGCGTGTTCTTTAACGTGCACAGGGTATGTCTCTCCCGCACACGGGGCCACGGCTTAACGTCCGATCCGACGGACGGCGGCCTTTCCAAGCCCATCGGTGTCCCCTACTGACCGTGGGCAGGGCGGGGAATTTTGCGGAGATAAATCTCAACGCTGACCCAGCTCTCCCGTCAAGGCCATCCAGTGGGTTCGATGAAGTGCACAGGTATGATTGTTCTGCACACAGTGCCATGGCTTTACGAATCCCATCGGTCGGCACATACACGGGATTTAGTTTCGCTGAGGGGTGATGGCTAAGAATAAGATTTAAAATGGGGGTTGCCAATTACTAAAATATTTCACATTACAGGAAAGTTTAAAATGATATTCTGTATGGAATAAAATTCTATAGTAGTTTTTTTTAAATCCATTTTAAGTGTATGTCATATCATCATCATCATCATCATCAAGCAGCCATGGGCTACGGAGGTCCAACCAGACCGTGCAATTTACTTCTCCAAGCAAGTCTGTCCTGAGCTATATCTGCTGCATCTGGCTACTGCACACCAATTCTAACAAGGTCCTGTTTGACATTGTCTGCCCATCGCATCCTAGGTCTCCCCTTCTTTCTGAGGCCTTTAGGCACACTGTTCATAACCCTATTCGCCAATCTATAATTATCCATACGCGCAACATGGCCAAACCAACGGAGTCTCTCTCTGCACAATATGCCTATTAAAGTAGGTTGCAAACTCCTTTGCCTAACCTCATCATTAGTTATAAAGCTGAACTACCTAATACCCAAGATACTACGTAAGCATCTTGTTTCCTATTATCTTGTTTATAAAGTGTCCAAGTTTCACTACCATAACTAACCCTAGAAAGAACCAAACTATTATACAGTCTAATTTTAGTCTTTAGGTGTATACGCCTATTTCTCCACACTCTCCATAGATTCTTAAAAGTCCCGGCAGCAATCCCTATTCGTCTGTTAATCTCATGTCGCACATCACCATTATCTGTTACATAGCTCCCAAGATAATTAAACTGTGACACCTGCTCAAGACTGCAACCATTCAGATTAACTGAATCACAGCCTGCCTGACCAATTTTCATCACTTTAGTTTTCTCTCTGTTTATAACCAAACCTACTCTACTACCAGTCTCATCAACAGCTCGAATGAAAGAGTTCATCTCATCAACATCATTTGCCAAAAGGGCTAAATCATCAGCATAATCTAAATCAGAAATTTTCGTATCTCCAGCCCATTTAAGGCCAAAATCTTTCCCTTGAAGTGAATTTCGCATAACATAATCAATAACCAAGCTAAAGAGAAAAGGAGACAAAATGCACCCTTGTCGAACACCAGAAGTAATGCTAAACCAATTGCTACAAGCCTTACCAACTCTCACACGCGACTCAGTGTTATTATAGAGAGCTTTCATTATGTTAACTAAAAAGCTGAGGAACATAAAAAGAGATCAAAGAAAGGTCAATCAAGAGAAAGGATCAAAGAAGGTTGGGAGAGGGGACCCACTGGAATAGCGTTTTCATTATGTTCCTCAGCTTTGAAACAGTTGTTAACCGGAGCTCCTTTCAATTCCTGTCTTCTTCGCACACAAAACACTGACTATTTGGTACAGCTCTCTGCTGTTATGCTGGCTAGCCGTTTTCTCAGCTTTGTCAGCCAAACCATCAAGCCAAAGATTCTTATCAGCAGCTAACTGATCCTTTACACGTTTATTAAGTTCTCTGTAATGCTTTCTCGCCGTCCCGTGGCCGAGTGATTAGCACGCTTGGCTACTGATCTAAGGGACCTGGGTTCGAGCCCCGGTATTAGGCATGGATGTGTGTGTCGTTTTTCTGCTGAGGTACTGCCATGCTCTCAGATCTCCTACTGTGACATATAAACTGACAGGCTCCTGTCAGACCTCTGTGGCAAGCAGCTGCTTGAGGGGTATTTATTTTATTATTAATTAATGCTTTCTATTAGGACTAGTAGGGTATTGATTAAGGGCATTCCTGCAGTTCTTTCTTTCCGAAATAAGCTCAAGTGCCTTATCACTCAGATAATTCTGCCTCTTCTGCTCCTTTTTTCCTAAAAGAATACTGTTAGTGTCCAAACAAGCCTGTTTAAAATGATCCCATTCTTCCTCAACTTCAGCAGTAAGCAAACCATGACTGCCATAATGACTAAGTAACCTATCATGGTAAGCTTTAGGTATAACTGGGTCTTTCAGAGCTTCAGGTTATAGATTTCAAAGCAGATAGACACGTTTGAGATTTCGCACAAGACGACCAGATTTTTGGTGGGAGGAGATGAAGATCTGACCTCCCCCGGAAAACGTTGTCGTCTTGAACGAAATCTCAAACGATCCCTCCTTACTCCCTGGGTGCTTCTCTACCCATCGGGTTGGGTTCTTTTACCTCTGAGCGGCACTTTTTTGCACACCATGGGCTAAATATCCAGGTCACAAGGACCCCGAAGGCTCAGAGAAGGTTGGGGGAGGGGACCCACTGGAACAGCTGTTGGGGGACAGATGGTAGCCTCCCGTTAAGGCCATCCAGCGTGTTCTTTAACGTGCACAGGGTATGTCTCTCCCGCACACGGGGCCACGGCTTAACGTCCCATCCGACGGACGGCGGCCTTTTCAAGCCCATCGGTGTCCCCTACTGACCGTGGGCAGGGCGGGAAATTTTGCGGAGATAAATCTCAACGCTGACCCAGCTGGGACTGGAACCTGGGAACTACAGATTACGAGCCTTGCGCGCTACCGACTCAGCCACCCCCGCCCCCTACCCATCGGTGTCCCCTTTCTGACGGAAATAAATCTCAACGCTGCCACAGGTAGGAATCGAACCTGGGAACTACAAATTACGAATCTGGCGCACTACTGAGTGAACCAACCCTTGTACAGCAGTCTTCGGAACTGATTATATTGTTTGGTTAATTATTCTCTGGAAGTTGTTGCTGTGTTTCAATTGCTGCGCGGACTACGACTTTTGAGTCAGCCTATACGCGTGTTATCTTTTGAATCTGAAGCTCAATCTGTAACTGCCTCACGTATTCAGAAAGGGAGGTCATTCATTGTTGCTCTTCGAGATAGCTGCAGCAGCGTTTCCTACACAGATACGAAATTGTAAATAAATTGTTTACGTATATGTGTCTGTCAAGTGACAAATTGCTATAAATCAGAAAATGCCTTTTGCTATGGGGCGGGGTGGCTCAGTCGGTAGCGCGCCAGGCTCGTAATCTGTAGTTCCCAGGTTCGAGTACCAGCTGGGTCAGCGTTGAGATTTATCTCCGCAAAATTCCCCACCCTCTCCACGGTCAGTAGGGGACACCGATGGGCTTGGAAAGGCCGCCGTCCGTCGGATGGGACGTTAAGCCGTGGCCCCGTGTATGGGAGAGAGCCATACCCTGTGCACGTTAAAGAACACGCTGTATGGCCTTGACGGGAGGCTACCATCTGTCTCCCAACAGCTGTTCCAGTGGGTCCCCTCCCCCAACATTCTCTGAGCCTTCGGGGTCCATGTGACCTGGCCATTTAGCCCATGGTGTGCCAAAAAGTGCCGCTCAGAGGTAAAACAACCCAACGTTAAAGAACACGCTGGATGTCCTTGACGGGAGGCTACCATCTGTCTCCCAACAACTGTTCCAGTGGGTCCCCTCCCCCAACCTTCTCTGATCCTTCAGGGTGCTTGTGACCTGGCCATTTAGCCCATGGTGTGCAAAAAAGTGCCGCTCAGAAGTAAAACAATCCAACGTTAAAGAACACGCTGGATGGCCTTGACGGGAGGCTACCATCTGTCTCCCAACAGCTGTTCCAGTGGTTCCCCTCCCCCAAACTTCTCTGAGCCTTTGGGGTCCATGTGACCTGGCCATTTAGCCCATGGTGTGCAAAAAAGTGCCGCTCAGAGGTAAAACAACCCAACGTTAAAGAACACGCTGGATGTCCTTGACGGGAGGCTACCATCTGTCTCTCAACAGCTGTTCCAGTGGTTCCCCTCCCCCAACCTTCTCTGAGTCTTCGGGGTCCTTGTGACCTGGCCATTTAGCCCATGGTGTGCAAAAAAGTGTCGCTCAGAGGTAAAACAATCAATCAACCAAAGCCTTTTGCTATAATAATTGTGTTTCCCAAGAAAGCCCTGGTGCAATTCGTTAAGTCACAGATTCAGCAAATAGTGAGAACTGTTATAGTTCTTGCAAGTGACATTTTGATTCTTGAACTGACTGAGAGTTTTAGAATTTCCATCGTCACTCCTTGCGCTAAAGAATTTTCTAGGACTTTTGAGAGATTAAATTAAAATGTGGAAGGTTAGTCTAGTCCCTTAAAACCTCGGCAGCCCCTCGAGAAATGTCTCGAGGATTCTATCTTGTTTCATTTACTGTATACCATCACACACTTCAATTTTTATTTTTTCGCATTGTACATAATAAATATATATCTGACATATATTTCGAATTTCTTAATGCAAAATTGGTAATTTTAGAATAAATTATTTTTACAACTTTTTTGATAAAATATTGTTTCCGTTGTTTTTAGAGGTTGGGTTGTTTTACCTCTGAGCTGCACTTTTTTGCACACCATGGGCTAAATGGCCAGATCACATGGACCCCGAAGGCTCAGAGAAGGTTGGGGGAGGGGACCCACTGGAACAGCTGTTGGGAGACAGATTGTAGCCTCCCATCAAGGTCATCCAGCGTATTCTTTAACGTTGGGTTGTTTTTTACCTCTGAGCGGCACTTTTTTGCACACCATGGGCTAAATGGCCAGGTCACATGGACCCCGAAGGATCAGAGAAGGTTGGGGGAGAGGACCCACTGGAACAGCTGTTGGGAGACAGATGGTAGCCTCCCGTCAAGGTCATCCAGCGTGCTCTTTAACGCTCGGTTTTTTTTTATCTCTGAGCGGCACTTTTTTTGCACACCATGGGCTAAATGGCCAGGTCACATGGACCCCGAAGGCTCGGAGAAGGTTGGGGGAGGGTACCCACTGGAACAGCTGTTGGGAGACAGAGGTAGCCTCACGTCAAGGTCATCCAGCGTGTTCTTTAACGTTCGGTTGTTTTTTACCTCTGAGCGGCACTTTTTTGCACACCATTGACTAAATGGCAGGTCACATGAACCCCGAAGGATCAGAGAAGGTTGGGGGAGAGGACCCACTGAAACAGCTGTTGGGAGGCAGATGGTAGTCTCCGTCAAGGTCATCCAGGGTGTTCTTTAATGTTGGGTTGTTTTTTACCTCTGAGCGGCACTTTTTTGCGCACCATGGGCTAAATGGCCAGGTCACATGGACCCCGAAAGATCAGAGAAGGTTGGGGGAGGGGACCCACTAGAACAGCTGTTGGGAGACAGATGGTAGCCTCCCGTCAAGGACATCCAGCGTAGTCTTAATGTTGGGTTGTTTTTTACCTCTGAGCTGCACTTTTTTGCACACCATGGGCTAAATGGCCAGGTCACGTGGACCCCGAAGGATCAGAGAAGGTTGGGAGAGGGGACCCACTGAAACAGCTGTTGGGAGGCAGATGGTAGCCTCCCGTCAATGCCATCCAGTGTGTTCTTTAAAGTTGGGTTGTTTTACCTCTGAGTTGCACTTTTTTCACACCATGGGATAAATGGCCAGGTCACATAGTCCCCGAAGGCTCAGAGAAGGTTGGGGGAGGTGACCCACTTGAACAGCTGTTGGGAGACAGATGGTAGCCTCCCGTCAAAGCCATCCAGCGTGTTCTTTAACGTTGGGTTGTTTTACCTGTGAGCTGCAGTGTTTTCACACCATGGGATAAAGGCCAGGTCACATGGACCCCGAAGGCTCAGAGAAGGTTGGGGGCCTTCTCTGAGCAACCTTCTCTGAGCCTTTGGGGTCCATGTGACCTGGCCATTTAGCCCATGGTGTGCAAAAATGTACCGCTCAGAGGTAAAACAACCCAACGTTAAAGAACACGCTGAATGGCCTTGACGGGAGGCTACCATCTGTCTCCCAACAGCTGTTTCAGTGGGTCCCCTCGCCCAACCTTCTCTGAGCTTTCGGGGTCCATGTGACCTGGCCATTTAGCCCATGGTGTGCAAAAAAGTACCGCTCAGAGGTAAAACAACCCAACGTTAAAGAACACGCTGGATGGCCTTGACGAGAGGCTACCATCTGTCTCCCAACAGCTGTTCCAGTGGGTCCCCTCGCCCAACCTTCTCTGAGCCTTTGGGGTCCTTGTGACCTGGCCTGTGTAATAAACTGGGTAAAACTGTGCCGCTCAGAGGTAAAACAATCTTACGCGGAATTATGGCTATTATATAATATGATTGTACACGGTGTTTCAAATAGGACGCAACCCTCTATTGTATTGTTCTATTTAAACTTGACAAAAGTCATATTTCAAAAGATTCAAATTAGATATACACAGTCGTATCAGAATAATATTATCACCTATCATAGTATATGTATGGCAGGTGGTATAGTATTCTGATACGACTATGTATATCTACCTTTACAACAGATGTTGAAATGATTTCCTGCAACCTGGATGCAGGTTCGTACCCGTTTCATGACATTTGCAACCACTTTCATAATGTTTGTTTTCTTATGTTTAAAATCTTGGTTTTGTTAGTCTTCAATTGCATGAGGATTGTTTTGAAACAGTACACAATTGAGATATCCCCAAAGGAAAAAATCTGGAGGAATAAGATTTGGGGGTCACAAAATTTTTTTTAAATCAAGTGATCAAAAAATTCCTGCAACATGACCATTGTGTCACTTGCAGTATGTGCAGTCGCACCATCTTGTTGAAACCAACACTTTCGTTCATTCACATCCAATAGTGCAATAAACTGTTGGATGAGGTCCCAATAAACTTCTGTTGCAGTTGAGTCAAAAAAATAAAGCCACTATCACACGACGACGGGAAATTGCACACCAAACACCAATTTTCTGTGCATGTAATGGTCGTTCATGAAAAGTGAGGATTTGCACTGCTCGATATTCGACTGTTCACATAACCATCCAAGTGAAACCAAGCCTCGTCACTGAAATAAATACTGTCCAATACCTCAATTCCATTTTCATCAGGGGCGGGGGTGGCTCAGTCGGTAGCGCGCCAGGCTCGTAATTTGCAGTTCCCAGGTTCGAGTCCCAGCTGGGTCAGCGTTGAGATTTAGCTCCGCAAAATTCCCCGCCCTGTCCACGGTCAGTAGGGGCCGCCGTCCGTCGGATGGGAAGTTAAGCCGTGGCCACTTGTGCGGGAGAGCCATACCCTGTGCACGTTAAAGAACACGCTGGATGGCCTTGACGGGAGGCTACCATCTGTCTCCCAACAGCTGTTCCAGTGGGTCCCCTCCCCCAACCTTCACTGATCTTTCGGGGTCCATGTGACCTGGCCATTTAGCCCATTGTGTGCAAAAAAGTACCACTCAGAGGGAAAACAACCCAACCGTCTATTTCTTCGGCGGCTCGCCATTTCAGTTCATTTTTCAACGTTGCCCTTCACAGCTAAAAATGTTTTCCCAGTCTTAAACTCTCTAGCTTTAGAAACCGCAGACATTCGCCTCAAGATCAACACGCTGTGTACCAAAATACAGAATAACCTTTTACATTCGATTTTAATTTCTCCTCTTCTTTCCACTTTTATTTACCTCAAAAAAACATCGCGCAGAATTATTATCTGCAATATTGGAACGGTCCCCCGTGTGATCTATGGCTCCCGCGCGTGGCGCTTTCTAAATGTCACGTCTGCGAGCAGACAGTGGACGCAGACGCCGAGTAACGTGGCGCGCGAGAGTCCGACGCGGAACCGAAGCAGCTGGAGCCAACATGAGAAATCGTTTGGTAGCTGCCATACGCCGAGTTTTTTAAAGGTGAGCGATTTACAAATCTAAGTAATCTCACAAACTGTTGAATTAGAAAATCCCAAATGAAATATTTGAGATCTATGTGTTTATATGATTCCCTTTCTAAAATATCCTGATATGCATTTGCCGTGCTGAGATATGGCTGCTAATGAATCTATGTTGTACCACGTATCGTTGTTATGAATCGTTTGGAAATTCAGCGGTTAACGGTTTTTTATTTTGCTAAAGACAATTCGAAAACATTGCAAGCCTCGACGAAACGATCGCGAATGCCGGAGCCAAATGTTTGCAGTCGCGTGAAGACTGGTTATAGGAGGAGTGTCTGGCCCATCGATTTTTTGGTCTCGTGCGACTCTCAAGCCTTCATTCAGATCGCGAGGCTCACTCATTTGAAGCATGCTGGCATATGGTATTTCCGGAAAGAAAGCATATCTAACATATGGTGGTAGCTTTTTGAACTCTGAACAGTTAGTTACGGTGGAATTTTTTTTCCAAGCGATATTCCAACTTGTATGAATTTTGTTAATAAACTTTTCTGGGTGGGGTTTAAAATTTCTTCGAGTTTTATTTTTTCCCCATCTTTTTTCAAGTTCGTTTTGTTTACTGTTTTAAGTGTGGGACGTCGGAAGGGACGTTAAGCCGTGGCCCCGTGTGCGGGAGAGCCATACCCTGTGAACGTTAAAGAACACGCTGGATGGCCTTGACGGCAGACTACCACTGTCTCCCAACAGCTGTTCCAGTGGGTCCCCTCCCCCAACTTTCTCTGAGCCTTGGGATCGTTGTGACCTGACCATTTAGCCCATGGTGTGCGAAAAAGTGACTCTCAGAGGTAAAACAACCCAACGTTAAAGAACACGCTGGATGGCCTTGACGGGAGGCTACCATCTGTCTCCCAACAGCTGTTCCAGTGGGTCCCCTCCCCCAACCTTCTCTGAACCTTCGGGGTCCATGTGACCTGGCCATTTAGCCCATGGTGTGCAAAAAAGTGCCGCTCAGAGGTAAAACAACCCAACGTTAAAGAACACGCTGGATGGCCTTGACGGGAGGCTACCATCTGTCTCCCAACAGCTGTTCCAGTGGGTCCCCTCCCCCAACCTTCTCTGAACCTTCGGGGTCCATGTGACCTGGCCATTTAGCCCATGGTGTGCAAAAAAGTGCCGTTCAGAGGTAAAACAACCCAACCCAATTAGTAGGGTGACCAGACGTACAGAAGAAAATCGGGGATTGGAAATTCGGTTCCGAGGTACCAATCAGGATGAGCAGATGTTCCCATTTTCTGAGGATGTCTGGTAGCTCTAGTTTGGCAGCTCGCAATTAAATACTCATTTTAAAAATCTTTTGTCTCAGTTCTTCAGTCACGTGCATTAACGACTTATTTTTTTTTATAAGTGTTGACACTATTAGCAAAATATGTTCTTTCTCATGCTGTACATTTAATATTTAAAATATTGTTGCATTTTAAAATGGACGAGCACTGAACGTGCGTTCAAGTAAAAATTGGTCAATGAAAATCACAATACAATGCAAGTTATTACAAAAGTATGGATAAAAAAACATTTATAAACAAAATAAGTCAACCGGAACGAAACTCTAATAATACAAACATAAGCTTTCAGAATTATTTATTAAATTCCTAAATAACTATACACAAAACTGCGACTAAGTGGACTGGTTTTTCAGGTTGGGTTGTTTTACCTCTGAGCGGCACTTTTTTGCACACCATGGGCTAAATGGCCAGGTCACATGGACCCCGAAAGCTCAGAGAAGGTTGGGCGAGGGGACCCACTGGAACAGCTGTTGGGAGACAGATGGTAGCCTCCCGTCAAGGTCATCCAGCGTGTTCTTTAACGTTGGGTTGTTTTACCTCTGAGCGGCACTTTTTTGCACACCATGGGCTAAATGGCCAGGTCACATGGACCCCGAAAGCTCAGAGAAGGTTGGGCGAGGGGACCCACTGGAACAGCTGTTGGGAGACAGATGGTAGCCTCCCGTCAAGGTCATCCAGCGTGTTCTTTAACGTTGGGTTGTTTTACCTCTGAGCGGCACTTTTTTGCACACCATGGGCTAAATGGCCAGGTCACAAGAACCCCGAAGGCTCAGAGAAGGTTGGGGGAGGGGACCCACTGGAACAGCTGTTGGGAGACAGATGGTAGCCTCCCGTCAAGGCCATCCAGCGTGTTCTTTAACGTGCACAGGGTATGGCTCTTCCGCACACGGGGCCACGGCTTAACGTTCCATCCTACGGACGTCGGCCTTTCCAAGCCCATCGGTGTCCCCTACTGACCGTGGGCAGGGCGGGGAATTTTGCGGAGATATATATCAACGCTGACCCAGCTGGGACTCGAACGTGGGAACTACAGATTACGAGCCTGGCGCGTTACCGACTGAGCCACCCCTGCCCCTTGGTTTTTCAGAACTGATTCTTTTCATACGTTGATCACTATGCACAAGACGACAATATTTTCCTTTTTTTACGCCAGCTTACCAATATATTCCATACCAATAAAGGAGTCAACATCTGGCGCACCCACTAAATAAAAACATTTATTCGTTAAACTTTCGGGGACACCGCTGGGCTTGGAAAGGCCGCCGTTCGTCGGATGGAACGTTAAGCCGTGGTCTGTGTGCGGGAAGAGTCACTAAAGAGAGCCGTTAAAGAACACGTTGGATGGTCTTGACAGGAGGCTACCGTCTGTCTCCCAACAGCTGTTCCAGTGGGTCCCCTCCCCCAATCTTCTCTGAACCCTTGGGTTCTTGTGACTTGGCCATTTATCCCATTGTATGCAAAAAAGTGCCGCCCAGAGGTAAAAGAACCCAACATTAAAGAACACGTTGGATGGTCTTGACGGTAGCCTACCATCTCTCTCCCAACAGCTGTTCCAGTGGGTCCCCTCCCCCAACCTTCTCTGAACCCTTGGGGTCCTTGTGACTTGGCCATTTATCCCATTGTGTGCAAAAAAGTGCCACCCAGAGGTAAAACAACCCAACATTAAAGAACACGTTGGATGGCCTTGACGCTAGTCTACCATCTCTCTCCCAACAGCTGTTCCAGTGGGTCCCCTCCCCCAACCTTCTCTGAACCTTTGGGGTCCTTGTGACTTGGCCATTTATCCCATTGTGTGCAAAAAAGCGCCGTCCAGAGGTAAAAGAACCCAACATTAAAGAACAATTTGGATGGTCTTAACGGGATGCTACCATCTGTCTCCCAACAGCTGTTCCAGTGGGTCCCCTCCCCCAACCTTCCCTGAGCCTTCGGGGTTCTTGTGACTTAGCCATTTATCCCATGGTGTGCAAAAAAGTGCCGCTCAGAGATACGCCCCACTTTGAACGTCCTATCTTTAAGTTATGATAAGTGGAATTACACACTGAATTTCGTGGACCTCAGCCTTGCCGTGGCCGAGTGGTTAGCGCTCTTGGCAACTGACCAAAGGGATATGGGTTCGAGCCTCAGATAAGGCATGGATGTTCGTGTTGTATTTTCCGCAGAGGTTCCGCCGTCCTCTCAGACCTTCTACTATGGCATATAAACTGACAGGCTCCTGTCAGACCTCTGTGGCAAGCAGCTGCTTGAGGGGGTATTTATTTATTTATTTTTTAGCATAACAATGGTTATTTTTACTTTGTTACTAGATCTAGCCACTTTTGAGCTGTGACGGCGTACAACAAAAAATTTTACCGCGTACCACAGGTTGAGAACCCTTTAAACAAAACATTTACACAATATGATTAACTTTTGGATAAGTGTTTGATTGGTATTTAGTGTAGGATTTTTTTTTTTATAAAACTAAGACAGTCTGTGAATCAAATGGCGCACATTTATATTTGATGCAGCGAAGTATAATAATTTTGGTTTTATGTAACTTGCCTGTGAGTTAAAATTATTTTATTAGAACTCTTAATAGAACTAAACTTATTAGAACTAAAAAATGATTTTATTATAACTCACAGGGGGTGGGTCGGCCCACACCTTAAATCGTAAAGGTTTACATAAAAATTTACCTAAAATCTTAAAGGTCCTATGAAATCAAATTATTAAATTTCAATAATTGGAAAATGGATTTGCACAAAAGGACCTCCGAGGCATTTCTTGTGTGGAGGGGAGGGCGAGATTTTCCGGTATGCCACTGAATTGAATCTTCAAGAAATTGTATCTTTCGATTTACAGAAAAAAAGAGGGCGGGGGTGGCTCAGTCGGTAACGCGTCAGGCTCGTAATCTGTAGTTCCCAGGTTCGAGTCTCATCTCGGTCAGCATCGAGATTTATCTCCGCAAAACTCCCTGCCCAAAACGATGGCTTGGAAAGGACGTCGTCCGTTGGATGGGACGTTAAGCCTTGGCCCCTTGTGCTGGAGAGCCATACCCTGTGCACGTTAAAGAACACGCTGGATGGCCTTGATGCTAGCTACCATCTGTCTCCAAACAGCTGTTCCAGAGGGTCCCCTCCCCCAACCTTCTCTGAGCCTTCGGGCTCCTTGTGACCTGGTCATTTAGCCCATTGTGTGCAAAAAAATGCCGCTCAGAGGTAAAACAACCCAACGTTAAAGAACACGCTGGATGGCCTTGACGGGAGGCTACCATGTGTCTCCCAAAAGCTGTTCCAGTGGGTTCCCTCCCCCAACCTTCTGAGCCTTCGGGGTCCATGTGACCTGGCCATTTAGCCCATGGTGTGCAAAAAAGTGCCCGCTCAGAGGTAACACAACCCAACGTTAAAGAACACGCTGGATGGCCTTGACGGGAGGCTACCATCTGTCTCCCAAAAGCTGTTCCTGTGGGTTCCCTCCCCCAACCTTCTCTGAGCTTTCGGGGTCCTTGTGATCTGGCCATTTAGCCCATGGTGTGCAAAAAAGTGCCGCTCAGAGGTAAAACAACCCAACGTTAAGGAACTCGCTGGATGGCCTTGACGGGAGGCTACCATCTGACTCCCAACAGCTGTTCCAGTGGGTTCCCTCCCCCAACCTTCTCTGAGCCTTCGGGGTCCATGTGACCTGACCATTTAGCCAAGGTGTACAAAAAAATGTGTCGCTCAGAGGTAAAACCCAACCCAAAGGTAAAACAGCGCGCATACATTTTGGTACAGCCTCGTTTGCTAGTGCGCCATTAAACCTCCAAGAAACTAAAATGACTCACGTGTTGCGTGTTGAGGTCAAGCACACGCGCTGCCCATAGGTTTGTTTCGCTTCTCTGCATCTAAATAAGCAACAGAAAAGAAGCTTAAGATGTTGAACACGACCACTGCGAAACAAGGAAGTGAAATCAACGATTACAAGTGCTCATTTATTACGCGTCTATTACGCTGTCGCCTTAGCTACACTCAGGGCCAGATCCAGAAGTGGTGGAGGGCTTTCAGAATGCTAGTAACTCCGACGCGAAAAAAAGTATTTAAAATTCATATAGCACATATTTTAAATAAATAAAAATAAATACGCCCTCAAGCAGCTGCTTACTATAAAGGTTTGAGAGGAGCCTGTCAGTTTATGCCACAATTTGTTTTTCAAAAACCATTAAAACGAAAGGGAAATATTTATACCAGGAAGACGTTCCTGATCGGTTCTGTCCTTTGGATAGTTTGTATCACTTTTCACACTGATAGCTTGTCTCGCATTTCCTCAAATAGATTGCCCTCTCTTTCCCTCAGATAGCTTGCCTCGCGTTTCCTCAAAATTTTCCTTTCCCTCAGATAGCTTGCATCGCGTTTCCCCAAATAGTTTGCCCTCCTTTTCCCACAGATAGCTTGCATCGCGTTTCCTCAAATAGTTTGCCCTGCATTTCTCACAGATAGCTTGCCTCGCGTTTCCTCAAATCGTTTGCCATCCCTTTCCCTCAGATAGCTTTCCTCGGATTTCCTCAAATAGTTTGCCGCCTCCTTTCCTCAGATAGCTTGCCTCGCGTTTCCTCAAATAGATTGCCCTCTCTTTCCCTCAGATAGCTTGCCTCGCGTTTCCTCAAACAGTTTGCCCTCCTTTTCCCTCAGCTTGCATCGCGTTTCCTCAAATAGTTTGCCGTCCCTTTCCCTCAGATAGATTGCCACGCATTTCCTCAAATAGTTTGCCGTCCGTTTCCCACAGATAGCTTGCCTCGCGTTTCCTCAAATAGTTTGCCGTCTCTTTCCCTCAAATAGCTTTCCTTGCATTTCCTCAAATAATTTGCCGTCCGTTTCCCACAGATAGCTTGCCTCGCGTTTCCTCAAATAGTTTGCCGTCTCCTTCCTTCAGATAGCTTGCCACGCATTTCCTGAAAGAGTTTGCCGTCCCTTTCCCTCAGATAGCTTGCATCGCGTTTCCTCAAATAGTTTGCCCTCCTTTTCCCACAGATAGCTTGCCTCGCGTTTCCTCAAATAGTTTGCCCTCTCTTTCCCTCGGAGAGCTGGCGCAATATAGCCTTAGTTGCTGTTGCGCCAATAAATCCCAAACAACCAAACTCGGAGAGCTTGTCTCGCGTTTCCTCAAATAGTTTCTCCTCCCTTTCCCTCAGATAGATTGCCTCGCGTTTCCTCAAATAGTTTGCCGTCCCTTTCCCTCAGATAGCTTTCCTTGTATTTCCTCAAATAGTTTTCCGTCTTCTTCCCTCTGATATCTTGCCACACATTTCCTGAAAGAGTTTGCCGTCCCTTTCCCTCTGATATCTCGCCTCGCATTTCCTGAAATAGTTTGCCGCCTTTTTCCCTCAGATAGCTTGCCACGCATTTCCTGAAATAGTTTGCCGTCTCCTTCCCTCAGATAGCTTGCCTCGTGTTTCCTGAAATAGTTTGCCGTCTCCTTCCCTCAGATAGCTTGCCACGCATTTTCTGAAAGAGTTTGCCGTCCGTTTCCGTCAGATAGCTTGCATCGCGTTTCCTCAAATAGTTTGCCGTCCCTTTCCCTCAGATAGATTGCCACGCGTTTCCTCAAATCGTTTGCCCTCCATTTCTCACAGATAGCTTGCCTCGCGTTTCCTCAAATCGTTTGCCATCCCTTTCCCTCAGATAGCTTTCCTCGGATTTCCTCAAATAGTTTGCCGCCTCCTTTCCTCAGATAGCTTGCCTCGCGTTTCCTCAAATAGATTGCCCTCACTTTCCCTCAGATAGCTTGCCTCGCGTTTCCTCAAACAGTTTTCCCTCCTTTTCCCTCAGCTTGCATCGCGTTTCCTCAAATAGTTTGCCGTCCATTTCCCTCAGATAGCTTGCCTCGCGTTTCCTGAAATAGTTTGCCGTCTCTTTCCCTCAGATAGCTTTCCTTGTATTTCCTCGAATAGTTTGCCGTTTCCTTCCCTCTGATATCTTGCCTCGCATTTCCTGAAATAGTTTGCCGTCTCCTTCCCCCAGATAGTTTTCCTTGTATTTCCTCAAATAGTTTGCCGTCTCCTTCCCTCAGATAGCTTGCCTCGTATTTCCTCAAATAGTTTGCCGTCTCCTTCCCTCAGATAGCTTGCCACGCATTTCCTGAAATAGTTTGCCGTCTCCTTCCCTCAGATAGCTTTCCTTGTATTTCCTCAAATAGTGCCGTCTCCTTCCCTCAGATAGCTTGCCACGCAATTCCTGAAATAGTTTGCCGTCTCCTTCCCTCTGATATCTTGCCTCGCATTTCCTGAAATAGTTTGCCGTCTCCTTCCCTTTGATATCTTGCCTCGCATTTCCTGAAATAGTTTGCCGTCTCCTTCCCTCAGATAGCTTTCCTTGCATTTCCTGAAATAGTTTGCCGTCTCCTTCCCTCAGATAGCTTGCCACGCATTTCCTGAAATAGTTTGCCGTCTCCTTCCCTCCGATATCTTGCCTCGCATTTCCTGAAATAGTTTGCCGTCTCCTTCCCTCTGATATCTTGCCTCGCATTTCCTGAAATAGTTTTCCGTCTCCTTCCCTCAAATAGCTTTCCTTGTATTTCCTCAAATAGTTTGCCCTCCTTTTCCCACAGATAGCTTGCCTCGCGTTTCCTCAAATAGTTTGCCGTCCCTTTAGGGTTTCTGAAAACTCGGGTTTTTAGGACTCGGCGAGTACGAGTCCCAAATTTTGAAAACTCGAGTCCCGATCTAAATCTTAACTCAAATCAATAAGCGGAAACGTTTAATATTTTGGAGTTCAATAACAATTCTCTTAGCTGAAGTCTTTGTAACAAAATAAAATTACTAAAATTTGTTAAAATTAGAATTATTTATTATATTGCAAGATTTTTAACTGATATTTGTGGTCGTGCCAAGAAATTATAAAGAAAATGTACTCAAATTTATTTATTAATCAATTCATTTATTTTCCAAAATTAAACTTTAAAACTAGATATAACTATTTGAACATTTATTTATTTCAATTTAATTGCTTTTTTTGGTCTTCAGGTAGAAATATTTGAGAAATACTAACGAATTAAGAGACTTGTCAGCAAGTCTCGATCTGATTGTAGTACAGAAGGTGCCACTTATTGAAAACGTTCTTTCATTAGAAGTTGAAGTTGGTTTTATGGAGGAAAGTGCGTTGTACAGGTCATCAAGATTACTTGTTCGTTTTCCAGTATTTCTGAAAAGCAAAAATTCTTGTTTAAGTTTGCTATAAATCTCGGATTCTTTTGGAATTGGAGGTTCAGCTGCGTTTTTCAAAATTAAATCAAGTTCTTCCTCCAATGTCAAATTTTTTTTGATTTTCAACTATTATAAATTCTTGGTCTTGCGATTCATTATTATCTTCTTTTTGGTAAAGTCTTTTTAATATTTGTGTGGCTAAGTCTAAAGCCTGTTTAGTAGATAAAATTTTGGATCTTTAAGCGCTTTGAAGAAATTCCTTAAATCTATATTTACTCGCTCATCAATTCTCTTCTCCATATTTTCTAATAATTCACACGCTAGTTTGCTTTTACAGTTCGAAATTTTTCTTTTCATGTACTCCAATGTAATGCCAGCTGAATGCAGAGTCGTATCGTTTCGGCTTAAAACTTCAATTGCCAATTTGGCAGGTTCAAGCGAATTCTGGAGATTTTTGAGCTCGTTAAAATCGATGTCATCAAGCATGTGTGAACAGTTGAGATCTACTAAAGCTTCCTCGATTAATTTTTTTGGGTTGGGTTGTTTTGAAGTTTTTTGAAGATGAATTTCTTCAATCTCTGAGCGGCACTTTTTTGCACACCATGGGCTAAATAGCCAGGCCACATGGACTCCGAAGGCTCAGAGAAGGTTGGGGAAGGGGACCCACTGGAACAGCTGTTGGGAGACAGATGGTAGCCTCCCGTCAAGGCCATCCAGCGAGTTCTTTAACGTTGGGTTATTTTACCTCTGAACGGCAGTTTTTTTGCACACCATGGGCTAAATGGCCAGGTCACATGGACCCCGAAGGCTCAGAGAAGGTAGGGGGAGGGGACCCACTGGAACAGCTGTTGGGAGACAGATGGTAGTCTCCCGTCAAGGCCATCCAGCGTGTTCTTTAACGTTGGGTTGTGTTGCCTCTGAGCGGTACTTTTTTGCACACCATGGGCTACATGGCCAGGTCACATGGACCCCGAAGGCTCAGAAGGTTGGGGGAGGGAACCCACTGGAACAGCTTTTGGGAGACACATGGTAGCCTCCCGTCAAGGCCATCCAACGTGTTCTTTAACATTGGGTTGTTTTACCTCTGAGCGGCATTTTTTTGCACACAATGGGCTAAATGGCCAGGTCACAAGGACCCCGAAGGCTCAGAGAAGGTTGGGGAAGGGGACCCACTGGAACAGCTGTTGGGAGACAGATGGTAGCCTCCCGTCAAGGCCACCCAGCGTGTTCTCTAACGTGCACAGGGTATGTCTCTCTCGCACACGGGGCCACGGCTTAACGTCCCATCCGACGGACGGCGGCCTTTCCAAGCCCATCGGTGTCCCCTACTGACCGTGGACAGGGCAGGGAATTTTGCGGAGATAAATCTCAACGCTGACCCAGCTGGGACTCGAACCTGGGAACTACAGATTACGAGTCTGGCGCGCTACCGACTGAGTACCCCCCCGCCCCCCTCGATGAATTTTTGTAGTTTCACAAACATGATTATCATATAAGCAAGAGAACTCCAACGAGTTTGACAATCTAAAACTAACTCAAGATTGTGGCCTAGTTTAGCTCTGATTTTTTCTTGTAATATTCCATTTTTAATGGAAGACAATCTAAAAAACTTAACCACTTTTCGAACGTTGTTAATTATTTGATGGATACTAACAACTTCTTCCATACCCTCCCTGTTGTTGTTCTTATTTCATACCCGCTCCATCAGCAAAAACATCTTCATTCTCATCTCAGTATCAATTAATTCCTCTTCTTTTTCGCGGTTTTATTTTTTCTTATATAAAGTATCGCACACTCCAAGATGTACTCCATGATTGAGGCACAATTGATAAAATGTTGGACACTCCTTTCCAAATTTCACCATCGAAGAAGCGCCATCTCGTGTTGTTGCCAACAATGTGTTGCTCATAATTTACTTCAAACGAAGCCAAATGGTGAGTAACTACTTCAAGTAATTGTGTTGCTGTACTCGATCCGAATATACGAACTAGTCCAAGATTGTATGGTTCTTCATTTGGGGCGCCATGGAGAATTACATTGACATATTTCTTCGTTCGTGAGTTGGTCCATTCATCGAGTGTCAAGCAAAATCTTTGGTTATTTTTAATTTTCTCTGACAATTCGCCAATCATTTTATTTTTCATTGCTTTAAAATGGTCATGTATTAATTTCATTATATCGGTTTCATTTTTAGGCAACTTAAATCCACGTTTAGCAATAGATTCTCGTATAAATTCCGATCTAGTAATCGCTCTTATTGAAATTCCATCTACTGCTGCCAATTTCGAAACAATTTCTTCTAAACTTGAACGTTTTACAAAATCCATCATTGTCTTTGGTTTCTTAATTGAACATCCAACTTCAGAATCAGCTTCCAGTTCACGTTTGTCCGAATTTGGGTGAATATTACGAGTTTTAAGGTGCTTGAATAACGATGTTGTGCTTGAATCGAAAATAGCTATATTCGTTTTACATATATTACACTCAGCCTTTTTGTTCTTCAATTGAGTGAAATATTCCCAAACTTTTGATGATATTTTGTGACATCGTTTCTGAGCTAAGCAGAAAAGAAAAATAAATAAAAATTGATAATAAATTGATCACATTAATCACTAATTACCTTTTCATACATAAAACAGCTTCGTCAATTATAATAATTTTCTATTCAAATTTTGAGTAAATTAACATTTAACACAGTTCAACCAAGACCGCAACAATACTAAGTGCTTGTAGACAGCCGAGATAGCGACGAGACCACATATATGGATATATATCCATATATGGATAGCTATATCAAGCATGGACCGACTGCGCAACTCTATCGGTCATGCAATAAAAGGAGATAGAATTTGCAGGTGTCGGATGTCTCTCTTGCTTGGTATACGGTAGTTTATATGTATATATGGACGAGACTCGGCTGTTTTGTGGACTCGTGGACTCGTCGAGTATTAGAGTCGAGTCCCGAATCCGAGTAACTACCCAAATACTCGACGAGTCCAGTCGAGTACAGAAACCCTACGTCCGTTTTCCTCAGATAGCTTGCCTCGCGTTTCCTCAAATAGTTTGCCGTCCCTTCCCTCAGATATCTTGCCTCGCATTTCCTGAAAGTTTGCCGTCTCCTTCCCTCAGATAGCTTTCCTTGTATTTCCTGAAATAGTTTGCCGTCTCCTTCCCTCATATAGCTTTCCTTGCATTTCTTCAAATATTTTGCCGTCCCTTTCCCTCTGATAACTTGCCTCGCATTTCCTCAAATAGTTTCTCCTCCCTTTCCCTCAGATAGATTGCCTCGCGTTTCCTCAAATAGTTTGCCGTCCCTTTCCCTCAGATATCTTGCCTCGCATTTCCTAAAATAGTTTGTCGTCCCCTTCCTTCAGATAGCTTGCCTTGCATTTCCTAAAATAGTTTGCCGTCTCCTTCCCTCAGATAGCTTTCCTTGTATTTCCTCAAATATTTTGCCGTCCCTTTCCCTCTGATAGCTTGCCTCGCGTTTCCTCAGATAGTTTCTCCTCCCTTTCCCACATATAGCTTGTCTCGCGTTTCCTCAAATAGTTTCTCCTCCCTTTCCCTCAGATAGATTGCCTCGCGTTTTCTCAAATAGTTTGCCGTCCCTTTCCCTCAGATAGATTGCCACGCATTTCCTCAAATAGTTTGCCGTCCCTTTCCCTCAAATCGCTTGCCACGCATTTCCTGAAATAGTTTGCCCTCCATTTCCCACAGATAGCTTGCCTCGTGATTCCTGAAATAATTTGCCTCCCTTTCCCTCTGATAGCTTGCCTCGCGTTTCCTGAAATAATTTGCCGTCCCTTTCCCTCAGATTGCTTGCCTCGCGTTTTCTCAAATAGTTTGCCGTCCCTTTCCCTCAGATAGATTGCCACGCATTTCCTCAAATAGTTTGCCGTCCCTTTCCCTCAGATAGCTTGCCTCGCGTTTCCTCAAATAGTTTCCGTCCCTTTCCCTCAGTGAGCTTGCATCGCGTTTCCTCAAATAGTTTCCGTCCCTTTCCCTCAGTGAGCTTGCATCGCGTTTCCTCAAATAGTTTCCGTCCCTTTCCCTCAGTGAGCTTGCATCGCGTTTCCTCAAATAGTTTGCCGTCCCTTTCCCTCAGATAGCTTGCCACGCATTTCCTCAGAGAGTTTGCCGTCCATTTCCCTGAGATAGCTTTCCTTTTATTTCGTCAAATAGTTTGCCGTCTCCTTCCATCAGATAGTTTGCATCGCGTTTCTTCAAATAGTTTGCCGTCCCTTTCCCTCTGATATCTCGCCTCGCATTTCCTGAAATAGTTTGCCGTCTCTTTCCCTCAGATAGCTTGCCACGCATTTCCTGAAATAGTTTGCCGTCTTCTTCCCTCAGATAGCTTGCCTAACGTTTCCTCAAATAGTTTGCCGTCCGTTTCCCACAAATAGCTTGCCTCACGTTTCCTCAAAACGGCACTTTTTGTGACCTGGCCATTTAGCCCAAATTTCCTCAGTTTGCCGTCTCCTTCCCTCAGATAGCTTGCCTCGTGTTTCCTGAAATAGTTTACCGTCTCCTTCCCTCAGATAGCTTGCCACGCATTTCCTGAAAGAGTTTGCCGTCCGTTTCCGTCAGATAGCTTGCATCGCGTTTCCTCAAATAGTTTGCCGTCCCTTTCCCTCAGATAGATTGCCACGCATTTCCTCAAATCGTTTGCCCTCCATTTCTCACAGATAGCTTGCCTTGCGTTTCCTCAAATCGTTTGCCATCCCTTTCCCTCAGATAGCTTTCCTCGGATTTCCTCAAATAGTTTGCCGTCTCCTTTCCTCAGATAGCTTGCCTCGCGTTTCCTCAAATAGATTGCCCTCTCTTTCCCTCAGATAGCTTGCCTCGCGTTTCCTCAAACAGTTTACCCTCCTTTTCCCTCAGCTTGCATCGCGTTTCCTCAAGTAGTTTGCCGTCCCTTTCCCTCAGATAAATTGCCACGCGTTTCCTCAAATAGTTTGCCGTCCGTTTCCCTCAGATAGCTTGCCTCGCGTTTCCTGAAATAGTTTGCCGTCTCTTTCCCTCAGAGAGCTTTCCTTGTATTTCCTCGAATAGTTTGCCGTCTCCTTCCCTCTGATATCTTGCTCGCATTTCCTGAAATAGTTTGCCGTCTCCTTCCCTCTGGTATCTTGCCTCGCATTTCCTGAAATAGTTTGCCGTCTCCTTCCCTCAGATATCTTGCCTCGCATTCCCTGAAATAGTTTGCCGTCTCCTTCCCTCTGATATCTTGCCTCGCATTTCCTGAAATAGTTTGCCGTCTCCTTCCCTCTGATATCTTGCCTCGCATTTCCTGAAATAGTTTGCCGTCTCCTTCCCTCAGATAGCTTGCCACGCATTTCCTGAAAGAGTTTGCCGTCCGTTTCCGTCAGATAACTTGCATCGCGTTTCCTCAATTTGTTTGCCCTCCTTTTCCCACAGATAGCCTTCCTCAATAGTTTGCCGTCCCTTTCCCTCAGATAGATTGCCACGCATTTCCTCAAATAGTTTGCCGTCTCTTTCCCTCAGATAGATTGCCACGCATTTTCACAAATAGTTTGCCGCCCCTTTCCCTCAGATAGATTGCCACGCATTTCCTCAAGTAGTTTGCCGTCTGTTTTCCACAGATAGCTTGCCTCGCGTTTCCTCAAATAGTTTGCCGTCTCCTTCCCTCAGATATCTTGCCTCGCATTTCCTGAAATAGTTTGCCGTCCCTTTCCCTCTGATAGCTTACGTCGCGTTTCCTCAAATAGTTTGCCCTCCCTTTCCCTCAGATCTAAGGGACCGGGTTCGAGCCCCAGGTAAGACATGGATGTGTGTGTTGTTTTTCTGCTGAGGTCCTGCCATCGTCACAGGTCTTCTACTATGGCATATAAACTGACAGGCTCCTGTCAGACCACTGTTGCAAGCAGCTGCTTGAGGTGGTTTTCATTTATTATTTTTATTTCCTCTGATAGCTTGCCTCGCATTTCCTTTGTATAGTTTGCTCTCCCTTTTCATCGGATACCTTGTCCTCCCTTTCCCTCTGGAAAGTTTGCACGCCAAGCTATCTGATCAAGAAAAGAGTGGTGAAACCCTCTCTTTCCCTCGGATGGTTTGTCTCCCCTTTCCCTCCAATAGCTTGCCTTCCCTTTCCATCGGTTGCTGGGGCGGGGGTGGCTCAGTCGGTAGCGTGCCAGGCTCGTAAGCTGTAATTCCCAGGTTCGAGTCCCAGCTGGGTCAGCGTTGAGATTTATCTCCGCAAATTTCCCCGCCCTGCCCACGGTCAGTAGGGGTCACCGATGGGTCTTGGAAAGGCCGCCGTCCGTCGGATGGGACGTTAAGGCGTGGCCCCGTGTGCGGGGAGCCATACCCTGTGCACGTTAAAGAACACGCTGGATGGCCTTGACGGGAGGCTACCATCTGTCTCCCAACAGCTGTTCCAGTAGGTCCCGTCTCCCAACCTTCTCTGAGCCTTCGGGGTCCATGTGACCTAGCCATTTAGCCCATGGTGTGCAAAAAAGTGCCAACAACCCAACCCTCGGTTGCCCCTTTCATCCTTTTCCCCATAGAGGACGCCCCTCCCCCGTTTCCTCGGATATGCTGCTGATTCCCTCTACCCGTCGGATTTCTTCAACACTCCCTTTATTTGTTTTATTATATTTTAGAACCAGGGATGGCATACGAATAAATAAGCAGACAGCCTAGAGCTATGTCACAGCCACATAATGAAACGAAATTTCAGCTGTAAGGCAAACGTTTTGCCCCTTATCACGTGATTTTTCCTCTCCTCGCTGTCTTACTTTCAGTGTTTCAGTTTGCGGGGACCAAAAGGGAGGAAAAACAAAGGCCAGCACTCGGTTAACTTATAAATTGCCTAAGCCATCATCACCAGGCTAGGGTGGCTCAGTCAGCAGCACGCCTGGTTCGTAATCTGCCTGCGTCGGCGTTGAGATTTATCTCCGAAAAGTGGGGCGGGGGTGGCTCAGTCGGTAGCGCGCCAGCCTCTACAGACCTGGGAACTACAGATTCGGGTAATCTGTAGTTCCCAGGTTCGAATCCCAGCTGGGTCAGCGTTGAGATTAATCTCCGAAAAAATTCCCCGTCCCTCCCACGGTCAGTAGGGGACACCGATGGGCTTGGAAAGGCCGCCGTCCGTCGGATGAGACGTTAAGCGTGGCCCCGTGTGCGGGAGAGACATACCCTGTGCACATTAAAGAACACGATGGATGGCCTTGACGGGAGGCTACCATCTGTATCCCAACAGCTGTTCCAGTGGGTCCCCTCCCCCAACCTTCTCTGAGCCTTCGGGGTCCATGTGACCTGGCCATTTAGCCCATGGTGTGCAAAAAAGTGCCGCTCAGAGGTAAAACAACCCAAAACAACGGAAAAACTTCCCGCCCTGCCCACGGTCATTAGGGGACCCCGATGAGCTTGGAAAGGCCGTCGTCGGTCGATTGGGACATTACGCCATGACCCTAGTGCGGGAGAGCCATACCCTCTGCATGTTAAAGAACACGCTGGATGGTCTTAACGGGAGACTACCATCTGTCTCCCAACAACTGTCCAGTGGGTCTTCTCGCTCCAACTTTCTCTGAGCTCTCGGGGTCCTTGTGACCTGGCCATTTAGTTCGTCCATTGCGTGCAAAAAAGTATTATTATTATATTTTATACAGGAAGACGGATCTCAAATACTATCCCCACTTAGAGTCCCATTGCACCTTAGTTCAAGTCCTACAGAGGATTCGGGGCGGGGGTGGCTCAGTCGGTAGCGCGCCAGGCTCGTAATCTCTAGTTCCCAGGTTCGAATCCCAGCTGGGTCAGTGTTGAGATTTATCTCCGCAAAATTCTCCGCCCTGCCTGCTATCAGTAGGGGACACCAATGGGCTTGGAAAGACCGCCGTCCGTCGGATGGGACGTTAAGCCGTGGCCTCGTGTGCGGGAGAGCCATACCCTATGCACGTTAAAGAACACGCTTGATGGCCTTGACGGGAGGCTACCATCTGTCTCCCAACAGCTGTTCCAGTGGGTCCCCTCCCCCAACCTTCCTCTGAGCCTTCGGGGTCCATGTGACCTGGCCATTTAGCCCATGGTGTGCAAAAAAGTGCCGCTCAGAGGTAAAACAACAACAAACCAAAGCCATCCTGTGTACAGGAGGACTCTATCCTGTTCATAATAAAGAACACACTGGATGGCTTTGATGCCACCTAACAGCTGTCCAGTGGGTTCCCTTTCCCCAACCTTCTTGGAGCCCTTGTGACTGGCCGTTTAGCCTATTGCGTGAAAAAAAGTGCCACTCAGAGGTAAAACAACTCAACAACAACCCTCCTATCGTACTGGGGGCCGGGGTGGCTCAGTCGGTAGCGCGCCAGGCTCGTAATCTGTAGTTCCCAGGTTCGAGTCCCAGCTGGGTCAGCGTCGAGATTTGTCTTCGCAAAATTCCCCGCCTTGCCCACGGTCGGTAGGGGACACCGATGGGCTTGGAAAGGTCGCCGTCTGTCGGATGGGACGTTAAGCCGTGGTCCGTGTTCTGGAGAGCCATACACTGTGCACGTTAAAGAAGACGCTGGATGGCCTTGACGGGAGGCTACCATCTGTCTCCCAACAGCTATTCCAGTGGGTCCCCTTCCCCACCCTTCTCTGAGCCTTTGGGGTCCTTGTGACCTGACCATTTAGCCCATGGTGTGCAAAAAAGTGCCGCTCAGAGTTAAAACAACCCAACCTACAGAGGATTCAAAAGGAGGACCACATTAGAGGGCACATCAGGTTGATTGCTAACAGATTATTGACCATTGACAGTATGAGTAAAGAGCCGAGTTGTGTTACCTCTGAGCGGTACTTTTTTGCACACAGCGGGCTAAATGGCCAGTTCACAAGGACCCCGAGGGTTCAGAGAAGGTTGGGGGAAGGGGACCCACTCGGCAGCTGTTGGGATTCGGTCGATAGCGCGCCAGGCTCGTAATCTGCAGTTTCCAGGTTCGAGTCTCAGGTCAGCCTTTGCTGGGGGTTCAGTCTGGATCAAAGTCTGGGTCAGCATTGAGATTTATCTCCGCGAAACTATCCGCCCTGCCCATTGTCAGTAGTGGACACCGATGGGCATGGAAATGCCGTCGTCCGTCAGATGGAACGTTAAGCCGTGACCCGTGTGCAGGATAGCCAAACCCTGTGCACGTTAAAGAACACGCTGGATGGCCTTGACGGAAGGCTACCATCTGTCTCCCAACAGCTGTTCCAGTGGATCCCCTCCCCAAACCTCTGAGCTTTCGGGGTGTTTGTGACCTGGCCATTTAGTCCATGGTGTGCAAAAGAGTGCCGTTCAGAGGTAAAACAACCCAATGTTAACTAAAACGCTGGATGGCCTTGACGAGAGGCTACCATCTGTCTCCCAACAGCTGTTCCAGTGGGTCCCCTCCCACAACCTTCTCTAAGCCTTCGGGGTCCATGTGACCTGGCCGTTTATCCCATGGTGTGCAAAAAATTGCCGCTCAGAGATGAAACAACCGAACAACGCGATTGCGATACTTTTTCCAGAATTCATATAAGGAAATAGAATTGAATATATTAACAACAAATATCTTCCAAAGACGCTATTACTGTGAATTTAACAAATATTCAAATTCTTTAGCTTTTTCAGGAGGACAGAGCAAATATCTAAATGCATAGGAAAAGAAACCTCCTATTTCGAATTTTTAAACTTATTAGATCTCAAAATCTTTAAACATTTCATAATTTTGTTTTTTTGACATCATGGACAACATAACAGTATGGCCTTGACATTTTTTATTTAACACGTCTGAGTTAAATTAAAAACTTCATCTCTATCCAAGCTGCTTTTTTATTGTTTTAGTAGCATTTTGATCGGTGAATACAGGATAGTTGGAATGTTAGTTAATTCTTGTCGAAATATATGAAGTCCTTTCCTGTTGCACGGATCAGACAATGGTCGTTAGACCACGGTGGTCTATGGTATTTTGATCACGGTGGTATTTAGACAATGGTGATCTATGGGATTTTGATCACTGTGGTATTTAGACCATGGTGATCTATGGGATTTTGATCACTGTGGTATTTAGACCATGGTGGTCTATGGCATTTTGATCACAGTGGTATTTAGACCACAGTGGTCTATGGCATTTTGATCATGGGGGTATTTAGACCACTGTGGTCTATGGCATCTTGATCACGGTGGTATTTAGACAATGGTGGTCTATGGTATTCTGATCATGGTGGTCTATGGCATTTTGATCATGGTGGTATTTAGACCACGGTGGTCTATGGCATTTTGATCATGATGGTATTTAGACCATGGTGGTCTACGGTATTTTGATCGCGGTGGTCTATGGCATTTTGATCAGGTGGTATTTATACCATGGTGGTCTATGGCATTTTGATCACAATGGTAGACCATGGTGGTCTATGGTATTTTGATCATGGTGGTATTTAGACAACGGTGATCTATGGTATTTTGATCACGGTGGTATTTAGACCATGGTGATCTATGGTATTCTGATCATGGTGGTATTTAGACCACGGTGGTCTATGGCATTTTGATCATGGTGGTATTTAGACCATGGTGGTCTATGGTATTTTGATCAGGTGGTATTTATACCATGGCGGTCTATGGCATTTTGATCACGATGGTAGACCATGGTGGTCTATGGTATTTTGATCATGGTGGTATTTAGACAATGGTGGTCTATGGTATTTTGATCACGGTGGTATTTAGACCACGGTGATCTATGGGATTTTGATCACTGTGGTATTTAGACCATGGTGGTCTATGGCATTTTGATCACAGTGGTCTATGGCATTTTGATCATGGGGGTATTTAGACCACTGTGGTCTATGGCATCTTGATCACGGTGGTATTTAGACAATGGTGGTCTATGGTATTCTGATCATGGTGGTCTATGGCATTTTGATCATGGTGGTATTTAGGCCATGGTGGTCTATGATATTTTGATCACAGTGGTCTATGGCATTTTGATCACGGTGGTCTATGGTATTTTGATCGTGGTGGTATTTAGACAACGGTGGTCTATGGTATTTTTATCATGGTGTTATTTAGACCACGGTGGTCTATGGGATTTTGATCACTGTGGTATTTAGACCATGGTGGTCTATGGCATTTTGATCATGGGGGTATTTAGACCACTGTGGTCTATGGCATTTTGATCACGGTGGTATTTAGACCATGGTGTTCTATTGCATTTTGATCACAGTGGTATTCAGACCACAGTGGTCTATGGTATTTTGATCACGGTGGTATTTAGACCACGATGGTCTCTGGAATTTTGACCACCGTGGTCTAACGACCATTGTCTGATCCGTGCAACAGGAAAGGACTTCATATATTTCGACAAGAATTGACTAACATTCCAACTATCCTGTATTCACCGATCAAAATGCTACTAAAACAATAAAAAAGCAGCTTGGATAGTGATGAAATTTTTAACATTACTAAATTTAAAATCAGTAATTAAAATGGTGAGATGGATCTGCTAGCTGTACCCTTGAAACTGAAATTAAAGTATCTGTATATTTATTTTTGTACATTTATTTATTACTGTGTTTTTTTCTCTATTTTTTTTATGTTTTATGCTCCATTATGTTTTATTTATATTTTTCTAAATATGATTTACATAAATATTTTGAATTTAGATCTTTATATTGGCCCTTATGTGAATCGTCGAAATGTATTTTACCTTGTTCATTAATTAAACTAAAACATTCGGTAGTAAAGCATCACAGGAGCTGTCCTGTAAATACGAGACTCATGATAATACTCATCTGGAAAAAAAAATGGGATTCGAACCCACGTCTTCTGGAAACATGCTAGTTATGCTGACCACTACACCGTCAAGACATGATGTTCTTTTTTTCTTCAGCTAGTGAGACTTCTAAACTTTTCGAGTTAACTTTTTTGATTTTTGGGCGGGGGTGGCTCAGTCGATAACGCGCCAGGCTCGTAATCTCTAGTTCCCAGGTTCGAGTCCCAGCTGGGTCAGCGTTGAGATTTATCTCCGCAAAATTCCCCGCCCTGCCCACGGTCAGTAGGGGACACCGATGGGCTTGGAAAGGCCGCCGTCCGTCGGATGGGACGTTAAGCCGTGACCCCGTGTGAGGAAAAGCTGTGTCTTGTCTATGTTAAATACACACGCTAGATGGCCTTGACGAGAGACTACCATCTATCTCCTAATAGCTGTTCCAGTGGGTCCCCTCCCCCAACCTTCTCTGAGCCTTCGGGGTCTTTGTAACCTGACCATTTAGCCCATGGTGTGCAAAAAAGTGCCGCTCAGAGGTAAAACAACCCAACGTTAAAGAACATGCTGGATGGCCTTGACGGGAGGCTACCATCTGTCTCCTAATAGCTGTTCCAGTGGGTCCCCTCCCCCAACTTTCTCTGAGACTTCGGGGTCCTTGTGACCTGGCCATTTAGCCCATGCTGTGCAAAAAAGTGCCTCTCTGAGGTAAAACAACCCAACCCTTTTTTGATTCACTCGTGTCTCTGAAACATATTTGCAAATTGTATGCAATTTATGTTGAACCCGAAAATAAGAAATCGTTTTATTTAGTATGACGACGTCTCTTAGGTTTCGGCGTGTCTGTAGATTTCACGTTTACACAACTTTATAAAACATTTAACGAACTAAAGCAAGAGCATTGTTTTACCTCCTTAAATTGCCTTCAGAAATATAGGGGGTGCTCAGTCGGTGCGTGTCAGGCTCGAAATTTGCAGCTCCCAGTTTCGAGTACCAGCTGGGCCAGCGTTGAGATTTATCTCCGCAAAACTCCTCGCTCTGCCCTCGGTCAGTAGTGGACACCGATGGGCTTGGAAACGCAGCCGTCGGTCGGTTGGGTTCTTTTGCCTCTGAGCGCCCCTTTTTTGCACACTCTGGGCTAAATGGCCAGGTCACATGAACCCCGATGGCTCAGAGAAGGTTGGGGGAGGGGACCCACTGGAACAGCTATTAGGAGACAGATGGTAGTCTCCCGTCAAGGCCATCCAGCGTGGTCTTTAACGTTGGGTTGTTTTACCTCTGAGCGCCCCTTTTTTGCACACCATGGGATAAATGGCCAGGTCACAAGGACCCCGAAGGCTCAGCGAAGGTTGGGGGAGGGGACCCACTGGAACAGCTATTAGGAGACAGATGGTAGCCTCCCGTCAAGGCCATCCAGCGTGGTCTTTAACGTTGGGTTGTTTTACCTCTGAGCGGCGCTTTTTTGCACACCATGCGCTAAATGGCCAGGTCACAAGGACCCCGAAGGCTCAGAGAAGGTTGGGGGAGGGGACCCACTGGAACAGCTATTAGGAGACAGATGGTAGCCTCCCGTCAAGGCCATCCAGCATGTTCTTTAACGTTGGGTTGTTTTACCTCTGAGCGCCCCTTTTTTGCACACCATGGGCTAAATGGCCAGGTCACAAGGACTCCGAAGGCTCAGAGAAGGTTGGGGGAGGAGACCCACTGGAACAGCTGTTGGGAGACAGATGGTAGCCTCCGTCAAGGCTATCCAGCGTGTTCTTTAACGTTGGGTTGTTTTACCTCTGAGCGGCACTTTTTTGCACACCATGGGCTAAATGGCCAGGTCACATGAACCCCGATGGCTCAGAGAAGGTTGGGGGAGGGGACCCACTGGAACAGCTATTAGGAGACAGATGGTAGAATTCGTCAAGGCCATCCAGCGTGTGTATTTAACATACACAAGACACAGCTTTTCGTCACACGGGTCACGGCTTAACGTCCCATCCGACGGACGGCGGCCTTTCCAAGCCCATCGGTGTCCCCTACTGACCGTGGGCAGGGTGGGGAGTTTTGCGGAGATAAATCTCAACGCTGACCAGCTGAGACTCGAACCTGGGAACTGCAGATTAACAGTCTGGCGCGCTACCGACTGAGCCACCCCTCCCCTCGGATGAGAATGAAACCAAATTTATTGGAAATTAAGTGAAACATTGAGAGATTCGCTATAATAAAAACGCATAAAAATTAATAAGGCAAAAAAATTTAAAAGCATTTAATTGAGAAGATTAAAGTTTCTGGAGTATAATTACTAGGTGTTCAGCGTATCGTAATATTCAGCATCATAAACAGTACTGATACCTTCTCGATTTTTGAACAACAGCTGAACCGAAGCAGCTTATCTGCGATTGGCTGGCTACTGCGCATCAACTAAAAAACCGCTCGAGCACGATGGCGACAACAGCAGGAGAGGAGTACGACGATTCGATTCAACCGTCCGGAGAAACAACACCCAGGCGACGCAACAGGTGGGGAGATTTTAAGCTCATTTGTTCTTTCATTTCATCACACAGTTCCTGAAGAGAGATATTCGGTGAAAATAGAATCAGTCATTGATAGTTATGACTCATTTCTTTACAGTCTCCCTAGAGGGTTGGGTTGGGTTGTTTTACCTCTGAGCGGCACTTTTTTGCACACCATGGGCTAAATGGCCAGGTCACATGGACCCAGATGGCTCAGAGAAGGTTGGGGGAGGGGACCCACTGGAACAGCTGTTGGAAGACAGATGGTAACCTCCCGTCAAGGCCATCCAGCGTGTTTTTTAACGTTGGGTTGTTTTACCTCTGAGCGACAATTTTTTCCACACCATGGGCTAAATGTCCAGGTCATATGGACCCCGAAGGTTCAGAGAAGGTTGGGGGAGGGGACCCACTGGAACAGCTGTTGGGAGACAGATGGTAGTCTCCCGTCAAGGCCATCCAGCGTATTCTTTAACGTTGGGTTGTTTTACCTCTGAGCGGCACTTTTTTGCACACCATGGGCTAAATGGCCAGGTCACATGGACCACGAAGGCTCAGAGAAGATTGGGGGAGGGGACCCACTGGAACAGCTGTTGGGAGACAGATGGTAGCCTCCCGTCAAGGCCATCCAGTGTGTTCTTTAACGTTGAGTTGTTTTACATCTGAGCGGCACTTTTTGCACAACATGGGCTAAATGGCCAGGTCACATGGACCCCGAAGGCTCAGAGAAGGTTGGAGGAGGGGACCCACTGTAACAGCTATTAGGAGACAGATGGTAGTCTCTCGTCAAGGCCATCCAGCGTGTGTATAACATACACAAGACACAGCTTTTCCTCACACGGGGTCACGGCTTAACGTCCCATCCGACGGACGGCGGCCTTTCCAAGCCCATCGGTGTCCCCTACTGACCGTGGGCAGGGCGGGGAATTTTGCGGAGATAAATCTCAACACTGACAAGCTGGGACTCGAACCTGGGAACTACAGATTACGAGCCTGACGGTCTACCGTCTGAGCCACCCCCGCCTCTTCCCTAGAGGGAATTTCCGTCAGAAATAACTGAAACCATAGGCATGGCTGTGGCAGTGTCGTTTTTTAAATGTGTATGGGGGAGGGCTAAAAAGTTTACAATGTTTAATAAAACTATTTATAAAATACAGAAAAATAAATAGTTTTATAGAATTATCTTAGGGGGGCGGCAACTACCGTTCTTCGTTCTCCCCCTCCCTTCCCGAGGGGCTGGGGTGGCTCAGTCGTTAGCGCGCCAGGCTCGTAATCTATAGTTCCCAGGTTCGAGTCCCAGCTGGGTCAGCGTAGAGATTTATCTCCGCAAAATTCCCCGCCCTGCCCACGGTCAGTAGGGGACATCGATGGGCTTGGAAAGGCTGCCGTCCGTCGGATGGGACATTAAGTCTTGGCCCCGTGTGCGGGAGTGCCATACCCTGTGCACGTTAAAGAACACGCTGGATGGCCTTGACGGGAGGCTACCATCTGTCTCCCAACAGCTATTCCAGTGGGTCACTCCCCCAACCTTCTCTGAGCCTTCGGGGTCCATGTGACCTGGCCATTTAGCCCATGGTGTGCAAAAAAGTGCCGCTCAGAGGTAAAACAACCCAACGTTAAAGAACACGCTGGATGGCTTTTACGGGAGGCTACCATCTGTCTCCCAACAGCTCTTCCAGTGGGTCACTCCCCCAACCTTCTCTGAGCCTTCGGGGTCCATGTGACCTGGCCATTTAGCCCATGGTGTGCAAAAAAGTGCCGCTCAGAGGTAAAACAACCCAACGTTAAAGAACACGCTGGATGGCCTTGACGGGAGGCTACCATCTGTCTCCCAACAGCTATTCCAGTGGGTCACTCCCCCAACCTTCTCTGAGCCTTCGGGGTCCATGTGACCTGGCCATTTAGCCCATGGTGTGCAAAAAAAGTGCCGCTCAGAGGTAAAACAACCCAACCCAACAACCCTCCCTTCCCGACGCCCATGACCCTAGGACTTAATTTCTGTGAATAGAAAAGTCTTATAGAATTATTCCCGCATCCTGGGGAGGGGGGGACGGCAACTGTCCTCTTATCCTCTTATTACCTCCTGCTAATGTCCATGATCTTAACGTACCTAAGTGCGAGTTTTCTAACACCGTTTTAACTGTTAAACATATTTTAATTCAGTGTCCAGCTTTTAACCTTGAACGTAAATTGTATTTTACTTTCCACAATTTTATGGCTGAGCCTTTTACACTCGGCCATCTTTTATCTGATGAATCGTTTTTAACTCCTGTTTTTGACTCTTTACGTTTTACTGGTTATTTTACACGTCTCTGATTTTTACTATATTTTCTAGTTTTTACCCTTGTTTGCGATTTTAAATAGGTCATATACACCCATTTTTATTGGGGGCGGGGGTGGCTCAGTTGGTAGCGCGCCAGGCTCGTAATCTGTAGTTCCCAGGTTCGAGTCCCAGCTGGGTCAGCGTTGAGATTTATCTCCGCAAAATTCCCCGCCCTGCCCACGGTCAGTAGGGGACACCGATGGGCTTGGAAAGGCCGCCGTCCGTCGGATGGGACGTTAAGCCGTGACCCCGTGTGAGGAAAAGCTGTGTCTTGTGTATGTTAAATACACACGCTGGATGGCCTTGACGAGAGACTACCATCTGTCTCCTAATAGCTGTTCCAGTGGGTCCCCTCCCCCAACATTCTCTGATCCTTCAGGGTCCATGTGACCTGCCCATTTAGCCCATGCTGTGCAAAAAAGTGCCGCTCAGAGGTAAAACAACCCAACGTTAAAGAACACGCTGGATGGCCTTGACAGGAGGCTACCATCTGTCTCCCAACAGCTGTTCCAGTGGGTCCCCTCCCCCAACCTTCTCTGATCCTTCAGGGTCCATGTGGCCTGGCCATTTAGCCCATGGTGTGCAAAAAAGTGCCGCTCAGAGGTAAAACAACCCAACGTTAAAGAACACGCTGGATGGCCTTGACGGGAGGCTACCATCTGTCTCCCAACAGCTGTTCCAGTGGGTCCCCTCCCCCAACCTTCTCTGAGCCTTCGGGGTCCATGTGACCTGGCCATTTAGCCCATGGTGTGCAAAAAAGTGCCGCTCAGAGGTAAAACAACCCAACGTTAAAGAACACGCTGGATGGCCTTGACGGGAGGCTACCATCTCTCTCCCAACAGCTGTTCCAGTGGGTCCCCTCCCCCAACCTTCTCTGAGCCTTCGGGGTCCATGTGACCTGACCATTTAGCCCATGGTGTGCAAAAAAGTGCCGCTCAGAGGTAAAACAACCCAACCCATTTTTATTGTTAACTTCTACACTTGCTGTTTCTTTTTACTCTTTTTTTCCTTATCGTTTTTTTACCGTATCGTTTGTGTTCTTTATAACATTTTTTTTTGTGGGTTCTCAGACTTTCATCCCTTTTTTATCGTTTGTTTGGCGCAATATAGCCTTAGTTGCTGTTGCGCCAATAAACCCCAAACAACCAACCAATCCATGATCTTAAGACCTAATTTCAGTGGGAAAATGATTTCTTTTCATTGTCATAACATTTTTAAATTGGAGGGGTCATGCCCCTCTATTAATTGTTATTTATTGTTGCATTTTATCGTATTTTTGTTATTGTAAATATTTATAGGTATTAAGTGTGTTCTTGGAAGTGCTATTGTGGGGATGTGATTCATAGATGTTGTTTTCGAGTTTGAGCTGGCTGCCTGCATGATATGACGGGTCCCAAAAGCCCATTTAGGGCTTTTTACGTTTAGCCTGGGGCACGAGTGGGAGCGCGGGAGACGTTCCGCGCAATAAGGGTTGGGTTGTTTTACCTCTGAGCGGCACTTTTTTGCACACAATGGGCTAAATAGCCATGTCACATGAACCCCGAAGGCTCAGAGAAGGTTGAGGGAGGGCACCCACTGGAACAGCTGTTGGGGGACAGATGGTAGCCTCCCGTCAAGGCCATCCAGCGTGTTCTTTAACTTGCACAGGGTATGCTGTCCCACACACGGGGGAAACGGCTTAACGTCCCATCCGACGGACGGCGGCCTTTTCAAGCCCATCGGTGTCCCCTACTGACCGTGGGCAGGGCGCGAAATCCGCGCAATAAGGAAAGAACAGTGTTGAGCGTCGCTATCAAACGGGAAGGGCGTTTTGAACACGCGTCGATGGACGCCGCTCTTACTCAAATGAAACCCTTAAGGAGAGGGTTCGATTCTCTGTGAGAATCAAGATTCTTGTTGAATCTGATACAGTTCTGTGGATTCTGTATGAACTACATTTTAGGTAAAGGTTAATTATCCTTTCGCCAAGTTTGAGGTCGGTAAAGCGAGAACCTGCAAAGTGTGCGGTTCTTCACCTCATTGCGTAATTGTTTGCAGCAGCAAAGGCCTACGGAGTTGACAGCAACCCCAGCACGTGATTTTATATAAGTGTAAATAAATTATGTCATCCCTATACAACTCTCGTGCGTGAATTGTTGCACATATAGTTATACATCGCTTGACGCAGCAAGTCTGAGGCATACGTCGGTACGGGTGTAACCATCCGCGAACCTCTGATTTCACCGAAATAAGGGTGAAGGTAATCAAGGGCTTAATTCATCGTCCTCCTCCGGCCACGATTTTTTGGCACATCACAATAACTACACTGCAAACGGAACTATCTGCATTAACAAAAAAAAATATATATATATTTATTTTTCCTATATATCTTCCTGAGCGTTGAGATTAACTCCGCAAAATTCCCCGCCCTGCCCACGGTCAGTAGGGGACACCGATGGGCTTGAAAAGGCAGCCGTCCGTCGGATGGGACGTTAAGCCGTGGCCCCGTGTGCGGGAGAGCCATACCCTGTGCACGTTAAAGAACACACTGGATGGCTTTGACGGGAGACTACCATCTGTCTCCCAACAGCTGTTCCAGTGGGTCCCCTCCCCCAACCTTCTCTGAGCCTTCGGGGTCCATGTGACCTGGCCCTTTAGCCCATTGTGTGCAAAAAAGTGCCGCTCAGAGGTAAAACAACCCAACTTCACAACACGTGGAGAACCTCGTGATCAAATAAGCACGCGTTATGATGAACAATTTTTGCACGTTCACACGTGGTTTCAATATTCTGTGGAAGAAAATTCGCAGTACATGAATGAATGGTATTATAGTTTTTATGGAATTTAAGAGTAGGCTTTGAATTAAAACCAGAGCTTAACGAAATCAGTCAATGTCTCTCATCCGAAGCCCAGTCATCATCAGTACTGTCGTTCTCAATATGACCAGCAAGAATAATTAGAGAGAAAAAAAATCCTCTTATCATCTACGTTTACTTCATTTCTCTTGATTTCATTGCGTTTGATGACTTCGCTTTGCTGGCAAAGGGCTAAAATCAATCTGCTTTCTCTCTCATCACTTTAGCATAGCATTTTTTTCGTAATATCATCAACTTAACCAAAATATCGTCAAAAATATGGTGAAATACTCCAAAGAAAGAAAGAAATGTTGTGTCTGTGATTTTGGAAACGGACCAAATTACTATAATTTTGTACATAAGAGGACAACTCTCAATAGATTGAGCAGAGATATTGAAATCTGAGCTTCCTGGTCATCATCTTTAGTCTCTATTGCCTCATTATCTGCATTAATTTCTGTGCTACAATCTGAATCAGAATCTACAAAAGTTTCATTCAATTCCAGGCATTTGAATTCCTCTTTAATTTCTTTTTGCATCAATCTTCTACGTTTTGGCATGACAAAGCACAAACTAAATAATAACGTCAACGAAAGGAACAAAATACACACAAAGCTTCAGAAAAGCAAAACAGAATTGAGAAACAAGTCACCACACTTAGGAACTATGAACGTGAGCTGCTCTGGCTAACCTCCAAACTTTCATTGCAACAGAAAAAAACTCTTTAAACTCAGTCTGGGCCTATTGTCTACATTGTCGTAGCACTGCAGGCGGTACTTCCGGCGGCGTAGAGGAGTTAACCTCACTTCCTCTACGTCTCCAGAAGCCATGGAGGTAGGAAGATAAGAGGAGGAGCCCTAAGCACTTGAAAATGATGCTTCGGCGACTGCGCGGCAGCCATATTGTTCCATTCAAAACATTGATCAGTAGTATAGGTGAGTAACGAAGTGTTGCGCTATAAAAATTTAATTTTTTTCGACATTTGTATTACGGCAGCGTGTTCAGCTTACGGCTGCACGAATCGCCTTTCAAAAAAGATACCAGGAATTACCTTTCATCGGTAAGTTTGTCATTTTTTATAAAAGTTTAAATAATTATATAATGATACAAGCAACTTCGTGTTGAAATTACGCCGCTATGAAATCGGTTTTATTTCGAGTTACAAACCTTGATTCTTCACCAGATTTTTTTTTTATTTTCTTCGGATTTACTCCGTGGTAAATGTGAAGATGTACTTCTTATATTGATTGATTGATTGATTTTAAGTTACACTTATTTGAGAATTCCTTCTGCAGGCTTTCTCAGTTAAAAAATTTTGTTGACTGTAATTGAATATTAGTGTGTATTCTATTTAATGGATGATGAATTTACATACTTTTAAATAGAGGTGATTAAAATATCAAGGAGTTTTTTTTAATTTTATTTTAGGTGGAAGTATTGGATATTATTTTGTTTAAATGTTTCAGTGTTTAAATTCCTCTCTCTTCATGATTTAATAAGTTCAGTGTAAGAAGGGAAAAGTAAATTACAATAAAGTATTTTCATAAGGTGAGAAATATACTCTTTCTTTTTTTTTAAATTTGGATAGCATTAAAGGGTTTTGTTTAAATGCCCCCTTTTTTTTGGAGTCTTATATTTTGGAATTTCTTTTTAGATTAATTTAATGTATCTGGTGTAAATTGTCATAGGTGAGTGACAGCGATCATTAGTTAGGGTGAAAATTTTTCAAATTGTTTAAATAATTTTAGTTCAAAAGGAGAGGAAAGTGTAATGCTTTTCTCCTTTTCGTTAATTCTTCTGATAGGTTTCTAATTGTCCATTTTAAGGTGAATACTGAATTTATTTAATTCTGTGTGGATTTCAAATAGAGCGAGTTTATTGCTTGTAGTTATTTTATTTTTACTTTGGTTGAGTGTAGGTTAGGCGTATATGGAGATAGATATGAGAGACTGAGGAGTCAGGCACTGAGATGTCGGGTTCAAGCCACTGTCTGCAACGTTGCCTTTATTTTTTTTAAATGGATATTTTGTTCCCTTCGCCCTGTGGATATATTTTTTTTTCTCTTTTTTTTTCTTTTTTTAATTTTTTATTATTTTTGCTTAGTATTCTGCTGAGGTCCTGCCATCCTCTCAGATCTTCTACTGTGGCATATAAACTGACAGGCTCCTGTCAGACCTCTGTGGCAAGCAGCTGCTTGAGGGGGTATTATTATTTTTATAATTATTAGTTGCTTTTTTTTTCATATAGTTTTTTCAGATATTATTTTGAAATTTTCCTTTGTGGCTGAGGAAGGATGTATTTCAATCCTTATGAGATTTTTTTGAGAGATTGTAATAATTGTGTATTTTGTATTGATTGTTAACTCTGGTCGAGGGAGGAGAATGAGCATGAGATGGGGGAGAGATGTGAAGCTGAGGGTACAAACATAGAGATGGTGGGTTCGAGCCACCATCTGGGGCGTTTTTTTTTTTTGTATAAATATATATATTTTTTTAGTTCTTTTTTTTTTACTTCTTATACTATTGGCTTTATTTAGTTTTGTTAAGCAATTCTTTTTTATTTTTGTGGAATGAGAATTTTTTTAACGTAAAACATCTATTTTCTGAATCTTGCAAATGTGATTCTTTTGTAGTTTAAATGCTGCTATTGCATATAACGTTTAGTGTTTTATCCATAAAATGTTTTCTGCTATTATCAGTGCAGTATAAATAAACTTTCAAAATCTGGTAATTGTTTGTTATTGTCGTATTCAACGAAATACATAAATAGTTCTCCTATACAGTAATTCTGTATTGAAATATTCATTACCCTGAAAAAAACAATATAAATTCCAAATAGCTTAAATGGGCTTTCTCTTAGTCGTAAAAAAATAATCTTCCCGTATATAACGCACAGTAAAACTGAGTATAAACACGTGAAAAGTAGGCTTGATTGCAGCGGCAGACGGTTTGTTTTGAATGCAACAATATGGCTACCGCCCTACTGCCAACGCATCATTTTCCTTGCACAGGGAAAGCGCGTTAGGGCGGCTCCATGCCAGAAGCACAGACAGCACACCTTGATTTCCATCCCCCCATGAAATCTTTCAAAACTATCGCAGTCGTTAACAACGCACGGAAATGTGGACCTGTTGCTGTCCCAGCGGCTGTGAAAACAAACCTTTCATAAACCCGGGAATTGGAGATTTCAACTAAAACATCTCCATCACTTCTACGGATAGCAGACAGACATTTACATTATTTGGATAGGGGCGGGGGGTGGCTCAGTCGGTAGCGCGCCAGGCTCGTAATCTGTAGTTCCCAGGTTTGAGTCCCAGCTGGGTCAGCGTTGAGATTTATCTCCGCAAAATTTCCCCGCCCTGCCCACGGTCAGTAGGGGACACCGATGGGCTTGGAAAGGCCGCCGTCCGTCGGATGGGGAGTTAAGCCGTAGCCCCGTGTGCGGGAGAGCCATACCCTGTGCACGTTAAAGAACACGCTGGATGGCCTTGACGGGAGGCTACCATCTGTCTCACAACAGCTGTTTCAGTGGGTCCTCTCCCCCAACCTTCTCTGACCCTTCGGGGTCCATGTGACCTGGCCATTTAGCCCATGGTGTGCAAAAAAGTGCCGCTCAGAGGTAAAACAACCCAACCCAACTGACCATTTTCATCATTAGAGAAATTAAGTATAAATTGTCCAACAGTTTTCACATTTAAGTTTTAAAAAGTTTCGTGTTGGTTGAGATAAATTTTAGTGCATCTATAACTTACTAAATGATTTTTTAAAAAGATTACTACAAATATTCTCGTTGTTTCAGAAAATAATTCTTTTGCAATTAACTCACTGGAAATATTTGTTTATTAAACTGTAAGAATTTTTATTAGTATTCGCAATCGTAAATGAAAAAAAAATTTAAATAGATTTTTAGGTGAAAAAATTACATATTACGATCTGATTTACTACGATTAGGAAATCCATTGACAATAGACTCTTGAAAGAAAGCAGACAAATAATTTAGATTCCCGAAATGCAGAATAAATCCTACAATGATTCTTTTTCTGTTATTTCAAAATCAGCTCGAAAGGTGGTCTGATATCAAAAGGAAGTATACGTTGCTACGGCAACCAACGAATACTCCCTAATGATTCATCTATCTGATGATACGTGAAGATGGGGCAAAAATTGACTATTAAGACCTAATCGAGAGGTCGTTCATCCTACCCATAACAAAACCTTAACTTTAATAATTTTCTTATCGAAAATCTTCTGCTCATATTCTACCTGCAATATTAAACCCTCTGTCGGCACATCTGTCGACTTCATGTGAAAGAGTTTTCTAACTACCCATTTGTGGCCCACCCTGAAACAATCGCAAATATAAAAAGTATGTTTTTTGAGTGATCCGCTCCTACCATTCCACCTGCTCCATTTCTCCGAATCACTAAGATCTGCCTATCCCTAATTTCGCCATAATAACATATCTTCACCGTAGTCACCGAAGAGGAATAACCAGTCCAATGTTGACAAGACATTTACCTGTTGTCAACATTATCCTGGATTGGATTCTTTAAAGAGGGAACTCTTTAAATAGAAATGGCAACAAAGCACATTTCGTCATGTTGTGACATGGTACTTCCATGTTTCAGTTACTGATAGAATTATGACGCAATACAAGATATGCTGCAATTATTATACGAATTGTTGTGGCAACAGTGTTTCCTACTTTCTTATTTTGTATAGGGGTAGTATTTGGATTGATCTTGATATTTTATTGGGCATGTTTCAGGATCCCCGAACTCGAAAACGTAAGTTTTTTTCACTTGAAATTTTACATTTTGGAACATTTTCTCCAGTATTATTGGCCCTGCGAAATTGGGCCCTGGACGAAATAATTAAAGGCCATTACCACATGATGATTTAACAGTTATTTAAAAACTTTAATTAATATTTACTTGGTTTAGTCGGTTCAGGGAGAAACTCTACAGCGCAATTAAAAGAAGTCTTCAAGTTGAATAAAGCAAAATTTATTGGATCAAACATTTCGTTTACCGTTAGAGATCACCTGATCATAGTAGTCAGACTGAAGAAAGTCTAACACCTCAAATCTCTCGTGCTTATTATTTAATTAATGTGCTCACAACAGATCAATGATCCAATAACAGTAAACAGCTACAAAGGGAATGTTTAGAACCTGGGATCAACGCATAACTAGTAATTCATGAGTAAGGATATATGCACGTCTAGCCATATGTCCGTCACCTTTAGGGCGGGGGTGGCTCAGTCGGTAGCGCGCTAGGCTTCTAATCTCTAGTTCCCAGGTTCGAGTCCCAGTTGGGTCAGCGTTGAGATTTATCTCCGCAAAATTCCCCGCCCTGCCCACGGTCAGTAGGGGACACCGATGGGCTTGGAAAGGCCGCCGTCCGTCGGATGGGACGTTAAGCCGTGGCCCCGTGTGCGGGAGAGCCATACCCTGTGCACGTTAAAGAACACGCTGGATGGCCTTGACGGGAGGCTACCATCTGTCTCCCAACAGCTGTTCCAGTGGGTCCCCTCCCCCAACCTTCTCTGAGCCTTCGGGGTCCTTGTGACCTGGCCATTTAGCCCATGGTGTGCAAAAAAGTGCCGCTCAGAGGTAAAACAACCCAACGTTAAAGAACACGCTGGATGGCCTTGACGGGAGGCTACCATCTGTCTCCCAATAGCTGTTCCAGTGGGTCCCCTCCCCCAACCTTCTCTGAGCCTTCGGGGTCCTTGTGACCTGGCCATTTAGCCCATGGTGTGCAAAAAAGTGCCACTCAGAGGTAAAACAACCCAACGTTAAAGAACACGATGGATGGCTTTGACGGGAGGCTACCATCTGTCTCCCAACAGTGGGTCCCCTCCCCCAACCTTCTCTGAGCCTTCGGGGTCCATGTGACCTGGCCATTTAGCACATGGTGTGCAAAAATGTGCCGCTCAGAGGTAAAACAACCCAACGTTAAAGAACACGCTGGATGGCCTTGACGGGAGACTACCATCTGTCTTCGAACAGCTGTTCCAGTGGGTCCCCTCCCCAACCTTCTCTGAGCCTTCGGGGTCCAAGTGATCTGGCCATTTAGCCCATGGTGTGCAAAAAAGTGCCGCTCAGAGGTAAAACAACCAAACGTTAAAGAACACGCTGGATGGCCTTAACGGGAGACTACCATCTGTCTTCCAACAGATGTTCCAGTGAGTCCCCTCCCCAACCTTCTCTGAGCCTTCGGGGTCCTTGTGACCTGGCCATTTAGCCCATGGTGTGCAAAAAAGTGCCGCTCAGAGGTAAAACAACCCAACGTTAAAGAACACGCTGGATGGCCTTGACGGGAGGCTACCATCTGTCTCCCAACAGCTGTTCCAGTGGGTCCCCTCCCCCAACCTTCTCTGAGCCTTCGGGGTCCATGTGACCTGGCCATTTAGCCCATGGTGTGCAAAAAAGTGCCGCTCAGAGGTAAAACAACCCAACGTTAAAGAACACGCTGGATGGCCTTGATGGGAGACTTCCATCTGTCTTCCAACAGCTGTTCCAGTGGGTCCCCTCCCCAACCATCTCTGAGCCTTCGGAGTCCGTGTGACCTGGCCATTTAGCGCATGGTGTGCAAAAAAGTGCCGCTCAGAGGTAAAACAACCCAACGTTAAAGAACACGCTGGATGGCCTTGACGGGAGACTACCATCTGTCTTCCAACAGCTGTTCCAGTGGGTCCCCTCCCCAACCTTCTCTGAGCCTTCGGGGTCCATGTGACCTGGCCATTTAGCACATGGTGTGCAAAAAGTGCCGCTCAGTGGTAAAACAACCCAACGTTAAAGAACACGCTGGATGGCCTTGGCGGGAGGCTACCATCTGTCTCCCAACAGCTGTTCCAGTGGGTCCCCTCCCCCAACCTTCTCTGAGCCTTCGGGGTCTGTGTGATCTGGCCATTTAGCACATGGTGTGCAAAAAAGTGCCGCTGAGAAGTATAACAACCCAACGTTAAAGAACACGCTGGATGGCCTTGACGGGAGGCTGCCATCTGTCTCCCAACAGCTGTTCCAGTGGTTCCCCTCCCCAACCTTTTCTGAGCCTTCGGGGTCCATGTGACCTGGCCATTTAGCCCATGGTGTGCAAAAAAGTGCCTCTCAGAAGTAAAACAACCCAACCCAACCCATTTTTATTGTTAACTTCTACGCTTGCTGTTTCTTTTTACTCTTTTTTCCTTATCGTTTTTTTACCGTATCGTTTGTGTTCTTTATAACATTTTTTTTTTGTGGGTTCTCAGACTTTTATTCCTTTTTTATCGTTTGTTTGGCGCAATTTAGCCTTAGTTGCTGTTGCGCCAATAAACCCCAAACAACCAACCAATCCATGATCTTAAGACCTAATTTCAGTGAGAAAATTAGTTACTTTTCATTGTCATAACATTTTTAAATTGGAGGGGTCATGCCCCTCTATTAATTGTTATTTATTGTTGCATTTTATCGTATTTTTGTTATTGTAAATATTTATAGGTATTAAGTGTGTTCTTGGAAGTGCTATTGTGGGGATGTGATTCATAGATGTTGTTTTCGAGTTTGAGCTGGCTGCCTGCATGATATGACGGGTCCCAAAAGCCCATTTAGGGCTTTTTACGTTTAGCCTGGGGCACGAGTGGGAGCGCGGGAGACGTTCCGCGCAATAAGGGTTGGGTTGTTTTACCTCTGAGCGGCACTTTTTTGCACACAATGGGCTAAATAGCCATGTCACATGAACCCCGAAGGCTCAGAGAAGGTTGAGGGAGGGCACCCACTGGAACAGCTGTTGGGGGACAGATGGTAGCCTCCCGTCAAGGCCATCCAGTGTGTTCTTTAACGTGCACAAGGTATGCTGTCCCACACACGGGGCCACGGCTTAACGTCCCATCCGACGGACGGCGGCCTTTTCAAGCCCATCGGTGTCCCCTACTGACCGTGGGCAGGGCGGGAAATCCGCGCAATAAGGAAAGAACAGTGTTGAGCGTCGCTATCAAACGGGAAGGGCGTTTGAACACGCGTCGATGGACGCCGCTCTTACTCAAATGAAACCCTTAAGGAGAGGGTTCGATTCTCTGTGAGAATCAAGATTCTTGTTGAATCTGATACAGTTCTGTGGATTCTGTATGAACTACATTTTAGGTAAAGGTTAATTATCCTTTCGCCAAGTTTGAGGTCGGTAAAGCGAGAACCTGCAAAGTGTGCGGTTCTTCACCTCATTGCGTAATTGTTTGCAGCAGCAAAGGCCTACGGAGTTGACAGCAACCCCAGCACGTGATTGTATATAAGTGTAAATAAATTATGTCATCCCTATACAACTCTCGTGCGTGAATTGTTGCACATATAGTTATACATCGCTTGACGCAGCAAGTCTGAGGCATACGTCGGTACGGGTGTAACCATCCGCGAACCTCTGATTTCACCGAAATAAGGGTGAAGATAATCAAGGGCTTAATTCATCGTCCTCCTCCGGCCACGATTTTTTGGCACATCACAATAACTACACTGCAAACGGAACTATCTGCATTAACAAAAAAAATATATATATATTTATTTTTCCTATATATCTTCCTGAGCGTTGAGATTTATCTCCGCAAAATTCCCCGCCCTGCCCACGGTCAGTAGGGGACACCGATGGGCTTGGAAGGGCCGCCGTCCGTCGAATGGGACGTTAAGCCGTGGCCCCGTGTGCGGGAGAGCCATACCCTGTGCACGTTAAAGAACACACTGGATGGCTTTGACGGGAGGCTACCATCTGTCTCCCAACAGCTGTTCCAGTGGGTCCCCTCCCCCAACCTTCTCTGAGCCTTCGGGGTCCATGTGACCTGGCCCTTTAGCCCATTGTGTGCAAAAAAGTGCCGCTCAGAGGTAAAACAACCCAACTTCACAACACGTGGAGAAGCTCGTGATCAAATAGGCACGCGTTATGATGAACAATTTTTGCACGTTCACACGTGGTTTCAATATTCTGTGGAAGAAAATTCGCAGTACATGAATGAATGGTATTATAGTTTTTATGGAATTTAAGAGTAGGCTTTGAATTAAAACCAGAGCTTAACGAAATCAGTCAATGTCTCTCATCCGAAGCCCAGTCATCATCAGTACTGTCGTTCTCAATATGACCAGCAAGAATAATTAGAGAGAAAAAAAATCCTCTTATCATCTACGTTTACTTCATTTCTCTTGATTTCATTGCGTTTGATGACTTCGCTTTGCTGGCAAAGGGCTAAAATCAATCTGCTTTCTCTCTCATCACTTTAGCATAGCATTTTTTTCGTAATATCATCAACTTAACCAAAATATCGTCAAAAATATGGTGAAATACTCCAAAGAAAGAAAGAAATGTTGTGTCTGTGATTTTGGAAACGGACCAAATTACTATAATTTTGTACATAAGAGGACAACTCTCAATAGATTGAGCAGAGATATTGAAATCTGAGCTTCCTGGTCATTCTCTTTAGTCTCTATTGCCTCATTATCTGCATTAATTTCTGTGCTGCAATCTGAATCAGAATCTACAAAAGTTTCATTCAATTCCAGGCATTTGAATATCTCTTCAATTTCTTTTTGCATCAATCTTCTACGTTTTGGCATGACAAAGCACAAACTAAATAATAATGTCAATGAAAGGAACAAAATACACACAAAGCTTCAGAAAAGCAAAACAGAATTGAGAAACAAGTCACCACACTTAGGAACTATGAACGTGAGCTGCTCTGGCTAACCTCCAAACTTTCATTGCCTTCCGGCGGCGTAGAGGAGTTAACCTCACTTCCTCTACGTCGCCAGAAGCCATGGAGGTAGGAAGATAAGAGGAGGAGCCCTAAGCACTTGAAAATGATGCTTCGGCGACTGCGCGGCAGCCATATTGTTCCATTCAAAACATTGATCAGTAGTATAGGTGAGTAACGAAGTGTTGCGCTATAAAAATTTAATTTTTTTCGACATTTGTATTACGGCAGCGTGTTCAGCTTACGGCTGCACGAATCGCCTTTCAAAAAAGATACCAGGAATTACCTTTCATCGGTAAGTTTGTCATTTTTTATAAAAGTTTAAATAATTATATAATGATACAAGCAACTTCGTGTTGAAATTACGCCGCTATGAAATCGGTTTTATTTCGAGTTACAAACCTTGATTCTTCACCAGATTTTTTTTTTATTTTCTTCGGATTTACTCCGTGGTAAATGTGAAGATGTACTTCTTATATTGATTGATTGATTGATTTTAAGTTACACTTATTTGAGAATTCCTTCTGCAGGCTTTCTCAGTTAAAAAATTTTGTTGACTGTAATTGAATATTAGTGTGTATTCTATTTAATGGATGATGAATTTACATACTTTTAAATAGAGGTGATTAAAATATCAAGGAGTTTTTTTTAATTTTATTTTAGGTGGAAGTATTGGATATTATTTTGTTTAAATGTTTCAGTGTTTAAATTCCTCTCTCTTCATGATTTAATAAGTTCAGTGTAAGAAGGGAAAAGTAAATTACAATAAAGTATTTTCATAAGGTGAGAAATATAATCTTTCTTTTTTTTAAATTTGGATAGCATTTAAGGGTTTTGTTTAAATGCCCCCTTTTTTTTAAAGTCTTATATTTTGGAATTTCTTTTTAGATTAATTTAATGTATCTGGTGTAAATTGTCATAGGTGAGTGACAGCGATCATTAGTTAGGGTGAAAATTTTTCAAATTGTTTAAATAATTTTAGTTCAAAAGGAGAGGAGAGTGTAATGCTTTTCTCCTTTTCGTTAATTCTTCTGATAGGGTTCTAATTGTCCCTTTTAAGGTGAATACTGAATTTATTTAATTCTGTGTGGATTTCAAATAGAGCGAGTTTATTGCTTGCAGTTATTTTATTTTTAGTTTGGTTGAGGGTAGGTTAGGCGTACATGGAGATAGATATGAGAGACTGAGGAGTCAGGCACTGAGATGTCGGGTTCAAGCCATTGTCTGCAACGTTGCCTTTTTTTTAAATGGTTATTATATTCCCTTCGCCCTGTGGATATATTTTTTTTTCTTTTTCTTATATTTTTTAAATTTTTTATTATTTTTGCTTAGTATAATTTTTAGTTGCTTTTTTTTCATATAGTTTTTTCAGATATTTTGAAATTTTCCTTTGTGGCTGAGGAAGGATGTATTTCAATCCTTATGAGATATTTTTTTTTGAGAGATTGTAATAATTGTGTATTTTGTATTGATTGTTAACTCTGGTCGAGGGAGGAGAATGAGCATGAGATGCGGGAGAGATGTGAAGCTAAGGGTACAAACATAGAGCTGGTGGGTTCGAGCCACCATCTGGGGCGTTTTTTTTTTGAATAAATATATATATTTTTTTAGTTCTTTTTTTTTACTTCTTATACTATTGGCTTTATTTAGTTTTGTTAAGCAATTCTTTTTTTATTTTTGTGGAATGAGAATTTTTTTAACGTAAAACATCTATTTTCTGAATCTTACAAATGTGATTTTTTTGTAGTTTAAATGCTGTTATTGCATATAATGTTTAGTGTTTTATCCATAAAATGTTTTCTGCTATTATCAGTGCAGTATAAATAAACTTTCAAAATCTGGTAATTGTTTGTTATTGTCGTATTCAACGAAATACATAAATAGTTCTGCTATACAGTAATTCTGTATTGAAATATTCATTGCACTGAAAAAACAAACGATATAAATTCCAAATAGCTTAAATGGGCTTTCTCTTAGTCATAAAAAAATAATCTTCCCGTATATAACGCACAGTAAAACTGAGTATAACACGTGAAAAGTAGGCTTGATTGCAGCGGCAGACGGTTTGTTTTGAATGCAACAATATGGCTACCGCCCTGCTGCCTAAGCATCATTTTCCTTGCACAGGGAAAGCGCGTTAGGGCGCCTCCATGCCAGAAGCGCAGACAGCACACCTTGATTTCCATCCCCCCATGAAATCTTTCAAAACTATCGCAGTCGTTAACAACGCACGGAAATGTGGACCTGTTGCTGTCCCAGCGGCTGTGAAAACAAACCTTTCATAAACCCGGGAATTGGAGATTTCAACTAAAACATCTCCATCACTTCTACGGGTAGCAGACAGACATTTACATTATTTGGATAGGGGCGGGGGGTGGCTCAGTCGGTAGCGCGCCAGGCTCGTAATCTGTAGTTCCCAGGTTTGAGTCCCAGCTGGGTCAGCGTTGAGATTTATCTCCGCAAAATTTCCCCGCCCTGCCCACGGTCAGTAGGGGACACCGATGGGCTTGGAAAGGCCGCCGTCCGTCGGATGGGGAGTTAAGCCGTAGCCCCGTGTGCGGGAGAGCCATACCCTGTGCACGTTAAAGAACACGCTGGATGGCCTTGACGGGAGGCTACCATCTGTCTCACAACAGCTGTTTCAGTGGGTCCTCTCCCCCAACCTTCTCTGACCCTTCGGGGTCCATGTGACCTGGCCATTTAGCCCATGGTGTGCAAAAAAGTGCCGCTCAGAGGTAAAACAACCCAACCCAACTGACCATTTTCATCATTAGAGAAATTAAGTATAAATTGTCCAACAGTTTTCACATTTAAGTTTTAAAAAGTTTCGTGTTGGTTGAGATAAATTTTAGTGCATCTATAACTTACTAAATGATTTTTTAAAAAGATTACTACAAATATTCTCGTTGTTTCAGAAAATAATTCTTTTGCAATTAACTCACTGGAAATATTTGTTTATTAAACTGTAAGAATTTTTATTAGTATTCGCAATCGTAAATGAAAAAAAAATTTAAATAGATTTTTAGGTGAAAAAATTACATATTACGATCTGATTTACTACGATTAGGAAATCCATTGACAATAGACTCTTGAAAGAAAGCAGACAAATAATTTAGATTCCCGAAATGCAGAATAAATCCCACATTGATTCTTTTTCTGTTATTTCAAATCAGCTCGAAAGGTGGTCTGATATCAAAAGGAAGTATACGTTGCTACGGCAACCAACGAATACTCCCTAATGATTCATCTATCTGATGATACGTGAAGATGGGGCAAAAATTGACTATTAAGACCTAATCGAGAGGTCGTTCATCCTACCCATAACAAAACCTTAACTTTAATAATTTCCTTATCGAAAATCTTCTGCTCATATTCTACCTGCAATATTAAACCCTCTGTCGGCACATCTGTCGACTTCATGTGAAAGAGTTTTCTAACTACCCATTTGTGGCCCACCCTGAAACAATCGCAAATAAAAAAAGTATGTTTTTTGAGTGATCCGCTCCTACCATTCCACCTGCTCCATTTCTCCGAATCACTAAGATCTGCCTATCCCTAATTTCGCCATAATAACATATCTTCACCGTAGTCACCGAAGAGGAATAACCAGTCCAATGTTGACAAGACATTTACCTGTTGTCAACATTATCCTGGATTGGATTCTTTAAAGAGGGAACTCTTTAAATAGAAATGGCAACAAAGCACATTTCGTCATGTTGTCACATGGTACTTCCATGTTTCCGTTTCTGATAGAATTATGACGCAATACAAGATATGCTGCAATTATTATACGAATTGTTGTGGCAACGGTGTTTCCTACTTTCTTATTTTGTATAGGTGTAGTATTTGGATTGATCTTGATATTTTATTGGGCATGTTTCAGGATCCCCGAACTCGAAAACGTAAGTTTTTTTACTTGAAATTTTACATTTTGGAACATTTTCTCCAGCATTATTGGCCCTGCAAAATTGGGCCCTGGACGAAATAATTAAAGGCCATTACCACATGATGATTTAACAGTTATTTAAAAACTTTCATTAATATTTACTTGGTTTAGTCGGTTCAGGGAGAAACTCTACAGCGCAATTAAAAGAAGTCTTCAAGTTGAATAAAGCAAAATTTATTGGATCAAACATTTCGTTTACCGTTAGAGATCACCTGATCATAGTAATCAGACTGAAGAAAGTGTAACACCTCAAATCTCTCGTGCTTATTATTTAATTAATGTGCTCACAATAGATCAATGATCCAATAACAGTAAACAGCTACATAGGGAATGTTTAGAACCTGGGATCAACGCATAACTAGTAATTCATGAGTAAGGATATATGCACGTCTACCTATATGTCCGTCACCTTTAGGGCGGGGGTGGCTCAGTCGGTAGCGCGCTAGGTTTCTAATCTCTAGTTCCCAGGTTCGAGTCCCAGTTGGGTCAGCGTTGAGATTTATCTCCGCAAAATTCCCCGCCCTGCCCACGGTCAGTAGGGGACACCGATGGGCTTGGAAAGGCCGCCGTCCGTCGGATGGGACGTTAAGCCGTGGCCCCGTGTGCGGGAGAGCCATACCCTGTGCACGTTAAAGAACACGCTGGATGGCCTTGACGGGAGGCTACCATCTGTCTCCCAACAGCTGTTCCAGTGGGTCCGCTCCCCCAACCTTCTCTGAGCCTTCGGGGTCCTTGTGACCTGGCCATTTAGCCCATGGTGTGCAAAAAAGTGCCGCTCAGAGGTAAAACAACATAACGTTAAAGAACACGCTGGATGGCCTTGACGGGAGGCTACCATCTGTCTCCCAACAGCTGTTCCAGTGGGTCCCCTCCCCCAACCTTCTCTGAGCCTTCGGGGTCCTTGTGACCTGGCCATTTAGCCCATGGTGTGCAAAAAAGTGCCGCTCAGAGGTAAAACAACCCAACGTTAAAGAACACGCTGGATGGCCTTGACGGGAGGCTACCATCTGTCTCCCAACAGCTGTTCCAGTGGGTCCCCTCCCCCAACCATCTCTGAGCCTTCGGGGTCCTTGTGACCTGGCCATTTAGCCCATGGTGTGCAAAAAAGTGCCACTCAGAGGTAAAACAACCCAACGTTAAAGAACACGATGGATGGCTTTGACGGGAGGCTACCATCTGTCTCCCAACAGTGGGTCCCCTCCCCCAACCTTCTCTGAGCCCAAGGGGTCCATGTGACCTGGCCATTTAGCACATGGTGTGCAAAAATGTGCCGCTCAGAGGTAAAACAACCCAACGTTAAAGAACACGCTGGATGGCTTTGACGGGAGACTACCATCTGTCTTCCAGCAGCTGTCCCAGTGGGTCCCCTCCCCAACCTTCTCTGAGCCTTCGGGGTTCATGTGACCTGGCCATTTAGCCCATGGTGTGCAAAAAAGTGCCGCTCAGAGGTAAAACAACCCAACGTTAAAGAACACGCTGGATGGCCTTGACGGGAGACTACCATCTGTCTTCGAACAGCTGTTCCAGTGAGTCCCCTCCCCAACCTTCTCTGAGCCTTCGGGGTCCAAGTGATCTGGCCATTTAGCCCATGGTGTGCAAAAAAGTGCCGCTCAGAGGTAAAACAACCCAACGTTAAAGAACACGCTGGATGGCCTTGACGGGAGACTACCATCTGTCTTCCAACAGATGTTCCAGTGAGTCCCCTCCCCAACCTTCTCTGAGCCTTCGGGGTCCTTGTGACCTGGCCATTTAGCCCATGGTGTGCAAAAAAGTGCCGCTCAGAGGTAAAACAACCCAACGTTAAAGAACACGCTGGATGGCCTTGACGGGAGGCTACCATCTGTCTCCCAACAGCTGTTCCAGTGGGTCCCCTCCCCCAACCTTCTCTGAGCCTTCGGGGTCCATGTGACCTGGCCATTTAGCCCATGGTGTGCAAAAAAGTGCCGCTCAGAGGTAAAACAACCCAACGTTAAAGAACACGCTGGATGGCCTTGACGGGAGACTACCATCTGTCTTCGAACAGCTGTTCCAGTGAGTCCCCTCCCCAACCTTCTCTGAGCCTTCGGGGTCCAAGTGATCTGGCCATTTAGCCTATGGTGTGCAAAAAAGTGCCGCTCAGAGGTAAAACAACCCAACGTTAAAGAACACGCTGGATGGCCTTGACGGGAGACTACCATCTGTCTTCCAACAGATGTTCCAGTGAGTCCCCTCCCCAACCTTCTCTGAGCCTTCGGGGTCCTTGTGACCTGGCCATTTAGCCCATGGTGTGCAAAAAAGTGCCGCTCAGAGGTAAAACAACCCAACGTTAAAGAACACGCTGGATGGCCTTGACGGGAGGCTACCATCTGTCTCCCAACAGCTGTTCCAGTGGGTCCCCTCCCCCAACCTTCTCTGAGCCTTCGGGGTCCATGTGACCTGGCCATTTAGCCCATGGTGTGCAAAAAAGTGCCGCTCAGAGGTAAAACAACCCAACGTTAAAGAACACGCCGGATGGCCTTGACGGGAGACTACCATCTGTCTTCGAACAGCTGTTCCAGTGAGTCCCCTCCCCAACCTTCTCTGAGCCTTCGGGGTCCAAGTGATCTGGCCATTTAGCCCATGGTGTGCAAAAAAGTGCCGCTCAGAGGTAAAACAACCCAACGTTAAAGAACACGCTGGATGGCCTTGACGGGAGACTACCATCTGTCTTCCAACAGCTGTTCCAGTGGGTCCCCTCCCCAACCTTCTCTGAGCCTTCGGGGTCCATGTGACCTGGCCATTTAGCCCATGGTGTGCAAAAAAGTGCTGCTCAGAGGTAAAACAACCCAATGTTAAAGAACACGCTGGATGGCCTTGACGGGAGACTACCATCTGTCTTCCAACAGCTGTTCCAGTGGGTCCCCTCCCCAACCTTCTCTGAGCCTTCGGGGTCCATGTGACCTGGCCATTTAGCACATGGTGTGCAAAAAGTGCCGCTCAGTGGTAAAACAACCCAACGTTAAAGAACACGCTGGATGGCCTTGGCGGGAGGCTACCATCTGTCTCCCAACAGCTGTTCCAGTGGGTCCCCTCCCCCAACCTTCTCTGAGCCTTCGGGGTCTGTGTGATCTGGCCATTTAGCACATGGTGTGCAAAAAAGTGCCGCTGAGAAGTAAAACAACCCAACGTTAAAGAACACGCTGGATGGCCTTGACGGGAGGATGCCATCTGTCTCCCAACAGCTGTTCCAGTGGTTCCCCTCCCCAACCTTTTCTGAGCCTTCGGGGTCCATGTGACCTGGCCATTTAGCCCATGGTGTGCAAAAAAGTGCCTCTTAGAAGTAAAACAACCCAACCCATTTTTATTGTTAACTTCTACGCTTGCTGTTTCTTTTTACTCTTTTTTCCTTATCGTTTTTTTACCGTATCGTTTGTGTTCTTTATAACATTTTTTTTTTGTGGGTTCTCAGACTTTTATTCCTTTTTTATCGTTTGTTTGGCGCAATTTAGCCTTAGTTGCTGTTGCGCCAATAAACCCCAAACAACCAACCAATCCATGATCTTAAGACCTAATTTCAGTGGGAAAATGATATCTTTTCATTGTCATAACATTTTTAAATTGGAGGGGTCATGCCCCTCTATTAATTGTTATTTATTGTTGCATTTTATCGTATTTTTGTTATTGTAAATATTTATAGGTATTAAGTGTGTTCTTGGAAGTGCTATTGTGGGGATGTGATTCATAGATGTTGTTTTCGAGTTTGAGCTGGCTGCCTGCATGATATGACGGGTCCCAAAAGCCCATTTAGGGTTTTTTACGTTTAGCCTGGGGCACGAGTGGGAGCGCGGGAGACGTTCCGCGCAATAAGGGTTGGGTTGTTTTACCTCTGAGCGGCACTTTTTTGCACACAATGGGCTAAATAGCCATGTCACATGAACCCCGAAGGCTCAGAGAAGGTTGAGGGAGGGCACCCACTGCAACAGCTGTTGGGGGACAGATGGTAGCCTCCCGTCAAGGCCATCCAGTGTGTTCTTTAACGTGCACAAGGTATGCTGTCCCACACACGGGGCCACGGCTTAACGTCCCATCCGACGGACGGCGGCCTTTTCAAGCCCATCGGTGTCCCCTACTGACCGTGGGCAGGGCGGGAAATCCGCGCAATAAGGAAAGAACAGTGTTGAGCGTCGCTATCAAACGGGAAGGGCGTTTGAACACGCGTCGAGGGACGCCGCTCTTACTCAAATGAAACCCTTAAGGAGAGGGTTCGATTCTCTGTGAGAATCAAAGTCTTGAGTATAAAGTCTTGAATATAGTGGGGGCGGGGGTGGCTCAGTCGGTAGCGCGCCAGGCTCGTAATATGTAGTTCCCAGGTTCGAGTCCCAGCTGGGTCACCGTTGAGATTTATCTCCGCAAAATTCCCCGCCCTGCCCACGGTCAGTAGGGGACACCGATGGGCTTGAATGAGGCCGTCATCCATCGGATGGGACGTTAAGCCGTGGCCCCGTGTGCCGGAGAGACATACCCTGTGCACGTTAAAGAACACACTGGATGGTTTTGACGGGAGGCTACCATCTGTCCAGTGGGTCCCCTCCCCCAACCTTCTCTGAGCCTTCGGGGTCCATGTGACCAGGCCATTTAGCCCATGGTGTGCAAAAAAGTGCCTCTCAGAGGTAAAACAACCCAACGTTAAAGAACATGCTTGATGGCCTTGACGGGAGGCTACCATCTGTCTCCCAACAGCTGTTCCAGTGGGTCCCCTCCCCCAACCTTCTCTGAGCCTTCGGGGTCCATGTGACCTGGCCATTTAGCCCATGGTGTGCAAAAAAGTGCCGCTCAGAGGTAAAACAACCCAACGTTAAAGAACACGCTGGATGGCCTTGACGGGAGGCTACCATCTGTCTCCCAACAGCTGTTCCAGTGGGTCCCTCCCCCAACCTTCTCTGAGCCTTCGGGGTCCATGTGACCTGGCCATTTAGCCCATGGTGTGCAAAAAAGTGCCGCTCAGAGGTAAAACAACCCAACGTTAAAGAACACGCTGGATGGCCTTGACGGGAGGCTACCATCTGTCTCCCAACAGCTGTTCCAGTGGGTCCCCTCCCCCAACCTTCTCTGAGCCTTCGGGGTCCATGTGACCTGGCCATTTAGCACATGGTGTGCAAAAAAGTGCCACTCAAAGGTAAAACAACCCAACGTTAAAGAACACGCTGGATGGCCTTGACGGGAGGCTACCATCTGTCTCCCAACAGCTGTTCCAGTGGGTCCCCTCCCCCAACCTTCTCTGAGTCTTCGGGGTCCATGTGACCTGGCCATTTAGCACATGGTGTGCAAAAAAGTGCCACTCAAAGGTAAAACAACCCAACGTTAAAGAACACGCTGGATGGCCTTGACGGGAGGCTACCATCTGTCTCCCAACAGCTGTTCCAGTGGGTCCCCTCCCCCAACCTTCTCTGAGCCTTCGGGGTCCATGTGACCTGGCCATTTAGCACATGGTGTGCAAAAAAGTGCCGCTCAGAGGTAAAACACTCCAATCCATTCTTGAGTGTAGTGGTCAGATGGGAAGGGCGTTTCAACACGCGTCGATGGACGCCGCTCTTACTCAAATGAAACCCTTAAGGAGAGGGTTCGATTCTCTGTGAGAATCAAGATTCTTGTTGAATCTGATACAGTTCTGTGGATTCTGTATGAACTACATTTTAGGTAAAGGTTAATTATCCTTTCGCCAAGTTTGAGGTCGGTAAAGCGAGAACCTGCAAAGTGTGCGGTTCTTCACTTCATTGCGTAATTGTTTGCAGCAGCAAAGGCCTACGGAGTTGACAGCAACCCCAGCACGTGATTGTATATAAGTGTAAATAAATTATGTCATCCCTATACAACTCTCGTGAGTGAATTGTTGCACATATAGTTATACATCGCTTGACGCAGCAAGTCTGAGGCATACGTCGGTACGGGTGTAACCATCCGCGAACCTCTGATTTCACCGAAATAAGGGTGAAGGTAATCAAGGGCTTAATTCATCGTCCTCCTCCGGCCACGATTTTTTGGCACATCACAATAACTACACTGCAAACGGAACTATCTGCATTAACAAAAAAAATATATATTTATTTATTTTTCCTATATATCTTCCTGAGCGTTGAGATTTATCTCCGCAAAATTCCCCGCCCTGCCCACGGTCAGTAGGGGACACCGATGGGCTTGGAAGGGCCGCCGTCCGTCGGATGGGACGTTAAGCCGTGGCCCCGTGTGCGGGAGAGCCATACCCTGTGCACGTTAAAGAACACACTGGATGGCTTTGACGGGAGGCTACCATCTGTCTCCCAACAGCTGTTCCAGTGGGTCCCCTCCCCCAACCTTCTCTGAGCCTTCGGGGTCCATGTGACCTGGCCCTTTAGCCCATTGTGTGCAAAAAAGTGCCGCTCAGAGGTAAAACAACCCAACTTCACAACACGTGGAGAACCTCGTGATCAAATAGGCACGCGTTATGATGAACAATTTTTGCACGTTCACACGTGGTTTCAATATTCTGTGGAAGAAAATTCGCAGTACATGAATGAATGGTATTATAGTTTTTATGGAATTTAAGAGTAGGCTTTGAATTAAAACCAGAGCTTAACGAAATCAGTCAATGTCTCTCATCCGAAGCCCAGTCATCATCAGTACTGTCGTTCTCAATATGACCAGCAAGAATAATTAGAGAGAAAAAAAATCCTCTTATCATCTACGTTTACTTCATTTCTCTTGATTTCATTGCGTTTGATGACTTCGCTTTGCTGGCAAAGGGCTAAAATCAATCTGCTTTCTCTCTCATCACTTTAGCATAGCATTTTTTTCCTAATATCATCAACTTAACCAAAATATCGTCAAAAATATGGTGAAATACTCCAAAGAAAGAAAGAAATGTTGTGTCTGTGATTTTGGAAACGGACCAAATTACTATAATTTTGTACATAAGAGGACAACTCTCAATAGATTGACCAGAGATATTGAAATCTGATCTTCCTGGTCATCATCTTTAGTCTCTATTGCCTCATTATCTGCATTAATTTCTGTGCTGCAATCTGAATCAGAATCTACAAAAGTTTCATTCAATTCCAGGCATTTGAATATCTCTTCAATTTCCTTTTGCATCAATCTTCTACGTTTTGGCATGACAAAGCACAAACTAAATAATAACGTCAACGAAAGGAACAAAATACACACAAAGCTTCAGAAAAGCAAAACAGAATTGAGAAACAAGTCACCACACTAAGGAACTATGAACGTGAGCTGCTCTGGCTAACCTCCAAACTTTCATTGCAACAGAAAAAAACTCTTTAAACTCAGTCTGGGCCTATTGTCTACATTGTCGTAGCACTGCAGGCGGTACTTCCGGCGGCGTAGAGGAGTTAACCTCACTTCCTCTACGTCGCCCAGAAGCGCAGACAGCACACCTTGATTTCCATCCCCCCATGAACTCTTTCAAAACTATCGCAGTCGTTAACAACGCACGGAAATGTGGACCTGTTGCTGTCCCAGCGGCTGTGAAAACAAACCTTTCATAAACCCGGGAATTGGAGATTTCAACTAAAACATCTCCATCACTTCTACGGGTAGCAGACAGACATTTACATTATTTGGATAGGGTCGGGGGTGGCTCAGTCGGTAGCGCGCCAGGCTCGTAATCTGTAGTTCCCAGGTTCGAGTCCCAACTGGGTCAGCGTTGAGATTTATCTCCGCAAAAATTCCCCGCCCTGCCCACGGTCAGTAGGGGACACCGATGGGCTTTGAAAGGCCGCCGTCCGACGGATGGGACGTTAAGCCGTGGCCCCGTGTGTGGGAGAGCCATACCGTGTGCACGTTAAAGAACACGCTGGATGGCCTTGACGGGAGGCTACCATCTGTCTCCCAACAGCTGTTCCAGTGGGTCCCCTCCCCCAACCTTCTCTGACCCTTCGGGGTCCATGTGACCTGGCCATTTAGCCCATGGTGTGCAAAAAAGTGCCGCTCAGAGGTAAAACAACCCAACCCAACTGACCATTTTCATCATTAGAGAAATTAAGTATAAATTGTCCAACAGTTTTCACATTTAAGTTTTAAAAAGTTTCGTGTTGGTTGAGATAAATTTTAGTGCATCTATAACTTACTAAATGATTTTTAAAAAAGATTACTACAAATATTCTCGTTGTTTCAGAAAATAATTCTTTTGCAATTAACTCACTGGAAATACTTGTTTATTAAATTGTAAGAATTTTTATTAGGATACGCAATCGTAAATCAAAAAAAATTGAAATAGATTTTTAGGGGAAAAAATTACATATTACGATTTGATTTACTACGATTAGGAAATCCATTGAGAATAGACTCTTGAAAGAAAGCAGACAAATAATTTAGATTCCCGAAATGTAGAATAAATCCTACAATGATTCTTTTTCTGTTATTTCAAAATCAGCTCGAAAGGTCGTCTAATATCAAAAGGAAGTATACGTTGGTATGGCAACCAACGAATACTCCCTAATGATTCAACTATCCGATGATACGTGAAAATGGGCAAAAATGGACTATTAAACCTCCCCGAGAGGTCATTCATCCACCTACCCATAACAGAGCCCTAACTTTAATCATTTCCTTATCGAAAATCTTATGCCCATATTCTTACCTGCAACATTAACCCCTCTCAAGCAGTATTAGTCTGCGCATGCGAACACACGTCTGTCGACTTCATGCTGAAGAGTTTTCTAACTACCCATTGCTGGCCCACCCAATAAACACTTTTTTTACCAATGTTTTATGACTGGATCCGTCCCTATCCATTCCACCTGCTCCATTTCTCCGAATCACTAAGATCTGCCTGTCCCTAATCTCGCCATAATAACATCTTCACCGTGATCACCGAAGAGGAAAAACCAGTCCAATGTTGACAAGACGTAAATGTCTTATTTAAAAAAGGGAAATACGTTAATGTCTAATTTTAAAGAGGGAAAACCAATCCAGGATAATGTTGACAAGACGTAAATGTCTTATTTAAAAAAGGGAAAACCAATCCAGGATACTGTTGACAAGACGTAAATGTCTTATTTAAAAGAGGGAAATACGTTAATGTCTAATTTTAAAGAGGGAAAACCAATCCAGGATAATGTTGACAAGACGTAAATGTCTTGTCAACATTATCCTGCAGTGGTTTTCCCTCTTTAAATAGAAATGGCAACAAAGCACATTTCGTCATGTTGTCACATGGTACTTCCATGTTTCAGTTTCTGTTCAGTTTCTGAGAATTATGACGCAACAGATATGCTGCAATTATTATTCGAATTGTTGTGGCAACAGTGTTTCCTACTGTCTTATTTTGTATAGGGGTAGTATTTGGATTGATCTTGATATTTTACTGGGCATGTTTCAGGATCCCGGAACTCGAAAACGTGAGTTTAATTTTTTTTTACTTGAAATTTTACATTTTGAACATTTTCTCCAGTATTATTGGCCCTGCAAAATTGGGCCCTGGACGAAATAATTAAAGGCCATTACCAAATGATGATTTAACAGTTATTTAAAAACTTTCATTAATATTTACTTAGTTTAGTCGGTTCAGGGAGAAACTCTACAGCGCAATTAAAAGAAGCCTTCAAGTCGAATAAAGCAAAATTTATTGGATCAAACATTTCGTTTACCGTTAGAGATCACCTGATCATAGTAGTCAGACTGAAGAAAGTCTAAAACCTCAAATCTCTCGTGCTTATTATTTATTTAATGTGCTCACAACAGATCAATGATCCAATAACAGTAAACACCTACAAAGAAAATAATGTTTTGAACCTGGGATCAACGCATAATTGGTAATTCATGAGTAAGGATATATGCACGTCTAGCCATATGTCCGTCACCTTTAGGGCGGGGGTGGCTCAGTCGGTAGCGCGCCAGGCTCGTAATCTGTAGTTCCCAGGTTCGAGTCCCAACTGGGTCAGCGTTGAGATTTATCTCCGCAAAAATTCCCCGCTCTGCCCACGGTCAGTAGGGGACACCGATGGGCTTGGAAAGGCCGCCGTCCGTCGAATGGGACGTTAAGCCGTGGCCCCGTGTGTGGGAGAGCCATACCCTGTGCACGTTAAAGAACACGTTGGATGGCCTTGACGGGAGGCTACCATATGTCTCCCAACAGCTGTTCCAGTGGGTCCCCTCCCCCAACCTTCTCTGACCCTTCGGGGTCCATGTGACCTGGCCATTTAGCCCATGGTGTGCAAAAAAGTGCCGCTCAGAGGTAAAACACAACTGAAGATTTTCATCATTAGAGAAATTAAGTATAAATTTTCCAACAGTTTTCACATTTAAGTTTTAAAAAGTTTCGTGTTGGTTGAGATAAATTTTAGTGCATCTATAACTTACTAAATGATTTTTAAAAAAGATTACTACAAATATTCTCGTTGTTTCAGAAAATAATTCTTTTGCAATTAACTCACTGGAAATACTTGTTTATTAAATTGTAAGAATTTTTATTAGGATACGCAATCGTAAATCAAAAAAAATTGAAATAGATTTTTAGGGGAAAAAATTACATATTACGATTTGATTTACTACGATTAGGAAATCCATTGAGAATAGACTCTTGAAAGAAAGCAGACAAATAATTTAGATTCCCGAAATGTAGAATAAATCCTACAATGATTCTTTTTCTGTTATTTAAAAATCAGCTCGAAAGGTCGTCTGATATCAAAAGGAAGTATACGTTGGTATGGCAACCAACGAATACTCCCTAATGATTCAACTATCCGATGATACGTGAAAATGGGCAAAAATGGACTATTAAACCTCCCCGAGAGGTCATTCATCCACCTACCCATAACAGAGCCCTAACTTTAATCATTTCCTTATCGAAAATCTTATGCCCATATTCTTACCTGCAACATTAACTCCTCTCAAGCAGTATTAGTCTGCGCATGCGAACACACGTCTGTCGACTTCATGCTGAAGAGTTTTCTAACTACCCATTGCTGGCCCACCCAATAAACACCTTTTTTACCAATGTTTTATGAGTGGATCCGTCCCTATCCATTCCACCTGCTCCATTTCTCCGAACCACTAAGATCTGCCTGTCCTAATCTCGCCATAATAACATCTTCACCGTGATCACCGAAGAGGAATAACCAGTCCAATGTTGACAAGACGTAAATGTCTTATTTAAAAAAGGGAAATACGTTAATGTCTAATTTTAAAGAGGGAAAACCAATCCAGGATACTGTTGACAAGACGTAAATGTCTTATTTAAAAGAGGGAAAACCAATCCAGGATACTGTTGACAAGACGTAAATGTCTTATTTAAAAGAGGGAAAACCAATCCAGGATATGTTGACAAGACGTAAATGTCTTATTTAAAAGAGGGAAAACCAATCCAGGATACTGTTGACAAGACGTAAATGTCTTATTTAAAAGAGGGAAATACGTTAATGTCTAATTTTAAAGAGGGAAAACCAATCCTGGATAATGTTGACAAGACGTAAATGTCTTGTCAACATTATCCTGGAGTGGTTTTCCCTCTTTAAATAGAAATGGCAACAAAGCACATTTCGTCATGTTGTCACATGGTACTTCCATGTTTCAGTTTCTGTTCAGTTTCTGAGAATTATGACGCAACAGATATGCTGCAATTATTATTCGAATTGTTGTGGCAACAGTGTTTCCTACTTTCTTATTTTGTATAGGGGTAGTATTTGGATTGATCTTGATATTTTACTGGGCATGTTTCAGGATCCCCGAACTCGAAAACGTGAGTTTAATTTTTTTTACTTGAAATTTTACATTTTGGAACATTTTCTCCAGTATTATTGGCCCTGCAAAATTGGGCCCTGGACGAAATAATTAAAGGCCATTACCAAATGATAATTTAAAAGTTATTTAAAAACTTTCATTAATATTTACTTGGTTTAGTCGGTTCAGGGAGAAACTCTACAGCGCAATTAAAAGAAGTCTTCAAGTCGAATGAAGCAAAATTTATTGGATCAAACATTTCGTTTAGCGTTAGAGATCACCTGATCATAGTAATCAGACTGAAGAAAGTCTAAAACCTCAAATCTCTCGTGCTTATTATTTAATTAATGTGCTCACAACAGATCAATGATCCAATAACAGTAAACACCTACAAAGAGAATAATGTTTTGAACCTGGGATCAACGCATAACTAGTAATTCATGAGTAAGGATATATGCACGTCTAGCCATATGTCCGTCACCTTTAGGGCGGGGGTGGCTCAGTCGGTAGCGCGCCAGGCTCGTAATCTGTAGTTCCCAGGTTCGAGTCCCAACTGGGTCAGCGTTGAGATTTATCTCCGCAAAAATTCCCCGCTCTGCCCACGGTCAGTAGGGGACACCGATGGGCTTGGAAAGGCCGCCGTCCGTCGAATGGGACGTTAAGCCGTGGCCCCGTGTGTGGGAGAGCCATACCCTGTGCACGTTAAAGAACACGTTGGATGGCCTTGACGGGAGGCTACCATATGTCTCCCAACAGCTGTTCCAGTGGGTCCCCTCCCCCAACCTTCTCTGACCCTTCGGGGTCCATGTGACCTGGCCATTTAGCCCATGGTGTGCAAAAAAGTGCCGCTCAGAGGTAAAACAACCCAACCCAACTGACCATTTTCATCATTAGAGAAATTAAGTATAAATTTTACAACAGTTTTCACATTTAAGTTTTAAAAAGTTTCGTGTTGGTTGAGATAAATTTTAGTGCATCTATAACTTACTAAATGATTTTTAAAAAAGATTACTACAAATATTCTCGTTGTTTCAGAAAATAATTCTTTTGCAATTAACTCACTGGAAATACTTGTTTATTAAACTGTAAGAATTTTTATTAGGATTCGCAATCGTAAATCAAAAAAATATTGAAATAGATTTTTAGTGGAAAAAATTACATATTACGATTTGATTTACTACGATTAGGAAATCCATTGAGAATAGACTCTTGAAAGAAAGCAGACAAATAATTTAGATTCCCGAAATGTAGAATAAATCCTACAATGATTCTTTTTCTGTTATTTCAAAATCAGCTCGAAAGGTCGTCTAATATCAAAAGGAAGTATACGTTGGTATGGCAACCAACGAATACTCCCTAATGATTCAACTATCCGATGATACGTGAAAATGGGCAAAAATGGACTATTAAACCTCCCCGAGAGGTCATTCATCCACCTACCCATAACAGAGCCCTAACTTTAATCATTTCCTTATCGAAAATCTTATGCCCATATTCTTACCTGCAACATTAACTCCTCTCAAGCAGTATTAGTCTGCGCATGCGAACACACGTCTGTCGACTTCATGCTGAAGAGTTTTCTAACTACCCATTGCTGGCCCACCCAATAAACACCTTTTTTACCAATGTTTTATGAGTGGATCCGTCCCTATCCATTCCACCTGCTCCATTTCTCCGAACCACTAAGATCTGCCTGTCCTAATCTCGCCATAATAACATCTTCACCGTGATCACCGAAGAGGAATAACCAGTCCAATGTTGACAAGACGTAAATGTCTTATTTAAAAAAGGGAAATACGTTAATGTCTAATTTTAAAGAGGGAAAACCAATCCAGGATACTATACTGTTGACAAGACGTAAATGTCTTATTTAAAAGAGGGAAAACCAATCCAGGATACTGTTGACAAGACGTAAATGTCTTATTTAAAAGAGGGAAAACCAATCCAGGATATGTTGACAAGACGTAAATGTCTTATTTAAAAGAGGGAAAACCAATCCAGGATACTGTTGACAAGACGTAAATGTCTTATTTAAAAGAGGGAAATACGTTAATGTCTAATTTTAAAGAGGGAAAACCAATCCAGGATAATGTTGACAAGACGTAAATGTCTTGTCAACATTATCCTGGAGTGGTTTTCCCTCTTTAAATAGAAATGGCAACAAAGCACATTTCGTCATGTTGTCACATGGTACTTCCATGTTTCAGTTTCTGTTCAGTTTCTGAGAATTATGACGCAACAGATATGCTGCAATTATTATTCGAATTGTTGTGGCAACAGTGTTTCCTACTTTCTTATTTTGTATAGGGGTAGTATTTGGATTGATCTTGATATTTTACTGGGCATGTTTCAGGATCCCCGAACTCGAAAACGTGAGTTTAATTTTTTTTTACTTGAAATTTTACATTTTGGAACATTTTCTCCAGTATTATTGGCCCTGCAAAATTGGGCCCTGGACGAAATAATTAAAGGCCATTACCAAATGATGATTTAACAGTTATTTAAAAACTTTCATTAATATTTACTTGGTTTAGTCGGTTCAGGGAGAAACTCTACAGCGCAATTAAAAGAAGTCTTCAAGTCGAATGAAGCAAAATTTATTGGATCAAACATTTCGTTTACCGTTAGAGATCACCTGATCATAGTAATCAGACTGAAGAAAGTCTAAAACCTCAAATCTCTCGTGCTTATTATTTAATTAATGTGCTCACAACAGATCAATGATCCAATAACAGTAAACACCTACAAAGAGAATAGTGTTTTGAACCTGGGATCAACGCATAACTAGTAATTCATGAGTAAGGATATATGCACGTCTAGCCATATGTCCGTCACCTTTAGGGCGGGGGTGGCTCAGTCGGTAGCGCGCCAGGCTCGTAATCTGTAGTTCCCAGGTTCGAGTCCCAACTGGGTCAGCGTTGAGATTTATCTCCGCAAAAATTCCCCGCTCTGCCCACGGTCAGTAGGGGACACCGATGGGCTTGGAAAGGCCGCCGTCCGTCGAATGGGACGTTAAGCCGTGGCCCCGTGTGTGGGAGAGCCATACCCTGTGCACGTTAAAGAACACGTTGGATGGCCTTGACGGGAGGCTACCATATGTCTCCCAACAGCTGTTCCAGTGGGTCCCCTCCCCCAACCTTCTCTGACCCTTCGGGGTCCATGTGACCTGGCCATTTAGCCCATGGTGTGCAAAAAAGTGCCGCTCAGAGGTAAAACACAACTGAAGATTTTCATCATTAGAGAAATTAAGTATAAATTTTCCAACAGTTTTCACATTTAAGTTTTAAAAAGTTTCGTGTTGGTTGAGATAAATTTTAGTGCATCTATAACTTACTAAATGATTTTTAAAAAAGATTACTACAAATATTCTCGTTGTTTCAGAAAATAATTCTTTTGCAATTAACTCACTGGAAATACTTGTTTATTAAACTGTAAGAATTTTTATTAGGATTCGCAATCGTAAATCAAAAAAATATTGAAATAGATTTTTAGTGGAAAAAATTACATATTACGATTTGATTTACTACGATTAGGAAATCCATTGAGAATAGACTCTTGAAAGAAAGCAGACAAATAATTTAGATTCCCGAAATGTAGAATAAATCCTACAATGATTCTTTTTCTGTTATTTCAAAATCAGCTCGAAAGGTCGTCTAATATCAAAAGGAAGTATACGTTGGTATGGCAACCAACGAATACTCCCTAATGATTCAACTATCCGATGATACGTGAAAATGGGCAAAAATGGACTATTAAACCTCCCCGAGAGGTCATTCATCCACCTACCCATAACAGAGCCCTAACTTTAATCATTTCCTTATCGAAAATCTTATGCCCATATTCTTACCTGCAACATTAACTCCTCTCAAGCAGTATTAGTCTGCGCATGCGAACACACGTCTGTCGACTTCATGCTGAAGAGTTTTCTAACTACCCATTGCTGGCCCACCCAATAAACACCTTTTTTACCAATGTTTTATGAGTGGATCCGTCCCTATCCATTCCACCTGCTCCATTTCTCCGAACCACTAAGATCTGCCTGTCCTAATCTCGCCATAATAACATCTTCACCGTGATCACCGAAGAGGAATAACCAGTCCAATGTTGACAAGACGTAAATGTCTTATTTAAAAAAGGGAAATACGTTAATGTCTAATGTTAAAGAGGGAAAACCAATCCAGGATACTGTTGACAAGACGTAAATGTCTTATTTAAAAGAGGGAAAACCAATCCAGGATACTGTTGACAAGACGTAAATGTCTTATTTAAAAGAGGGAAAACCAATCCAGGATATGTTGACAAGACGTAAATGTCTTATTTAAAAGAGGGAAAACCAATCCAGGATACTGTTGACAAGACGTAAATGTCTTATTTAAAAGAGGGAAATACGTTAATGTCTAATTTTAAAGAGGACGTAAATGTCTTGTCAACATTATCCTGGAGTGGTTTTCCCTCTTTAAATAGAAATGGCAACAAAGCACATTTCGTCATGTTGTCACATGGTACTTCCATGTTTCAGTTTCTGTTCAGTTTCTGAGAATTATGACGCAACAGATATGCTGCAATTATTATTCGAATTGTTGTGGCAACAGTGTTTCCTACTTTCTTATTTTGTATAGGGGTAGTATTTGGATTGATCTTGATATTTTACTGGGCATGTTTCAGGATCCCCGAACTCGAAAACGTGAGTTTAATTTTTTTTTACTTGAAATTTTACATTTTGGAACATTTTCTCCAGTATTATTGGCCCTGCAAAATTGGGCCCTGGACGAAATAATTAAAGGCCATTACCAAATGATGATTTAACAATTATTTAAAAACTTTCATTAATATTTACTTGGTTTAGTCGGTTCAGGGAGAAACTCTACAGCGCAATTAAAAGAAGTCTTCAAGTCGAATGAAGCAAAATTTATTGGATCAAACATTTCGTTTACCGTTAGAGATCACCTGATCATAGTAATCAGACTGAAGAAAGTCTAAAACCTCAAATCTCTCGTGCTTATTATTTAATTAATGTGCTCACAACAGATCAATGATCCAATAACAGTAAACACCTACAAAGAGAATAATGTTTTGAACCTGGGATCAACGCATAACTAGTAATTCATGAGTAAGGATATATGCACGTCTAGCTATATGTCCGTCACCTTTAACCTAGAACATAGCTTTTTTAGCAGCGACGCATTATGAATTTCACAGTGTGGATAGTTGGATAGGTCGGGGTTAAGCAAGAAATAGAATGAAACAATACCTTATCGCCTCTTGCAAATATGAGATGTTGCGAAGAGAATTAAGTATTGATTTCCTGCCTTTAATGACTTCTAACTGGAAGTTTGAACTAACGGATGATTGGCAAAGTTCAAAAAGCAATATTTAATTACTCCCTAAAAAACACAAAAAAATCTCATTTACATCTTAAAGCAAAAACATTTTCCCACCACCCCCTGGTGGTAAGGGGTAATTCACTGCTAGAAACTAAACCTTCTGAGAGTCATATCCACCACCAAAATTTCAAATTTTTATCATCTAATATAGGGGTCCTCAACGTGAGGTACGCCGTGAGAGCTCTAAAGTCGCTAGATCGCATTATCCAGGAAAATGTTTATAATTTTATAAGATTTGTTAAATTGTTCGTCATTTTTTATCGATATATGTAATTTATGAATACAAAATTGAATGTCTGTGTATATGTTTCATATTATTCACATTATTATACTATAACTATAGTTTTTTCTATCTATACAAGGGGTACACCAATTATACACATTTCCAGGGGGTACGTAAAACATAAAAGTTTGAGTTGGGTTGTTTCACCTCTGAGCGGCACTCTTTTGTACATCATGGGCTAAATGGCCAGGTTACATGGACCCCTAAGTCTCAGAGAAGGTTGGGGGAATGGACCCACTGGAACAGCTGTTGGGAGACAGATGGTAGCCTCCCGTCAATGCATCCAGCGTGTTCTTTAATGTTGGGTTGTTTTACATCTGAAAAGCACTTTTTTGCACACCAGGGGCTAAATGGCCAGGTCACAAGGACCCCGAAGTCTCAGAGGAGGTTGGGGGAGGGGACCCACTGGAACAGCTGTTGGGAAACAGATGGTAGCCTCCCGTCAAGGCTATACAGCGTGTTCTTTAACGTGCACTGGGTATGGCTCTCCCACACACTGGGCCACGGCTTAACATCCCATCCGACGGACGGCGGCCTTTTCAAGCCCATCGGTGTCCCCTACTGACCGTGGGCAGGAAGGGAAATTTTTCGGAGGTAAATCTCAACGCTGACCCAGCTGGGACTCGAACCTGGAACTACAGATTACGAGCCTGGAGCGCTACCGACTGAGTCACCCCAGCCCCATAAAAGTTTGAGAACCACTGATCTAATATATAAAGTTTGTTTGTCTGTCCGCTTATGCCTTCATCCCGCCCAGAAGAGCTAGACACACCAAACTTTGCATAAACGTTCCGTTCACCCATTGGAAAAAATATAAGTTGTGTGGGAACTCGCTGGGGTCAACCAAAATTAGGGTGGGCGGGTTTGAATTTTCAAAATCCCCATAGACTTAACATTGACCGTAGAGTTATTCAAAATAATTTGTCACAAATAAATTTGGAATACTACATCAAATATCTCATTTCGCGTGATAAACTCATTATTCAATTTGCTGTCGCGAGTGTCCGTGGATATTGAAGTCATTCTAATTGAGCACGAGCAAAATACGAGATTCAAGAACTAAATTTCGTATCGGAAGTTAAAATCATTAGCTTAATTTGAAAAATATCCCAAACCTAATAAAAGTATATACAAATAATTAATAAACGTTTTAAATATTATGTTAAGTAATAAATGATTTTAATAATAAAAATTGTTTTATATCTTAACAATTTTTCTTTTGCTATAAAATCACAGATGCCTGGCAAATTGTATGCGATGAATTCTGGTGGGGTTTTTTTCTCAAAAAGGAAACCCTTAAGGAGAGTGTTCGATTCTCTGTGAGAATCAAAGTCTTGAGTATAGTGGTCAGATGGGAAGGGCGTTTGAACACGCGTCAAGGGACGCCGCTCTTTCTCAAAAAGGAAACACTTTGAGGAGAGGGTTCGATTCTCTGTGAGAATCAAAGTCTTGAGTGTAGTGGTCAGATGGGAAGGGCGTTTGAACACGCGTCAAGGGACGCCGCTCTTTCTCAAAAAGGAAACACTTTGAGGAGAGGGTTCGATTCTCTGTGAGAATCAAAGTCTTGAGTGTAGTGGTCAGATGGGAAGGGCGTTTGAACACGCGTCAAGGGACGCCGCTCTTTCTCAAAAAGGAAACCCTTAAGGAGGGGTTCGATTCTCTGTGAGAATCAAAGTCTTGAGTGTAGTGGTCAGATGGGAAGGGCGTTTGAACACGCGTCGAGGGACGCCGCTCTTACTCAAATGAAACCCTTAAGGAGAGAGTTCGATTCTCTGTGAGAATCAAAGTCTTGAGTGTAGTGGTCAGATGGGAAGGGCGTTTGAACACACGTCGAGGGACGCCGCTCTTACTCAAATGAAACCCTTAAGGAGAGAGTTCGATTCTCTGTGAGAATCAAAGTCTTGAGTGTAGTGGTCAGATGGGAAGGGCGTTTGAACACGCGTCGAGGGACGCCGCTCTTTCTCAAAAAGGAAACCCTTAAGGAGAGGGTTCGATTCTCTGTGAGAATCAAATTCTTGATTATAGTGGTCAGATGGGAAGAGCGTTTGAACACGCGTCGAGGGACGCCGCTCTTTCTCAAAAAGGAAACCCTTAAGGAGGGGCTCGATTCTCTGTGAGAATCAGTCTTGGGTATAGTGGTCAGATGGGAAGAGCGTTTGAACACGCGTCGAAGGATGCCGCTCTTTCTCAAAAAGGAAACCCTTAAGGAGGGGTTCGATTCTCTGTGAGAATCAGTTTTGAGTGTATGGTCAGATGGGAAGGGCGTTTGAACACGCGTCGAGGGACGCCGCTCTTACTCAAATGAAACCCTTAAGGAGAGGGTTCGATTCTCTGTGAGAATCAAAGTCTTGAGTGTAGTGGTCAGATGGGAAGGGCGTTTGAACACGCGCCGAGGGACGCCGCAATTACTCAAATGAAACCCTTAAGGAGAGAGTTCGATTCTCTGTGAGAATCAAAATCTTGTGTAGTGGTCAGATGGGAAGGTCGTGTGAACACGCGTCGAGGGACGCCGCTCTTACTGAAATGAAACCCTTAAGGAGAGAGTTCGATTCTCTGTGAGAATCAAAGTCTTGAGTATAGTGGTCAGATGGGAAGAGCGTTTGAACACGCGTCGAGGGACGCCGCTCTTACTCAAATGAAACCCTTAAGGAGAGGGTTCGATTCTCTGTGAGAATCAAAGTCTTGAGTATAGTGGTCAGATGGGAAGAGCGTTTGAACACGCGTCGAGGGACGTCGCTCTTTCTCAAAAAGGAAACCCTTAAGGAGGGGTTCGATTCTCTGTGAGAATCAAAGTGTTGAGTGTATGGTCAGATGGGAAGGGCGTTTGAACACGCGTCGAGGGACGCCGCTCTTACACAAATGAAACCCTTAAGGAGAGAGTTCGATTCTCTGTGAGAATCAAAATCTTGAATGTAGTGGTCAGATGGGAAGGGCATTTGAACACGCGTCGAGGGATGCCGCTCTTTCTCAAAAAGGAAACCCTTAAGGAGGGGTTCGACTTTCTGTGAGAATCAAAGTCTTGAGTATAGTGGTCAGATGGGAAGGGCGTTTGAACACGCGTCGAGGGACGCCGCTCTTACACAAATGAAACCCTTAAGGAGAGAGTTCGATTCTCTGTGAGAATCAAAATCTTGAATGTAGTGGTCAGATGGGAAGGGCATTTGAACACGCGTCGAGGGATGCCGCTCTTTCTCAAAAAGGAAACCCTTAAGGAGGGGTTCGATTCTCTGTGAGAATCAAAGTTTTGAGTGTAGTGGTCAGATGGGAAGGGCGTTTGAACACGTGTCGAGGGACGCCGCTCTTACACAAATGAAACCCTTAAGGAGAGAGTTCGATTCTCTGTGAGAATCAAAATCTTGAATGTAGTGGTCAGATGGGAAGGGCGTTTGAACACGCGTCGAGGGACGCCGCTCTTACACAAATGAAACCCTTAAGGAGAGAGTTCGATTCTCTGTGAGAATCAAAGTCTTGAGTATAGTGGTCAGATGGGAAGGGCGTTTGAACACGCGTCGAGGGACGCCGCTCTTACTCAAATGAAACCCTTAAGGAGAAGGTTTGATTCTCTGTGAGAATCAAAGTCTTGAGTGTAGTGGTCAGATGGGAAGGGCGTTTGAACACGCGTCGAGGGACTTCGCTCTTACTCAAATGAAACCCTTAAGGAGAGGGTTCGATTCTCTGTGAGAATCAGTCTTGAGTATAGTGGTCAGATGGGAAGGGCGTTTGAACACACGTCGAGGGACGCCGCTCTTTCTCAAAATCGAAACCCTTAAGGAAAGGGTTCGATTTTCAGTGAGAATCAAAGTTTTGAGTGTAGTGGTCAGATGGGAAGGGCGTTTGAACACGCGTCGAGGGACGCCGCTCTTACACAAATGAAACCCTTAAGGAGAGAGTTCGATTCTCTGTGAGAATCAAAGTCTTGAGTATAGTGGTCAGATGGGAAGGGCGTTTGAACACGCGTCGAGGGACGCCGCTCTTACTCAAATGAAACCCTTACGGAGAGGGTTCGATTCTCTGTGAGAATCAAATTCTTGATTATAGTGGTCAGATGGAAAGGGCGTTTGAACACGCGTCGAGGGACGCCGCTCTTACTCAAATGAAACCCTTAAGGAGAGGGTTCGATTCTCTGTGAGAATCAAAGTGTTGAGTGTAGTGGTCAGATGGGAAGGGCGTTTGAACACGCGTCGACTGACGCCGCTCTTACTCAAATGAAACCCTTAAGGAGAGGGTTCGATTCTTTGTGAGAATCAAAGTCTTGAGTATAGTGGTCAGATGGGAAGGGCGTTTGAACACGCGTCGAGGGACGCCGCTCTTTCTCAAAAAGATAACCCTTAAGGAGAGGGTTCGATTCTAAGTGAGAATCAAGATTCTTGGTGAATCTGATACAGTTCTGTGGATTCTGTATGAACCACATTTTAGGTAAAGGTTAATTATCCTTTCGCCAAGTTTGAAGTCGGTAAAGTGAGAACCTGCAAAGTGTGCGGTTCTTCATCTCATTTCGCAATTGTTTGCAACAGCAAAGGCCTACAGAGTTGAAAGCATCCCCAGCACGTGCTTGTATATAAGTGTAAATAAACTGTGTCGCCCCTATACAACTCACTTGCGTGAATTGGTACATATATATTGTTTTACATCGCTTGCCGTAGCAAGTCTGAGGCATACGTCGGTACGGGTGTAACAATCCGGGAACCTGTCATTTCACCGAAATAAGGGGGAAGGTAATCAAGGGCCTAATTCATCGTCCACAGAGGCACGCCATTTGGCCCAGCCCATCACATTTAGCACCAGGTCAAGACAAGGGGGGCTGTTACCAGTGTTAAATATAATAATTTTTGAATTTTGGGAAAAAACAGTGTTATAGAATTAAGAATTATCACATGGGGCAACCCCCCCCCCCTTATCGTTCCAAAAGACGAAAATGTGTAGTCTTCCCCTACAAGAAAGTGAAGTAGGACACAACTATCAGCGACGGCGCCATGTCTAGGAGAACCATACCCTGTGCACGTTAAAAAACACTCTGGAAGATTCTATCTGGCCCCTAATAGAAGTCGAATGGATCACCTTCCCCCAAACTTGGCGGGGCGGGGGTGGCTCAGTCGGTAACGCCCCAGGCTCGTAATCTGTAGTTCCCAGGTTCGAGTCCCAGATGGGTCAGCGTTGAGAATTATCTCCGCAAAATTCCCCGCCCTGCCCACGGTCAGTAGGGGACACCGATGCGCTTGGAAAGGCCGCCGTCCGTCGGATGGGACGTTAAGCTGTGGCTCCGTGTGCGGGAGAGCCATACCCTGTGCACGTTAAAGAACACGCTGGATGGCCTTGACGGGAGGCTACCATCTGTCTCACAACAGCTGTTCCAGTGGGTCCCCTCCCCCAACTTTCTCTGAGCCTTCGGGGTCCTTGTGACCTGGCCATTTAGCCCACGGTGTGCAAAAAAGTGTCGTTCAGAGGTAAAACAACCCAACATTAAACAACAAGCTTGGATGGCCTTGAGGGGAAGCTACGATCTGTCTCCCAACAGCTGTTCCAGTGGATCCCGTCCCCCAACCTTCTCTGAGCCTTCGGGGTCCTTGTGACCTATCCATTTAGCCCATTGTGTGCAAAAAAGTGCCGCTCAGAGGTAAAACAACCCAACATTAAAGAACAGGCTGGATGGCCTTGAGGGGAGGCTACGATCTGTCTCCCAACAGCTGGTCCAGGTGGTACCCTCCCCCAACCTTCTCTGAGCTTTCGGGGTCCTTGTGACCTGGCCATTTAGCCCATTGTGTGCAAAAAATTGCCGCTCAGAGGTAAAACAACCCAACATTAAAGAACAGGCTGGATGGCCTTGAGGGGAGGCCACGATCTGTCTCCCAACAGCTGGTCCAGTGGGTCCCCTCCCCCAACCTTCTCTCAGCCTTCGGGGTCCTTGTGACCTGGCCATTTAGCCCATGGTGGGCAAAAAAGTGCCGCTCAGAGGTAAAACAACCCAACATTAAAGAACACGCTGGATGGACTTGAGGGGAGGCTACGATCTGTCTCCCAACAGCTGTTCCAGTGGGTCCCCTCCCCCAACCTTCTCTGAGCCTTCGTGGTCCTTGTGACCTGGCATTTAGCCCATTGTGTGCAAAAAAATGCCGCTCAGAGGTAAAACAACCCAACATTAAAGAACACGCTGGAAGGCCTTGACGGGAGGCTACCATCTGTCTCCCAACAGGTGTTCCAGTGGGTCACCTCCCCCAACCTTCTCTGAGCCTTCGGGGTCCTTGTGACCTGGCCATTTAGCCCATGGTGTGCAAAAAAGTGCCGCTCAGAGGTAAAACAACCCAACATTAAAGAACAGGCTGGATGGCCTTGAGGGGAGGCTACCATCTGTCTCCCAACAGCTGGTCCAGTGGATCCCCTCCCCCAACCTTCTCTGAGCCTTCGGGGTCCTTGTGACCCGGCCATTTAGCCCATGGTGTGCAAAAAAAGTGCCGCTCAGAGGTAAAACAACCCAACAACCCAAAACTTCTCTGAGCCCTTGTGACCATGATTTATCTGCGCAAAACTCCTCACCCTGCCCTCTGTCGGAGACACCGATGGGCTTGGAAAGGTCGCCGTCCGTTGGATTGGACGTTAAATCATTGCGTTAAGTGTATGGGAAAGTGCCATACCCTCTGCACGTTAAAAAAAAAACGTTGGATGGCCTTGACTGGGAACTATCATTTGTCCCCTAAAAGCTGTCCAGTTGGTGCCCTTTGGGTCCTTGTGACCTAAAGGGCTCAGAGAAACATTAGATTTCAGCTCTTTCTAGGCAAAAAAGTACCATTCTAAGCTAAAACAAACTCAACCTTTGCCAGTTTGATCGAGCGGGCGGGGGTGGTTCAGTCGGTAGCGCACCAGGGTCGTAATCTGCAGTTCCCAAGTTCGAGTCCCTTTTGGGCAAGGGTTGAGAGTTTTCTCTGCAAAACTCTCCCGCCCTGCCCACGGTCAGTAGGGGACACTGATGGGCTTGTAAAGGCCGCCGTCCGTTGGATGGGACGTTAAGCTGTGGCTCCGTGTGAGGGAGAGCCATACCCTGTGCACGTTAAAAGAACACACTGGATGGCCTTGACGGGAGGATACCATCTTTCTCCCAACAGCTGTTCTATTAGGTTTCCTCCCCCAACCTTCTCTGAGCCTTCGGGGCCCTTGTGACATGACCATTTAGTCCATGGTGTGCAATATAGTTCCACTCAGAGGTAAAACAACCTAATGTCAAAGAACACAGTGGATGGCCTTGACGGGAGGCTACCATCTGTCTCCCAACAGCTGTTCTAGTAGGTTTCCTCCCCCAACCTTCTCTGAGCCTTCGGGGCCCTTGTGACCTGACCATTTAGTCCGTGGTGTGCAAAAAATTTCCACTCAGATGTAAAACAACCTAATGTCAAAGAACACAGTGGATGGCCTTGACGAGAGACTACCATCTGTCTCCCAACAGCTGTTCCAGTGGGTCCCCTCCACCAACCTTCTCTGAGCCTTCGGGGCCCTTGTGACATGACCATTTAGCCCATGGTGTGGAAAAAATTTCCACTCAGATGTAAAACAACCTAATGTCAAAGAACACACTGGATGGCCTTGACGGGAGGCTACCATCTGTCTCCCAACAGCTGTTCTATTAGGTTTCCTCCCCCAACCTTCTCTGAGCCTTCGGGGCCCTTGTGACATGACCATTTAGTCCATGGTGTGCAATATAGTTCCACTCAGAGGTAAAACAACCTAATGTCAAAGAACACAGTGGATGGCCTTGACGGGAGGCTACCATCTGTCTCCCAACAGCTGTTCTAGTAGGTTTCCTCCCCCAACCTTCTCTGAGCCTTCGGGGCCCTTGTGACCTGACCATTTAGTCCGTGGTGTGCAAAAAATTTCCACTCAGATGTAAAACAACCTAATGTCAAAGAACACACTGGATGGCCTTGACGAGAGACTACCATCTGTCTCCCAACAGCTGTTCTAGTAGGTTTCCTCCCCCAACCTTCTCTGAGCCTTCGGGGCCCTTGTGACATGACCATTTAGTCCATGGTGTGCAATATAGTTCCACTCAGAGGTAAAACAACCTAATGTCAAAGAACACAGTGGATGGCCTTGACGGGAGGCTACCATCTGTCTCCCAACAGCTGTTCTAGTAGGTTTCCTCCCCCAACCTTCTCTGAGCCTTCGGGGCCCTTGTGACCTGACCATTTAGTCCGTGGTGTGCAAAAAATTTCCACTCAGATGTAAAACAACCTAATGTCAAAGAACACACTGGATGGCCTTGACGAGAGACTACCATCTGTCTCCCAACAGCTGTTCTAGTAGGTTTCCTCCCCCAACCTTCTCTGAGCCTTCGGGGCCCTTGTGACATGACCATTTAGCCCATGGTGTGGAAAAAATTTCCACTCAGATGTAAAACAACCTAATGTCAAAGAACACAGTGGATGGCCTTGACGGGAGGCTACCATCTGTCTCCCAACAGCTGTTCTAGTAGGTTTCCTCCCCCAACCTTCTCTGAGCCTTCGGGGCCCTTGTGACCTGACCATTTAGTCCGTGGTGTGCAAAAAATTTCCACTCAGATGTAAAACAACCTAATGTCAAAGAACACACTGGATGGCCTTGACCAGAGACTACCATCTGTCTCCCAACAGCTGTTCTAGTAGGTTTCCTCCCCCAACCTTCTCTGAGCCTTCGGGGCCCTTGTGACATGACCATTTAGCCCATGGTGTGGAAAAAATTTCCACTCAGATGTAAAACAACCTAATGTCAAAGAACACAGTGGATGGCCTTGACGGGAGGCTACCATCTGTCTCCCAACAGCTGTTCTAGTAGGGTTCCTCCCCCAACCTTCTCTGAGCCTTCGGGGCCCTTGTGACCTGACCATTTAGTCCGTGGTGTGCAAAAAATTTCCACTCAGATGTAAAACAACCTAATGTCAAAGAACACACTGGATGGCCTTGACGAGAGACTACCATCTGTCTCCCAACAGCTGTTCTAGTAGGTTTCCTCCCCCAACCTTCTCTGAGCCTTCGGGGCCCTTGTGACATGACCATTTAGCCCATGGTGTGGAAAAAATTTCCACTCAGATGTAAAACAACCTAATGTCAAAGAACACAGTGGATGGCCTTGACGGGAGGCTACCATCTGTCTCCCAACAGCTGTTCTAGTAGGTTTCCTCCCCCAACCTTCTCTGAGCCTTCGGGGCCCTTGTGACCTGACCATTTAGTCCGTGGTGTGCAAAAAATTTCCACTCAGATGTAAAATAACCTAATGTCAAAGAACACACTGGATGGCCTTGACGAGAGACTACCATCTGTCTCCCAACAGCTGTTCCAGTAGGTTTCCTCCCCCAACCTTCTCTGAGCCTTCGGGGCCCTTGTGACCTGACCATTTAGTCCATGGTGTGCAAAAAAGTTCCACTCAGATGTAAAACAACCTAATGTCAAAGAACACACTGGATGGCCTTGACGGAAGGCTACCATCTGTCTCCCAACAGCTGTTCTAGTAGATTTCCTCCCCCAACCTCTGAGCCTACGGGGTCCTTGTGACCTGGCCATTTAGCCCATGGTGTGCAAAAAAGTGTCTCTCTGAGGTAAAGCAACCCAACTCATTCCAACATCTGATTGGTTACCGTTATAGAAAAAGAGGAACTGGTTTTTATCAGTTTGAAACGAAATTTCCCGGAAATGACTTCCTGATCCCTTCCGTCCTGTAACAGAAATGTGGCACGACCATGAAACTTCTCGGAACCGAAAACCCAGAGAGTTGGAAATCGCAGATACAATAATAATAATTAGAAATTAATTTGACCTTACGATATATCCGTCTAATATATTCCCAAGCTGACCTCTTCAGATGGGTTAATTTATTAGAACTAATTCTCTTTTAAGAGGAACACACTTAATCACTATTTTATTGGCAATTTCTTCACTATTAACTTTAATCACTATTTATTGGCAATTTCTTCGAACACCAATAACTGATTACAGAAGTCTTTAGGGAAATAATTCTACCCTTTTTTCTTCCCTAATGCAAATTTTCCTCCCCAAATAGTAAATGATTGGATTATTTACCTCTGAGCGGCACTTTTTTGCACACTATGGGCTAAATTGCCAGCCACAAGGACCCCGAAGGCTCAGAGAAGGTTGGGGGAGGGGACCCACTGGAACAGCTGTTGGGAGACCGATGGTAGCCTCCCGTCAAGGCCATCCAGCGTGTTCTTTAACGTGCACAGGGTATGGCTCTCCCGCACACGGGGCCACGGCTTAACGTCCCACCCGACGGACGGCGGCCTTTTCAAGCATATCGGTGTCCCCTACTGACCGTGGGCAAGGCGGGGAATTTTTGCGGAGATAAATCTCAACGCTGACCCAGCTGGGACTCGAACCTGGGAACTACAGATTGCGAGCCTGGCACGCTACCGACTGAGCCACCACTGCCCCTTTCTACGGCGAACTGAGCATGAGCAGTCGGAGCAGCCTGCGGCTACACATCCACATTTTCAGCAGGGTTCGATGTACTGTGTGTTGTGACACCAGCATTCGAATTACTGGCAAGTTGCGCCACATTATCCCTTCTGTTGGCTCGTACCACGTGGGATAGCCTTCGCCTAGCTCTAGTATCGATGAGCTGTGGTCGGCCCAAACCTCGTTGGTGGTTCGTAGTTTTTCCTTCCTCGGACCACTCTTTGAAGGTACTAACCACGGCTGAGGTTGAGCACCCCACAAGCCTTCCCGTCTCGGAAATATTCTGACCTAGTCGCCTGGACATTACAATTTGGCAATTGTCAAACTCATTCAAGTCAGCTGCCTTTCCTATCGGAAGGACAAAAATAACACCGAATAACAGAACTCAGTATCAGGTGTAATTTATACCATTTCGTGACCTTCACAAGAGCCATCGTTTACCTGCAGTTGCTTTAATTTGCATAAAGAAGCGTTGGTCATAATGTTTTGGCTCTTCGGTGTATATTGACGTCTAAATTTATTACCTGAACGGTGATGTGTAGGTCCTCCACGGAGAGCAGCGATGGTTCTATTGTTCACGGCCTCCTCATTGCTCGAAAGTCTCAACGATGACCCACCTGGGACTCGAACCTGGGAACTACAGATTACGAGCCTGGCGAGCTACCGACTGAGCCACCCCCGCCCCAATAGTAAATGAAACTGTATATATATATATGTACGTGTATGTAACTACTGTGGGTGTCCGCTTGACCCTGATTTTCCGAGGCACAAAAAAAAAACTTTTTCCTGTTCAAAGGAATGACGCCTCTCCATAACAGAGCAATCGTGGCTTGTTTAGGAATTGATTCTCATATTGAAGTGATTGTTTATCCTGAATGATATGACGAAAATTGAATCCTTCTTTTAAGCAGAACGTGACTCTCTCCTACCTCCCCTTCCCTCCCCCCCCCCGCTTCAGAAAAATGTCAAGAGTCTTTACCCTCCACATCAGACTACAAAAATATTTTTCTGTTCATTGAGTTAATGAACTGTAATTCCATAGATAAGGTTTGTTTTTAGAACTGGTTGTCAGAAATGCCATTTTTTCATTTAAAATATTTTACTGTAATATTTAGGTTTTTTAAATTAAAATGCAAACGATAGTTGTGTTTATAATCGTTAAATTATTTTTTGTGTTTTGAGAAAAAAAGAGCTTTTTTCCAGAAGGACATTTTTTTTTTAATTTTTGTTCAGTTTTTGAATATTTTTATTGAAATGTAATTTCTTGAAAAAGGAAACGTTATGAACATACATACAACATTTCCATATTCTGTAATAAAACACAACCTATATATCATTATAATAGCAACATAAAGTAGCAATTTACATGATTTTTTTAAAAGAAAAAGTGTCCCATATTGCTTACCGAGACGTTTTTTTTTGGTCCCAATTGTTTGGGTTGCTTTACCTCTGAGCGGCACTATTTTACACACCATGGGCTAAATGGCCAGGTCACAAGGACCCCGAAGGTTCAGAGAAGGTTGGGGGAGGGGACCCACTGGAACAGCTGTTGGGAGACAGATGATAGCCTCCCGTCAAGGCCATCCAGCGTGTTCTTTAACGTGCACAGGGTACGGCTCTCCCGTACACGGGGCCACGGCTTAACGTCCCATCCGACGGACGGCGGCCTTTCCAAGCCCATCGGTGTCCCTACTGACCGTGGGCAGGGCGGGGAATTTTGCAGAGATAAATCTCAACGCTGGCCCAGCTGGGACTCGAACCTGGGAACTGCAGAGTACGAGCCTGGCGCGCTACCGACTGAGCCACCCCCGCCCCTTTGGTCCCAGTTAATCACGATAAGAGGATTCCTATTTTACAACTAATGCAAGCAACATAATCCTCAGGCAGTCGCAGTCTACAGAGGTCCACCTAGAACGTATAATTTAATTATTAAAATCCGTCTATCCTGATCAACACCTTTTTTTCTTATGAACAACTGCAGACCAATTCTAACAAATGAACCGAAAGCAGAACTGCAATATAGGGTCCTCAGTCGCCATCTTGTTTTATTTTTGTCGCGGTGAAAAAAAAAGTCTGAATAGCAAAAGTTGTCCGTTCCGCATCTAGTTTGATATGCGTATTGAAGATATATATGTAATTTAAAGGACTTATACATAAAAGAAATGGGGCGGGGGTGGCTCAGTCGGTAGCGCGCCAGGCTCATATTCTGTAGTTCCCAGGTTCGAGTCCCAGCTGGGTCAGCGTTGGGATTTATCTCCGCAAAATTCCCCGCCCTGTCCGCGGTCAATAGGGGACACCGATGGGCTTGGTAAAGGCCGCCGTCCGTCGGATGGGACGTTAAGCCGTGGCCCCGTGTGCGGGAGAGCCATACCCTGTGCACGTTAAAGAACACGCTGGATGGCCTTGACGGGAGGCTACCATCTGTCTCCCAACAGCTGTTCCAGTGGGTCCCCTCCCCCAACGTTCTCTGAGCCTTCGGGGTCCTTGTGACCTGGCCATTTAGCCCATGGAGGTAAAACAAGAAAACAAGAAAACAAGAGGTAAAACAACCCAACTTTAAAGAACATGCTGGATGGCCTTGACGGGGGGCTACCATCTGTCTCCCAACAGCTGTTCCACTGGGTCCCCTCCCCCAACCTTCTCTGAGCCTTCGGGGTCCTTGTGACCTGGCCATTTAGCCCATGGTGTGCAAAAAAGTGCCGCTCAAAGGTAAAACAACCCAACATAAAAGAAATATGCAATACCACATAGAAGAAAATTATGTTTCTGCACTTAAAAAATTACTAAAAATAATCTCATCAGAACAAGATTTTATTAACAACGCGTATCGCTACAAAATGAACCCCCTTTTTCGCACTTTAAAACACTACGAAAATTTAACAATTTCATCAAAATTACATTTTATTAACTACTCTTATCGCTAAAGAATAACTCTTTGTTCCTTACTGGAAAACAGCCCCAAAAATAAATAATCTCATCAAAAGATTTCATTAACAACGCTTATCGCTGAACAATGAAACCTCGTTTCGTACTTAATAAAAGCCCCTAAAAAATATAAAAAGTAAATTTCCTTAATAACACTCATCGTTAAAGAATCAACTTAAGAAAAGCCCCGAAAACAAATCTCATTAGATAGAACTATTCTAAACAGCATATATCAGTCATAAACATTGGAACATGCGGATGGATATCATATTGCAACTCAACGTTACATGTTTACCTGGGGGAAAAGTACAACATGGCGGTTGAGGACCCTATACTACAGCGTAGCCGAACTGAAAATTATTCATTCACCGCATTCTAGGTCTACCTGAAGTTTCCACACACTCTTTATAGTTTTAATAGCTACTCTATATGATGAGGGCCACGTGCTAAACCATTGCACTCTTTCCCTAAATAAGATGTTACTTAAAAGTTCTTGTTACTAATAAATACCAATATTAATATATATTATACTAATAAATATTATATACTAAAATTAATATACTTGTACTAAATAATATTATACTAATATTGATACTAATAAATACCAAATATTAATAATTATAATAATACCGTTGTTAACGTTAAATGAATTGAGTTGTTTACTTCTTTTAGCATTTTTCTTAGTTTCGCCACACTTCTGCTTTAACCCTTTCAGGACCATAAGGTTTCTAAGAGTAAATATTAGTATGTAACTGTTTATTTTAGTTTGTTTAGACGTAAAATAAATAAAAATCATAAGAAAAATACATAACAATGTGTAGTTTTTTTGGAATTTTATGGGAAATATTTTTCCCAATGGACTATAAAGGTAACACAAATTATAGTTAGGCTTATTATGCAATGTCTTTTATTTATTGGTTTATTAGAACAAAATGTTAAATAAAATAATACAAAATTATGAAATAAAATTACTATACAAAATGATGTGCTAATTATGATATTCTGCGAAGCAATTTCTTTTGGTAGTGAGGCAAAGATGGACATTGCACATAGTACATATATTATGCGTCCTGACAGTTCTGTTTTTGTTTTCTAAACGTTCCCGTTTACGTAATTGCGTTCGGCATACGTTCTATTTTGACATTCTGTATAAAAAATGCAGATAAGGTTATAATTAAATACGACAATCACCAATTTTAAAATGGGAAAAATGTTTCCCTTGGTCGTGAAAGGGTTAAGACGAATTGTGGTCTAGATATGTTTGTTAAAACTTCGTGAGACAGTCTTGATATGTAGGTAATACACCTGAAATGCAACGCAGCTTATATACTGTAGTGTAGTTCAACCATTTCCTTCCACTGGCCGAGAACACATGTCAAGCTGAACTGTTGTTGACATTTTTTTTACTGTTTTCTTAGTTACATAAATTTGCTTTTTCGCCACACCGCTTAAAGGAAGTTGATTTAGGGTAGCGTATTTCAGGTAGTCCAACTAGTCGAAAAATGTTTGTTATCCCTTACAGTGAAACCAAGTTTTTATTTTCTAATAATGCAACTCAACTTCTGATTCTTTTTATGAAACAACATATTAAACATCGTGGGAAAAAAAGTCCACAACTTATACTTTTGATTTGTTTTAAGTAACAATCCAGCCAGCAGTTACTATGGTCCCGTTGAATTTGAACGCAGAACAATGGTGTACTTCAGTGGTCTTCAAACTTCCTGAGGTTGAGAAATCATTATAGATATTATTTTTCTAGGAACCAATAAAGAAGTCTCTGTAGTAGTACCAGATGATCTACGATAATTAACAGTTTTTAAAGAAAAACGTAGAAATAGTTGATCTAATAGAATCATGAGTACATACTTTCACACTTACTGGAAAGCAGATTTATATTTCCGTAAAAGTGTAAGAAAAAAGAGTAAAAAAAAATCATCATTCTCTGTTTAATTACTTTATCACTTGCACCCTTTACAATACAAATAATCTTAAAATCATTAAAAAACGATTAACATTAATTTGCGGTGCATGTAGCTACAAATGACTGGCAATTTTACACATGACGAAACCAAAGAGGTAATAGTGATCAGACTAGCAAAGTCCGCCATGATCATGTTGAAATGTTAAGCCTACTCATTAGAGAGGCAAAAGGTGGCGCGGCAAAAACAAGTCTATAGCTATATTCTTATTTATTTGCAGTATAGGATAGTAATAAACGTGCATCTAGAAGCAGCAATTTTACTTTTCATACCTTTACGAAAATTATTAAAAGCTTTTAAATTTAAAATGATGAAGTATAGCGCTAAAAATGAAATGTTTCAACGTACTCTTGTAGAAAGAATATCGAATTTAGTTTACATATTGTTGTTGTTTACGAAATAACTAATATTTTCATATGAAAAGATGACAATTTAAAGATTGAACCACAGAATTAAATTTATGAAATCTTTTCGTATATTATGTTAGAGTTGATGTTACAACATAATTTTTAGAGAGGTGCTTTTTGAATTTTCATTTGCCCAAAGGATACTTTTATCATGTTTTATTTCGAAAACAATTCCTGAAATTGAGATGTTTCTTATTATTCTGCATGTGATAAATAAAGCTTAAAAATTTGCGTCGAATGTTTAATAAAAATAATTCTATTTGCAGATGAAGATACTAAATCTTTAGCAGTTAATTAGTAGATGTTACAAATATGTATAAAGTATGAATATCAATAGCACATGTCTTTAATCTTAGTTTGAAATAAGAAATTTTAGTTCTTTCTTTAAAAAATATTGAAAAAGTAGAGCAAAACTGTTTTTAATGATTAAACATCAAAATTTAGAATAATTTTAGTTTCCCTCTAAAATTTTCGAAATAAAATGAAAATGAAAAATATTTGGTCACTTTTATATCGCATGAAAATTTAATTCTCATAATTTTGTGACGTACCTATATAATGTAACTAATGAATTACAGAAGTAGCTTTTTGTTTATCCTAGGTTGATATTGTATTCCAACATTTTATTGTTTCAGGTAGGACCGAAATAGTATGAAAAGTAATAAAATTTTAGTATATGATTCAAAAATTAAAATACTTCCACTTCCATTAGAAATATTGACTGTTCATAAATATTTTTACGAATAATTATAGATTGGCGAATAGGGTTATAAACAGTGTGTCTAAATGCCTCAGAAAGAGGGAGAGACCTAGGATGCGGTGGGCAGACAATGTCAAGCAGGACCTTGTTAGAATTGGTGTGCAGTGGCCAGATGCAGTAGATGTAGCTCAGGACAGACTTGCTTGGATAATTAAATTGCACGGTCTGGTTGGACCTCCGTAGCCCATGGCTGCTTGAGGATAATTATGATATTTTTTGGAAAATGAACCACGAATTAAGCATTTGGAAATGTAGAAATTTAACTGATCTTTGCATAAGCTGCAAGTTTTGGGACTGATTACGATTTAAAATATGCTTATTATTCTCATTGTCTTAAACGAGATCAAAGTGAAATCTGGTAAATTTAAGGGTAATATATTTCAGCAACAGCCATTTGTTAAGATAATACCGAATTTTTTTTTAATTTTCGGTACAAAGCATTAATCTCAAAGAGGAGCAATTTCGGCTTTCTCGTCTTCCGTCGGAAACAAATCGAAAGTCGTATCTGTTTTTCGTTTTAATTTTTTCATTGAAATAACTTTTACGACTTTTTGACTTTTATTTTTGGCTGTCAGATATTCAGTTAAGAACTGGCAACAAAATGAATTAACAGCTCTAATTTTTAGTTAAAAAATGGTAACCGTAAATGACACGTCTCCTAAAGTGTAAGTAAACATTTTGTGTTAAGATTAATTTTGTTCGCCAACTTTAAAAGCTTTGATTATCTGAAATTGGTGAAAATGCTAATTTTTATGATGTGCTCTATTTCTCTTAAGTATTTGTATTCAAGCAATAACTCTATGAAGCCTTAAACATTACAAAAATGGCGGGCCGAAATAAGTTTACTGTCATCGTCTTAGCTTTATGAGTTAAATTACACAAGTCTTTTAATGTCATTTTATGAAACTTTTTTACATCTAATATTTTTAAGAGAAAAACTGATTGCATCTGCAGTCGAATAATTTAACTACAATTACTAGCGCTGTAAGCGGTTAATCTGTGATTTGATTTATAGGTATATCCATGGTTATTTTCGGTTCTAAGTAGATCACGGGTTATTTAGGTGTTTGGGTTACTGTGGAAACTATAGGTTCGAGTTTAGGCTACGTCCTTTCCCAGTTAACGGGCTTCTCTGCAATACTCCTTTACACTATAGCCGATTCGCCGTCTGTATTATACAAAAAACACCATAAGGAAATATATAATTCTAGGATTTTTTTTATATAATGCCGTAGGCTGTATCTTAGAAATGCAAAAAACGGTAGGAATAAAAAAAAAATCACTTTAGATGCTCCATGCTGATGGCGGCCATTTTACATCTATATATATGTGTGTTACCGTTAATTTACACGTTTTCAAGGCCGTCATTAATTTCAACAATTATCCGACTGTCGCATTATAAAAAAAAAGTTCCAGAACATAAAAAAAAACCCAAAACAAATGATTTATTTATTATAATGTGGCAGACGATTTACTCTGAAATCTGAATCGTTATTGTCCTAACAGAATTATGCGATACCCGAGTTTTCGGTTACGTAATGTACACAGTACTTTTAAAGCTTAGACAAAAACACAATAGAAAATAAAGATTTAATCTCTGGAATGTAAACAACTCAATTTAAGAAAAAAAAATTGTTTTGCAGTTTGGGCTGCTGGAAAGGACTTAGCCTAAACAGGAACTTATAATTTCCACAATAACCCAAACTGCAAAATTACCAGATCACGAATGCGAAAATGTAGGAACACCTGCTATAATATAGATAGATAAGCACTTTGAGGTTGAATTATAATAGATTTACTGTATTTATGATTACCATCTTATATACTACATTATCAAAAGTATTCAATGGTAGAGATACTACCATGATAGGGGCGGGGGTGGCTCAGTCGGTAGCGCGCCAGGCTCGTAATTTGTAGTTCCCAGGTTCTGAGTCCCAGCTGGGTCAGCGTTGAGATTTATCTCCGCAAAATTCCCTGCCCACGGTCAGTAGGGGACACCGATCGGCTTGGAAAGGCCGCCGTCCGTCGGATGGGACGTTAAGCCGTGGCCCCGTGTGCGGCAGAGTCGTACCCTGTGCACGTTAAAGTACACGCTGGATGGCCTTAACGGGAGGCTACCATTTGTCTCCCAACAGTTATTCCAGTGGGTCCCCTCCCCCAACCTTCTCTGAGCTTTCGGGGTCTATGTGACCTGGCCATTTTGCCCATTGTATGCAAAAAAAGTGCCGCTCAGAAGTAAAACAACCAACGTTAAAGAACACGCTGGATGGCCTTGACGGGAGGCTACCATTCTGTCTCCCAACAGCTGTTCCAGTGGGTCCCCTCCCCCAACCTTCTCTGAGCCTTCGGGGTCCATGTGACCTGACCATTTAGCCCATGGTGTGCAAAAAAGTACCGCTCAGAGGTAAAACAACCCAACTACCATGATAAGTTAATAAAAGTCTAAAATCAAAGCTTCCTTTCGAAAAGCTTTTGGAAAATCACTGGGGATGTATTGAAGATGTCAATGAAATTTATTGAAATCTCTGAACAATATTCGCACAATAATTAAAGATTTACACCCTGTAACCGGAAACATTTAAATTCTTCACTTAGAAACAGTAAGTCTATCTGGAAAGTTAAAACACTTTGCAAATAGGTACAAATAAATGTAAGGCAGAAGTGCAGTGTAAAGCCCTCAGCCGCCATCTTGTTTTTGTTTCACCCGGTGAGGGGTTGGGTTATTTTACCTCTGACCGGCACATTTTTCAGAGAAGGTTGGGGGAGGGGACCCACTGGAACAGCTGTATGGGAGACAGATGGTAGCCACCCGTCAAGGCCATCCAGCGTGATTCTTATAACGTGCTCAGGGTATGGCTCTCCCACACACGTGGGCTACGGCTTAACGTTCCATCCGACGGACGGCGGCCTTTCGAAGCCCATCGGTGTCCCCTACTGACCGTGGGCAGGGTATTTTGCGGAGATAAATCTCAACGCTGACGACCCAGCTGGGACTCGAACCTGGGAACTACAGATTACGAGCCTGGCGGCTACTGACTGAGCCACCCCCACGATGAAGGAAAAGTCCAAACGGTAAAAAGTAGTCCGCTCCACATCTTCCTTGAGACTTGTTTAGAGGATATGTATAACAGAACGTAACGGTACATAGAAGAAAATCGTGTTTCTGCAGTTAAAAAATCATTGAAAATAAGCTCATCAAAACAAGATTTCATTAAAAACGTTTATCGCTATTGAATGAACCCTTGTTACGCACTTGAAAAAAAGTCCCAAATATAAATAATCTCATCCAAATTAGATTTCATTAGCAGCTTTTATCGCTAAGGAATGAATCCTTGTTCCGCATCCCAGAAGCAAATAATCTCATCAAAAGATTTCATTAACAACTCTTATCGCTAAGCAATGATATCTCGTTCTTCACTTAAGAAAATTCTCCGAAATAAATAATGTAATCAAAAGTGTATTTCATTAATAACGCTTATCGCTAAAGAAACAACTTCAGAAAAGCCACCAAAAAAAATAATCTCATTAAAGACAGTAATAAACATTGGAACATGCGGATGGAAATCATATTGCAACTCAATGTTACAGGTTTTCTGGTTTTCCGAGCAAAAAGTTCAAGATGGCGGCTGAGATCCCTACACTACACCGTATCCTAATGAAATTTTAAAACTTTGTGTAATGATTCAATTTTCATCAATTTCGAAGGAAAAAACTAATATTCATAATGAACTAACACCGTAACTACCTGGGCGGGGGTGGCTCAGTCGGTAGCACGCCAGGCTCGTAATCTGTAGTTCCCAGGTTCGAGTCCCAGCTGGGTCAGCGTTGAGATTTATCTCCGCAAAATTCCCCGCCCTGCCCACGGTCAGTAGGGGACACCGATGGGCTTGGAAAGGCCGCCGTCCGTCGGATGGGACGTTAAGCCGTGGCCCCGTGTGTGGGAGAGCCTGTGCACGTTAAAGAACACGCTGGATGGCCTTGACGGGAGACTACCATCTGTCTCCCAACTGCTGTTCCAGTGGGTCCCCTCCCCCAACCTTCTCTGAGCCTTCAGGGTCCATGTGACCTGGCCATTTAGCCCACGGTGTGCAAAAAAGTGCCGCTCAGAGGTAAAACAACCCAACCCGTAACTAACCTCTTAAATGCTCCAGTTTCAATAACTTTAAAATTAAGCGAATATTTTGGAATATCAAAATTTAAGGGATATCTACAATTTATACCTAGTGACATTTTTGCATATAAAGTAAATACCCCCTCAAGCAGCTGCTTACCACAGAGGTCTGACAGGAGGTTGTCAGTTTATATGCCAAAGTAGAAGGTCAGAGGATGGCAGGACCTCAGCAGAAAAACGACACATACATCCATGCCTGACACCGGGCTCGAACCCAGATCCCTTAGATCAGTAGCCAAGCGAACCACTCGGCCACGGACCTTATTAGATCAATAGCCAAGCGTGCTAACCACTCGGCCACGGACCTTATTTCAAAGGTGGGAATTCTGAATATGACTTTTGCATATAACCAGAAGGGGGAGGGGACGTAGGTGGACGCCGTCCCCCTAGTTCGTTTTTTCTTCTATCCCGTAAATTTAATGACAGGAAGTAGATCCATTATATGTATGCCCACTCCTTTATATTATCTTTGGTCATAATTCTTGGGCTTTTAAGGATATTTTTTATGCATTGCTTAACGTCGCCATGTAACCACAAAATTCCCCGCCCTGCCCACGGTCAGTAGAGGACACCGATGGACTTGGAAAGGCCGCCGTCCGTCGGATGGGAAGGTTAAGCCGTGGCCCCGTGTGCGGGAGAGCCATACCCTGTGCACGTTAAAGAACACGCTGGATGTCCTTGACGGAAAGCTACCATCTGTCTCCCAACAGATGTTCCAGTGGGTCCCCTCCCCCAACCTTCTCTGAGCTTTCGGGGTCCATGTGACTTGGTCATTTAGCCCATGGTGTGCAAAAAAGTGCTGCTCAGAGGTAAAACAACCTAACCCAACAGCCATGTAACCACGATCAAAGGACACCGTCCGTCGGGTGGGACGTTAAGTCGTGACACAATGTGTGGGAGAGCCATACCCTTTGCACGTTAAAGAACACGCTGGATGTCCTTGACGGAAAGCTACCATCTGTCTCCCAACAGCTGTTTAATAGTACGGGGTCTCTTTTCAACAGTCTGGAGGGCCCACCTAGTTCTGAAAATCCATTTCACCCCTGCATAAACAGGGGCAGGGGTGACACAGTCGGTAGCGTAGCAGGCTCGTAATGCACACGACCAGTCCAGGTCAAGAGGCATGATATTTTTAATTTTTTAAGCCCACAACGCCAGGTTTAAGCGTAAGCATTAATGTTGAAATAATAGGAATTGTACACCTGTTGGTGATATGTTGAATAAATATAGCGCAAAAATTGTTATCAGCCGGAAAATTTTAAAACTTATGACCTGGGTTCGAGCCCCGGGTAAGGCATGGCTGTTTGTGTCGTTTTTCTGCTGAGGTCCTGCCATCCTCTCAGACCTTCTACTATGGCTTATAAACTGACAGGCTCCTGTCAGACCTCTGTGGCAAGCAGCTGCTTGAGGGGGTATTTATTTTTATTTATGACCTGGGTTCGAGCCCCGGGTAAGGCATGGCTGTTTGTGTCGTTTTTCTGCTGAGGCCCTGCCATTCTCTCAGACCTTCTACTATGGCATATAAACTGACAGGCTCCTGTCAGACCTCTGTGGCAAGCAGCTGCTTGAGGGGGTATTTATTTTTTTTATTTAATGCTTAGAGCCACTAATAGATAGCTCAGCTGTCAGAGCACCTGACATAGTATTTGGAGGTCGTGGGTTCAGATTCCACCCGGCTAATGACATTCAACGTATCATCAACAGGTGCATATCTCTGATTTTCTATTATTTCAAAATAAATCTAAATGCTGGCCCAGGCGGGACTCAAACCTGGGAACTGCAGATTACAAGCCTGAGACGCTACCGACTTAGCCATTCACGCTCCTTTCTAGATTTGGGCCTGTGTACTATTGAAATATCGGGTTGTTTTACCTGTGAGCGGCACTTTTCACCACACCATATACTAAATGTCCAGGTCACATGGACCCCGACAGCTCAGAGAAGGTTGGGAGAGGAGACCCACTGGAACATCTGTTGGGAGACAGATGGTGCCTCCCGTCAAGGCCATCCAGCGTGTTCTTTACCGTGTACAGGGTGGGGAGGGGGTGGCTCAGTCGGTAGCGCGCCAGGCTCGTAATCTGTAGTTCCCAGGTTCGAGTCCCAGCTGGGTCAGCGTTGAGATTTATCTTCGCAAAATCCCCCGCTCTGCCCACGGTCAGTAGGGGACACCGATGGGCTTTAAAAACCGCTGTCCGTCGGATGGGACGTTAAGCCGTGGCCCCGTGTGCGGGAGAGCCATACCCTGTGCACGTTAAAGAACACGCTGGATGGCCTTGACGGATCATTGTCTCCCAACAGCTGTTCCAGTGGGTCCCCTCTCCCAACTTCTCTGAGCCTTCGGGGTTCTTGTGACCTGGCCATTTAGCCCATGGTGGGCAAAAAAGTGCCGCTCAGAGGTAAAACAACCCAACCCATCCAGCGTGTTCTTTACCGTGCACAGGGTATTGCTCTTTGACACACGGGGACCCGGCTTAACGTCCCATCTGACGGACGGCGACATTTCAAAGATCAGCTATGTCCACTACTGACTGTGGACAGGGTGGGGAGTTTTGCAGAGATAAATCTCAACGCTTCCCCAGCTGGGACTCGAACCTGGGAACTGCGGATTAAGAGCCTGGGGCTCTACGGACTGAGCCACCCCCGCCCCCTGAAATATCGGGATTCGCATTTCTTACAATTTTGTACTATTGGATTGTTTGGATTGTTTTACCTCTGAGCGGCACTTTTTTGCACACCATGGGCTAAATGGCCAGGTCACAAGGACCCCGAAGGCTCAGAGAAGGTTGGGGGAGAGGACCCACTGGAACAGCTGTTGGGAGACAGATGGTAGCCTCCCATCAAAGCCATCCAGCGTGTTCTTTAATGTGCACAGGGTGTGGCTCTCCCGCATACGGGGCCACGGCTTAACGTCCCATCCGACGGACGGCGGCCTTTTCAAGCCGATCGGTGTCCCCTACTGACCGTGGGCAGGGCGAGGAATTTTGCGGAAATTTTCTACTAGTTTTGAAATTCTACCATTAGACGGTCGAAAGTTATAAGAAGAGAAATTTTAAAAGAATATTGTAAACGGATCTGTTCATGCCAAAAATTTGAAATAGTGGTAGTAGAATGTTATGGTCAGAAGAGGTTACACTGGCAGCAGCGATTTGCTCTCTTATCCCAATGGACATAGGTGGGAAATCGTAACTATTTCGTTTTAACAGATAAAGGAAATATTACTTTGTGATTGGATAGGTATTTATTGATTATTATAATTTGTATTTTCGTCTTCATTCATTAGTTCGAATTTTCACCGTTAGATGCTGCTAAAGTCGTAAAATCCCTTCTTTCCATTTGTAAACGAACTTTCCGTATTCGCCCAGATGCGATATGTTGTTCTTCTAGTTTTCGTTAAGAACTAGCTACAGGCCACCAAAAGTTTGGCGGGAAATACACTTCTGTATTGGTGACTTTTCGCAATTCCCAGCAAAAGTTGGGGCGGGGGTGGCTCAGTCGGTAGCGTGGCAGGCTCGTAATCTGCAGTTCCCAGGTTCGAGTCCCGCCTGGGTCAGCGTTGAGATTTATCTCCGCAACACTCCCCGCCCTGTCCACGGTCAGTAGAGGACACCGATGAACTTGGAAAGGGATGGGTTGTTTTACCTCTTAGCGGCACTTTTTTGCACACCATGGGCTAAATGGCCAGGTCTCAAGGACCCCAAAGGCTCAGAGAAGGTTGGGGGAGGAGACCCACTGGAACAGCTGTTTGGAGACAGATGGTAGCGTCCCGTCGAGGCCATTCAGTGTGTTCTTTAACGTGCACAGGGTATGGCTCTCCTGCACACGGGGCCACGGCTTAACGTCCCATCCGACGGACGGCGGCCTTTCAAAGTCCAGCGATGTCCCCTACCGACCGTGGGCAGGGCGGGGAATTTTGCGGTGATAAATCTCAACCCTGACCCAGCTGGAACTCGAACCTGGGAACTACAGATCACGAGCCTAGTGCGCTACCGACTGAGCCACCCCCTACCTGGCTTGGAAAAGCCGCCGTCCGTTGGATGGGACGTTAAGATGTGTCCCCGTGTGCGGGAGAGCCATACCCTGTTCACGTTAAAGAACACTCTGGATGTCCTTGACGGGAGGCTACCATCTGTCTCCCAACAGCTGTTCCAGTGGGTCCCCTCTCCCAACCTTCTCTGAGCGTACGGGGTCCTTGTGACCTGGCCCATGGTGTGCAAAAATGTGCCGCTCAGAGGTAAAACAACCCAATCCCAATTCAGCAAAAGTTTGGCGTAATGTATTTCTCCATTGATAACATTCGCATTTCGCGCCAAACGCATCGCCATTCGTAATTTTCTCAGGCTACGTCAGTGCCACTTACTATTTCCAGATCTCAGCGTTCACAGAAGGATTATTACCCTCCCACGGCAAGTGTACAGACCTGATTTTTTTACCCAAAACAGGATGACAGACGAAGAACCAGTTTATTAAGAAATTTAGGACGAATGGGTCAAGTATCTGTGGAAGTACAGGGTGTCAAGATATATCGATAAAACGTTTTCACTAATTTGTATAGTATATTTGAGCTACTAAACGCATTGACAGGACGCCGAAGAAGAAACAATGCATTTATCTGCTGGTGGCGGCGATAATGTTCTCCTGTATGCTGCCCTTAGTTCAGAAGGAGGCAAAACTAACACTGCAGTGCACTGGATTTTTAGGCGACAGTAACAGTGTCAGTCGCCCCTGGGAGCAAATTGCCTAGTTACGCCATTGGATTCATTTTTTTATAACATTAAAAATACGCGAATACAGTAAATCCTTAATACACATCACATCGTAATCTGTAGTTCCCAGGTTCGAGTCCCAGCTGGGTCAGCGTTGAGATTTATCTCCGCAAAATTCCCTGCCCTGCCCACGGTCAGTAGGGGACACCGATGGGCTTTAAAAGGCCGCCGTCCGTCGGATGGGGCGTTAAGCCGTGGCCCCGTGTGCGGGAGAGCCATACCCTGTGCACGTTAAAGAACACGGTGGATGGCCTTGACGGGAAGCTACCATCTGTCTCCCAACAGCTGTTCCAGTGGGTCCCCTCCCCCAACCTTCTCTGAGCCTTCGGGGTTCATGTGACCTGGTCATTTAGCCCATGGTGTGCAAAAAAGTGGCGCTCAGAGGTAAAACAACCCAACGTTAGAGAACACGCTGGATGGCCTTGGCGGGAGGCTACCATTTGTCTCCCAACAGCTGTTCCAGTGGGTCCCCTCCCCCAACCTTCTCTGAGCCTTCGGGGTCCATGTGACCTGGCTATTTAGCCCATGGTGTGCAAAAAAGTGCCTCTCAGAAGTAAAACAACCCAACGTTAAAGAACACGCTGGATGGCCTTGACGGGAGGCTACCATCTGTCTCCCAACAGCTGTTCCAGTGGGTCCCCTCCCCCAACCTTCTCTGAGCCTTCGGGGTCCATGTGACCTGGCTATTTAGCCCATGGTGTGCAAAAAAGTGCCTCTCAGAAGTAAAACAACCCAACGTTAAAGAACATGCTGGATGGCCTTGACGGGAGGCTACCATGTGTCTCCCAACAGTTGTTCCAGTGGGTCCCCTCCCCCAACCTTCTCTGAGCCTTCGGGGTCCATGTGACCTGGCTATTTAGCCCATGGTGTGCAAAAAAGTGCCTCTCAGAAGTAAAACAACCCAACGTTAAAGAACATGCTGGATGGCCTTGACGGGAGGCTACCATGTGTCTCCCAACAGTTGTTCCAGTGGGTCCCCTCCCCCAACCTTCTCTGAGCCTTCGGGGTCCATGTGATCTGGCTATTTAGCCCATGGTGTGCAAAAAAGTGCCTCTCAGAAGTAAAACAACCCAACGTTAAAGAACATGCTGGATGGCCTTGACGGGAGGCTACCATGTGTCTCCCAACAGTTGTTCCAGTGGGTCCCCTCCCCCAACCTTCTCTGAGCCTTCGGGGTCCATGTGATCTGGCCATTTAGCCCATGGTGTGCAAAAAAGTGTCGCTCATAGCAAAACAACCCAAATCCTTTGGAGCATACGAAAGACGGAGAAGAATTTTGCATTTTAACAAGGATGCATCTTCGGGAGACGTGAAAACAATTCCTGCCGATTTATCACCGGATGGATACGCAAATTCAGGGAAGGGCGGAAAGCTTCGAAGACTTTCGAGCAATGAGGAGGCCGTGAACAATAGAACCATCGCTGCTGTTCGTGGAGGACCTACACATCACCGTTCAGGTAATAAATTTAGACGTCAATATACACCGAGGAGCCAAAACATTATGACCAACGCTTCTTTATGCAAATTAAAGCAACTGCAGGTAAACGATGGCTCTTGTGAAGGTCACGAAATGGTATAAGTAACACCTGATACTGAGCTCTGTTATTCGGTGTTATTCTTGTCCTTCCGATAGGAAAGGCAGCGGACTTGAATGAGTTTGACAACTGCCAAATTGTAATGTCCAGGCGACTAGGCTCCGCAAAATTCCCCGCCCTGCCCACGGTCAATAGGGGACACCGATGGGCTTTGAAAGGCCGCCGTCCGTCTGATGGGACGTTAAGCCGTGGCCCCGTGTGCGGGAGAGCCATACCCTGTGCACGTTAAAGAACACACTGGATGGCCTTGACGGGAGGCTACCATCTGTCTCCCAACAGCTATTCCAGTGGGTCCCCTCCCCCAACATTCTCTGAGCCTTTGGGGTTCCGATGACCTGTGCAAAAAAGTGCCGCTCAGAGGCAAAACAACCCAACCCAAGCCACCTTTGTGTGCTGGTTGAGGCCTATCAGAACACTAACATTGAGGCTGCTAAGCAGCAGAGAGAGTACCTATCGTCTGCATTAGTTTATATATTATCGAAATCAATCAGTTCATTCATATCTCTAATTATCGAATTTTGAACCGTGCCGATGATATATTGTCCATATGGTTAGGTACCATTATGGTCTAATCATTCATGTGCAGGAAAGTATGATGTATACCACCTACCTAAACATAATGTAGACCAGATACATCCTTTCATGGCAACGGTATATCCCTCTAGTAGTGCCTTCTTTCAACACGATAATGCGCTATGCCATACTGCCCGGATTATTCGAGAATGGTTCGTGGAACATGAGAAAGACTTCCAGGTATTGCCCTGGCCTCCAAATTCCCCAGACATCAATCCAATGGAGCATCTGTGGTTTGTGTTGAAACAGCATATTACGATCTGCGGCGGCTGAACCACGTAACTTACAAGAGTTAAATGATCTGCTGGTAAAGTGTTGGTACCAGATACCACAAGACACCTTTAGAAATCTTGTAACATCCATGTCTCGCCGGGTAAGAGCTGTTTTGGCGGCACGTGGAGGACCAACATCATATTAGGCAGATGGTGTATCTATTAAAAAATATAAAATAAATACCCCTTCAAGCAGCTGCTTGCCACAGAGGTCTGACAGGAGCCTGTCAGTTTATATGCCATAGTAGAAGGTCTGTGAGGATGGCAGGACCTCAGCAGAAAAACGTCACATGCATCCATGCCTTACCAGGGACTCGAACCCAGGTCCCTTAGATCAGTAGCCAAGCGTGCTAACCACTCGGCCATGGGACGGCGTATCTATTACCAGTGTGGAAATAATCATTCATCAATATTTAAAGTTCCGACAGATCTTTGCCAAATGAGTACCCCACAAACTGATAGAACAACTAAAGAGGGCTAGACTCGACTCGTGCAAGGAGATGCCGACAATGTATGAACCTGGCGGTTGGTTGGTTGTTCGTTGTTTTACCTCTGAGCAACACTTTTTTGCACACACTGGTCTAAATGACCAAATCACATGGACCCTGAAGGCAGAAAAATTAAAAAAAGTCCTTCTGGAAAAAAGTTTTTTTTTCTCAAAACACAAAAAATAATTTAACGATTATAAACACAACTATCGTTTGCATTTTAATTTAAAAAACCTAAATATTACAGTAAAATATTTTAAATGAAAAAATGGCATTTCAGACAACCAGTTCTAAAAATAAACCTTATCTATGGAATTACAGTTCATTAACTCAATGAACAGTAAAATATTTTTGTAGTCTGATGTGGAGGGTAAAGACTCTTGACATTTTTCTGAAGCGGGGCGGGGGGGAAGGGGAGGTAGGAGAGAGTCACGTTCTGCTTAAAAGAAGGATTCAATTTTCGTCATATCATTCAGGATAAAGAATCACTTCAATATGAGAATCAATTCCTAAACAAGCCACGATTGCTCTGTTATGGAGAGTTGTCATTCCTTTGAACAGGAAAAAGTTTTTTTTTTTGTGCCTCGGAAAATCGGGGTCAAGCGGACACCCACAGTAGTTATATTCACGTACATATATACAGTTTCATTTACTATTGGGGCGGGAGTGGCTCAGTCGGTAGCGCGCCAGGCTCGTAATCTGTAGTTCCCAGGTTCGAGTCCCAGCTGAGTCAGCGTTGAAATTTATCTCTGCAAAATTTCCCCGCCTTGCCCACGGTCAGTAGGGGACACCGATGGGCTTGGAATGGCCTCCGTCCATCGGATGGGACGTTAAGCCGTGGCCCCGTGTGCAGGAGAGCCATACCCTGTGCACGTTAAAGAACACACTGGATGGTCTTGACGGGAGGCTACCATCTGTCTCCCAACAGCTGTTCCAGTGGGTCCCCTCCCCCAACCTTCTCTGAGCCTTCGGGGTCCTTGTGGCTGGCCATTTAGCCCATGGTGTGCAAAAAAGTGCCGTTCAGATGTAAAACAACCCAAAGATAAAGAACACGCTGGATGGCCTTGACGGGAGACTACAATTTCTCTCCCAACAGCTGTTCCGTGGGTCCCCTCCCCCAACCTTCTCTGAGCCTTCGGGGTCCATGTGACCTGGCCATTTAGCCCATGGTGTGCAAAAACGTGCCGCTCAGATGTAAAACAATCCAAAGATAAAGAACACGCTGGATGGCCTTGACGGGAGGCTACCATCTGTCTCCCAACAGCTGTTCCAGTGGGTCCCCTCCCCCAACCCTCTCTGAGCCTTCGGGCTCCATGTGGCCTGGCCATTTAGCCCATAGTGTGCAAAAAAGTGCCGCTCAGAGGTAAAACAATCCAATCATTTACTATTTGGGGTGAAAAATTTGCATTAGGGAAGAAAAAAAGGGTATAATTATTTCCCTAAAGACTTCTGTAATCAGTTATTGGTGTTCGAAGAAATTGCCAATAAATAGTGATTAAAGTTAATAGTGAAGAAATTGCCAAAAAAATAGTGATTAAGTGTGTTCCTCTTAAATGAGAATTAGTTCTAATAAATTAACCCATCTGAAGAGGTCAGCTTGCGAATATATTAGACGGATATATCGTAAGGTCAAATTAATTTCTAATTATTATTATTGTATCTGTGATTTACAACTCTCTGGGTTTTCAGTTCCGAGAAGTTTCATGGTCGTGCCACATTTCTGTTACAGGACGGAAGGGATCAGGAAGTCATTTCCGGGAAATTTCGTTTCAAACTGATAAAAACCAGTTCCTCTTTTTCTATAACGGTAACCAATCAGATGCTGGAATGAGTTGGGTTGTTTTACCTCAGAGAGACACTTTTTTGCACACCATGGGCTAAATGGCCAGGTCACAAGGACCCCGTAGGCTCAGAGGTTGGGGGAGGAAACCTACTAGAACAGCTGTTGGGAGACAGATGGTAGCCTTCCGTCAAGGCCATCCAGTGTGTTCTTTAACGTGCACAAGGTATGGCTCTCCCACACACGGGACCACGGCTTAACGTCCCATCTGACGGATGGTTTGCAATATTCTTTCCAAGCCCAAAACCTACTGGTCCCCAACGGTTAACCCTTTCAGAACCATAAGGTTTCTAAGAGTAAATATTAGTATGTAACTGTTTATTTTAGTTTGTTTAGACGTAAAATAAATAAAAATCATAAGAAAAATACATAACAATGTGTAGTTTTTTTGGAATTTTATGGGAAATATTTTTCCCAATGGACTATAAAGGTAACACAAATTATAGTTAGGCTTATTATGCAATGTTTTTTATTTATTGGTTTATTATAACAATATGTTAACTAAAATAATACAAAATGATGAAATAAAATTACTATACAAAATGATGTGCTAATTATGATATTCTGCGAAGCAATTTCTTTTGGTAGTGAGGCAAAGATGGACATTGCACATAGTACATATATTATGCGTCCTGACAGTTCTGTTTTTGTTTTCTAAACGTTCCCGTTTACGTAATTGCGTTCGACATACGTTCTATTTTGACATTCTGTATAAAAAATGCAAGATAAGGTTATAATTAAATACGACAATCACCAATTTTAAAATGGGAAAAATGTTTCTCTTGGTCGTGAAAGGGTTAACAGACATTGTCACAGGTGATGGAGATGTAATTTATTATACAACTCCCAGAAAGATAGACAACAATGTTTGGACTGTGAAAGATTTTCATTTTTAACTTTCTTCTAGCTGTTGTCAAACTTTAAAACCGGCACAATTGTAAAGTTTTTTTTTTTGAAAATCTTTCGGGACATACTGTTTGAAACCGGTATTTATGGTCATACTGCGTATGTTTCACAACTATTGGCTGTGAGTGTGTGTGTGATAAAAAGTCCACGTGAGTTAAAACGAGTTATTTTTCTAGGTCTGACCTCATAGCCAAAAACCTTCTTCCTAACACATGTGACCGTAATCAGTAATTTATAGACTTGCAGTAATTTCGTTATTGACTTCATTCCTTATCTCTTGATCCGTTTTAGTTTACCCTTAGATGTCAACGCATATGGCAGCGCCATTTGTAGCAGTCCACCACGCTAATAATCCGAAATTTGCGAAACACTTTGCCTTTGGAGCTTTTCTAGTTAAGACCCAAATGGTTCAGAGCGCACGTTCTGCGAGGCTGGGTAATCCTTTTCAACTTGCAGATCTCTCTCTATGCTTAAGCGTATTCGTTAGAAACTAGTTTTGACGTTGTTACTGACTGGTAGATAACATTCAGCCTGCGTGCTTCAAGGCACAAGCAAAGCAAGCCACGAGCCACTTTACAGAAGGGACGATCAATCTGTGAAGATTTTAGCACGAGTGGCTGGCGAAGATTTTCTACTGCCATTTCTTTAAGGTAAATATTATTAATATAAATGAATTTAATTACGGAAAGCCTTTGATTAGGATGATTTTTAAAGGATTATTAGGAATCTTTTCACTTTTATTGAAAGAGCATAAGCGAGAGTTAGTGAAACTTTGAGACCTTTTGAGGCATTTTCGTTTGTTCTTAAAATGCTATTTGTTCAGCAGTAACTCTTGAATTCTGATCCTTTTGATTTACGGTACAAAGAATCTTTATACGGGACGTCTAGATTAAGGGTTCTCAACGTGGGGTACGCGGTAAAATTTTTTGGGTTACGTCGTGAGAGCTCAAAAGTCGCTAGATCTAGTAACAAAGTAAAAATAACCATTGTTATACTATAACTATAGTTTGATCTATCTATACAAGAGGTACGCCAGTTACATACACATTTCCAGGGGGTACGTGAAGAATAAAAGGTTGAGAACCACTGATATATATGTTTTATTTTATTCCTATTGTTATACTATAACTATAGTTTTATCTATCTATATAAGGGGTACGGCAGTTACATACAAATTTCGAGGGGGTACGTGAAGCATAAAAGCTTGAGAACCACTGATATATGCGTTTTATTTTATTCCCATTGTTATACTATAACTATAGTTTTATCTATCTATACAAGGGATACGCCAGTTACATACAAATTTCCAGGGGGTACGTGAAGCATAAAAGCTTGAGAACCACTGATATATATGTTTTATTTTATTCCCATTGTTATACTATAACTATAGTTTTATCTATCTATACAAGGGGTACGCCAGTTACATGCACATTTCCAGGGGGTACGTGAAGCATAAAAGTTTGAGAACCACTGATATATATGTTTTATTCCCATTGTTATACTATAACTATAGTTTTATCTATCTATACAAGGGGTACGCCAGTTACATACAAATTTCCAGGGGGTACGTGAAGCATAAAAGCTTGAGAACCACTGATATATATGTTTTATTTTATTCCCATTGTTATACTATAACTATAGTTTTATATATCTATACAAGGGGTACGCCAGTTACATACACATTTCCAGGGGGTACGTGAAGCATAAAAGGTTGAGAACCACTGATATATATATGTTTTATTTTATTCCCATTGTTATATTATAACTATAGTTTTATCTATCTATACAAGGGGTACGCCAGTTACATACACATTTCCAGGGGGTTCGTGAAGCATAAAAGGTTGAGAACCACTGATATGTTTTATTCCCATTGTTATACTATAACTATAGTTTTATCTATCTATACAAGGGGTACGACAGTTACATACAAATTTCCAGGGGGTACGTGAAGCATAAAAGGTTGAGAACCACTGATATATATGTTTTATTTTATTCCCATTGTTATACTATAACTATAGTTTTATCTATCTATACAAGGGGTACGCCAGTTACATATACATTTCCAGGAGGTACGTGAAGCATAAAAGGTTGAGAACCACTGATATATATGTTTTATTTTATTCCCATTGTTATACTATAACTATAGTTTTATCTATCAATACAAGGGGTACGCCAGTTACATACACATTTCCAGGGGGTACGTGAAGTATAAAAGGTTGAGAACCACTGATATATGTTTTATTCCCATTGTTATACTATAACTATAGTTTTATCTATCTATACAAGGGGTATGCCAGTTACATACAAATTTCGAAGGGGTACGTGAAGCATAAAAGGGTGAGAACCACTGATATATATGTTTTATTTTATTCCCATTGTTATACTATAACTATAGTTTTATCTATCTATACAAGGGGTACGTCAGTTACATACACATTTCAAGGGGGTACGTGAAGCATAAAAGCTTGAGAACCACTGATATATATGTTTTATTTTATTCCCATTGTTATACTATAACTATAGTTTTATCTATCTATACAAGGGGTACGACAGTTACATACACATTTCCAGGGGGTACGTGAAGCATAAAAGCTTGAGAACCACTGATATATATGTTTTATTCCCATTGTTATACTATAACTATAGTTTTATCTATCTATACAAGGGGTACGCCAGTTACATACAAATTTCCAGGGGGTACGTGAAGCATAAAAGCTTGAGAACCACTGATATATATGTTTTATTTTATTCCCATTGTTATACTATAACTATAGTTTTATCTATCTATACAAGGGGTACGCCTGTTACATACACATTTCCAGGGGGTACGTGAAGCATAAAAGGTTGAGAACCACTGATATATATGTTTTATTTTATTCCCATTGTTATATTATAACTATAGTTTTATCTATCTATACAAGGGGTACGCCAGTTACATACACATTTCCAGGGGGTACGTGAAGCATAAAAGGTTGAGAACCACTGATATATATGTTTTATTTTATTCCCATTGTTATACTATAACTATAGTTTTATCTATCTATACAAGGGGTACGCCAGTTACATACATATTTCCAGGGGGTACGTGAAGCATAAAAGGTTGTGAACCACTGATATATGTTTTATTCCCATTGTTATACTATAACTATAGTTTTATCTATCTATACAAGGGGTACGCCAGTTATATACACATTTCCAGGGGGTACGTGAAGCATAAAAGGGTGAGAACCACTGATATATAGTTTTATTTTATTCCCATTGTTATACTATAACTATAGTTTTATCTATCTATACAAGGGATACGCCAGTTACATACACATTTCGAGGGGGTACGTGAAGCATAAAAGATTGAGAACCACTGATATATATATGTTTTATTCCCATTGTTATACTATAACTATAGTTTTATCTATCTACATAAGGGGTACGCCAGTTACATACACATTTCCAAGGGGTACGTGAAGCATAAAAGCTTGAGAACCTTTGGTCTAGATACAAAGCTCTTATAATCAATTTTTTAGTAGACATTGAATCTGTGTACTGATAGGCTCGCAATCCCTGCGCTGTAGAAAGGGGAGGTGGTTTCTGCAAAAAAGAAATTTGTAAAACATTTGGGGCAATTTGTTATGCAGATATTTAAAGGAATAGTCCGGATTTTTTTTCTACAGCTTTCAATGAGTGATAACGAATCGGGAATAGTCAGCAAATTAAGTAGAAATTTCTCCTTGCTGCCTTCGTGCCAGAGCTCATTCTCTCAAGCCTTTACTTAGTTCTTTAAGGCAGTGGTTCTCAACCTTTTATGCTCCACATACCCCCTGAAAATGTGTATGTAACTGGCGTACCCCTTGTATAGATAGATACAACTATAGTTGGCTGAGTGGTTAGCACGCTTGGCTACTGATGTAAGGGACCTGGGTTCGAGCCCCGGGTAAGGCATGGATGTATGTGTCGTTTTTCTGCTGAGGTCCTGCCATCTTCTCAGACCTTCTACTTTGGCATATAAACTGACAGGCTCCTGTCAGATCTCTATGGCAACCAGCTGCTTGAGGGGGTATTTATTTATTTATTTTTTAGCATAACAATGGTTATTTTTACTTAGTTACTAGATCTAGCCACTTTTGAGCTCTCACGGCGTACAACAAAAAATTTTACCGCGTACCACAGGTTGAGAACCCTTTAACAAAAAAATTTACACAATATGATTAACTTTTGGATAAGTGTTTGATTGGTATTTAGTGTAGGATTTTTTTTTTTATAAAACTAAGACAGTCTGTGAATCAAATGGCGCACATTTATATTTGATGCAGCGAAGTATAATAATTTTGGTTTTATGTAACTTGCCTGTGAGTTAAAATGATTTTATTAGAACTCTTAATAGAACTAAACTTATTAGAACTAAAAAATGATTTTATTAGAACTCTTAATAGAACTAAACTTATTAGAACTAAAAAATGATTTTATTAGAACTCTTAATAGAACTAAACTTATTAGAACTAAAAAATGATTTTATTATAACTCACAGGGGGTGGGTCGGCCCACACCTTAAATCTTAAAGGTTTACATAAAAATTTACCATAAAATCTTAAAGGTCTTATGAAATCAAATTATTAAATTTCAATAATTGGAAAATGGATTTGCACAAAAGGACCTCCGAGGCATTTCTTGTGTGGAGGGGAGGGCGAGATTTTCCGGTATGCCACTGAATTGAATCTTCAAGAAATTGTATCTTTCGATTTACAGAAAAAAAGAGGGCGGGGGTGGCTCAGTCGGTAGCGCATCAGGCTCGTAATCTGTAGTTCCCAGGTTCGAGTCCCAGCTGGGTCAGCGTTGAGATTTATCTCCGCAAAATTCCCTGCCCTGCCCACGGTCAGTAGGGGACACCGATGGGCTTGGAGAGGCCGCCGTCCGTCGGATGGGACGTTAAGCCGTGGCCCAGTGTGCGGGAGAGCCATACCCTGTGCACGTTAAAGAACACGCTGGATGGCCTTGACGGGAGGCTACCATCTGTCTCCCAACAGCTGTTCCAGTGGGTCCCCTCCCCAACCTTCTCTGAGCCTACGGGGTCCATGTGACCTGGCCATTTAGCCCGTGGTGTGCAAAAAAGTGCCGCTCAGAGGTAAAACAACCCAACAACAACCCAACAGAAAAAAAGTTGTTTTTAGTTGATTTGCAATTAAACGAGTTGTACATTCAAATGTGACTGACATGCAAGGATTTAATAAAATAGCACGAGTTTCTCCACTCGTGCTATTTTATTAAAATGTGTTTTTGTATTTTATCAAATTATATATATTATTAAATTATATATTTATCTATTTTATCTAAAAATGTGTTTTTGGAGTTTTTTAATTTAGATCAGAAGTTGGCAACCTCTGACTCACGGGTCAGTTGGTTGCCATCACCACGATTTCAGCTGATCCATCTCTAAATTTTGGTTGATAAATTAAATGATAAAAAAATCTTTTTAGCTCTCGTAAGTACAGGTATAATTAATATTTTTTGAATTTTTAATATTTTTTAAACTTTCTGTTTGAGATTTAATATAGTAACACAAGTAATTTTCTCACAGATAAATTTTGAATTAGGTTATACGAGGACTTTCTTTAACCTAAAGTTTTGACTTTACCTCGCCTACAGAAAAATGTTTTCACTTTCTCTTCTGTAGACATTGAACTTTTTCGTTTTTAGAGATAAAATTCTTTTCGAGTTGAATAAGTATTGATGAAATATAATGATTTGCACTTTCCGAATCTCACAAAAGTTTAAATTACGCCCTCTAACGGTGGAAAAAAGTAGAACATTTTAAAATAATATTGCAAACGATGTATATATGCTAGAATTTCGATGGTGGATTGGTACTAATCAAATATAATTTCCACTTTTCAAATAATTGAGTAATTTTAATTTACATAGCTAGAGGGCACTGAATATAGGAAAAGCGAAATTTTTAATGAATATTATATGTGATTTACTTATGGTAAAAATCCGAATATTCGGTAGTAGTGTCAACATAATATACAGGGTGAATCTGAAAAAGTGGGCAAAACTTTACGGGGTGGTAGAACGCAGCTATACGAGCAATATTCGTCATAGAATGTATGGTCGGAACGCAAACGGCGAGCCGATAGGTGGCGTTGGAAATGGTATAAAAGGGTCGGTCCTCGCACCCAACGTCTTCGCAAATGTGCGTCGGTCCCTATCCTGCAGGTGTGAAGCCTGCATTACAGCTGGCGGCAGCTCTTTTGAGCAATTTCTTTGGGCATGTACCTCAATTACATTCCTGTTAATAAAATGTTTTCTGAAGTATCTCCTCTCCTTCTTGTGTTCATTCTTTAAATGTGACAGTGGAAAACTACCTTTATTCTTCTCACCGCTTGCGTTCCGACCATACATTCTATGACGAATATTGCTCGTTTAGCTGCGTTCTACCACCCCGTAAAGTTTTGCCCACTTTTTCAGATTCATATACAACTGATTTGCCCACTTTTTCAGATTCATATACAACTGATTTGCCCACTTTTTCAGATTCATATACAACTGATTTGCCCCTTAATCGTAGGGCCGCAGAAAATGCAACTTTTTCAATTTAAGAGATAAATGAAAGTCTTTTTGGTTGTATAGGGCTAATAATATATTATTATGTACAGTCGCTCAAAAAAGTATCTGAACACTATGGTTGATTACAGAATTCATAAAAAATATCTGGCAACGATTTTTTAGAATTTAGTGATCTGGCAACCTTCGTGTCACGTTACACGAAGGTTGCCAGATAAGTAATTTCTAAAAAATCGTTGCCAGATATTTTTTCTGAATTCTGTAATCAACCATAGTGTTCGGATTCTTTTTTGAGCGACTGTACATTTTCCGATCACCCATTAGTACGTATTATTACTGTTAAAGGAAGTAAAATTCGGAAAATTAAAAATTTCATTTTCTCTGAAACGAGCATACCAATTCGTCAGAGGCAATATTTTATTCTTCTAGTTGTAAATAATATAAATAAATACCCCCTCAAGCAGCTGCTTTGCACAGAGGTCTGACAGGAGCCTGTCAGTTTATATGCCATAGTAGAAGGTCTGAGAGGATGGCAGGACCTCAGCAGAAAAACGACACATACATCCATGCCCTTACCCGGGGCTCGAACCCAGGTCCCTTAGATCAGTGTATGTGTATATATATTTTTCTGTTCACGTCTTTCATTACTTGTAACATTTTTCCTTCTTCCTTTCTCAGTAGATCAGTTAAAGAAGAAGACAAGAAAGATAAAATCCCAATGGATTCGCCAACCGAAGATCACCAAGATTTCGGCTTCTTCAAAGTGTGGCTTTTGATCTCGCAGTTGCTCGGTGTGGTGAGCATTGCCCTGGTGTCCGCATGGACGGGTCAGTACCTCGGAGGATTCTCCTGGCAGACCAAACCGAATCTTCAGTTCAACTATCACCCCTTCTTCATGGTGCTCGGTCTCATCTTCTGCTATGGCAACGGTAAATAAAAATAATGCTCTTTGATTAACACAAGAATCCAGTATCAAATATATAGACCAGTGGTTCTCAATCTTTTATGTTTCACGTACCCCCTGGAAATGTGTATGTAACTGGCGTACTCCTTGTATAGATAGCTAAAACTATAGTTATAGTATAACAATGGGAATAAAATAAAACATATATATCAGTGGTTCTCAGCCTTTAATGCTTCACGTACCCCCTGGAAATGTGTATGTAACTGGCGTACCCCTTGTATAGATAGATAAAACTATAGTTATAGTATAACAATGGGAATAAAATAAAACATATATATCGGTGGTTCTCAAACTTTAATGCTTCACGTACCCCCTGTAAATGTGTATGTAACTGGCGTACCCCTTGTATAGATAGATAAAACTATAGTTATACTATAACAATTGGAATAAAATAAAACATATATATCAGTGGTTCTCAACCTTTTATTCCTCACGTACCCCCTGGAAATGTGTATGTAACTGGCGTACCCCTTGTATAGATAGATAAAACTATAGTTATAGTATAACAATGGGAATAAAATAAAACATATATATCAGTGGTTCTCAACCTTTTATGCTTCACGTACCCCCTGGAAATGTGTATGTAACTGGCGTACCCCTTGTATAGATAGATAAAACTATAGTTATAGTATAACAATGGGAATAAAATAAAACATATATATCAGTGGTTCTCAACCTTTTATGATTCACGTACCCCCTGGAAATGTGTATGTAACTGGCGTACCCCTTGTATAGATAGATAAAACTATAGTTATAGTATAACAATGGGAATAAAACATATATATATATGTATCAGTGGTTCTCAACCTTTTATGCTTCATGTACCTCCTGGAAATGGGTATGTAACTGGCGTACCACTTGTATAGATAGATAAAACTATAGTTATAGTATAACAATGGGAATAAAATAAAACATATATATCAGTGGTTCTCAACCTCTTATGCTTCACGTACCCCCTGGAAATGTGTATGTAACTGGCGTATCCCTTGTATAGATAGATAAAACTATAGTTATAACAATGGGAATAAAATAAAACATATATATCAGTGGTTCTCAACCTTTTATGCTTCACGTACCCCCTGCAAATGTGTATGTAACTGGCGTACCCCTTGTATAGATAGATAAAACTATAGTTATAGTATAACAATGGGAATAAAATAAAACATATATATATATATCAGTGGTTCTCAACCTTTAATGCTTCACGTACCCCCTGGAAATGTGTATGTAACTGGCGTACCCCTTGTATAGATAGATAAAACTATAGTTATAGTATAACAATGGGAATAAAATAAAACATATATATCAGTGGTTCTCAACCTCTTATGCTTCACGTACCCCCTGGAAATGTGTATGTAACTGGCGTATCCCTTGTATAGATAGATAAAACTATAGTTATAGTATAACAATGGGAATAAAATAAAACATATATATCAGTGGTTCTCAACCTTTTATGCTTCACGTACCCCCTGCAAATGTGTATGTAACTGGCGTACCCCTTGTATAGATAGATAAAACTATAGTTATAGTATAACAATGGGAATAAAATAAAACATATATATATATATATCAGTGGTTCTCAACCTTTAATGCTTCACGTACCCCCTGGAAATGTGTATGTAACTGGCGTATCCCTTGTATAGATAGATAAAACTATAGTTATAGTATAACAATGGGAATAAAATAAAACATATATATCAGTGGTTCTCAACCTCTTATGCTTCACGTACCCCCTGGAAATGTGTATGTAACTGGCGTACCCCTTGTATAGATAGATAAAACTATAGTTATAGTATAACAATTGGAATAAAATAAAACATATATATCAGTGGTTCTCAACCTTTTATGCTTCACGTACCCCCTGCAAATGTGTATGTAACTGGCGTACCCCTTGTATAGATAGATAAAACTATAGTTATAGTATAACAATGGGAATAAAATAAAACATATATATCAGTGGTTCTCAACCTTTTATGCTTCACGTACCCCCTGCAAATGTGTATGTAACTGGCGTACCCCTTGTATAGATAGATAAAACTATAGTTATAGTATAACAATGGGAATAAAATAAAACATATATATCAGTGGTTCTCAACCTTTTATGCTTCACGTACCCCCTGGAAATGTGTATGTAACTGGCGTACCCCTTGTATAGATAGATAAAACTATAGTTATAGTATAACAATGGGAATAAAATAAAACATATATATCAGTGGTTCTCAACCTCTTATGCTTCACGTACCCCCTGGAAATGTGTATGTAACTGGCGTACTCCTTGTATAGATAGCTAAAACTATAGTTATAGTATAACAATGGGAATAAAATAAAACATATATATCAGTGGTTCTCAGCCTTTAATGCTTCACGTACCCCCTGGAAATGTGTATGTAACTGGCGTACCCCTTGTATAGATAGATAAAACTATAGTTATAGTATAACAATGGGAATAAAATAAAACATATATATCGGTGGTTCTCAAACTTTAATGCTTCACGTACCCCCTGTAAATGTGTATGTAACTGGCGTACCCCTTGTATAGATAGATAAAACTATAGTTATACTATAACAATTGGAATAAAATAAAACATATATATCAGTGGTTCTCAACCTTTTATTCCTCACGTACCCCCTGGAAATGTGTATGTAACTGGCGTACCCCTTGTATAGATAGATAAAACTATAGTTATAGTATAACAATGGGAATAAAATAAAACATATATATCAGTGGTTCTCAACCTTTTATGCTTCACGTACCCCCTGGAAATGTGTATGTAACTGGCGTACCCCTTGTATAGATAGATAAAACTATAGTTATAGTATAACAATGGGAATAAAATAAAACATATATATCAGTGGTTCTCAACCTTTTATGATTCACGTACCCCCTGGAAATGTGTATGTAACTGGCGTACCCCTTGTATAGATAGATAAAACTATAGTTATAGTATAACAATGGGAATAAAACATATATATATATGTATCAGTGGTTCTCAACCTTTTATGCTTCATGTACCTCCTGGAAATGGGTATGTAACTAGCGTACCACTTGTATAGATAGATAAAACTATAGTTATAGTATAACAATGGGAATAAAATAAAACATATATATCAGTGGTTCTCAACCTCTTATGCTTCACGTACCCCCTGGAAATGTGTATGTAACTGGCGTATCCCTTGTATAGATAGATAAAACTATAGTTATAACAATGGGAATAAAATAAAACATATATATCAGTGGTTCTCAACCTTTTATGCTTCACGTACCCCCTGGAAATGTGTATGTAACTGGCGTACCCCTTGTATAGATAGATAAAACTATAGTTATAGTATAACAATGGGAATAAAATAAAACATATATATCAGTGGTTCTCAACCTCTTATGCTTCACGTACCCCCTGGAAATGTGTATGTAACTGGCGTATCCCTTGTATAGATAGATAAAACTATAGTTATAGTATAACAATGGGAATAAAATAAAACATATATATCAGTGGTTCTCAACCTTTTATGCTTCACGTACCCCCTGCAAATGTGTATGTAACTGGCGTACCCCTTGTATAGATAGATAAAACTATAGTTATAGTATAACAATGGGAATAAAATAAAACATATATATATATATCAGTGGTTCTCAACCTTTAATGCTTCACGTACCCCCTGGAAATGTGTATGTAACTGGCGTACCCCTTGTATAGATAGATAAAACTATAGTTATAGTATAACAATGGGAATAAAATAAAACATATATATCAGTGGTTCTCAACCTCTTATGCTTCACGTACCCCCTGGAAATGTGTATGTAACTGGCGTATCCCTTGTATAGATAGATAAAACTATAGTTATAGTATAACAATGGGAATAAAATAAAACATATATATCAGTGGTTCTCAACCTCTTATGCTTCACGTACCCCCTGCAAATGTGTATGTAACTGGCGTACCCCTTGTATAGATAGATAAAACTATAGTTATAGTATAACAATGGGAATAAAATAAAACATATATATATATATCAGTGGTTCTCAACCTTTAATGCTTCACGTACCCCCTGGAAATGTGTATGTAACTGGCGTACCCCTTGTATAGATAGATAAAACTATAGTTATAGTATAACAATGGGAATAAAATAAAACATATATATCAGTGGTTCTCAACCTCTTATGCTTCACGTACCCCCTGGAAATGTGTATGTAACTGGCGTATCCCTTGTATAGATAGATAAAACTATAGTTATAGTATAACAATGGGAATAAAATAAAACATATATATCAGTGGTTCTCAACCTTTTATGCTTCACGTACCCCCTGCAAATGTGTATGTAACTGGCGTACCCCTTGTATAGATAGATAAAACTATAGTTATAGTATAACAATGGGAATAAAACATATATATATATGTATCAGTGGTTCTCAACCTTTTATGCTTCATGTACCTCCTGGAAATGGGTATGTAACTGGCGTACCACTTGTATAGATAGATAAAACTATAGTTATAGTATAACAATGGGAATAAAATAAAACATATATATCAGTGGTTCTCAACCTCCTATGCTTCACGTACCCCCTGGAAATGTGTATGTAACTGGCGTATCCCTTGTATAGATAGATAAAACTATAGTTATAACAATGGGAATAAAATAAAACATATATATCAGTGGTTCTCAACCTTTTATGCTTCACGTACCCCCTGCAAATGTGTATGTAACTGGCGTACCCCTTGTATAGATAGATAAAACTATAGTTATAGTATAACAATGGGAATAAAATAAAACATATATATATATATCAGTGGTTCTCAACCTTTAATGCTTCACGTACCCCCTGGAAATGTGTATGTAACTGGCGTACCCCTTGTATAGATAGATAAAACTATAGTTATAGTATAACAATGGGAATAAAATAAAACATATATATCAGTGGTTCTCAACCTCTTATGCTTCACGTACCCCCTGGAAATGTGTATGTAACTGGCGTATCCCTTGTATAGATAGATAAAACTATAGTTATAGTATAACAATGGGAATAAAATAAAACATATATATCAGTGGTTCTCAACCTCTTATGCTTCACGTACCCCCTGGAAATGTGTATGTAACTGGCGTACCCCTTGTATAGATAGATAAAACTATAGTTATAGTATAACAATTGGAATAAAATAAAACATATATATCAGTGGTTCTCAACCTTTTATGCTTCACGTACCCCCTGCAAATGTGTATGTAACTGGCGTACCCCTTGTATAGATAGATAAAACTATAGTTATAGTATAACAATGGGAATAAAATAAAACATATATATCAGTGGTTCTCAACCTTTTATGCTTCACGTACCCCCTGCAAATGTGTATGTAACTGGCGTACCCCTTGTATAGATAGATAAAACTATAGTTATAGTATAACAATGGGAATAAAATAAAACATATATATCAGTGGTTCTCAACCTTTTATGCTTCACGTACCCCCTGGAAATGTGTATGTAACTGGCGTACCCCTTGTATAGATAGATAAAACTATAGTTATAGTATAACAATGGGAATAAAATAAAACATATATATCAGTGGTTCTCAACCTCTTATGCTTCACGTACCCCCTGGAAATGTGTATGTAACTGGCGTATCCCTTGTATAGATAGATAAAACTATAGTTATAGTATAACAATGGGAATAAAATAAAACATATATATCAGTGGTTCTCAACCTTTTATGCTTCACGTACCCCCTGCAAATGTGTATGTAACTGGCGTACCCCTTGTATAGATAGATAAAACTATAGTTATAGTATAACAATGGGAATAAAATAAAACATATATATCAGTGGTTCTCAACCTTTAATGCTTCACGTACCCCCTGGAAATGTGTATGTAACTGGCGTATCCCTTGTATAGATAGATAAAACTATAGTTATAGTATAACAATGGGAATAAAATAAAACATATATATCAGTGGTTCTCAACCTTTTATGCTTCACGTACCCCCTGGAAATGTGTATGTAACTGGCGTACCCCTTGTATAGATAGATAAAACTATAGTTATAGTATAACAATGGGAATAAAATAAAACATATATATCAGTGGTTCTCAACCTTTTATGATTCACGTACCCTCTGGAAATGTGTATGTAACTGGCGTACCCCTTGTATAGATAGATAAAACTATAGTTATAGTATAACAATGGGAATAAAACATATATATATATGTATCAGTGGTTCTCAACCTTTTATGCTTCATGTACCTCCTGGAAATGGGTATGTAACTGGCGTACCACTTGTATAGATAGATAAAACTATAGTTATAGTATAACAATGGGAATAAAATGAAACATATATATCAGTGGTTCTCAACCTCTTATGCTTCACGTACCCCCTGGAAATGTGTATGTAACTGGCGTATCCCTTGTATAGATAGATAAAACTATAGTTATAGTATAACAATGGGAATAAAATAAAACATATATATCAGTGGTTCTCAACCTTTTATGCTTCACGTACCCCCTGCAAATGTGTATGTAACTGGCGTACCCCTTGTATAGATAGATAAAACTATAGTTATAGTATAACAATGGGAATAAAATAAAACATATATATCGGTGGTTCTCAAACTTTAATGCTTCACGTACCCCCTGTAAATGTGTATGTAACTGGCGTACCCCTTGTATAGATAGATAAAACTATAGTTATAGTATAACAATGGGAATAAAATAAAACATATATATATATATATCAGTGGTTCTCAACCTCTTATGCTTCACGTACCCCCTGGAAATGTGTATGTAACTGGCATACCCCTTGTATAGGTAGATAAAACTATAGTTATAATATAACAATGGGAATAAAATAAAACATATATATAATATATATCTTGCGACTTTTGAGCTCTCCAAGCGTTGAGAAACCACATTGAGAAACTCCTATTATAGACATTTGTGAGTGACGGCTGACAGGGGATCACGCTACTTCTGACTATGATGTCCCATATGGACCCCCCCCCCCCCCCCCGCCCACTTTTTTTTTTTTAAGAACTGCCCCGGTGTCCGAAAAAAAAATTTCGGGACGTCTAAATGTTCCGGTTTTTCGTGACTCAATCTCGATTTACTTGAATTTAATTAACGCGTTTTTGGAATAATTAGATCACCGTATTTACGCTTTTTTCCTGTTTACGTGGATTTTTTTTTTTTAATCTAATAACGCGGTTTGCACTGAGCACCAAAGATGGTAGCCTCCCGACAAGGAGTCTGAACATGTGCATGGAGTCTGAACATGGAATGTATACCTAAATAGTACATTATACTGATTTTGAAATATTTCACTCAATAAAATGTTTGAAAAAGAAAAACGAGTTTTGATTCTTTTAAGCCCCCTCAATGAATGACGGGGCGGAGATGGCTCAGTCGGTAGCGCGCCAGGCTCGTAATCTGTAGTTCCCAGGTTCGAGTCCCAGCTAGGTCAGCGTTGAGATTTAACTCCGCAAAATTCCCCGCCCTGCCCACGGTCAGTAGGGGACACCGATGGGCTTGGAAAGGCCGCCGACCGTCGGATGGGACGTTAAGCCGTGGCTCCGTGTGCGGGAGAGCCATACCCTGTGCACGTTAAAGAACACGTTGGATGGCCTTGTCGGGAGGCTACCATCTGTCTCCCAACAGCTTGTTCCAGTGGGTCCCCTCCCCCAACCTTCTCTGAGCCGAAGGCTCAGAGAATGTTGGGGGAGGGGACCCAGCTCAGTCCCGCTGTACAGTTTATATGCCCTGTGGCATATAAACTGTACAGCTTAGCTCATTGTGCACGTTAAAGAACACGTTGGATGGCCTTGTCGGGAGGCTACCATCTGTCTCCCAACAGCTGTTCCAGTGGGTCCCCTTCCTCAACCTTCTCTGAGCCTTCGGGGTCCATGTGACCTGGCCATTTAGCCCATGGTGTGCAAAAAAGTTCCGCTCAGAGGTAAAACAACCCAACGTTAAAGAACATGCTGGATGGCCTTGACGGGAGGCTACCATCTGTCTCCCAACAGCATGTTCCAGTGGGTCCCCTCCCCCAACCTTCTCTGAGCCTTCGGGGTCCATGTGACCTGGCCAATTAGCTCATTGCGTGCAAAAAAAGTGCCGCTCAAAGGTAAAACTACCCAATCAATGAATGACGAGGCCCAAGAGATTTTTTTTCCCATTGCCTATTGGATAATCCATCATTGCACACCCGATATTTTTTAATATTGGCCCTATTTTGCAATATTAAATCATTTTGGCTATCTCTAAATTAAAATTATACAAGCCACCAGGGATGGATAAAATTACTACCGAAATGATTCTTATTATTCTGAAACGATTCTCAGTAATTTCTTATATATTTTCACTGTCAGTGGTTTGTTTTATGGCACTGATTATACAGGTTTATAATGTTTTTATAACATGAATAATTGTAGTTGCCTTTAAAGTGCTGATTTTAGATCTGGTCTTAAAAAATGTCTAGCAAGTCACGTTTTTATGTTATTGGTCATTTTGACTCCTATTAAGATCTTCCTTGCCGTCCCATGGCCGAGTGGTTAGCACGCTTGGCTAGTGATCTATGGGACCTTGGTTCGAGCCCCGGGTAAGGCATGGATGTATGTGTCGTTTTTCTGCTGAGGTCCTGCCATCCTCATAGACCTTCTACTGTGGCATATAAACTGACAGGCTCCTGTCAGACCTCTGTGGCAAGCAGCTGCTTGAGGGGGTATTTTTTTTTAAGATCTTCCTATACCAACACCTCCAGGCAACTGGCAGGGTACTAGATATTTTACTTTTTGTGGCTGGCAACACTGATGTGCCAAGTGGGAGAAAACATGCAACAGAAACCTAACCTCAGACCCCCATTCTTGTTGTTTTCATTGTAGGAACCTAACCTCAGACCGTCTTGTTTTCATTGTAGAAGGAACACGTGCTGTACATTGAAGGGTGAAGTTTGGCGCTTAAATGGCACAAAGGCAGCGTCGAGGATGTGTTAATGGCCAGATAAGTTTTGTTTATGTGTGTGGAAATTATATTTTGAAATCCCAGTATCGTTCTTTGACAAAGATTGTGAAGAAAGCCTATAACTCGTATTTTGGATGTCATGTTGGAGATCAGGACAAAACATGGGCTCCACATATGTGCCGCATTTGCATTTCGTGCTTTGTTGGTTGAAAGGTAAGATAAAATCCATGCCCTTTGCACTTACAATGGCTTGGCGTGATCCAACTAGTTACTCGCATGATTGCTATTTTTGTTTAACTAAGTGTCGGGCTTTTCAAAAAACAGAACAAAAGCAAAATACAATATCCAAGGTGTGCCTTCAGCCATAAGTCCAGTTCTTCATGGAGAAGACCTTCCTATACCAACACCTCTAACCAACTGGGAGGAGATGAATTCACATTCATCAGAGGGAGACTTTGAGGCACTAACAGATCCTGATCCTACGTACACCCCTAAAAAGTTAGACGAGCCTCATCTGATTCAGCAAAATGAACTAAATGATCTTGTTCGAGACCTAGGACTTTCCAAACAAGCTGAGGTTTTAGGTTCAAGCCTTCGAGAGTCGAATCTTCTGGACAAGGGTATCAGAATTTCTCTGTTCATAAAGAGAAATTTGGCTTTATCTGCTTATTACGAGATGCAAGATGGTTTGTGTTTCTGCACATATATTTCAGAGCTGATGGAAGAAGTTGGAACAACTCACGACCCTAAGGAATGGCGTCTATTTATAGATTCGTCAAAATTCAGCTTAAAAGCTGTACTTTTTCAGAAAGGAAACCAAAAACCTTCCATTCCAGTGACACTCGCTGTGGGAATGAAGGAAACTTGTGAAAGCATGGAAAAATACTCGCTGCTATAAAACATGACCTGTTTAAGTGGACAGTGTGTGGTGACCTAAAAGTCATCTCTCTATTGTTCGGGCTTCAAGGAGGCTTCACAAAATTTTGCTGTTTTCTGTGTTTGTGGGACAGGGCCAGAAAGGAACACTACAAAACAAAAGACTGTCCCAAAAGAGATGTTTTTATTCCTGGAAAGAGTAATGTGAGGTGTAAGCCTCTAGTTGAGCCCTCTGATGTTCTGCTCCCACCACTACACATCAAACTGGGACTTATGGAAAATTTTGTAAAGGGTTGGGTTGTTTTATCTCTGAACGGCACTTTTTTGCACACCATGGCCTAAATGGCCAGGTCACATGGACCCCGAAGGCTCAGAGAACGTTGGGGGAGGAGACCCACTGGAACAGCTGTTGGGAGACAGATGGTAGTCTCCCGTCAAGACCATCCAGCGTGTTCTTTAACGTGCACAGGGTATGGCTCTCCCGCACACGGGCCACGGCTTAACGTCTCATCCGACGGACGACGGCCTTTCCAAGCCCATCGGTGTCCCCTACTGACCGTGGGCAGGGCGGGGAATTTTTGCGGAGATAAATCTCAACGCTGACCCAGCTGGGACTCGAACCTGGGAACTACAGATTACGAGCCTGGCGCGCTACCGACTGAGCCACCCCCGCCCCTTTGTAAAGGCTATGGACAAAACTGGTAAAGGGTTTTTGCACTTGAAGGAAAATTTTCCAAAACAAAGTGAAGCCAACTCAAAGAAGGGATCTTTGTTGGTCCTCAGATCAGGAAGCTACTGAATGATGAATATGAAGGAGCGAATAATGAAAACCTGAATATGAAGGAGTGCGCTGCATGGAAATCCTTCAGGTCTGCGGTCCAGGGTTTTCTAGGGGAATCACAAAGAGGAAAACTAGCATCAGCTCATTCAAAATCTTCTCAAAAACTATGAGAATCTTGGTTGCCGAATGTCCTCGAAAATCCATTTCTTGCACTCGCATCTCGACTACTTTCCCAAGAAATTTGGAGCTGTCAGTGGTGAGCAAGGGGAAAGATTTCACCGGGATATCCGAGCCATGGAGAAGAGATGCCAAGGCAGGTGGGACCAGCAACGATGGGTGACTACGACTGGTTCTTGCAGGAGGAGGATACCTCAGCACATAAAAGGTGGGGTTGTTTTACCTCTGAGCGGCACTTTTTTGCACACCATGGGCTAAATGGCCAGGTCACATGGACCCCGAAGGCTCAAAGGCATAGAGAAGGTTGGGGGAGGGGACCCACTGGAACAGCTGTTGGGAGAGAGATGGTAGCCTCCCGTCAAGGCCATCCAGCGTGTTCTTTAACGTTGGGTTGTTTTACCTCTGAGCGGCACTTTTTTGCACACCATGGGCTAAATGGCCAGGTCACATGGACCCCGAAGGCTCAGAGAAGGTTGGGGGAGGGGACCCACTGGAACAGCTGTTGGGAGACAGATGGTAGCCTCCCGTCAAGGCCATCCAGCATGTTCTTTAACGTTGGGTTGTTTTACCTCTGAGAGGCACTTTTTTGCACACCATGGGCTAAATGGCCAGGTCACATGGACCCCGAAGGCTCAGAGAAGGTTGGGGGAGGGGACCCACTGGAACAGCTGTTGGGAGACAGATGGTAGCCTCCCGTCAAGGCCATCCAGCGTGTTCTTTAATGTTGGGTTGTTTTACCTCTGAGAGGCATTTTTTGCACACCATGGGCTAAATGGCCAGGTCACATGGACCCCGAAGGCTCAGAGAAGGTTGGGGGAGGGGACCCACTGGAACAGCTGTTGGGAGACAGATGGTAGCCTCCCGTTAAGGCCATCCAGCGTGTTCTTTAACGTTGGGTTGTTTTACCTCTGAGCGGCACTTTTTGCACACCATGGGCTAAATGGCCAGGTCACATGGACCCCGAAGGCTCAGAGAAGGTTGGGGGAGGGGACCCACTGGAACAGCTGTTGGAAGACAGATGGTAGCCTCCCGTCAAGGCCATCCATCGTGTTCTTTAACGTGCACAGGGTATGGCTCTCCCGCACACGGGGCCACGGCTTAACGTCCCATCCGACGGACGGCGGCCTTTTCAAGCCCATCGGTGTCCCCTACTGACCGTGGGCAGGGCGGCACATAAAAGGCAAAAATTAATTTCTTTTAAGTATGAAAAGATCCTTATCCATGTTTTCTTGCGTTTCAAACCGCAAAACTCACCGCCCTGCCCACGGTTAGTAGGGGACACCAATGGGCTTGGAAAGGCCACCGTTCGTCGGATGGGACGTTACACCGTGGTCCCTTGTGGGAGAGAGTCGTATCCTGTGCACGTTAAGGATCACCTGGATGACTTAAACATAATGCTATCATCTGTCTCCCAACAGCTGTTCCAGTGGGTCCCCTCCCCCAACCTTCTCTGAGCCTTTGGGGTCCTTGTGACCTGGCCATTTAGCCCATGGTGTGCAAAAAAGTGCCGCTCAAAGGTAAATCAACCCAACAACAACTAATTTGTTAAAAAAAATATGTTTTGGGGAATTTTAACTACTCAGATATGAATCTGTATAAATTTTATTCAACTTCAAATTATTGCTATTAAAATAATGAGCTTCCGAATTTGAAAATTATTTTGCCAAGAAAGAGATAATTTTATTTTCTGTTGTAACCAGAGCCGGATTTCCCACAAGGCGCGTGCCGAGTGGCCTCAACGTAATAGAGATGCCAGTATTTAAGTGTTAAAATTTGTTTAGCAAAATTATGTCATTTTCAATTCTTAGAAGAAATAGAAAACTAGTTACAAATATCCTTGATACAAATAACTGGCTACGAAACACTTTTTTCAAAGTTAGGAAGTTTTGAATATATATTTTTCCGTTCACACAACATAGAACTGTCCCTGTGCTTTTGATAATTTATTGTAAATTTTTTTATTCCCAGAACAAAAAAAAAGTGAAGAAAAATGTTTAAATATAAAAATTATTTGATTTTTAAATATTACTGCATGATGAATATTATAAATTATATGCTATGTATAATATTAAATTCCTACGTTAATTTTTACAGTTGGGTTGTTTTTAGCTCTGAGCAGAAGGGGCGGGGGTGGCTCAGTCGGTAGCGCGCCGGGCTCGTAATCTGTAGTTCCCAGGTTCGAGTCCCAGCTGGATCAGCGTTGAGATTTATCTCCGCAAAATTCCCCGCCCTTCCCACGGTCAGTAGGGGACACCGATGGGCTTGGAAAGGCCGCCGTCCGTCGGATGGGACGTTAAGCCGTGGCCTGTGTGTGGGAGAGCCATACCCTGTGCACGTTAAAGAACACGCTGGATGGCCTTGACAGGTTACCATCTGTCTCCCAACAGCTGTTCCAGTGGGTCCCCTCCCCCAACCTTCTCTGAGCCTTCGGGGTCCATGTGTGCAAAAAAGTGCCCTAGTGCAAAAAAGTGCCGCTCAGAGGCAAAACAACCCAACCCAAAAAGCTCTGAGCAGTACTTTTTTTGCACACAATGGGCTAAATGGCCAGGTCACAAGGACCCCGAGGACTCAGAGAAAGATTGAGGGGAGAGGACCCACTAGACATCTGTTGGGAGACAGACGGCAGCCTTCCGTCAAAGCCATCCAGTGTGAACAGAGCATGACTTAACATCCCATCCGACGGATGGTGGCCTCTCCAAACCCATCGGTGTTCCCTACTGAACCGGGGCGGGGAGTTTTGCGGAGATAAATCTCAACGGTAGCCCAACTGGGTCTCGAACCCGGGAGCTGCAGATTACGAACCTGGCTTTATCGACTGAGCCAACCACGCCCCATTTTTTCCAGTAATGGATAATACAATTGTATTACTTATTATTAAAATTCCTGCATTCGTTTTGATTGCTTGCCTATTTTCTCCTTCGTTGCGAAAATGAAAACGAAAATACCGGGCTTCCAAATATCAGAGCTCACTACCACTTAGTGTGCTCGGGGGCGTGTGAGGTGTGAATCTGGCCCTGGTTCTAACAGCACAATAATTGTAGCAAAGTAAAGTACTGTAATTGAAAATAATTGTAGTAAAGTACTGTAATTGAAAATAATTGTAGTAAAGTACTGTAATTGAAAATAATTGTAGTAAAGTACTGTAATTGAAAATAATTGTAGCATAGTAAAGTATTGTAATATAAAATAATTGTAGTAAAGTACTGTAATTGAAAATAATTGTAGCAAAGTACTGAAATAGAAAATAATTGTTGCAAATGCAGTAATTGAAAATAATTGTAACAAAGTAAAGTACTGTAATATAAAATAATTGTAGCAAAGTACTGTAATTGAAAATAATAACAACAGTTAATTCCGATTTTTCCCCCCAGCTCTTCTGGTGTACAGAGTGTTCCGGAACCAACGGAAGCGAACGTTGAAGCTGCTGCACTTCGGGCTACATACTTTCGCATTCATCTTCACCGTGGTGGCACTGAAAGCCGTTTTCGACTCGCACAACCTGCCAGAGAAGCCCTTGCCAAATCTCTATTCTCTCCATAGCTGGCTAGGTTTAACAACTGTATTGCTTTTTACATTACAGGTAAGGTGTTGCTTTTCTGCTGAGGTCCTGCCATCCTCTCAGACCTACTCTGGCATATAAACTGACAGGCTCCTGTCAGACCTTTGTGGCAAGCAGCTTCTTGAAAAAAAAAAAAGATTAAAAATGCACCGGTAGGACCATGGGCGCCAGCAGAGGGAGGCGAACGGGGCACTTGCCCCCCCCCCCCGGGGTCGAGTAAAAAATTCCACAAATTATAATCGTAACAATTTAAACGTAATTAATTTATATGCATTATGTATGTTTTTTGTATTAATGCAATACTGTATTCTATAATCTACTTGTGGAAAAAAAACCTAAAAAATTAAATAAAAATTTATTGATGTAATTATTTGTCTCCTAGCTTTGCCCACCCCCTGGAAATTTTCTGCGGACCGCCCATGGGTAGGACCAATAGACGAGTTCAAAGTTTTCAAAAAGTTCAGCGAATGGTTTAATAAAAGTTACTAACAATACAGTAGATGCATGCATGATAGGTCCCCGCAAAATTCCCCGCCCTGCCCACGGTCAGTAGGGGACACCGGTGGGCTTGGAAAAGCCGCCGTCCGTCGGATGGGAGGTTAAGCCGTGGCCCCGTGTGTGGGAGAGCCATACCCTGTGCAAGTTAAAGAACACGCTGGATGGCCTTAACGGGAGGCTACCATCGGTCTCCCAACAGCTGTTCCAGTGGGTCCCCTCCCCCAATCTTCTCTGAGCCTTCGGGGTCCTTGTGACCTGGCCATTTATCTCATGGTGCGCAAAAAAGTGCCGCTCAGAGGTAAAACAACCCAACGTTAAAGAACACGCTGGATGGCCTTGACGGGAGGATACCATCTGTCTCCCAACAGCTGTTCCAGTGGGTCCCTCTCCTCCAACCTTCTCTGAGCCTTCGGGGTCCATGTGACCTGGCCATGGTGTGCAAAAAAGTGCCGCTCAGAGGTAAAACAACCCAACGTTAAAAAACACGCTGGATGGCCTTGACGGGAGGCTACCATCTGTCTCCCAACAGCTGTTCCAGTGGGTCCCTCTCCTCCAACCTTCTCTGAGCCTTCGGGGTCCATGTGACCTGGCCATTTAGCCCATGGTGTGCAAAAAAGTGCCGCTCAGAGGTAAAACAACCCAACGTTAAAGAACACGCTGGATGGCCTTGACGGGAGGCTACCATCTGTCTCCCAACAGCTGTTCCAGTGGGTCCCCTCCCCCAACCTTCTCTGAGCCTTCGGGGTCCATGTGACCTGGCCATTTAGCCCATGGTGTGCAAAAAAGTGCCGCTCAGAGGTAAAACAACCCAACGTTAAAGAACACGCTGGATGGCCTTGACGGGGGCTACCATCTGTCTCCCAACAGTTGTTCCAGTGGTTCCCTCTCCTCCAACCTTCTCTGAGCCTTCGGGGTCCATGTGACCTGGCCATTTAGCCCATGGTGTGCAAAAAAGTGCCGCTCAGAGGTAAAAGAACCCAACGTTAAAGAACACGCTGGATGGCCTTGACGGGAGGCTACCATCTGTCTCCCAACAGCTGTTGCAGTGGGTCCCCTCCCCCAACCTTCTCTGAGCCTTCGGGGTCCATGTGACCTGGCCCATGGTGTGCAAAAAAGTGCCGCTCAGAGGTAAAACAACTCAACCCATGATAGGTCCCCACGAAAACTTTCGGTACGGACAAAATTTTTTGTAGAATATAGAAGGTACACGATTTTCGAAGATTTATATTAAAATCTATATTATAATTCAGTAATCAACAAAAATGCAGATTATTAATTCACTAAGCCGCAGTTCAGTGCAGACTAAGCCAGGCCTGGCAACCTGAGGCCCGCAATCTCTTTTTTTTTATGGGGTTGCCGCCAACTATTGATGACAAATAAATTTATAAAAGAGAAAAAGAACGTATAGAGAACAAGATGTTCAACTTCGACGAAGAGAATTCTCTTTAAAATTAATTTTAACAAAATTATATTGTTTATGTTTCATATTAGATTTTTCCCTGTGGTTATACATAACTTTATTGATTATATATTTCTTTAGCGGTCTGCCCTTCCATTTAAGTTTCTTTATGTGGATTTTCAGTTGAAAAGCTTGCCTAGACTACAGCAATGGCTGAACGCCTAAGCCGAGGACAGACTACTAAGAAGAAAAATTAAAAAAAAAATTCAAATAGCTTTTTTTTTTAATTTCAAAACCAACAGTAATTGAATATAATGAGAAATTAAAGAAAGTTAATATTAAATTCTTTAAAAAGTTGATTTGCCAAATGTACAAGTTTCTCATGAGGTTCTAATTTTCAATCATCTTTTCAACAGGATCATTGTCCCAATTTTACATTTTGAAGCGTCTTCGGAAAAATTTAAGAGGTTTAAGTAAATACTGATAAAACGTAACAAAAATCTGATATCTTAGATTTTAATTTTTTATTAATTAATAATTTATTTTTCATTTTTTTATTTATTAATTTTTTAGCTCCAAGCCTAGGGCTTATATCTCGAAGTCTAAAATAGTGCCGGATCGGCAATAACAAAGTTAAAACACATAAACCACAAGAGCAAATTTATAACTTATAAAACAACTTCAACGGAAGTTTAAAAGGTTCTAAATCTGACAATTATAAAATTGTCAGAAGAGATTAAGAGTTGGGTTGGGTTGTTTTACCTCTGAGCAGCACTTTTTTGCACACCATGGGCTAAATGGCCAGGCCACATGGACCCCGAAGGCTCAGAGAAGGTTGGGGGAGGGGACCGACTGGAACAGCTGTTGGGAGACAGATGGTAGCCTCCCGTCAAGGTCATCCAGTGTGTTCTTTAATGTTGGGTTGTTTTACCTCTGAGTGGCACTTTTTTGCACACCATGGGCTAAATGGCCAGGCCACATGGACCCCGAAGGCTCAGAGAAGTTGGGGGAGGGGACCCACTGGAACAGCTGTTGGGAGACAGATGGTAGCCTCCCGTCAAGGCCATCCAGCGTGTTCTTTAACATGCACAGGGTATGGCTCTCACACACACGGGCCACGGCTTAATGTCCCATCCGACGGACGGCGGCTTTTCCAAGCCCATCGGTGTTCCCTACTGACCGTGGGCAGGGCGGGGAATTTTGCGGAGATAAATCTCAACCCTGACCCAGCTGGGACTCGAACCTGGGAACTACAGATTATGAGCTTGGCGTGCTACCGACTGAGCCACCCCCGCCCCACAAACATGGATATATACTGTAGATCCAAGTTGCCTCGGTTCCCGTGGTGGGAACTCTTAGTCGGGCTCGATTTTCGGGGCCCTGTCCAACCTAACGGACCAAGTCGGTCAGCAGGGCCCCTAAATACTCTCCTGAGATGGAGGTCTTAGACTGTCCAACCGGGGCCCAAACCGGTCAGCAGAGCCTTCGACCGCAATGGGCCCTCAAGCCTCTCACCACGTCAAGGTGATTCAACGTCGGGGGGGGGGGGGGGGGCGACTTTTGTTGTAAGAGAAAATTGCTTTCAGAGATTTTTTATATCCCTACGTAGTTTTAATTTATATCGTTAAGAGATCACTAAGCAAATATAGAAAATGGCGAAACTTTTAACGAATGTTGCAAGTGATCTGTTCATGGTAGAAATTTGGGTGGTAGAGTATCGAGAGATATTCCACTCGTAGCACTAATCCAGAGACGTACCGGGAAGTGGGAATTCACCCCTCGAAAAAGATCCTGTTGTGGGTTGTTTTACCTCTGAGCTGCACTTTTTTGCACACCATGGGCTAAATGGCCAGGTCACATGGACCCCGAAGGCTCAGAGAAAGTTGGGGGAAGGCACCCACTGGAACAGCTGTTGGGAGACAGATGGTAGCCTCCCGTCAAGACCATCCAGCGTGTTCTTTAACGTGCACAGAGTATGGCTCTGCCGCACACGGAGCAACGGCTTAACGTTCCATCCGATGGACGGCGGCCTTTCCAAGCCCATCGGTGTCCCCTACTGACCGTGGGCACCGCGGGGAGTTTTGCGGAGAAAAGTCTCAATGCTGGCCCAGCAGGGACTTGAACCTGGGAACTAGCAGATTACGAGCCTGGCGCGCTACCGAGTGAGCCACCACCGCCCCAAAAGATCCTGTCGTCTTATAATAAATTTCAAACTTGTCTACCTGCTTTGAAATCCAAAACAGTTGTTTGTATATAATTTTAGCCCCATATGTTATGTCCGGCACTAAAAAATAGGTAAAAAAAGAACTATAAAATCTTTTTCCACATAGAATATGATTTTAACTTTTCCTGTTCGTCGGAATATTTTAGTACTTGGGAAACCCTACTCAGGTCTTATTCTCAGATCCCCTCCGAAACTGAATGGGGCAGGGGTGGCTCAGTCGGTAGGGCACCAGGCTCGTAATCTGCAGTTCCCAGGTTCGAGTCCCAGCTGGGTCAGCGTTGAGACTTATCTCCGCAAAACTCCCCACCCTGCCCACAGTCAGTAGGGAACACCGATGGGCTTTGAAAGGCCGCAGTTTGTCGGATGGGATGTTAAACCGTGGTCTCGTGTGGGGAGAGACATACCCTGTGAATATTAAAGAACACGCTGGGTGGCCTTGACGGAAGGCTACCATCTGTCTCCCAACAGCTGCTCTAGTGGGTCCCCTTCCCCAACCTTTTCTGAGCCTTCGGGGTCCTTGTGACCTGGCCATTTAGCCCATGGTGTGCAAAAAAGTGCCGCTCAGATGTAAAACAACTCAAATCCGAAACTGAATTCTCGGACTCCTCCCCCCCCCCCCCCCAAGCAAAATTCTCATTCTCCTCCGAAACAAAATCCTGACTACACCAATTGCCCCCTTTTCCTCAGAGGGTTCTGAATAAAGCAACGTTTATAAATTTGAGAAGTAAAAGACAAATACTTTTCATGTTTTATAAATACTAATAAAATACTACTATTTGCATTGTCGCCATCATCCATCAGTTCGAATTAAAATTTTTAAGGAATGAAAAAGTAACGAAAACTTCAGTCTCCTTGAAAACCAGATTTCCATATGCTCTCGAGACCGATATTCGTTCTTCTAGTTAAAATAATTATTCAAGAAAGCTACTGTACTACATTGCCCATTATTTTATAACGAAACATTTCCTTTTTTTTTTCCTGTTCCGTTATATCATTCTACATATTAGCGCTCTCAGATCGATCAACTAGAGCCCTCAGATCCGTCAAATAGATCCCTCAAATCCATCAGTTAGATTTCTCAGATCCATCAACTAGATCCCTCGGATCCATCAATTAGATCCCTCAGATCCATCGACTAGATCTCTCAGATCCATCAGCTAGACCCTCAGATCCATCAGCTCCATCAGCTAGGGCCCTCATATATCCATCAACTATATCCCTCAGATCCATCAACTATATCCTTCAGATCCATCAACTATATCCCTCAGATCCATCAACTAGAGCCCTCTGATCCATCAGCTAGAGCCATCAGATCCATCAGCTAGGGCCCTCATATCCATCAACTAGATCCCTTAGATCCATCAACTAGAGCCCTCTGATCCATCAGCTAGAGCCATCAGATCCATCAGCTAGGGCCCTCATATCCATCAACTAGATCCCTTAGATCCATCAACTAGAGCCCTCAGATCCATCAACTAGAGCCCTCTGATCCATCAGCTAGAGCCATCAGATCCATCAGCTAGGGCCCTCATATCCATCAACTAGATCCCTCAGATCCATCAACTAGAGCCCTCAGATCCATCAGCTAGAGCCATCAGATCCATCAGCTAGGGCCCTCATATCCATCAGCTAGGGCCCTCATATCCATCAACTAGATCCCTCAGATCCATCAACTAGAGCCCTCAGATCCATCAACTAGATCCCTCAGATCCATCAGCTAGGGCCCTCATATCCATCAACTATAGATCCCTCAGATCCATCAACTAGAGCCCTCAGATCCATCAGCTAGAGCCATCAGATCCATCAGCTAGGGCCCTCATATCCATCAACTATATCCCTCAGATCCATCAGCTAGGGCCCTCTTATCCATCAACTATATCCCTCAGATCCATCAACTAGAGCCCTCTGATCCATCAGCTAGAGCCATCAGATCCATCAGCTAGGGCCCTCATATCCATCAACTAGATCCCTCAGATCCATCAACTAGAGCCCTCAGATCCATCAGCTAGAGCCATCAGATCCATCAGCTAGGGCCCTCATATCCATCAGCTAGGGCCCTCATATCCATCAACTAGATCCCTCAGATCCATCAACTAGAGCCCTCAGATCCATCAACTAGATCCCTCAGATCCATCAGCTAGGGCCCTCATATCCATCAACTATAGATCCCTCAGATCCATCAACTAGAGCCCTCAGATCCATCAGCTAGAGCCATCAGATCCATCAGCTAGGGCCCTCATATCCATCAACTATATCCCTCAGATCCATCAGCTAGGGCCCTCTTATCCATCAACTATATCCCTCAGATCCATCAACTAGAGCCCTCTGATCCATCAGCTAGAGCCATCAGATCCATCAGCTAGGGCCCTCATATCCATCAACTAGAGCCCTCAGATCCATCAACTAGAGCCCTCAGATCCATCAGCTAGAGCCCTCAGATCCATCAGCTAGGGCCCTCATATCCATCAACTAGAGCCCTCAGATCCATCAACTAGAGCCCTCAGATCCATCAACTAGATCCCTCAGATCCATCAACTAGAGCCCTCAGATCCATCAGCTAGAGCCATCAGATCCATCAGCTAGGGCCCTCATATCCATCAACTAGAGCCCTCAGATCCATCAACTAGATCCCTCAGATCCATCAGCTAGGGCCCTCATATCCATCAACTAGATCCCTCAGATCCATCAGCTAGGGCCCTCATATCCATCAGCTAGAGCCATCAGATCCATCAGCTAGAGCCATCAGATCCATCAGCTAGGGCCCTCTTATCCATCAACTAGATCCTTCAGATCCATCAACTATATCCCTCAGATCCATCAGCTAGAGCCATCAGATCCATCAGCTAGGGCCCTCATATCCATCAACTAGATCCCTCAGATCCATCAACTAGATCCCTCAGATCCATCAACTAGAGCCCTCTGATCCATCAGCTAACGCTCTGATATTCATCAGCGTGCAGTTGTGATTTCAGTATTTGTTATACGGGAATATCTTACGTTGTTTATGTTTTGAGACAAATTATTTATAGGGAATTTTTATCACTCTTTAAAACCTTTCCGTTTTTCAATTAATAAGGGGAGATTAAAACATTGGTTGCATATTTTCCTCGAAGTTAAATTTAGCCGTAACTCTTAAATCAATAAACGTGCAATATCCATTTTCATTCAATTTTTACAGCAGAGTTTTGTTTTCCACAGATTCTGAATGATATTACGGAGTCTTGATGTCCTTAGAGCTATATTTTCCCTCTCTTTTCCAGTATTTGTGTGGATTTATTGCCTTCCTCTACCCCGGACTAACGAAGATATGGAGAGCCAAATACCTCCCCGTGCACGTGTTCTTCGGCCTCGCCATCTTCATCATGGCTGTCGGGGCCGCGCTGATGGGCATCACGGAAAAGCTCACGTTTTCTCTGTAAGTACTTGATGTCATTTGTCACTCACTGGGCACGAGGGAATTCCCAGTTATTTTCCGAGTGCATCTTTTCGGGGTTTTCTTATATTTCAGGTGGGTATCGCGGGGGCGTGGATAAAGATAATGCAGAGGCGCCATTATCAAAATTGCATTGCTCGATTTATCACGAAACTGAGCGTGAAGGATATGTTAATGGCTTAGGGGCTGTTCCCGTGGCCGAGTGGTTAGCGCGCTTGGCTACTGATATAAGGGACCTGGGTTCGAGCCCCGGTAAGGCATGGCTGTTTGTGTCGTTTTTCTGCTGAGGTCGTGCCATCCTCTCAGACTTTTTATTATGGCATATAAACTGACAGGCTCCTGTCAGACCTCTGTGGCAAGCAGCTGCTTGAGGGGGTATTTATTATTTATTTATTTTAGCGCGGGGGCGTGGATAAAGATAATGCAGAGGCGCCATTATCAAAATTGCATTGCTCGATTTATCACTAAACTGAGCGTGAACGATATGTTAATGGATTAGGGGCTGTTCCCGTGGACGAATGGTTAGCGCGCTTGGCTACTGATCTAAGGGACCTGGGTTCGAGCCCCGGGTAAGGCATGGATGTTTGTGTCGTTTTTCTGCTGAGGTCCTGCCATCCTCTCAGACTTTCTATTATGGCATATAAACTGACAGGCTCCTGTCAGACCTCTGTGGCAAGCAACTGCTTGAGGAGGTAGTTAGTTCAGAATTTCTCTTCACTGCTGTATTAGCCTGAGTATGGCGAAATAATACATTGATGGACAGGGCAGTTGTTCAGGTATTTGCTGGGGCGGGGGTGGCTCAGTCGGTAGCGCGCCAGGCTCCTAATCTGTAGTTCCCAGGTTCGAGTCCCAGCTGGGTCAACGTTGAGATTTATCTCCGCAAAATTCCCCGCCCTGCCCACGGTCAGTAGGGGACACCGATGGGCTTGGAAATGCCGCCGTCCGTCTGATGGGACATTAAGCCGTGGCGCCGTGTGCGGGAGAGCCATACCCTGTGCACGTTAAAGAACACGCTGGATGGCCTTGACGGGAGGCTACCATCTGTCTCCCAACAGCTGTTCCAGTGGGTCCCCTCCCTCAACCTTCTCTGAGCCTTCGTGGTCCATGTGACCTGGCCATTTAGCCCATGGTGTGCAAAAAAGTGCCGCTCAGAGGTAAAACAACCCAACGTTAAAGAACACGCTGGATGGCCTTGACGGGAGGCTACCATCTGTCTCCCAACAGCTGTTCCAGTGGGTCCCCTCCCTCAACCTTCTCTGAGCCTTCGTGGTCCATGTGACCTGGCCATTTAGCCCATGGTGTGCAAAAAAGTGCCGCTCAGAGGTAAAACAACCCAACGTTAAAGAACACGCTGGATGGCCTTGACGGGAGGCTACCATCTGTCTCCCAACAGCTATTCCAGTGGGTCCCCTCCCCCAACCTTCTCTGAGCCTTCGTGGTCCATGTGACCTGGCCATTTAGCCCATGGTGTGCAAAAAAGTGCCGCTCAGAGGTTAAACAACCCAACCCAGGTGTTTGCATTTTACTCTTGCAATAATCAGAGACTGATTATATATCAATATATAGCATATATAGCAATATATAGCAGCATTTTGTTTTTAAAGAACGCGCTGAATGACCTCAACGGAAGGCTTCTAATGGTTATGCGATGGACCCCCTTTCTCCAACTTTCGAAGTCTTTCCAACCTGGCGATTTAGCCCATTGTGTGAATAAGATTTAAAAAAATGCTCAGAGGGGAAACATCCCAGTTCTTATACACTATGTTGAAAAAAAGTGTCCGACCACTTCCATGTTATGTGAATGGAAAGCCACTTTCAGAGCTCCCTAACATTGAAAATAAATCTTTTGCGCAAAAACTGTTATTGGCGATAAATTGTAGATGTCGCTCAAATCTCTCTAAATATATTTCCCTCAATATTCGTTTAATATTTAAAGAATGAATGGAAGTTGAAGCATTTGCTTTCAAGTTGTTTTACCTCTGAGCGGCACTTTTCTGCACCCATGGGCTAAATGGCCAGGTCACATGGACCCCGAAGGCTCAGAGAAGGTTGGGGGAAGGGACCCACTGGAATAGCTGTTGGGAGACAGATGGTAGCCTCCCGTCAAGGCCATCCAGCGTGTTCTTTAACGTGCACAGGGTATGGCTCTCTCCCCACACGGGGCCACGGCTTAACGTCCCATCCGACGGACGGCGGCCTTTCCAAGGCCATCGGTGTCCCCTACTGACCGTGGGCAGGGCGGGGAAATTTTGCGGAGATAAATCTCAACGCTGACCTAGCTGGGACTCGAACCTGGGAACTACAGATTACGAGCCTGGCGCGCTACCGACTGAGCCACTCCCGCCCCACATTTGCTTTCAACTTTTGACACTTGTGAAAAAAATATTTCAATAGATAAAACACAACTCTTGTGACAATTTGTTCACTAACATAAATATCTGAAGTTTGTACGACGATTTTTTAAGATTTCATCAATTTGGAGGCAATGTGACAGTGTGGTCTGATATTAAATGGTCCCACTTCAATGACTCTTTAAATATTGATCGCAGAGTGTTGAAAATCGACACTGTCACATTGCTTCCAAATTGATGAAATCTTAAAAAGTCGTCACACAATCTTAAGATATTTAATTTATGTTGGTGAACAAATTGTTACAAGAGTTGTGAAAAAATACTTCAATAGATAAAACACAAGTGTCAAAAGTTGAAGATAAATGCTTCGGCTTCCATTCATTCTTTAAAAAAAAAATACCCCCTCAAGCAGCTGCTTGCCACAGAGGTCTGACAGGAGCCTGTCAGTTTATATGCCACAGTAGAAGATCTGAGAGGATGGCAGGACCTCAGCAAAAAACGACACATACATCCATGCCTTACCCTGGGCTCGAACCCAGGTCCCTTAGGTCAGTAGCCAAGCGCGCTAACCACTCGGCCATGGGACGGCTTTCTTTAAATATTAAACGAATATTGTGGGAAATATATTTAGAGAGATTTGAGTGACATCTACAATTTATCGCCAATAACAGTTTTTGCGAAAAAGGTTTATTTTCAATGTTAGGGAGCTTTGAAAGTGGTTTTCCATTCACATAACATGGAAGTGCCCAGATACTTTTTGCGACATAGTGTATAGGGTGGTATTTATAGACCTGCCTATGCGCAGAGGCCTTCATGGAAACGCTTATGGGGCGGGGGTGGCCACGAGGTCGGCAGCTCGTAATCTGTAATTCTCAGGATCGAGTCGGGACGGGTGTGGCTCAGTCGGTAGCGCGCTAGGCTAGTAATCTGTATTTCCCAGGTTCGAGTCCCAGCTGGGTCAGCGTTGAGATTTATCTCCGAAATATTCCCCGCCCTGCCCACGGTCAGTAGGGGACACCGATGGGCTTGGAAAGGCCGCCGTCCGTCGGATGGGACGTTAAGCCGTGGCCCCGTGTGCGGGAGAGCCATACCCTGTGCACGTTAAAGAACACGCTGGATGGCCTTGACGGGAGGCTACCATCTGTCTCCCAACAGCTGTTCCATTGGGTCCCCTCCCCCAACCTTCTCTGAGCCTTCGGGTCCTTGTGACCTGGCTTTTATTTGGGTTGTTTTACCTCTGAGACCTGGCCATTTAGCCTATTGTTTGCAAACAAAGTGCCGCTCAGAGGTAAAACAACCCAACCCAAGCCCTCTGGCTTTCTGTTATAGGAGGTGTAAATCAGTTTGTTTTATTAATGACTAAAAACTAACTAAAAAAATGTACCGTGATAAAAAAAAAAAAAGCCTACAATTCGGAAAAATATGCCTTACTAAATATTAGACTAAGATTTTTACTAAAACTATACTAAATACTAATATTAAAAATTTCTAAAATTAAATATTAGACAAAAGATATCAAAATTAAATATATTAGAAAAAATTAACAAGTAAAAAATTTTACAAAGCCACAAATAGATGATGATTGTTCGGCTGCCGGTAGCTCAGTTGTGAGAGCACGTGATAGGTTCGGATCACACCAGGCAAATGACATTTTTTTCTCTGTATTTCTTCAGCATATCACGACAGGAAGAATTTGTCTCCGTGGCTCTAGACGTGGAGACTGCAAACTTTGATTTACTCTTGCTGAAAAATTTAGATCTGATTTTGCAATTTTTCCTGAGTTAATTTTGTTCCTTGAAAAGTGATTTTCTGCGATTACGGGAAGACACGTCTTTCTATTTCCCAATAACTCCCATCTACATTTCACTACGGAAACTTTGTTATCTCCACGTCTGACATTTTCATATACAGTTGGGTTAATTTACTTCTTAGCGGCACTTTTTTTGCACACCATGGGCTAAACATTTAGGTATTATTTAGGCCAGGTCACATGGACCCCGAAGGCTCAGAGAAGGTTGGGAGAGGGGACCCACTGGAACAGCTGTTGGGAGATAGATGGTAGCCTCCGGTCAAGGCCATCCAGCGTGTTCTTTAACGTTGGGTTGTTTTACCTCTGAGTGGCACTTTTCTGCACACCATGCGCTAAATGATCAGGTCACATGGACCCCGAAGACTCAGAGAAGGTTGGGAGAGGGGACCCACTGGAACAGCTGTTAGTAGACAGATGGTAGCCTCCCGTCAAGGCCATCCAGCGTGTTCTTTAACGTTGGGTTGCTTTACCTTTGAGTGGCACTTTTTTGCACACCATGAGCTAAATGGCCAGGTCACATGGACCCCGAAGACTCAGAGAAGGTTGGGAGAGGGGGCCCACTGGAATAGCTGTTAGTAGACAGATGGTAGCCTCCCGTCAAGGCCATCCAGCGTGTTCATTAACGTTGGGTTGTTTTACCTCTGAGCGGCACTTTTTTGCAAACCATGGGCTAAATGGCCAGGTCACATGGACCCCGAAGGCTCAGAGAAGGTTGGGGGAGGGGACCCACTGGAACAGCTGTTGGGATACAGATGGTAGCCTCCCGTCAAGGCCATCCAGCGTGTTCTTTAACGTGCACAGGGTATGGCTCTCCCGCCACGGGGCCACGGCTTAACGTCCCATCCGACGGACTGCGGTCATTCCAAGTCCATCGGTGTTCCGCTACTGACACCACTCAGAGGTAAAATAGCACAAACAACAACCCATTATCCGTGTTAACATATTTTTTTATTCATGGTTTTATTTGCTATCTGCGTTAACATTAATATTTTATCAGCAGAGAGCTTTTAAATGCGGATATCCGCTCAAGTGTCTATAAAGACATCGGTTTCGGTGAAATCTGTCGCACAGATATTCGACGAACAGACATAGAGGCGGGCAAGGCAGGCTGATATTTTTGGTCGTTCAAGACTTCTCAACTTGCGTCTTCTTAACGATGAGTCATCGTCTGTAGCTTCTGTTCAAACATTAAACACCTACAATAATACCTAAATGTTGATTCAGTTGATAGATGTAGATGCATCCTGCACAACTGCCACTGGCGCAAAGACGACTTCGCAGCCAAATGTTAACTGGAAACTATTTGATGTTAATATGAAAGAAACTGTCGTACAAATTTTTACGTTGGGTTGGGTTGTTTTACCTCTGAGCGGCACTTTTTTGCACACCGTGGGCTAAATGGCCAGGTCACAGGGACCCCGAAGGCTCAGAGAAGGTTGGGGGGAGGGGACCCACTTGAACAGCTGTTGGGAGACAGATGGTAGCCTCCCGTCAAGGCCATCCAGCGTGTTCTTTAACGTGCACAGGGTATGGCTCTCCCGCACACGGGGCCACGGCTTAACGTCCCATCCGACGGACGGCGGCCTTTCCAAGCCCATCGGTGTCCCCTACTGACCGTGGGCAGGGCGGGGAATTTTGCGGAGATAAATCTCAACGCTGACCCAGCTGGGACTCGAACCTGGGAACTACAGATTACGAGCCTGGCGCGCTACCGACTGAGCCACCCCCGCCCCAGCAACCCAGGTTACAGGCAGAAAGTTTCCTGAAATGGTAGTGAGGAAGAATTTGTCTCCGTGGCTCTAGGCAACACCTCCTATAACAGAAAGCCAGAGGACCAAATTTATGACGTCAGCATAAGTGGTCTACCATATAAATATTATTTTTATATTTTGATTCTAATATTATTACTGGTGGATTCTGTACTAATCTTTATACTAATATTTATCTATAAATATATTTAGGAGAAAAATTATGTTATTAATTAGCATTATGATATTTGATAATAAACACGAATAATTTTCTTTCTAAATAAAAGGGGCGGCTCAGTCGATAGCGCGCCATGCTCGTAATCTGTAGTTCCCAGGTTCGAGTCCCAGCTGGGTCAGCGTTGAGATTTATCTCCGCAAAAATTCCCCGCCATGCCCACGGTCAGTAGGGGACACCGATGGGCTTGGAAAGGCCGCCGTCCGTCGGATGGGACGTTAAGCCTTGGTCCCGTGTGAGGGAGAGCCATAACCTGTGCACGTTAAAGAACACGCTGTATGGCCTTGACGTGAGGCTACCATCTGTCTCCCAACAGCAGTTCCAGTGGGTCCCCTCCCCCACCCTTCTCTGAGCCTTCGGGGCCCATGTGACCTGGCCATTTAGCCCATGGTGTGCAAAAAAGTGCCGCTCAGAGGTAAAACAACCCAACGTTAAAGAACACGCTGTATGGCCTTGACGTGAGGCTACCATCTGTCTCCCAACAGCAGTTCCAGTGGGTCCCCTCCCCCACCCTTCTCTGAGCCTTCGGGGTCCATGTGACCTGGCCATTTTGCCCATGGTGTGCAAAAAAGTGCCGCTCAGAGGTAAAACAACCCAACGTTAAAGAACACGCTGTATGGCCTTGACGTGAGGCTACCATCTGTCTCCCAACAGCAGTTCCAGTGGGTCGCCTCCCCCACCCTTCTCTGAGCCTTCGGGGTCCATGTGACCTGGCCATTTAGCCCATGGTGTGCAAAAAAGTGCCGCTCAGAGGTAAAACAACCCCAACCCAAAAAATCTAAATAAAATATATTTATAGATAAGCATTAACATAAAGATTAGCACAAGAGTCCACCAGTAATAATATTAGAAAACCACCAGAAAAAATATAAGAATTGTCTATATAGTAGGACTACTTAAGTGACGTCAAAACCTTTGTCCATTGGCCTTCTGTTATTGGAGGTGTTGCTCTAGGTCAGGTCTAGGCAAACTTTTTAGCTGAAGGGCAGCATTAAAAAGGGGAATGTAAACATTTTAATCTAACTAAATTTAATTATTTTAATGAGAATTTGCTTCGGTAAAGTTGGACTTCTTGTCCTCAATACGATCTTTTTCTCTTCACTGGGGGGGGGGGGGGGGGGGGGGGGGGCATTACCTGCAACAGTCCACCCACCCACCCCCCGGAAAAAATTGATCGATAAATTAATTTATGCTAAATTATATCAAGCATACGAAAAAAGATTTTTTTTTCTTTAAAGAATATATGCACAATTCCTTATTTGCCACTGCCTCCTTGAAACAAGTGTGCTTCTCCCCACATCCTGGGGGCGGGGGTGGCTCAGTCGGTAGCGCGCCAGGCTCGTGGTCTGTAGTTCCCAGGTTCGAGTCCCAGCTGGGTCAGCGTTGAGATTTATCTCCGAAATATTCCCCGCCCTGCCCACGGTCAGCAGGGGACACCGATGGGCTTGGAAAAGCCGCCGTCTGTCGGATGGGACGTTAAGCCGTGGCCCCATGTGCAGGAGAGCCATACCCTGTGCACGTTAAAGAACACGCTGGATGGCCTTGACGGGAGGCTACCATCTGTCTCCCAACAGCTGTTCCAGTGGGTCCCCTCCCCCAACCTTCTCTGAGCCTTCGGGGTCCATGTGACCTGGCCATTTAGCCCATTGTGTGCAAAAAAGTGCCGCTCAGAGGTAAAACAACCCAACGTTAAAGAACACGCTGGATGGCCTTGACGGGAGGCTACCATCTGTCTCCCAACAGCTGTTCCAGTGGGTCCCCTCCCCCAACCTTCTCTGAGCCTTCGGGGTCCATGTGACTTGGCCATTTAGTCCATGGTGTGCAAAAAAGTGCCGCTCAGAGGTAAAACAACCCAACGTTAAAGAACACGCTGGATGGCCTTGACGGGAGGCTACCATCTGTCTCCCAACAGCTGTTCCAGTGGGTCCCCTCCCCCAACCTTCTCTGAGCCTTCGGGGTCCATGTGACCTGGCCATTTAGCCCATGGTGTGCAAAAAAGTGCCGCTCAGAGGTAAAACAACCCAATGTTAAAGAACACGCTGGATGGCCTTCACGGGAGGCTACCATCTGTCTCCCAACAGCTGTTCCAGTGGGTCCCCTCCCCCAACCTTCTCTGAGCCTTCGGGGTCCATGTGACCTGGCCATTTAGCCCATTGTGTGCAAAAAAGTGCCGCTCAGAGGTAAAACAACCCAACGTTAAAGAAAACGCTGGATGGCCTTGACGGGAGGCTACCATCTGTCTCCCAACAGCTGTTCCAGTGGGTCCCCTCCCCCAACCTTCTCTGAGCCTTCGGGGTCCATGTGACCTGGCCATTTAGTCCATGGTGTGCAAAAAAGTGCCGCTCAGAGGTAAAACAACCCAACGTTAAAGAACACGCTGGATGGCCTTGACGGGAGGCTACCATCTGTCTCCCAACAGCTGTTCCAGTGGGTCCCCTCCCCCAACCTTCTCTGAGCCTTCGGGGTCCATGTGACCTGGCCATTTAGCCCATGGTATGCAAAAAAGTGCCGCTCAGAGGTAAAACAACCCAATGTTAAAGAACACGCTGGATGGCCTTCACGGGAGGCTACCATCTGTCTCCCAACAGCTGTTCCAGTGGGTCCCCTCCCCCAACCTTCTCTGAGCCTTCGGGGTCCATGTGACCTGGCCGTTTAGCCCATTGTGTGCAAAAAAGTGCCGCTCAGAGGTAAAACAACCCAACGTTAAAGAACACGCTGGATGGCCTTGACGGGAGGCTACCATCTGTCTCCCAACAGCTGTTCCAGTGGGTCCCCTCCCCAACCTTCTCTGAGCCTTCGGGGTCCATGAGACCTGGCCATTTAACCCATGGTGTGCAAAAAAGTGCCGCTCAGAGGTAAAACAACCCAACGTTAAAGAACACGCTGGATGGCCTTGACGGGAGGCTACCATCTGTCCCCCAACAGCTGTTCCAGTGGGCCCCCTCCCCCAACCTTCTCTGAGCCTTCGTGGTCCATGTGACCAGTCCATGTAGCCCATGGTGTGCAAAAAAAGTGCCGCTCAGAGGTAAAACAACCCAACGTTAAAGAACACGCTGGATGGCTTGACGGGAGGCTACCATCTGTCTCCCAACAGCTGTTCCAGTGGGTCCCCTCCCGCAACCTTCTCTGAGCCTTCGGGTTTAATGTGACCAGTCCATTTAGCCCATGGTGTGCAAAAAAGTGCCGCTCAGAGGTAAAACAACCCAACCCAAAATCAGTTAATGGTCTTATATTCAATTTTGTTTTATTCCCCAAAGCACTATTAATAAAATTGCATTGTTTACTAGAATTATTATTACATTTAATAAGCTGTCTGATATTATTACTCCTTCAGAGAATTTTTATTTAACCAATTTATTAATTATATTGCTCTTTAATAATTAATGAATTAATAATCTTTAATAACATTAATTATATATATTGCTCTTTAATTTGATTTTCTTTATCTCTTATATTTATGATGCGATTTTTCTTTTTTATCAATTAATTTTATCAGATCCTTTGAGATCCATTTTTTTATTCCCTGTCAAGATTATTTTTAAGCTTCGAAAACGTTTTACCCATACGAAATACGAAGCTAAATAACGTGTTATATGAATCATTGACATTTTTATTGTACATAGTTTCATTAGTTTTGATATTTTTAATATAATTTTTTAATTTTGGATAATTAAAACCTTGTTTTTGACTGTTAACATGTGAACTAAAATCTGTAATATTTGTTATCTTTTTTTGGATTAAAACTGGGTAATGGTCAGTTTTTAAAAATTTACAAAGTACAATGTCATTCATCGATGTATCGTTCCTATTTCTAGGGTCGGGGGTGGCTCAGTCGGTAGCGCGCCAGGCTTGAAATCTTGAGTTCACAGGTTCGAGTCCTAGCTGGGTCAGCGTTGAGATTTATCTCCGCAAAATTCCCCGCCTTGCCCACGGTCAGTAGAGGACACCGATGGGCTTGGAAAGGCCGCCGTCCGTCGCATGTGACGTTAAGCCGTGATCCGTGTGTGGGAGAGCCATACCCTGTGCACGTTAAAGAACACGCTGGATGGCCTTGACGGGAGTCTACCATTCTGTCTCCCAACAGCTGTTCCAGTGGGTCCCCTCCCCCAACTTTCTCTGAGCCTTCGGGGTCCATGTGACCTGGCCATTTAGCCCATGGTGTGCAAAAAAGTGCCGCTCAGATGTAAAACAACCCAAAAAAAAAATCCTATTTCTAATAAAAACATGATTACAACTTGGACAATCATTTACATTTTTAGTAGGAATATTTATAAACTTCCGATATCCATAATCGGACATGATATTTAGATATTCATTTATATCCCTATTATCGTTCAAGAAATCTATATATCACCAATTTAATAAACACTGTCAGTATTAATTGTATTCAATTAAATTGTTACTTAGTTCTGTATTAAACTCCTTTACAGTGAAAAGTCTTTTACATTTTAACTTTTCCTGTTGGTGGAATATTTTAGTAATTGCGAAAGTCTTATTCTCAGACCCTCTCACCCCCCCCCCCCCCACCCCCCAACTAAATCCTGGATACGTGCCTGAGTCATGGAACACGCCAAAACATACTTTTCGTCAAAAATATCTCCATTTACATATTTTGATACGATTTCTGCCATTGTAAAATAATCGCTAAAAAAATTTACTCAGATAATTAGGGGCGGGGATGACTCAGTCCTGTAGCGCTCCGGACTCGTAATCTGAAGTACCAGGTTCGAGTTGCAGCTAGGCCAGCGTTGAGATTTATCTCCGTAAAAATTCCCCGCCCTGCCCACGGTCAGTAGGGGACACCGATGGGCTTGGAAAGGCCGCCGTCCGTCGGATGGGACGTTAAGCCGTGGCCCCGTGTGTGGGAGAGCCATACCCTGTGCACGTTAAAGAACACGCTGGATGGCCTTGACGGGAGGCTACCATCTGTCTCCCAACAGCTGTTCAGTGGGTCCCCTCCCCCAACCTTCTCTGAGTCTTCGGGGTCCATGTGACCTGGCCATTTAGCCCATGGTGTGCAAAAAAGTGCCGCTCAGAGGTAAAACAACCCAACAACAACCCCAACCTTCTCTGAGCCTTCGGGGTCCTTGTGACCTGGCCATTTAGCCCATGGTGTGCAAAAACGTGCCGCTCAGAGGTAAAACAACCCAACAACCCAATCCATTTTTAGTGTCGGATATACAGTATGGGGCAAAAATAAAATTATAAAAAAACAACTGTTTGAGATTTCGTTTAAAACGACCGTATTCAAGGGGGGGGGGGGTGTCCTTGATTCCCCCCGCACCACCGGATACGTCCCTGGCCTGTAACGTGCACTTAATCCTGAAATTATAGATTTTTTTTTATTATTATCACAACATTGATACCATAAATGAAAAAGGCCTCAACTATATTTTCAGTCCGTATAGAGACACAGATACTTTAATAAAAAATAGATCTTATTCAGCAATATTTTTTCTAATTTTTTATGCAAAAAAGAAAGCCTTCTCTCTCTCTCCATGAATGGTGTAAAAGGCAACATTTTTATTGTGACACGATAAAAGTGCACTATGTATTTGTCTTTTCCCGTGGGATGCCAACTGTTGCTAGGCCTTTTCATTTATAAGGGCAAATGCTGCCTCCATACTTGGTATGATAAAATAGAAAGCGCTTTAGCGAAGAACAGATAGCTCTGATCGTCACCATGACGACGACTCTGATCAACACCTCCTATAACAGAAGGTCAATGGACCAAAGTTTTGACGTCACTTAAGTAGTCCTACTATATAAATAATTCTTATATTTTTGATTCTAATATTATTACTGGTGGACTCTTATGCTAATCTTTATACTGATGTTTATCTATAAATATATTTTATTATATCTATAAATATATTTTATTATAAATATATTTATTTAGAAAGAAAATTATTCCTATTTATTATCAAATATAATAATGCTAATTAATACAAATAAATTTTCTCTTATGATATATTTAACAACAAACATTAGTATAAAGATTGGCACAGAATCCACCAGTAATAATATTAGAATAAAAAAATATAAGAAGTGTCTATATATGGTAGGACTACCCCTAAGTGACGTCATAACTCAGGCCCACTGGCTTTCGGGGGCGGAGGTGGCTCAGTCGGTAGCGCGCCAGGCTCGTAATCTGTAGTTCCCAGGTTCGAATCCCAGCTGGGTCAGCGTTGAGATTTATCTCCGCAAAACTCCCCGCCCTGCCCACGGTCAGTAGGGGACACCGATGGGCTTGGAAAGGCCGCCGTCCGTCGGATGGGACGTTAAGCCGTGGCCTCGTGTGTGGGAGAGCCATACCCTGTGCACGTTAAAGAACACGCTGGATGGCCTTGACGGGAGGCTACCATCTGTCTCCCAACAGCTGTTCCAGTGGGTCCCCTCCCCCAACCTTTTCTGAGCCTTCGGGACAGCTGTTAGCTGGAAACAGACTGGAACCCACTGGAACAGCTGTTAGGAGACAGATGGTAGCCTCCCGTCAAGGCCATCCAGCGTGTTCTTTAACGTTGGGTTGTTTTACCTTTGGGTGGCACTTTTTTGCACACCATGGGCTAAATGGCCAGGTCACATGGACCCCGAAGGCTCAAAGAAGGTTAGGAGAGGGGACCCACTGGAACAGCTGTTAGGAGACAGATGGTAGCCTCCCGTCAAGGCCATCCAGCGTGTTCTTTAACGTGCACAGGGTATGGCTCTCCCGCCACGGGGCTACGGCTTAACGTCCCATCCGACGGACGGCGGTCTTTCCAAGCCCATCGGTGTTCCCCTACTGACACTGCTCAGAGGTAAAATAGCACAAACAACAACCCATTATCCGTATTAACATATTTTTTTATCCATGGTTTTATTTGCTATCTGCGTTAACATTAATATTTTATCAGCAGAGAGCTTTTAAATGCGGATATCCGCTCAAGTGTCTATAAAGACATCGGTTTCGGTGAAATCTGTCGCACAGATATTCGACGAACAGACATAGAGGCGGGCAAGGCAGGCTGATATTTTTGGTCGTTCAAGACTTCTCAACTTGCGTCTTCTTAACGATGAGTCATCGTCTGTAGCTTCTGTTCAAACATTAAACACCTATAATAATACCTAAATGTTGATTCAGTTGATAGATGTAGATGCATCCTGCACAACTGCCACTGGCGCAAAGACGACTTCGCAGCCAAATGTTAACTGGAAACTATTTGATGTTAATATGAAAGAAACTGTCGTACAAATTTTTACGTTGGGTTGGGTTGTTTTACCTCTGAGCGGCACTTTTTTGCACACCGTGGGCTAAATGGCCAGGTCACATGGACCCTGAAGGCTCAGAGAAGGTAGGGGGGAGGGGACCCACTGGAACAGCTGTTGGGAGACAGATGGTAGCCTCCCGTCAAGGCCATCCAGCGTGTTCTTTAACGTTGGGTTGTTTTACCTCTGAGCGGCACTTTTTTGCACACCGTGGGCTAAATGGCCAGGTCACATGGACCCTGAAGGCTCAGAGAAGGTTGGGGGGAGGGGACCCACTGGAACAGCTGTTGGGAGACAGATGGTAGCCTCCCGTCAAGGCCATCCAGCGTGTTCTTTAACGTTGGGTTGTTTTACCTCTGAGCGGCACTTTTTTGCACACCGTGGGCTAAATGGCCAGGTCACATGGACCCTGAAGGCTCAGAGAAGGTTGGGGGGAGGGGACCCACTGGAACAGCTGTTGGGAGACAGATGGTAGCCTCCCGTCAAGGCCATCCAGCGTGTTCTTTAACGTTGGGTTGTTTTACCTCTGAGCGGCACTTTTTTGCACACCGTGGGCTAAATGGCCAGGTCACATGGACCCTGAAGGCTCAGAGAAGGTTGGGGGGAGGGGACCCACTGGAACAGCTGTTGGGAGACAGATGGTAGCCTCCCGTCAAGGCCATCCAGCGTGTTCTTTAACGTTGGGTTGTTTTACCTCTGAGCGGTACTTTTTTGCACACCGTGGGCTAAATGGCCAGGTCACATGGACCCTGAAGGCTCAGAGAAGGTTGGGGGAGGGGACCCACTGGAACAGCTGTTGGGAGACAGATGGTAGCCTCCCGTCAAGGCCATCCAGCATGTTCTTTAACGTTGGGTTGTTTTACCTCTGAGCGGCACTTTTTTGCACACCGTGGGCTAAATGACCAGGTCACATGGACCCCGAAGGCTCAGAGAAGGTTGGGGGAGGGGACCCACTGGAACAGCTGTTGGGAGACATATGGTAGCCTCCCGTCAAGGCCATCCAGCGTGTTCTTTAACGTGCACAGGGTATGGCTCTCCAGCACACGAGGCCGCGGCTTAACGTCCCATCCGACGGACAGCGGCCTTTCCAAGCCCATCGGTGTCCCCTACTGACCGTGGGCAGGGCGGGGAATTTTGCGGAGATAAATATCAACGCTGACCCAGCTGGGACTCGAACCTGGGAACTACAGATTACGAGCTTGGCGCGCTACCGACTGAGCCACCCCAGCAACCCAGGTTACAGGCAGAAAGTTTCCTGAAATGGTAGTGAGGAAGAATTTGTCTCCGTGGCTCTAGGCAACACCTCCTATAACAGAATGCCAGAGGACCAAATTTATGACGTCAGCATAAGTGGTCTACCATATAGATATTATTTATATATTTTGATTCTAATATTATTACTGGTGGATTCTGTACTAATCTTTATATTAATATTTATCTATAAATATATTTAGGAGAAAAATTATATGTATTAATTAGCATTTATGATATACGAATAATTTTCTTTCTAAATAAAATATATTTATAGATAAGCATTAACATAAAGATTAGCACAAGAGTCCACCAGTAATAATATTAGAATAAAAAATATAAGAATTGTCTATATAGTAGGACTACCTAAGTGACGTCAAAACTTTGGTCCATTGGCCTTCTGTTATAGGAGGTGTTGCTCTAGGTCAGGTCTAGGCAAACTTTTTAGCTGAAGGGCAGCATAAAAAACGGGAATATAAACAATTTTAATCTAACTAAATTTAATTATTTTAATGGGAATTCGCTTCGGTAAAGTTGGACTTCTTGTCCTCAATATGATCTTTTTCTCTTCACTGGGGGGGGGGGGGGGGGGGCATACCTGCAACAGTTCCCCCCCCCGGAAAAAATTGATCGAGAAATTAATTTATGCTAAATTATATCAAGCATACGAAAAAAGATTTTTTTTTCTTTAAAGAATATATGCACAATTCCTTATTTGCCACTGCCTCCTTGAAACAAGTGTGCTTCTCCCCACATCCTGGGGGCGGGGGTGGCTCAGTCGGTAGCGCGCCAGGCTCGTGGTCTGTAGTTCCCAGGTTCGAGTCCCAGCTGGGTCAGCGTTGACATTTATCTCCGCAAAACTCCCCGCCCTGCCCACGGTCAGTAGGGGACACCGATGGCCTTGGAAAGGCCTCTGTCCGTCAGATGGGACGTTAAGCCGTGGCCCCGTGTGCGGGATAGCCATACCCTGTGCACGTTAAAGAACACGCTGGATGGCCTTGACGGGAGGCTACCATCTGTCTCCCAACAGCTGTTCCAGTGGGTCCCCTCCCCCAACCTTCTCTGAGCCTTTGGGGTCCTTGTGACCTGGACATTTAACCCATGGTGTGCAAAAAAGTGCCGCTCAGAGGTAAAACAACCCAACGTTAAAGAACACGCTGGATGGCCTTGACGGGAGGCTACCATCTGTCTTACAACAGCTGTTCCAGTGGGTCCCCTCCCCCAACCTTCTCTGAGCCTTCGGGGTCCATGTGACCAGGCCATTTAGCCCATGGTGTGCAAAAAAGTGCCGCTCAGAGGTAAAACAACCCAACGTTAAAGAACACGCTGGATGGCTTGACGGGAGGCTACCATCTGTCTCCCAACAGCTGTTCCAGTGGGTCCCCTCCCCCAACCTTCTCTGAGCCTTCGGGGTCCATGTGACCAGTCCATTTAGCCCATGGTGTGCAAAAAAAGTGCCGCTCAGAGGTAAAACAACCCAACGTTAAAGAACACACTGGATGGCCTTGACGGGAGGCTACCATCTGTCTCCCAACAGCTGTTCCAGTGGGTCCCCTCCCGCAACCTTCTCTGAGCCTTCGGGTTCCGTGTGACCAGTCCATTTAGCCCATGGTGTGCAAAAATGTGCCGCTCAGAGGTAAAACAACCCAACCCAAAATCAGTTAATGGTCTTATATTCAATTTTGTTTTATTCCCCAAAGCACTATTAATAAAATTGCATTGTTTACTAGAATTATTATTACATTTAATAAGCTGTCTGATATTATTATTCCTTCAGAGAATTTTTATTTAACCAATTTATTAATTATATTGCTCTTTAATAATTAATGAATTAATAATCTTTAATAACATTAATTATATTGCTCTTTAATTTGATTTTCTTTATCTCTTATATTTATGATGCGATTTTTCTTTTTTATCAATTAATTTTATCAGATCCTTAGAGATCCATTTTTTTATTCCCTGTCAAGATTATTTTTTAAGCTTCGAAAACGTTTTACCCATACGAAATACGAAGCTAAATAACGTGTTATATGAATCATTGACATTTTTATTGTACATAGTTTCATTAGTTTTGATATTTTTAATATAATTTTTTAATTTTGGATAATTAAAACCTTGTTTTTGACTGTTAACATGTGAACTAAAATCTGTAATATTTGTTATCTTTTTTTGGATTAAAACTGGGTAATGGTCAGTTTTTAAAAATTTACAAAGTACAATGTCATTCATGGATGTATCGTTCCTATTTCTAGGGTCGGGGGTGGCTCAGTCGGTAGCGCGCCAGGCTTGAAATCTGTAGTTCCCAGGTTCGAGTCCCAGCTGGGTCAGCGTTGAGATTTATCTCCGAAAAAATTCCCCGCCCTGCCCACGGTCAGTAGGGGACACCGATGGGCTTGGAAAGGCCGCCGTCCGTCGGATGGGACGTTAAGCCGTGGCCCCGTGTGCGGGAGAGCCATACCCTGTGCACGTTAAAGAACACGCTGGATGGCCTTGACGGATCATTGTCTCCCAACAGCTGTTCCAGTGGGTCCCCTCTCCCAACCTTCTCTGAGCCTTCGGGGTCCTTGTGACCTGGCCATTTAGCCCATGGTGTGCAAAAAAGTGCCGCTCAGAGGTAAAACAACCCCAAAAAAATCCTATTTCTAATAAAAACATGATCAATACAACTTGGACAATCATTTACATTTTTAGTAGGAATATTTATAAACTTCCGATATCCATAATCGGACATGATATTTAGATATTCATTTATATCCCTATTATCGTTCAAGAAATCTATATATCACCAATTTAATAAACACTGTCAGTATTAATTGTATTCAATTAAATTGTTACTTAGTTCTGCATTAAACCCCTTTACAGTGAAAAGTCTTTTACATTGTAACTTTTCCTGTTGGTGGAAGATTTTAGTAATTGCGAAAGTCTTATTCTCAGACCCTCTCCCCCCCCCCCCCCCAACTAAATCCTTCCTGGATACGTGCCTGAGTCATGGAACACGCCAGAACATACTTTTCGTCAAAAATATCTCCATTTACATATTTTGATACGATTTCTGCCATTGTAAAATAATCGCTAAAAAAATTTACTCAAATAATTAGGGGCGGGGATGACTCAGTCCTGTAGCGCTCCGGGCTCGTAATCTGAAGTTACCAGGTTCGAGTTCCAGCTAGGCCAGCGTTGAGATTTATCTCCGTAAAATTTCCCCGCCCTGCCCACGGTCAGTAGGGGACACCGATGGGCTTGGAATGGCCTCCGTCCATCGGATGGGACGTTAAGCCGTGGCCCCGTGTGCATTCATCATATTTTCCCCCCCATCTTGTATCCACAGTACCGGCTTCATATTTCAGATATCCTAGGCACACGCACAACAGCGCCTCCTTATTAGCTGTCATTTCCCCCCCCCCAATTTCTATTAAAAATATTAGAAATGTGTTTTATTTGTTTTATGACCATAAGCAAAAAAAAAAATGCAATCGAAAATGGTCTACGGTTTTTTTTCCAGAGAGTAAAACATTTTACAATTTCTTTGCATAATTCCTCAAAAATGAACGCAATAAAACTAATATACAATTAAAACATTCAGTATATACAGTATAATAACATACATAAATCAAATTGTTCATTTTTAAGTATTTTTTGCTCTGCGAATGAACAAAATCTCAGAATCCTCATCTTTCAGAAGTTCAATTGTGCTTTCTAATAGCTTTTGAAACAATGGACACTTCCAAGTGGTAGTTCGAAATTGCAAAAAATTTAAAGTTTTTCTTCAAAAATTAAAAATATTTTATTTGAATAAATAGCATATAATTCTAGAATTCTGCTCCCCCCCCAATTCTGCTCCCCCCCTTCCCTATGAGAAATCCGTCCCTACACTCACGCTTGTATGCGTCACCGCCTGTTCGAATATTTTTTCCTAATAAAGTGACCAGTGAGTGCATGTTATGTCTAATTTGTGTGTTGTGCCTCTAGTTGTTTGTGCGTGTGTTATGTCTCTAATTTGTGTGTGCTGTCTAGTTTATGCGTATTGTGTTTTTAGCATATGTGTGTAATATCTCTGTGTGTGCTGTGTCTAGTTTGCGTGTGCATTGTGCCTCTAATTTGCAAGTGTATATGTTGTGCCTCTGGATTGTGTGTTGCGCCTCTGAATTGTGTATGTATTGTGCCTCTATTTTGCATGTGTGTGTTGTGCCTCTATTTTGCATGTGTGTTGTGCCTCTAGGTCACGCGCGTGTGTGTTGTGCCTCTATTTTGCATGTGTGTTGTGCCTCTAGGTCACGCGCGTGTGTGTTGCGCCTCTAGTTTGCTTGTGTGCACGTGGTGCCTTTAGGTTGCATGTGGTTGTTGTGCCCGTAGTTTGCCTGTCTTGCCTCTAGTTTGCATATACAGTATGTGTTGTGCCTGTTATTTGTGTGTGTTGTGTCTCTGGATTGTGTGTGTTGTGTCTCTGGATTGTGTGTGTTATTCCTCTAGTTTGTGAGTGTGTGTTACCTCTGGTTTGCTTCCGTGTGTTGTCTCTCTAATTTGTGTGTATGTATTGGGCCAACGCTGGTTTCACTCAGATTGGAGAGTGTGTTGATGCAGTGATTTGGTGAGAGAAATTCACATACTAAGATTTCTTTCTTTGCAGCCAGGGAAAGTATGGCGAACTTCCAGCTCCAGGTGTAATCGGCAACCTTTTGGGAATGTGCATCGTGATGTTCACCATCCTCATCGTCTATATGGTGGCGACCCCTCACTTCCGACGGAGACCCCTGCCGGAGGAAGTGACCCTGCAACTGGAACAACATTCTCCAGTCAACTGATGATGCAGATGATCGTGACAGTTCACACAGCTCATGGTCAAAACGCTAATTATTTATTTGGTTTAATCAATTTGCCTTCTCCCCCCCCCCCCGCCTTTTTGCTGAACTTGTTTTCATTTGCTGCAGTTACTTGGAAGACAGAGTTATTTGGGAATCAAGCCAAGGAAGGAATGGACTGTTACGAATGAAAATTGTTGCTCTATGTGCTCGTGGGTTCCTCCAACTTTTCATCTCAGACAAGATGCTTCCCCCAGAGTATGTAAAGAGGAAAACCGTGCATTGTAATATGGCGTGTTTTTTCCGATGGACACAGTAGAGTCAGAATAGCGAAATGACATTTACGCACAGAGGTTAAATTATTAATGAAAACTAGGGGGAGCTGCAGTCAGTAGCGTACCTCGATATAACATTTGTTCTATAAAAATTATTACATTTCCTACAAAGTATTTCATCATGCAGAAATAAATCAAAGTTAATAGCAGTGGTGCAGTATTTAGTAACATTTCATGAGCCAATCAATTGCCTGTTAATCGCCTGTGTGTGATCTGTGGGAGCGTCTTCTGCTCAGTCTGTATCCTTAGTTCTTACTCATGCTACGCCATTGCTTAATGATGGCCACTGATCAAAATTACAGTCACTAGCTCATTAACATAATCTATATTTTGTGGAGGGGAGGGGACTAAGCCTATAGCGCGCCAGGTTCATAATCTACAGTTCCCAAGTTCGAGTCCCAAATGGGCCAGCGTTGAGATTTATCTCCGTAAAACTCCTCCCCACCTCCCTGTCCTCAGTCAGAAAGGGAACACCGATGGGCTTGAAAAGGCGGCCATACGTCTGATAGGATGTAAAACCATCCTGTGTGGGGGCGGGGGTGGCTCAGTCGGTAGCGCGCCAGGCTCGTAATCTGTAGTTCCCAGGTTCGAGTCCCAGCTGGGTCAGCGTCGAGATTTGTCTTCGCAAAATTCCCCGCCTTGCCCACAGTCGGTAGGGGACACCGATGGGCTTGGAAAGGTCGCCGTCTGTCGGATGGGACGTTAAGCCGTGGTCCGTGTTCTGGAGAGCCATACACTGTGCACGTTAAAGAACACGCTGGATGGTCTTGACGGGAGGCTACCATATATCTCCCGACAGCTGTTCCAGTGGGTCCCTCCCCCAACCTTCTCTGAGCCTTCGGGGTCCATGTGACCTGGCCATTTAGCCCATGGTGTGCAAAAAAGTGCCGCTCAGAGGTAAAACAACCCAACCCCAACCTTCATAGAGCCTTCGGGGTCCTGTGTGCAAAAAAGTGCCGCTCAGAGGTAAAACAACCCAACACAACTTTCTTAAAGAATAGGTTTATATTAACCCTTTCACGACCAAGGGAAACATTTTTCCCATTTTAAAATTGGTGATTGTCGTATTTAATTATAACCTTATCTGCATTTTTTATACAGAATGTCAAAATAGAACGTATGCCGAACGCAATTACGTAAATGGGAAAGTTTAGAAAGCAAAAACAGAACTGTCAGGACGCATAATATATGTACTATGTGCAATGTCCATCTTTGCTTCACTACCAAAAGAAATTGCTTCGCAGAACATCATAATTAGCACATCATTTTGTATAGTAATTTTATTTCATAATTTTGTATTATTTTAGTTAACATTTTGTTATAATAAACCAATAAATAAAAGACACCGCATAATAAGCCTAACTATAATTTGTGTTACCTTTATAGTCCATTGGAAAAAATATTTCCCATAAAATTCCAAAAAAACTACACATTGTTATGTATTTTTCTTATGATTTTTATTTATTTTACGTCTAAACAAACTAAAATAAACAGTTACATACTAATATTTACTCTTAGAAACCTTACGGTCCTGAAAGGGTTAAATAAACATTTTTCCACGAATTATTAGCGAGGCGCCATTTGAAAAATATTTCGTTCAGTTTTGTAAACGTAATGGTTTGTAAAGAGAAAAAATATATATATATTATTTATCGATAAGTTTTGTTACACTTCATAATAGTTTAGCTTAATATGTGATAGAGGTATCAGGGGGCCGCAGAAAGAGTTGAGACTTCACGGAATTTTTTTTTTCTTTCATATTTATGCTTTCGAAACATTTAGTAACCTCTAAGTATGGATACGAAATATGCAACTGGCTTTTACTCCTTTTTTGTCTTGTGTTAATATTCAGTTATAGATAACATATTTTTTTAAAATCTTTAAAAACAAATCGTATCCTCAAAACATATTTTTAAAGTACGCCAATGTTTATTACATCTCACTTGTCATCTCTATAGATACAAAATAACGAGGGAAAAAAAATTAAATGTGAGTTTATCTTAATGTCAAAACAAGCTGGTGTGTGTCGAAACTGTAATGTGAAAGATGGGACAGGATCGCAGAAATGAGCTACTGAATGTTCGACGTCAAATGGCGCTTTAACTAGTTGTATAATATTCAAATTTTCGTCTTTCGTTTTATTAAAACATCATTCAGTTTAGTACAGTCCCTCAAAAAAATATCCGAACACTATGGTTGATTTCAAAATTCAGAAAAAATATCTGGCAGCGATTTCTTTTTTTTAGAAATTAGTGATTTTCTTGTGCTGTGTAACACGAACGTTGCCAGATCACTAATTTCTAAGAAAAAAAAATCGTTGTCAGATATTTTTCCAGAATTCTGTGGTCAACCATAGTGTTCGGATATTTTTTTGAGCGACTGTACAGCGAGATTAAAAAATGTAATTTATATATTCACCAGTTTTCATTCAAGTCGAATAAATTTGTTCAGTGGGGCCGAATACGTGAACGCTAGCCTTAAATCATTCACTTGTCACGGGCCTGCAATGACGTATAGACGGTACTGCGACGAAAAGCAGTTTTTGAATTCTGGAACTCCTGAAATGTGCTTCTAATTGAAAAAAAATATCGATCGATATTTCTTCCTCGATTAAAATATTTTCTTCTTGTTTCGCACGACAAATTTAAAGATCAGAACGTGATATTTTCCTTCAACGCTCGGGGCGGGGGTGGCTCAGTCGGTAGCGCGCCAGTCTCGTAATCTCTAGTTCCCAGGTTCGAGTCCCAGATGGGTCAGCGTTGAGATTTATCTCCGCAAAAATTCCCCGCCCTGCCCACGGTCAGTAGGGGACACCGATGGGCTTGGAAAGGCCGCCGTCTGTCGGATGGGACGTTAAGCCGTGGCTCCGTGTGCGGGAGAGCCATACCCTGTGCACGTTAAAGAACACGCTGGATGGCCTTGACGGGAGGCTACCATCTGTCTCCCAACAGCTGTTCCAGTGGGTCCCCTCCCCCAACCTTCTCTGAGTCTTCGGGGTGCATATGACCTGGCAATTTAGCCCATGGTGTGCAAAAAAGTGCCGCTCAGAGGTAAAACAACCCAACGTTAAAGAACACGCTGGATGGTCTTGACGGGAGGCTACCATCTGTCTCCCAAGAGCTGTTCCAGTGGGTCCCCTCCCCCAACCTTCTCTGAGCCTTCGGGGTCCATGAGACCTGGCCATTTAGCCCATGGTGTGCAAAAACGTGCCGCTCAGAGGTAAAACAACCCAACCCCCAACCTTCTCTGAGCCTTCGGGGTCCATGCGACCTGATCATTTAGCCCATGGTGTGCAAAAAAGTGCCGCTCAGAGGTAAAACAACCCAACGTTAAAGAACACGCTGGATGGCCTTGATGGGAGGCTACCATCTGTCTCCCAACAGCTGTTCCAGTGGGTCCCCTCCCCCAACCTTCTCTGAGCCTTCGGGATCCTTGCGACCTGATCATTTAGCCCATGGTGTGCAAAAAAGTGCCACTCAAAGGTAAAACAACCCAACGTTAAAGAACACGCTGGATGGCCTTGACGGGAGGCTACCATCTGTCTCCCAACAGCTGTTCCAGTGGGTCCCCTCCCCCAACCTTCTCTGAGCCTTCGGGGTCCATGTGACCTGGCCATTTAGCCCATGGTGTGCAAAAAAGTGCCGCTCAGAGGTAAAACAACCCAACCCAATCCTTCAATGCTCGTTTCGCAAAACTTGAAATAAATTAATTGGAGATTAGAAAACCTAGCGTTGATTATCGAAAGTTTTCGCTTAGGATGACGTGGAGAATTGATAAATAAAAAAAAATAAATACCCCCTCAAGCAGCTGCTTGCCACAGTGGGTAGCTCAATTTTATGCAAAGAAACATTTTGCTTTGTATGATTACTTACATATGCATATCACAAGAAACTTTTCTTACAATCACATATTTTGAATACAAAGTAATGTCGCATATCATTATGTATTGAGTAGAAACGAAATGTGAGAAGTATCTTATATTGATAGCCGTAATTCCTGGCGGGGAATGCCGGACATGTGTGACGTCATCGGTGTCAGAAATTCTCGTTTTCGGTGTGAGTTCGCGGCTACTTGCTGGATCTGTCCCAAATTTGAGGGGTGTCCCACTTAGTTATAGCACTCTTCAGTTAACGAATAAGGGTCCTGGCTGCCATGGGAACGGGAGTGATCCCTCGGAGAGTGTCGGAAATTTCTCGGGGCTCTGCCGTCGCCTACCTTGGGAATGGAGTAGTACAGTCGCTGGGAAAAAAATATCCGAACACTTTGGTTGATTACCGAATTCAGAAAAAATATCTGGCAACGTTTTTTTTTTTAGAAATTAGTGATCTGAAGTGTGTACACGAAGGCTGCCAGATCACTAATTTCTATAAAAAAAAAAAACGTTGCCAGATATTTTTTCTGAATTCGGTAATCAACCAAAGTGTTCGGATATTTTTTTGAGCGACTGTACACAAAAAAATTTTTTTCTGCATACCCCACGTTGAGAACCCCTGGAATAGAGAGCATTATTGATTGAGAGTTGTGAATGTAGACCTTTGGAAACGAATGGATTGACTACGAGCAGACAGACAGACTGACATCTACATTTGAAATGCAGCGGTAGTTGGACATTAACAATTATGAATGAATGGGAACATATGTACAATCACATGAAAGCAGACCGATGACCTCCTACTTTTGTAAACGAATAAACACGCTTTTGGGGTATCTCCAATTATAAGTGAATGTATGTTTCTAATTACGAAGACACAATAGTGCAAATAAAATGATCAGATTAAATTATAGTTAAAAAAAATCAATGAATAGTTGAGAATAAAAAAAATTAGGTACCTTAGAGCATTATTTTAGACCAGTGCTGTCCAACTTCTCTATGACCGAGGGGCGGGGGTGGCTCATTCGGTAGCGCGCCAGGCTGGTAATCTGTAGTTCCCAGGTTCGAGTCCCAGCTGGGTCAGCGTTGAGATTTATCTGCGCAAAATTCCCCGCCCTGCCCACGGTCAGTAGGGGACACCGATGGGCTTGAAAAGGCCTCCGTCCGTCGGATGGGACGTTAAGCCGTGGCCCCGTGTGCGGAAGAGCCATACCCTGTGCACGTTAAAGAACACGCTGGACACGCTTGACGGGAGGCTACCATCTCTCCCAACAGCTGTTCTAGTGGGTCCCCTCCCGCAACCTCCTCTGAGCCTTCGGGGTCCATGTGACCTGGCCATTTAGCCCATGGTGTGCAAAAAAGTGCCGCTCAGAGGTAAAACAACCCAACGTTAAAGAACACGCTGGATGGCCTTGACGGGAGGCTACCATCTGTCTCCCAACAGCTGTTCCAGTGGGTCCCCTCCCACAACCTTCTCTGAGCCTTCGGGTGGTTGTGACCTGGCCATTTAGCCCATGGTGTGCAAAAAAGTGCCGCTCAGAGGTAAAACAACCCAACGTTAAAGAACACGCTGGATGGCCTTGACGGGAGGCTACCATCTGTCTCCGAACAGCTATTCCAGTGGGTCCCCTCCCTCAACCTTCTCTGAGCCTTCGGGGTCCATGTGACCTGGCCATTTAGCCCATGGTGTGCAAAAAAGTGCCGCTCAGAGGTAAAACAACCCAACATTATAAAGAACACGCTGGATGGCTTTGACGGGAGACTACCATCTGTCTCCGAACAGCTATTCCAGTGGGTCCCCTCCCTCAACCTTCTCTGAGCCTTCGGGGTCCATGTGACCTGGCCATTTAGCCCATGGTGTGCAAAAAAGTGCCGCTCAGAGGTAAAACAACCCAACATTATAAAGAACACGCTGGATGGCTTTGACGGGAGACTACCATCTGTCTCCGAACAGCTATTCCAGTGGGTCCCCTCCCTCAACCTTCTCTGAGCCTTCGGGGTCCATGTGACCTGGCCATTTAGCCCATGGTGTGCAAAAAAGTGCCGCTCAGAGGTAAAACAACCCAACATTATAAAGAACACGCTGGATGGCTTTGACGGGAGACTACCATCTGTCTCCGAACAGCTATTCCAGTGGGTCCCCTCCCTCAACCTTCTCTGAGCCTTCGGGGTCCATGTGACCTGGCCATTTAGCCCATGGTGTGCAAAAAAGTGCCGCTCAGAGGTAAAACAACCCAACCGCGGGCCATTTTTTCGTTTGTAAATATATCGCGGGCCAAAAAAGAATAGGATCGGATAGAACCGATCCCATTCTTATGTCACCAAATATCCACAGCGGAAATCAAAATGATCTGTTCTTTAGCGATTAGTTTTGTCTGGCAAAACTGTCGCCATACGCATGCGCAGTGAGAGCGATTCGTGCTCTCGTTAGATGCGTGCTTCATCAAAATATTTGTTTGATGATGCCGCACCGCTCTTAAAAGGTTTCAGAATTTGTCGCTCGGCTTAAGAATGTTTTGTAAACTTTATGAGTGTTGAAGATTGCATATCAAGTAAAGTAATATAAGTTGACAAAAAAATTATAAGGTGGGTTACAGATATTTATTTAAAATTTCAAGTAAAAACTTGATTTTGTTCGCGGGACACAAAAATCCTTGTGGTTGGACAGCGCTGCTTTAGACTAATGGAAAAATTCTACACTTATTATTGAAAACCTGAATAAGGGTTGGGTTGTTTTACCTCTGAGCGGCACTTTTTTGCACACCATGGGTTAAATGGCCAGGTCACATGGACCTGAAGGCTCAGAGAAGGTTGGGGGAGGGGACCCACTGGAACAGCTGTAGGGAGACTGATGGTAGCCTCCCGTCAAGGCCATCCAGCGTGTTCTTTAACGTGCACAGGGTATGGCAATCCCGCACACGGGGCCACGGCTTAACGTCCCATCCGACGGACGGCGGCCTTTCCAAGCCCATCGGTGTCCCCTACTGACCGTGGGCAGGGCGGGGAATTTTTGCGGAGATAAATCTCAACGCTGACCCAGCTGGGACTCGAACCTGGGAACTACAGATTACGAGTCTGGCGCGCTACCGACTGAGCCACCCCCACCTGAATAAGGAGCGTTCAGTGCAATTGTATTTAAGTTAGAAAATCTCTGGTAACTGGAACAGGGATGTATATTGCTCGTTCTCTATTTGTGTTTTGTGAGAAATTGAATATGAACCGTGAATTATGCCTCTAAAATGATCACCATGTAATGTCAGTCCAGTAGTGAATATTACAATGTATAGAGATGAGTTTGGACTGAAAATTTCGGGCGCGAACCATTTCAGTTATTGCTGAGCCCGGTTAGGTGAAAAAAATTTCTTCGACACATCATAAATCATATATTCAGAAATGCATGCCACTTAATCGTTGTTTAATTATTCGTATTATAGATTAGTATAAATATTTAATATTATCATTATTCAATGAATCGAAATACTATATTCTCAAGGCCCGGCGGTGGCTCAGTCTATAGAATTCCAGGCTTCTAATCTGCAGTTGGAGGAGATCCACCTGGGCCAGGGTTCTCGGCAAAAAAAAACATCTGTCGTCAATAGGGGGCGCTGATAGATTTGGAAAGGCAGTCGTTCTTCGGATGGGACGTTAAACCGTTCCATGTTCCGGAGAGCCATACCTTGTGCACGATAAAGAACACGCTTGATGGCCTTGACGGCAGGCTACTATCTGTCTCTCAACAGTTATACAATGTGTCCCGTTCCCCCAACCTTATCTGAGCCTTCGGGGTCCATGTGACCTGGCCATTTAGCCCATGGTGTGCAAAAAAGTGCCGCTCAGAGGTAAAACAACCCAATGTTAAAGAACACGCTGGATGGCCTTGACGGGAGGCTACCATCTGTCTCCCAACAGCTGTTCCAGTGGGTCCCCTCCTCCAACCTTCTCTGAGCCTTCGGGGTCCTTGTGACCTGGCCATTTAGCCCATTGTGTGCAAAAAAGTGCCGCTCAGAGGTAAAACAACCCAATGTTAAAGAACACGCTGGATGGCCTTCACGGGAGGCTACCATCTGTCTCCCAACAGCTGTTCCAGTGGGTCCCCTTTCCCAATCTTCTCTGAGCCTTCGGGGTCCTTGTGACCTGGCCATTTAGCCCATTGTGTGCAAAAAAGTGCCGCTCAGAGGTAAAACAACCCAATGTTAAAGAACACGCTGGATGGCCTTCACGGGAGGCTACCATCTGTCTCCCAACAGCTGTTCCAGTGGGTCCCCTTTCCCAACCTTCTCTGAGCCTTCGGGGTCCTTGTGACCTGGCCATTTAGCCCATTGTGTGCAAAAAAGTGCCGCTCAGAGGTAAAACAACCCAATGTTAAAGAACACGCTGGATGGCCTTGACGGGAGGCTACCATCTGTCTCCCAACAGCTGTTCCAGTGGGTCCCCTCCCCCAACTTTCTCTGAGCCTTCGGGGTCCTTGTGACCTGGCCATTTAGCCCATTTTGTGAAAAAAAAATTGCAGTTCAGAGTAAACCAACCCAACTATATTTTCAACATTAGACTATACACAGTCGTATGAGCAAAAACATTCATTTTTAACGATTGTTATAGTAATATATAAATAAATTTGTATAATATTATAGTTATAGAAATAAGATAAATGGAAGTTCGACTTATTTCTTGCGAATTTATTGCAATATAAAAATCCAAGCTCTGTTGGCTATGACAAAATATAAACATTCTGGAATTTTTTGAAAATAAAAAGTAATATAAAAAGAAAACGGAAGCACGTTTACTACAATAAAGTACGAAACAATTATTGCAAATATTAATATAATTATTTGAAGAAGAAATTTAATATTTAAACAGAAAGTATTAGAAATAATTCTAAGAAACTGATAAATATTTTGAGGGACGTTGTAAATATTAAGAGCGATAATAGACCCAAATTGTATATGGCTGTATGTTGATTATTTCTAATTACTAAGGATTGATTAAACGATTAAAACTGCAATTAAAAGACTTTTTTTTTCTAATTTTTTTTTACGGTGCAAAAAAATGTTATGTCTCTGGCTCATGTATAAATTAAAATTCTAAATCACATGTGCTATTCAAAGTCCAGGCCCGAACTCGTCTCATGCAAAACTATTTCATAAAACTATTTATATTTGTGAATATGTGGTGCTAACTGTTGAATGTAAATTTACCTCTATTTTACACATGCTGTATGAATATCCTGTCTAAAGCCTCGACTCATTTTATTGATATATATAATATTATACATCTATACTGTCTTTTATATCACTGAGTAACTCTGATTTTGGAAACTTTGAGAACTTAGTTTTCTTATAACAGACTCTAAAATTTATCAAAATGCTCGAGGAGAAAATTTAGAACAGTTTCACGTTGCATATCGTGGTACTGTTTAATAAGATGCGTATATTTTATGGTCATTGAATTATCGGTTAGGATGAACATTCCTGTGACGTACGGTCGCTCAAAAAACGTATCCGAACACTATGGTTGATTACAAAATTCAGAAAAAATATCTGGCAACGATTTTTTTTAGAAATTAGTGATCTGGCAACCTTCGTGTCACGTGATTACAGAATTCAGAAATATCTGGAGCGTGTACAGCAACTGTACACGCTTCAGTTACCGTTCACAGCAAACTGGAGCGTGTGTAGTTACTGCACACGCTCCAGTTTGCTGTGAACGGTAACTGCACACGCTCAATATTTCCGTGAGTGAGCCCACACGATCTAGTATCAAAATAATATGACCACCTACAGTCGCTCAAATAAATATCCGAACACTATGGTTGATTACAGAATTCAGAAAAAATATCTGGCAGGGATTTTTTTTAGAAATTAGTGATCTGGCAACCTTCGTGTCACGTGATTACAGAATTGAGAAAAAATATCTGGAGCGTGTACAGCAACTGTACACGCTCCAGTTACCGTTCACAGCAAACTGGAGCGTGTGCAGTTACTGCACACGCTCCAGTTTGCTGTGAACGGTAACTGCACACGCTCAATATTTCCGTGAGTAAGCCCACACGATCTAGTATCGAAATAATATGACCACCTACAGTCGCTCAAAAAAGTATCCGAACACTATTGTTGATTACAGAATTCAAAAAAAATATCTGGCAACGATTTTTTTAGAAATTAGTGATCTGGCAACCTACGTGTACTGTACACGAAGGTTGCCAGATCACTAATTTCTAAAGAAATCGTTGCCAAATCACTAATTTCTAAAAAAAAAAAAATCATTGCCAGATATTTTTTGGATATTTTTTGAGCGACTGTACCATGTAATCGCCGTTTTGTTTGTAGGCCATATATATTTCCCTAAAGCTGTATAGATCAAGCACATTTCATTTTTCTAAAACTAAACTTAAAGCCTTTTAAGATATCGAAATACAGGCATACCCCGTTCAGCTAAAATTAGCGATATACGGGATCGTTATAACATGGCCCCCTATGGTGATGCGTTCCTGAAATCGTAATTTATTACCTACGATGAACGTATTAGAGATTTATTGCGTTACTTAAACAATAATACAGATATTAAACATGATTTTATAAATATATTATTGTCAAATAAATAAAAATGAATACCCCCTCAAGCAGCTGCTTGCCACAAAGGTCTGACAGGGGCGGGGGTGGCTCAATCGGTAGCGCGCCAGGCTCATACTCTGTAGTTCCCAGGTTCGAGTCCCAGCTGGGTCAGCGTTGAGATTTATCTCCGCAAAATTTCCCCGCCCTGCCCACGGTCAGTAGGGGACACCGATGGGCTTGGAAAGGCCGCCGTCCGTCTGATGGGACGTTAAGCCATGGCCCCGTGTGTGGGAGAGCCATACCCTGGGCACGTTAAAGAACACGCTGGATGGCCTTGACGGGAGGCTACCATCTGTCCCCCAACAGCTGTTACAGTGGGTCCCCTCCCCCAACCTTCTCTGAGCCTTCGGGGTCCATGTGACCTGGCCATTTAGCCCATGGTGTGCAAAAGAGTGCCGCTCAGAGGTAAAACAACCCAACCCAGGTTCGAGATTTCGTCGGATGGGACGTTAAGCCGTGGCCCCGTGTGCGTGAGAGACATACCCTGTGCACGTTAAAGAACACGCTGGATGGCCTTGACGGGAGGCTACCATCTGTCTCCCAACAGCTGTTCCAGTGGGTCCCCTCCCCCAACCTCTGAGCCTTCGGGGTCCATGTGACCTGGCCATTTAGCCCATGGTGTGCAAAAAAAGTGCCGCTCAGAGGTAAAACAACCCAACCCAGTATAACAATTGGAATAAAACATATATATATATAACATATATTTAGCGACTTTTGAATCCTAACTGCGTACCCCACGTTGAGAACCCCTAATCTAGATTGTAAGAGGCAATGACTGATTTCTAGCATGTATATATTTTAATACAAAACTGTTTCTGAGATAAAAAAAAAAAGCGCCAGACGAGGTATGCCTGTATACGTCATCTAAATTCAAGGGTAGTTTACACTAGCACGTATTTTCTGGCGCCAACAACCACAAGTACTGGTAAAAGAAAAAGCGCATTGGATGATATTGGCCCCCAATAAAACATTTGCATTACATGATTAGACTGATTACTCGAGAGTTAACAAATCATCCGAATTTTACAATTATGATCTCATTTTCAAGTAACCAGAGTGCCTGGAATGTCAAAAACTAAAAGATTCCTCCGTGAAAATTTAGTCTTGCCAAATAATAAATGAAAAAGGCATTTTGGAAGCTTGGTAGTCAGTGTCCTTTAGTCAGCTGATGAAATATTCACCGTTTTTTTTTTATAAAAATTTATGTTTGGTTTAAAAAAGCAAAAGGTCCTTGATTGGCGATAGGAATGTCGAAAAAGATTTCCATAAATTAAGTTTTGTTCGTATAAATGTTTTCGTTATTAAAATAAAAAAAGTTCAGAGCTGTTAATATTTGTCCATATTATTTACTGTTGTTGTTTGCTGGTTTCCTACGATATCGATAAGTGTACGTTTCTGAGTAAATGTTAAGAATCTTCTCGATATTTTAGTGTTAGTTTTTCGACATGTTTCATCTTTAATCTCGCTCTGAAAAACTCCATGTTCCTTGAAAGTGTTTCTGTTACGTCCAATTATGTCTCAATAAAATATATTGACTGCTGCAGTGTACTACTCTATTTTTTTTGAAAAGCCATTATCATACTGTTGCTGGGGGCGGGGAAGGCTCAGTCGGTAGCGCGCCAGGATCTTAATCTTTAGTTCCCAGGTTCGAGTCCCAGGTGGGTCAGCGTTGAGATTTATCACCGCAAAATACCCCTCCCTGCCCACGGTCAGTAGGGGACACCGATGGGCTTGGAAAGGCTGCCGTCCGTCGGATGGGACGTTAAGCCGTGGTCCCGAGTGTGGGAGAACCATACCTTGTGCACGTTAAAGAATATGCTGGATGGCCTTGACGGGAGGCTACCATCTGTCTCCCAACAGCTGTTCCAGTGGGTCCCCTCCCCCAACCTTCTCTGAGCCTTCGGGGTCCATGTGACCTGGCCATTTAGCCCATGGTGTGCAAAAAAGTGCCGCTGAGAGGTAAAACAACCCAACACAACCCATACTGTTGCTGAGCAAAAAGCACTTGATAGTACTCTGTAGGGGTTTCGAAATAATTAAAGCTAAATTAAATTATTTCATATTGTAAACAACAGCTTGTTTTATCTAAGTATGGCAATTAATAAATAAATGATACAACTACACTCATAAAATCAGTAACTGGCGTACAAACAGTTGTACACTTGTAACCTTTGACAACAAATGCAAAATAGAATATTACGTTCATTCCCAGCTGGACCAGCGATGATATTTAGTCCGCAAAACTCCCGGCCCTGCCCTCGGTCAGTAGGGGACACCGATGGACTTGGAAAGGCCGCCGTCCGTCTAATGGGACGTTAAGCCGTGAACCAATGTGTGGGTTGGGTTGTTTTACCTCTGAGCGGAACTTTTTTGCACATCATTAGCTAACTGGCCAGGTCACATGGACCCCGAAGGCTCAGAGAAGGTTGGGGGAGTGACCCACTGGAACAGCTGTTAGGAGACAGATGGTAGCCTCCCGTCAAGGCTATCCAGTGTGTTCTTTAACGTGCACAGGGTATGGATCTCCCCACACGAAACCACGGTTTAACGTCCCATCCGACAAACTGCGGCCTTTCAAAGCCCAGCGGTGTTCCCTACTGACTGTGGGCAGGGTGGGGAATTTTGCGGAGATAAATCTCAACGTTGACCCAGCTGGGACTCGAACCTGGGAACTATAGATTACGAGCCTGGCGCGCTACCGACTGAGCCACCCCGGCCCCTACAATGTATGGGAAAGCCATACCCTGTGCACGTTAAAGAACACGCTGGATGGCCTTAACGGGAGGCTACCATCTGTCTCCCAACAGCTGTTCCAGTGGGTCCCCTCCCGCAACCTAAAATGATCCCTTAGAGTCCTTGTGATCTGGCCATGGTGTGCAAAAAAAGTGGCGCTCAGTGGTAAAACAACCCAAAATAAAAAACATTTGAGACCTATATTATGCTGTACTCAAATGATCTGCTTACAAAACGTCTTATTTGATTTTCTGCACCCTAAGAAATGCTCAATAATAAAAGTTCATGTCACTTGTTAATTAATGACGTACTACACTTAATCGCATAAAATAAGTATTCTCAATATAAGGAATAAGTATTCTCAATATAAGTCACAGACGTACAACTGGATAATGAAATTTAATCTTGCTTGTTATTAATTAATAACGTACTACATTTTAGCATACAAAAAGTATTCTTAATACAAGGTACACACACTTATAACTGGATAATAATTCTTAATCTCGCTTGTTATTAAATAGCATACTATACTTTAGCATACAAAATAAGAATTCTTAATGAAGACCCACACCTATAATTGGATTACATTATGCTTTTTCTGTTGGCTTTCGTTTCATATCGCCAATGAAACTGAGCTTCATCTTAAAATATAATTTTATTTATTCTCACTCAGCAATTAACTAAGTCTGTGAGTAGTGACCATACAACCTGGGGACCCCCCACGTACTGTGCTTTCCCCCTGTGACGTCACCTCAGAAAGAGGCGGAGACCTAGATAGATTATAGATTGGCGAATAGCGTTATGAACAGTGTGCCTAAAGGCCTCAGAAAGAAGGGGAGACCTAGGATGCGTTGGGCAGACAATGTCAAACAGGACCTTGCTAGAATTGGTGTGCAGTGGCTAAATACAGCAGATATAGTTCAGAACATATGCTTGGAGAACTAAATTGCACGGTCTGGTTGGACCTCCGTAGCCCATGGCTGCATGAGGAGGAGACTTGGATGACTGAAATCCTGAATACCTTTTATGATAAAGGCATGATTCCTAAGGATTTTACCAGAGCTATTGTTATCCCTGTTTTCAAAAAAGGTGATCGCAGTTCTTGTGATAACTATATGGGTATCAGCCTACTCTCTGTTCCAGGTAAAGTTCTTTCCATGATTGTGCTTAATAGAATTAAGAATCTGGTTGACAGGCAATTGCGTGATGAGCAATGTGGATTCAGAAGTGGTAGGGGATGTGTGGATCAGATATTTTCACTTAGGCAGATTCTTGAGAAATGTTTAGAGTTTCAGAAACCTTTGGTTGCTAGCTTTGTTGATTTCAAAACGGCTTTCGACTCTGTCGATCGTCATAATTTGTGGTTGATTGTGAGATCATATGGTATACCAGACAAGTTAGTTAACATAATGAAAGCTTTCTATAATAACATTGAGTCGTGTGTGAGAGTTGGTAAGGCTTGTAGCAATTGGTTTAGCATTACTTCTGGTGTTCGACAAGGGTGCATTTTGTCTCCTTTTCTCTTTTGCTTGGTTATTGATTATGTTATGCGAAATTCACTTCAAGGGAAAGATTTTGGCCTTAAATGGACTGGAGATACGAAAATTTCTGATTTAGATTATGCTGATGATTTAGCTCATTTGGCAAATGATGTCGATGAGATGAACTCTTTCATTCCAGCTGTTGATGTTTGTTTATAAACAGAGAGAAAACTAAAGTGATGAAAATTGGTCAGGCAGGCTGTGATTCAGTTAATCTGAATGGTTGCAGTCTTGAGCAGGTGTCACAGTTTAATTATCTTGGGAGTTATGTAACAGATAATGGTGATGTGCGGCATGAGATTAACAGACGAATAGGGATTGCTGCCGGGACTTTTAAGAATCTATGGAGAGTGTGGAGAAATAGGCGTATACACCTAAAGACTAAAATTAGACTGTATAATAGTTTGGTTCTTTCTAGGGTTAGTTATGGTAGTGAAACTTGGACACTTTGTAAACAAGATAACAGGAAACTAGATACTTTTGATTCCAGATGCTTACGCAGTATCTTGGGCATTAGTGGTTCAACTTTGTAACTAATGGTGAGGTTAGGCAGAGGAGTCTGCAACCTCCTTTAAGCAGCATATTGTGCAGAGAGAGACTCCGTTGGTTTGGCCATGTTGCCCGTATGAATAATTATAGATTGGCGAATAGGGTTATGAACAGTGTGCCTAAAGGTCTCAGAAAGAAGGGGAGACCTAGAATGCGGTGGGCAGACAATGTCAAACAGGACCTTGTTAGAATTGGTGTGCAGTGGCCAGATGCAGTAGATGTAGCTCAGGACAGACTTGCTTGGAGAACTAAATTGCACGGTCTGGTTGGACCTCCGTAGCCCATGGCTGCTTGAGGATGATGATGATGGTTTTGACACATAACGACAAGTTTAGACAAGCATTCAAATAAGATGTAGCTCATTAACTTCAGACGAAATCTACAGGCAGGTGTCAAGAACTTTTTCAAATGCCCTCCACAATGTTGACCCTATTATCACAAGTGGAGGTTACTTTCTAAATTAAAACTACCCAGGGGTAGAAGAAATTACCACCAAAATGCTTAGAGATGGGAATGTTTTGTTTCCATTTAAAATATTAATAAATATCCTCTAAAGCAGCTGCTTTCCATATAGTTCTGACAGGAGCCTATCAGTTTATACACCATAAGTAGGTCTGTGGGGATGGCGGGATCATAGCAGAAAATCACCACAAACATCCATGCCTTACTTGGGGCTCGAACCTAGGTCTCTTTGATCAGTAACTAAGTGTACTAGCCACTCGGTCATGGGATGGCTATTTTCATGTGACTGATTGAAATATTCCTTATTTTTAATGATACAAGGTGTCATTCCTAATGATTGTACAGTCGCTCAAAAAAGTATCCGAACACTATGGTGGATTACAGAATTCAGAAAAAATATCTGGCAACGATTTTCTTAGACATTAGTGATCTGGCAACCTTCGTGTCACGTGATTACAGAATTCAGGAAAAATATCTGGAGCGTGTACAGCAACTGTACACGCTCCAGTTACCGTTCACAGCAAACTGGAGCGTGTGCAGTTACTGCACACACTCCAGTTTGCTGTGAACGGTAACTGCACACGCTCAATATTTCCGTGAGTGAGCCCACACGATCTAGTCTCAAAATAATATGACCACCTACAGTCGCTCAAAAAAGTATCCAAACACTATGGTTGATTACAGAATTCAGGAAAAATATCTGGCAACGATGTTTTTTTTAAATTAGTGATCTGGCAACCTTCGTGTCACATGACACGAAGGTTGCCAGATCTCTAATTTTTTTTAAAAAACATCGTTGCCAGATATTTTTTCTGAATTCTGTAATCAACCATAGCGTTCGGATACTTTTTTGAACGATTGTACCAGAGCTATTATTATCCCTATTTACATGTATATACCTAATTTTTCATACTCTATAGATTCTTAAAAGTTCAAACAATAATTCCTGCTCTTTTGTTTACCTTAGGTCACACATCACCAGTATCTGTTACACAACTTCTGAGATAATTAAACGTAATTGTACACAAAATGTGTTCACAGTTCTCATGATAGTTACAGGAGATGTATTCTACTTTCTGCCACGTAAAGTTCTTTCCATTATTGCACTTAATAGAATTAAGAATTTGGTAAGAATTTGGTTCAAGAACAACTGTCATATAAACAGTGTAGATTGAGAAATGGCTTGGGTTGGGTTGTTTTACCTCTGAGCGGCACTTTTTTGCACACCATGGGCTAAATGGCCAGGTCACATGGACCCCGAAGGCTCAGAGAAGGTTGGGGGAGGGGACCCACTGGAACAGCTGTTGGGAGACAGATGGTAGCCTCCGTCAAGGCCATCCAGCGTGTTCTTTAACGTGCACAGGGTATGTTAAAGCCGTGGCCCCGTGTGTCTCTCGCACACGGGGCCATGGTTAAACGTCCGATCCGACGGATGGCGGCCTTTCCAAGCCCATCGGTGTCCCCTACTGACCGTGGGCAGGGCGGGGAATTTTGCGGAGATAAATCTCAACGCTGACCCAGCTGGGACTCGAACCTGGGAACTACAGATTACGAGCCTGGCGCTCTACCGACTGAGCCACCCCCGCCCCATGGAATAGTTTGCTTCTGTCTGAAATTACCTATGATAGTAAAACTTGAACCCTTTGTAAGAAAGATAACAGGAAGCTTGGTGCCTTTGATTACAGATGTTTACACAGTGTCTTGGGCATTAGCCCTTCCTAGATCCCTGACGAACATAGACTTTGACAGCATCCAAAATGAGAGCCCCAAGATGTCTATGTTTGTTTTTAGTACAAATAAAAACAACTGATTTTTTAATAATAGAAATTGCCGTTTGAAAATTTTTTTCATATATATATCTTTTACAAACACGTAATTCAAGTTTGGAAAATAATATTTTCTTTTTCCATTTGATGCATATTTTACTCAACTATAATATAAATAATTCAATAAAGCCATTGGATTGCCATATTTTAGGACGGTCAGTAGGAGACACCGATGGGCTTGGAAAAGCCGCCGTCCGTCGTATGGAACGCTAAGCTGTGGCCCCGTGTGCGGGAGAGCCATACCCTGTGCACGTTAAAGAACACGCTGGATGGCCTTGACGGGAGGCTACCATCTGTCTCCCAACAGCTGTTCCAGTGGGTCCCCTCCCCCAACCTTCTCTGTGCCTTCGGGGTCCATGTGACCTGGCCATTTAGCCCATTGTGTGTAAAAAAGTGACGCTCAGAGGTAAAACAACCCAACGTTAAAGAACACGCTGGATGGCCTTGACGGGAGGCTACCATCTCTCTCCCAACAGCTGTTCCAGTCGGTCCCCTCCCCCAACCTTCTCTGAGCCTTCGGGGTCCATGTGACCTGGCCATTTAGCCCATGGTGTGCAAAAAAGTGCCGCTCAGAGGTAAAACAACCCAACGTTAAAGTACATGCTGGATGGCCTTGACGGGAGACTACCATCTGTCTCCCAACAGCTGTTCCAGTGGGTCCCCTCCCCCAACCTTCTCTGAGCCTTCGGGGTCCATGTGACCTGGCCATTTAGCCCATGGTGTGCAAAAAAGTGCCGCTCAGAGGTAAAACAACCCAACGTTAAAGTACATGCTGGATGGCCTTGACGGGAGACTACCATCTGTCTCCCAACAGCTGTTCCAGTGGGTCCCCTCCCCCAACCTTCTCTGAGCCTTCGGGGTCCATGTGACCTGGCCATTTAGCCCATGGTGTGTAAAAAGGTGCCTCTCAGAGGTAAAACAACCCAAGCCATATTTTAGAAGACCTGATTTAAGCTCACAAGTTGGATTTGAACTATTATCAACCTATTTTTCTTTAAATTTCCTGAACTCTCTAAAAAATTAACAAAAACTGCTATTTTAAAAACAGAAGATTTTGGAAGCAATTATGAAAAATGCGCGTATTTTTTCTGTATACCACTGCAAAAAGTGTAATTAAAATTAATATGTTACTACAGTGTTCATATTGTTTACTTGAATAAAATTTAGAATGAAAATTCCCTTTTAATTTGGTATATAACATGACCATTTCTATTGATTAGTTATTTATTAAAATATTCTAAAATTGACTTGTTTATTGAAAACTCTGCAACAAGTCTGGACTTTTCTCAAAGTGTGATACCGAGAAAAAAAATTACAAAATGTAAGAAATGTTTACTTTAAACAAGAAATTTCTTTCTTGTTATTCAGAAATAGCCTTTCTTTCCACGTGCATTTTAATCATCATCATCATCATCATCCTGAAGCAGCTATGGGCTACGGTAGGTCTAACCAGACTGTGCAATTTACTTCTCCAAGCATATCTGCTGCATCTGGCCACTGCAAACTAATTCTTACAAGGTCCTGTAATATATTAAAAAGGATCATTAGTAAGGTCCTGTAAGAATTGGTGTTTAGGCAAAGGAGTCGGCAACCTCCTTTGCTTAAAGGAGGTTGCCGACTCCTTTGCCTAACCTCATCATTACTTAAAAAGCCAAACCCCCTAATGCCGAAAATACTGCATAAGCATCTAGAATCAAAAGCATCTAGTTCCCTGTTACCTTTGTTTGCAAAGGATCCAAGTTTCACTACCATAACTAACCCTAAAGAGAACCAAACTATTATATAGTCTAATTTTAGTCTTTAGTGTATATGTTACCGCTAAAGTGCAAGTTATTCTACAGATTATCTAGGTATTGTGCAGATTAACTAGGGTGATCCGTTAACGTGCGGAAAATTGTTTCATTTCTCAAATTACTTAGGTAATCTGCAAATTACCTGGATAATCTGCACATTACCTACTAGGCACTCGTTAAAGTGAAAATAAGATCTTTGCTGGAACAACAGGAACCTTTCTGTACGCTTAAATTAACATAATGTTATTTATCTAGTGTCCGAGAGTAGAGTTGAAACCAGGGTCATCCCTCTGTCAACATGAATCAGTCGTCCGAATTATAAAAAACGCCCCCAAAATGAGCAGGCCAAGTGAGAACGAATCATTTTAGTGATTCGTTATCAAGAATGAATCACTTTACCGATTCGTTCTCACTTGGCCTCCTCTCATCCGGGGCGTTTTTTATAATGCGGACGAGTGAATCACGTGACACGAAGATTCATATTCAAGAGATTCACCACTATGAGAAAAACAAACTTTTGAACTTTAACGATACGGAAGCCGTTAATGTGCACATTACCTAGGTAAAATGCGGAAAACTCTTGATTCCGCACGTTAACGGAGCAAATCAGTTAATCTGCAGATTAGCTAGGTAATGTGCACATTAACGGCTTTCGAGCTTTAGCGGTAACATATACGCCTATATCTCCACCTCCACACTCTCCATAGACTCTTAAAATTCCCGGCAGCAATCCCTATTCGTCTGTTAATCTCATGCCTCATATCACCGGGGAGGGGTGGCTCAGTCGGTAGCGCGCCAGGCTCGTAATCTGTAGTTCCCAGGTTCGAGTCCCAGCTGGGTCAGCGTTGAGATTTATCTCCGCAAAATTCCCCGCCCTGCCCACGATCAGTAGGGGACACCGATGGGCTTGGTTAAAGGCCGCCGTCTGTCGGATGGGACGTTAAGCCGTGGCCCCGCCATCTGTCTCACAACAACTGTTCCAGTCTTCTTCCAACCTTCCCTGAGCCTTAGAGGTCCTTGTGACCTGGCCATTTAGCCCATGGTGTGCAAAAGAGTGCCGCTCAGAGGTAAAACAACCCAACGTTAAAGAACACGCTGGATGGCCTTGACGGGAGGCTACTTCTGTCTCCCAACAGCTGTTCCAGTGGGTCCCCTCCCCCAAACTTCTCTGAGCCTTCGGGGTCCTTGTGACCTGGTCTTTTAGCCCATGGTGTGCAAAAAAGTGCCGCTCAGAGGTAAAACAACCCAACCGTAACCAGTGTGTCATATGTTACGTTCCCATTTCTTACATTTATTCCCAGTAGCATCATACTGTCTCATGGCCCTTTTTAAAGTATTTTACGTTTCTTCACTAATTTGCAAATATTTGTGATAGTTGTGTGAATCATTAAAACACAGTTCATTTAATAAATTCTACGTGAATATAATTGCTTCCCTTGTGGTCATTTCAGACACCAAAATCTGTGTTTGTCTCCTATTTTTCTTACAATAAAAATATAATAAATAAATATCCCCTCAAGCAGCTGCTTGCCACAGAGGTCTGACAGGAGCCTGTCAGTTTATATGCCACAGTAGGAGATCTGAGAGTATGACAAAATAATTCTTGAACATGCAATTCTATTCTTATTATAAAAAGAAGCCATTTCCTGTTAATGAACTAATTGCCCACCAGATGGCAGCAATTTCTCCATGCTAGAAAACTGACGATGGAAGGGTTGTTGTTTTACCTCTGAGCGGCACTTTTTTGCACACCATGGGCTAAATGGCCAGGTCACATGGACCCCGAAGGCTCAGAGAAGGTTGGGGGAGGGGACCCACTGGAACAGCTGTTGGGAGACAGATGGTAGCTTCCAGTCAAGGCCATCCAGCGTGTTCGTTAACGTGCACAGGGTATGGCTCTCCCGCACACGGGGCCACAGCTTAAACGTCCCATCCGACGGACGGCGGCCTTTCCAATCCCGTTGGTGTCCCCTACTGACCGTGGGCAGGGCGGGGAATTTTGCGGAGATAAATCTCAACGCTGACCCAGCTGGGACTCGAACCTGGGAACTACAGATTACGATCCTGGCGCGCTACCGACTGAGCCACCCCCGCCCCCAAGAACATTTGCAGAAGGTTGGTAGTTTTCAGTTCATTACCCTAGTCAGCACTGAAAATATAATTGGGAGAAAGGGATTCAATTTTTCAAAAGATTAAAACATAGGTAATGAATAAGTAAATATAAAAAATAGGCAATGTATAAGTAAATTGATCAGCAATTACTGAAAACCCATTGGTGCATTTTACATCGAAGATTAATAAGCTAGGTTGTTTACTGTTTCAAAAGCAGAAGACTATGGGGATAAAAAAATTGGAACTGATATTTTGAAGGGGTTTTTGAGCCCATCCCCCCAACTACAATCACTCCTTTAACTACGCTATCTGACAGTAGGCATCCATATCATACATATTGGACATAGATTAGGTTTGGCAACTCATGAGTCATTAAATCCTTGGGATGTTTTCGGTTTGCAGTTATTGTTCTATCACCGTATTCTATTAAGTGGTTGTTGTAATCCAGCAACAGGAAATTAGCATCATTGGAACCTTTCAACATAGACAAGTGTTTTCGCAGTTTTTGCATGGCTCCCTTGAGAGATCAGGTATTTATATGACGTCTAACCCAGATGTAATTATTTATATGCTTCCCATTCATTGGTATAGGAAAAGAGGAAGGACCCTGAAACCCTAGTGGTGAATGAGGAAAATTTATCGTTTTGATAATTCCACTTAAAAGGAAAAGATGAAGTTGTCCTTTTTAAATATGACGAAAGGATTTAATCATTTAAATGAAACTGTATTCTCTAATACTACTAGAAACTGTATTCTATAATAGTAAGGGGCGGGAGTGGCTCGTAATCTGTAGTTCCCAGGTTCGAGTCCCAGCTGGGTCAAAGTTGAGATTTATCTCCGCAAAATTCCCCGCCCTGCCCACGATCAGTAGGGGACACCGATGGACTTGGTAAAGGCCGCCGTCTGTCGGATGGGACGTTAAGCCGTGGCCCCGGTGCGGGAGAGCCATTCCCTGTGCACGTTAAAGAACACGCTGGATGGCCTTGACGGGAGGCTACCATCTGTCTCCCAACAGCTGTTCCAGTGGGTCCCCTCCCCCAACCATCTCCCAGGCTCGTAATCTGTAGTTCCCAGGTTCGAGTCCCAGCTGGGTCAGCGTTGAGATTTATCTCCGCAAAATTTCCCCCGCCCTGCCCACGGTCAGTAGGGGACACCGATGGGCTTGGAAAGGCCGCCGTCCGTCGGATGGGACGTTAAGCCGTGGCCCCGTGTGTGGGAGAGCCATACCCTGTGCACATTAAAGAACACGCTGGATGGCCTTGACGGGAGACTACCATCTGTCTCCCAACAGCTGTTCCAGTGGGTCCCCTCCCCCAACCTTCTCTGAGCCTTCGGGGTCCATGTGACTTGGCCATTTAGCCCATGGTGTGCAAAAAAGTGCCGCTCAGAGGTAAAACAACCAACCAACTATAATAGTAATTTAATATTTAAAGTGTCAGTTCTTGTAATGATGGGGTAGAAGTTGGCTCATTTGGTAGCTTGCCAGGATCGTAATCTGTAGTTCCTGGGGTCGAGTCTCAAAACTATCAGCATTGAGATTAATGTCTGCTAAATCCTCATTCACCTTGCTCTCGGCCAGAAAGGGGACACCAATGGACTTAGAAAGGCCGTCCATTGGATAGGACATTAGACCGTGGCTCCGTGTGAGGGAGAGCCAAACTCTGTGCATGTTAAAGAACACACTGGAAAAGGCCATGCAGTTAATTTCAATTCCGTCAAAGCCGATGGGAGACTACCATCTGTCTCTCAATAGCGGTTCGAATGGGTCGTCTCCCCCAACCTTCTCTGAGTTTTCGGGATTCTTCTGACTTGGACATTGAGTATTTTGCGAAAAAATGGGCTGCTCAGAGGTAAAACAACCCAACCTACCCCCTCCAGTAAACATTTTCTCTTTCTTTTAGGGGAGAAAAGAAATGGACCTAGTTCGAGATACCCATAATCCTCCCCACGTTAATAGTTTCTAAACCAAAAACCGGAATTTACTCGCTCAGATAATCGAACTTTTCAAATCACTTCATACCCACCAGATTTCCTCGGATACAATTTGCCAGGCATATGTGACCCAACTTTATAGCGCTCTTGACCCAACTTTATAGCAAAATAAAATTTACTATGATCCACAGGTGCATGAAAGTTGTTAAGGTACAAAAATATTATTATTAAACAAAATTATTTATCACTTAATATAACATTTAAAACATTTATTAATTATTGGTATATACTTTTATAAGCTTTTGCATATTCTTCAAATTAAGTTAATTATTTTAACTTCCGACACGAATTTAGTTTTGAATCTCGTGTTCTGCTCGTCCTTAATTAGAACTTCAATACCTGCGGTCGCTCGAGCTCTTGACCCAACGAACTGAACAATCAGTTTATCACGCAAAACCAGAAAGAAATTGGTTTGATGCATTCATTATTTCGCATTAAATTATTTCGCATTTAATGGTGGCAACAGTTATTTTGAATAGCTTAAAACTGTTGCCGTCCCATGGCCGAGTGGTTAGCGCGCTTGGCTACTGATCTACGGGACCTGGGTTCGAGCCCCGGGTAAGGCATGGATGTTTGTGTCGTTTTTCTGCTGAGGTCCTGCCATCCTCTCAGACCTTCTACTGTGGCATATAAACCGACAGGCTCCTGTCAGACCTCTGTGGCAAGCAGCTGCTTGAGGGGGTATTTATTTATTTTATTTTTAAAACTGTTAATGTTTAATCACGCGAAGTCGAATATTAGTTTAGTTTGATGTATTCCTTTTTTCAAATTTATAGTGGCAACAATTATTTTGAACCGTTAATGTTAATTTTCAACCGTTAATGTTAATTAAATATGGGATTTTGAGAAATTCAAATCTGCCCACCCCAATTTTGGTTGACCCCTGTGAGTTCGCGCATAGTCTATTTTCTTTCTGGGGTGAAAGGAACATTTATGCAAAGTTTGGTGTCTCTAGCTCTTGTAGGGGCTGAGTCGTAACCTTCGAGACTCAAGGCCTATGAAGCATAATTGACGTCACATCCGGTGGATCTACAGTGCTTCCTGCGCACGTAGTACTACCGTCACAAATCGAGCAACTTTTTTATAAGGTCGGTGGGCATTTTTGTTTGATACTGTGCTCAAAAGCTGATTGACATAGTATGATTATATTGTATATATGTACATTAATGTAATATTACTATGGCAAACTTTAAAATAAGGAACAAGGATGAGGCATTTCTTCAAAAACTGATTAACAAGTAAAAACTTAATCACAGAAAAATAAAACGCCACTTCGACGATAACACAACATTAGAAAAAGCTACAGCAAAACACAAGCAGCTACGGGGTGTCAAGATGTTAGATCCACGAATGCTGACGTCAGAACATATGACGTCACCAGTGAAATGGCCTTGAGTCTCGATGGTTACGGCTGAGAGCATAAGCGAACAAAGACGCTAGCTTTACATTGTTGTTGTTTTACCTCTGAGCGGCACTTTTTTGCACACCATGGGCTAAATGTCCAGGTCACATGGACCCCGAAGGCTCAGAGAAGGTTGGGGGAGGGGACCCATTGGAACAGCTGTTGGGAGACAGATGGTAGACCTCCCGTCAAGACCATCCAGCGTGTTCTTTAACGTTGGGTTGTTTTACCTCTGAGCAGCACTTTTTTGCACACTATGGGCTAAATGGTCAGGTCACATGGACCCCGAAGGCTCAGAGAAGGTTGGGGGAGGGGACCCACTGGAACAGCTGTTGGGAGACAGATGGTAGCCTCCCGTCAAGACCATCCAGCGTGTTCTTTAACGTTGGGTTGTTTTACCTCTGAGCGGCACTTTTTTGCACACTATGGGCTAAATGGCCAGGTCACATGGACCCCGAAGGCTCAGAGAAGGTTGGTGGAGGGGACCCACTGGAACAGCTGTTGGGAGACAGATGGTAGCCTCCCGTCAAGGCCATCCAGCGTGTTCTTTAACGTTGGGTTGTTTTACCTCTGAGCGGCACATTTTTGCACACCATGGGCTAAATGTCCAGGTCACATGGACCCCGAAGGCTCAGAGAAGGTTGGGGGAGGGGACCCACTGGAACGGTTGTTGGGAGACAGATGGTAGCCTCCCGTCAAGGCCATCCAGCGTGTTCTTTAACGTGCACAGGGTATGGCTCTCCCGCACACGGGGCCACGGCTTAACGTCCCATCCGACGGACGGCGGCCTTTTCAAGCCCATCGTTGTCCCCTACTGACCGTGGGCAGGGCGGGGAATTTTGCGGAGATAAATCTCAACGCTGACCCATCTGGGACTCGAACCTGGGAACTACAGATTACGAGCCTGGCGCGCTATCGACTGGGCCACCCCCGCCCCACGCTATCTTTACATATTAGATGTAGTGAAAAAGAAAGGTTCGAAAATTACTTATTAATTTCTTCCCTTCAAACATTATTTGGTCTGAGATCAGCATTTGCATATATTCTGCGGTAAAGCGAGCGACTGAATGACAACCGATAGATATTTTCCGAAATGCTCATTGGAATAATCTCCGTCTTAAAGAGAATGACGAAACAATAAAGACTAGATTATTTTATACAGATAAAATTGCCAATGATGCAATAATGGGTTCTATTAATAGTTGAGCAGTATAAAAGAAGCTAAGTCTCCCCCTGATTCTGCAGTCCGATTGCAATGGTCCCAGAATCATGATATCCCTAATTAACTTTCCTTTGCAACGATTTACAGAGAAAGACTTAAAATTGTACAACAATTAGTACTGGGACGGGGGTGGCTCAGTCGGTAGCGCGCCAGGCTCGTAATCTGTATTTCCCAGGTTCGAATCCCAGCTGGGTCAGCGTTGAGATTTATCTCCGCAAAATTCCCTGCCCACGATCAGTAGGGGACACCAATGGGCTTGGAAAGGCCACCGTCCGTCGGATGGGACGCTAAGACGAGGTCCTGTGTGCGGGAGAGCCATACCCTGTGTACGTTAAAGAACACGCTGGATGGCCTTGACTGGAGGCTACCATCTGTATCTGGTACTGTGGTAGCCTCCCGTGTGGTGGGTCCAGTGGTAGTCAACCTTCTCTGAGCCTTCGGGGTCCATGTGACCTGGCCATTTAGCCCATGGTGTGCAAAAAAGTGCCGCTCAGAGGTAAAACAACCCAACAATTAGGACTTATTTTTCTTATACTTCTGATTCCCCCCCCCCCCCCCCTTCTGAATATCATCAGATTTTGCTGTTTTTTTTACTTTGGCGTTTGTCCCTGATATCCTACCTTTTATAAAGTGGAATTATTGAGTTTGTTGACTAAGCTTTTAAGAAAATACCTCTATTCACCTCGTCGGCAAGATACTTGTTCTCATACCTACAGAGTGTACCGATCGCGCTCTACCTGCGAAAACGACTTTCAAGGTCAGGTGACGAGCAATGTATGGATTCAATTCTCACAATTGAAGTATTGACCCATTAACTATTACGTTATAGAACATAACCACGACCGTAGGTAATTCCTATTGTCTTGAAGCGTCACGTTGACCTCTGACTGTGCTCGAACCGATTGTAATCTGTATTACTTACTCCTTATTGTGTATTCATATCACTTCTTCTCTTAGAGACCGTGACCGGGGAAATATTACCCGGTATTCTAACCTGCTAAGGCTTGTCCTTCAGCGGACATAGATCCTAAAGTGAAAAGGAATTGAAATCCTGGCCGGAATGTGAGGTAATATTAATGCTGGTGAGTGTGTATGTCAATGATTCTGTCTCACTGATGTTGGTTAAACACAGTTTTGGTAGAAGTCATTTGTTAATGGAGTTTCCTCATTGCTTAGGATTCAAGTTCATTAGTTTCCTTTTGAAGGATGGTGAAACGACTTAACTTTCCCTCAACACAAACAAGCTGCAGTGATGACACCAAGAATCTGGATCGACGATTGACCTCTGCTGGAGTCAAAATAAATGATTGACTGTTCTCGGAAGCTTAGCGGAAAGAAATTAAATCTACTCGAAAAGCATTTCTCAAGACTTGAGGACAATTCACGCTTAACGTGAGTAGTTTAGTGGCACTCCACCATATCCCCACGCACTGTGCGTTTCCCCCTATGACGTCAATGACCACGCCCCTACCAAAAACCCCTTTTTAATCCCTTGTCCCATCTGGTGACTATGAGGAGTACTATTTTCCGAAAAAACCCTATTTTAACTCTAATTTCCCGATTTTTGACTCCCCTTTATTAAAAAATTCCTCCCCCTTATTAAAAAATAGCCTGGCGCCATCTGGTGACAATGAGAAGTACTATTTTCCGAAAAACCCTTATTTTAACTGTAGTTCCCGATTTTTGACTCCTCTTCATTAAAAAAAATCCCTGGCGCCATCTGGTGACAATGAGAAGTACTATTTTCCGAAAAACCCCTATTTTAACTCTAATTTCCCGATTTTTGATTTCCCCCTTATTAAAAAAAAACCCTGGCGCCATCTGGTGACTATGAGGAGTACAATTTTCGGAAAAACCCCTATTTTAATTCTAATTTCTCGATTTTTCTTTATTTCAGAATCCCCTGGTTGACCCACCTATAATTTAAGCCACCTTCTCGATTTTTCAGACCCCTTGGTTGACCCACCTATATTTTAAGCCTCCTTCTCGATTTTCAGACCCCTTGGTTGACCCACCTATATTTTAAGCCCCCTTCTCGATTTTTCAGACCCATGCAGCTGCAACCAGAATTTCTAAGAAGGATGTGTTTACTTCCAGTTACGTTTTTGAAGGCAGGAAAGATGCATAGAATGCTGGGAGAAATGATAAAAATAACTTTATAATAAATAAATACCCCCTCAAACAGCTGCTTGCCACAGAGGTCTGACAGGAGCATGTCAGTTTATATGCCAAAGTAGATCTGAGAGGATGGCAGGACCTCAGCAGAAAAACGACACATACATCCATGCCTGGGGCTCGAACCCAGGTCCCTTACTTGGGAATACTGAAATACGTTTATGACAGAAAAAGATAGTGAAACGGAAAAAAAAGTGGCAGTACGTATTTTGCAATTACTTCCAAAATCTATGGTTTTTAAAAATAGCAATATTTTTGTTAATTTTTAGAATATTTTTCAAAATTTAAGGAAAAATTTGTTGATAATAGCTTAAATCAGAAGGTTGCTTCAGCAAATATGAACGTTAACCAGCAAATCGGGAATACTGCTTAGTGCTTCTAAAAATGGCAATCAGATGGCTCTATAAAATTATTTATATTGTAGTTTAGTAAAATATGCATCAAATTAAAAAACAAAATATTATTTTTGAAGCCTGAATTATATATTTTTATAAGATATATATATATAAATTACAATGGCAATTTTTATTTTTTAAAAATCTATATTTTTTTGTTGTACTAAAATCGTATGCATACGTCCTCCGCATATTTTTTCGAATTCTCCGGTGTACAGACGAATTGGACGCTGGGTTAACTTTCTGCGTAGATTTGCTATTTTATATGAGGAAATATGGTGCATCGTGGCCTTAGTGCCATAGAACCCCAAACAACCAACAAAAGAGGAAATTAAATTAAATGCATTTTGATGGAATTGGGCAGAAAAACTTTTTTCTGAGTTCCATTTTAGGCATTTTCAATATTAATCCCTGCATAAGTATGATACTATATGGCAGATAAAATTGGAACTTATTTTTTATAACAATTGGAACTGGCAGAAGTAGGTATTTTCAGTGCAATGTTACATATTGTTTTATGTTAAATTGTTTTTATGTTTACAATTGGGAGCGGGGGGTGGCTCAGTCGGTAGCGCGCCAGGCTCGTAATCTGTAGTTCCCACGTTCGAGTCCCAGCTGGGTCAGCGTTGAGATTTATCTCCGCAAAATTTCCCCGCCCTGCCCACGGTCAGTAGGGGGCACCGATGGGCTTGGAAAGGCCGCCGTCCGTCGGATCGGACGTTAAGCCGTGGACCCGTGTGCGGGAGAGCCATACCCTGTGCACGTTAAAGAACAAGCTGGATGGCCTTGACGGGAGGCTACCATCTGTCTCCCAACAGCTGTTCCAGTGGGTCCCCTCCCCCAACCTTCTCTGAGCCTTCGGGGTCCATGTGACCTGGCCATTTAGCCCATGGTGTGCCAAAAAGTGCCGCTCAGAGGTAAAACAATCCAATCCAATGTTTACAATAGTTTTATATTAAAAATAATTGTTAAAAATAACTAGTGTTGCTTCTTATTAAATGTCTAGTTTACTTTATCATTGCAGACGGAAATAGATGATGATAATGATACACCATCATCTCAAGATGACTTCAGACTCGGATGATGAACTGTTTGAAAGCACACCACCATCATCTGAGATGGGTTGTTTTACCTATGAGCAGCACTTTTTTTGCACACCATGGGCTAAATGGTCAGGTCACATGGACCCCGAAGGCTCAGAGAAGGTTGCGGGAGTGGACCCACTGGAACAGCTGTTGAGAGACAGATGGTAGCCTCCCGTCAAGGCCATCCAGCGTGTTCTTTAACGTGCACAGGGTATGGCTCTCCCACACACGGGACCACGGCTTAACGTCCCATCTGACGGACGGCAGCCTTTCCAAGCCCATCGGTGTCCCCTACTGACCGTGGGCAGGGCGGGGAATTTTGCGGAGATAAATCTCAACGCTGTCCCAGTTGGGACTCGAACCTGGGAACTACAGATTACGAGCCTGGCACGCTACCGACTGAGCCACCCCCGCCCCTTCGCGCATGCACTGAAAGAGTACAAAAGGCTCATCTCTCGTGTTTCCCAAAGGGCACACGTACTTGTCTCTGGTTTGGCAAGAATCGCAGCAAATGAAAGAAATTGGAAAATAAATCTGAAATTAATTCAAACAGCTCTGGAAAATGCTTTATTAGAATCTAAAAACTGTAAGTGAAATTCAAATGCAAAATCTAGACTATAATTAGACTTTAATGTTGAGTTTTCGGAAGGAATTATTTCTAGTGGACTCATACATCACTTCTCCAAGAGTGATGTGTCTTGAAATAGTTCCGTAAGCAAAGTGAAGAGTCGGTAACACATTGAAATATTTTCCTAAATAACTCCATTTCGAAACAAAGTACGATAATGAAATAAAAAGCAGCAGAATAGTAAAACATAGCTATCAGTGTGATTTTTTTTTTTGGAAAGCCTAGGACAACAAAGTATTTTTTTTTTCATACTCTAGGCTTAAACATCGAGGACTTAACCGAGAAAAGAAGACGGCCGTGGGTGCCATCGGAGACGAGAAAACTCGGCACTGAACAGGTTAACACAGAAAACATTCAAAATTTCAGTCAGCTACAGGATGTAAATATTCCTAGCTGTAAGCATTTCAGTAGTACTTTCATCTCTCCATAGAGATTTACGTACTTTTTATTTAAAGATGGCCCAAGTAACATATCTAGGGTTGGTTTGCTTTACCTCTGAGCGGCACTTTTTTGCACACCATGGGCTAAATGGACAGGTCACATGGACCCCAAAGGCTCAGAGAAGGGGACCCACTGGAACAGCTGTTGGGAGACAGATGATAGCCCCCCGTCAAGGCCATCCAGCGTGTTCTTTAACGTTGGGTTGTTTTACTTCTGAGAGGCACTTTTTTGCACACCATGGGCTAAATGGCCAGGTCACATGGACCCCGAAGGCTCAGAGAAGGTTGGGGGAGGGGACCCACTGGAATGGTTGTTGGGAGACAGATGGTAGCCTCCCGTCAAGGCCATCCAGCGTGTTCTTTAACGTGCACAGGGTATGGCTCTCCCGTACACGGGGCCACAGCTTAACGTTCCATACGACGGACGGCGGCCTTTACCAAGCCCATCGGTGTCCCCTACTGACCGTGGGCAGGGCGGGGAATTTTGCGGAGATAAATCTCAACGCTGACCCAGCTGGGACTCGAAACTGGGAACTACAGATTACGAGCCTGGCGCGCTACCGACTGAGCCACTCCCGCCCCAGTAACATATCTACCCTCGTCACAATGGAAGTAAAAGTAATCATATGATTTTGAAGATCTCTGAAATGCTCATCCACCTTATCATGACAAAATCTTCACCCTCAATAACCTTACCATGTTTATTTCACAATCCCTGAATGCCAGTTTCTTGTTACTGCACACATTTCCTATAAACGCTGGACACAAAACATTATAATGGAAGTAAAGTGATTTCCAGCTTTCTAGTTTCTTCAACGATAAGTGGCTAAGTACCAATTTATTTTCATTTCATTTAATACACTTTAAAGAATGCAGTTTAGTTTTCAAAAATACTAATATACGGCTCATATTAATCATTTTAGAAACATTCACCAATATTCCCAATACATTTGTATCGTGAGCATTCTTGCCACTCTTGGATGCTGACTCGCCTGCCATACAGTCAATGGGCATGGCGTTCAATGCTATGGAAATAGGTTTCGTTTCTAGTATTGTCTCATTGACAGTGAAGTTGCCATTCAATGAAAAGTAATTTGACAATCTGGTAACCGAACTGCATTACACTGTTAGCCTTTTCAGGGTGTTTCAAAAAGGAGGCAACCCTCCATTTTATTTTTCTATTTAACCCTTTCACGACTAAGGGAAACATTTTTCCCATTTTAAAATTGGTGCTTGTCGTATCTAATTATAACCTTATCTGCATTTTTTATACAGAATGTCAAAATAGAACGTATGCCGAACGCAATTACGTAAACGGGAACGTTTAGAAAACAAAAACAGAACTGTCAGGACGCATAATATATGTACTATGTGCAATGTCCATCTTTGCTTCACTACCAAAAGAAATTGCTTCGCAGAATATCATAATTAGCACATCATTTTGTATAGTAATTTTATTTCATAATTTTGTATTATTTTAGTTAACATTTGTTCTAATAAACCAATAAATAAAAGACATTGCATAATAAGCCTAACTATAATTTGTGTTACCTTTGTAGTCCATTGGAAAAAATATTTCCCCTAAAATTCCAAAAAAACTACACATTGTTATGTATTTTTCTTATGATTTTTATTTATTTTACGTCTAAACAAACTAAAATAAACAGTTACATACTAATATTTACTCTTAGAAACCTCATGGTCCTGAAAGGGTTAAACGACAAAAAATTCAAATTAAACATATATCTACCTTTACAACATATGTTGAAAGTTATTTCCTGCAACCTCGATGCAGGTTCGTACCCGTTTCATGACATTTGCAGCCAGCTTTCGTTATGTTTGTTTTCTTACGTTTAAAATCTCTTTCAATGTTAACCTTCAAGTGTATGAGGATTTTCATAGGAAAAAATCTGGAGAAGTAACATCTGGAGATCTTGGGGGCCACAAATTTTTTTGAAATCAAATGATCAAAAAATTCCTGCAACATGAGCAGTGCCATTTGCAGTATGGGAGGTAGTGCCATCTTGTTGAAACCATCATTTTGTTCATTTTTTTTTTCACTTTATTTCAACATTCTATTAGTGCCTTCTTTCAGCAGGATAATGCACCACGCCACATTACCCGGATTGTTTGCGAACACGAGGAAGATTTCCAGGCATTGCCCTGGCCTCCAAATTCCCGACATCAATCCAGTCGAGCATCTGTGGTTTGTGTTGGGTTGTTTTACCTCTGAGCGGCACTTTTTTGCACACCATGGGCTAAATGGACAGGTCACATGGACCTCAAAGGCTCAGAGAAGGTTGGGGGAGGGGACCCACTGGAACAGCTGTTGGGAGACAGATGGTAGCCTCCCGTCAAGGCCATCCAGCGTGTTCGTTAACGTGCACAGGGTATGGCTCTCCCGCACACGGGGCCACAGCTTAACGTCCCATCCGACGGACGGCGGCTTTTCCAAGCCCATCGGTTGCAGGTGACTGTGGGCAGGGCGGGGAATTTTGCGTAGATAAATCTCAACGCTGACCCAGCTGGGACTCGAACCTGGGAACTACAAATTACGAGCCTGGCGCGCTACTGACTGAGCCACCCCCACCCCAGAGAAATAGAGGGTGTTTCATAAAGGACACAACCCTAAATATGAGAGTAGAACTTACGCGCATGTACATTTTATGCCATAATATTAGTCAGTTGGCATTATTGTACTCAAGGTTAACAGCTTGTATTAGTTGAAATGACCTTGTCACGCATTAGTCTCACTCAAGCATTCATTCCTTTGTGTTGTGTCAGCTATGTCGTTTGCCAAAAACGAACGTGCATTTATTGTTGACTTATTGTGCATACAAATCTTACAAACATGTGAAAGAGGAGTTTGAAGTTTTCTCGGTCTGCAGTTCCCAGCAAGTCAATATCTCGTTTGATTGACAAATTTGTTTCTTGATGTGTCTCAGCGTTTAACTCGCTCACCCAGAAAATCTCTTAGCAAGTTATCTTCACAGGTTGAACTGTAACCAGCTACCGTTTTCAGGGCTACAAAGAAGTTAAAATTTCCTGCCTACCGCATTTGGTGTCCTTCATGAACTGAAAGAACCAGACCACGAAAAACGCTTACGGTACTTTCGTTGATGAAAATGGGTTGGGTTGCTTTACCTCTGAGTGGCACTTTTTTGCACACCATGGGCTAAATGGCCAGGTCACATGGACCCGAAGGCTCAGAGAAGGTTGGGGGAGGGGACCCACTGGATGGCCTTGACGGGAGGCTACCACAGTACCAGATACAGATGGTAGTCTCCCATCAAGGCCATCCAGCGTGTTCTTTAACGTGCACAGGGTATGGCTCTCCCGCACACGGCTTAACGTCCCATCCGACGGATGGCGACCTTTCCAAGCCCATCGGTGTCCCCTACTGACCGTGGGCAGGGCGGGGAATTTTGCGGAGATAAATCTCAACGCTGACCCAGCTGGGACTCGAACCTGGGAACTGCAGATTACGAGACTGGCGCGCTACCGACTGAGCCACCCCCGCCCCTGATGAAAATGGAATTGAGGTATTGGACAGTATTTATTTCAGTGACGAGGCTTGGTTTCACTTGGATGGTTATGTGAACAGTCGAATATCGAGCAGTGCAAATCCTCACTTTTCATGAACGACCATTACACGCACAGAAAATTGGTGTTTGGTGTGCAATTTCCCGTCGTCGTGTGATAGTGGCTTTATTTTTTTGACTCAACTGCAACAGAAGTTTATTGGGACCTCATCCAACAGTTTATTGCACTATTGGATGTGAATGAACGAAAGTGTTGGTTTCAACAAGATGGTGCGACTGCACATACTGCAAGTGACACAATGGTCATGTTGCAGGAATTTTTTGATCACTTGATTTAAAAAAAATTTGTGACCCCCAAATCTTCCTCGATTTTTTCCTTTGGGGATATCTCAAATGTGTAGTGTTTCAAAACAATTCTCATACACTTGAAGACTAACAAAACCAAGATTTTAAACATAAGAAAACAAACATTATGAAAGTGGTTGCAAATGTCATGAAACGGGTACGAACCTGCATCCAGGTTGCAGGAAATCATTTCAACATCTGTTGTAAAGGAAGATATATGTCTAATTTCCATCTTTTGAAATTTGTGTCTTTTGTCAAGTTTAAATAGAAAAATACAAGAGGGTAGTTCTTTTCGAAACACCCTGTATTAGGGAGGTCATAATGTTTTGGCTCTTTGGTGTATATGGCTATCCTGAACAGACACACCAGCTGTTACGTCCCATTCGACAGCCTTTTCAAGTCCATTGTGGCATCCCTGGCACCGTGACCACTAAGATTAAGTACTTCCCGATGTACCATCCATTGCACAAATCGTTTTCTTCTTCCCACTCAATGGTCATTTTCAATACTGCGCATTTTAGGTTACAACTCGGAAATATTTTTCATAAACTATTTGTTTTTTTGTTAAAAAAGTTTTTAAAACCGTTTATCCTATGCATATACAAAAATATTGCACGAGTATATCAGCAAATTCAATTCTATAAACATATGCACATTTATTCAAACTGGGGCCATCCTCTATAATAGCGATTCTGAATGACATTTTGTATATTTGTAGTTTGTCAAACCAAAAACAACAGGCCCTTACCGCCACGAGTTTTCAGCTAGTGTTATACAGAAAAAATTTGTTTTATCGTGTAGTAGGCCTCAAAATGGTTGGGAACCGCTGCTGTTTCTTCGGAGTACAAAGAAAGGAGTTTCATGGCATTCGATTCACTCATTAAACTAGTGGTTTCTAAACTTTTTGTTATATAAAGCCACCACCTAAAGATTTACAGTCCTGAAAATTGTAACATGGCGAATGAATATTAATTGCATACCAGTCATCTTTCTGCTTTGAAGATGCAAGTCATTGACTATTGACAAATGAACACAGCAAAGAACACTGTATACTGAAATGCTAGCTGTTAGAAATGATTTAGGGTTTAAATATTCGAGCCTGAACCCGAAATCATTGAACCCAGAACTAAATCATTTTGACAACTGAGTCCAAACCTGGTTCGGGAAAGAATGTTCATTAATTGCAAAATACATTGAAACACTGACGAGTTAAAATTGGATGCATGCCACACACTACTGACCAGCGCCCCCCCCCCCACCTCTCGAGAAAATGGGATACTAAATAAGTTATAAGCTGAAGGAGTACTTGTATAAGCTTAATCTTTTAACACATAGTATTTTAAAGAAATGTTTTTACCATACTAAGTATCACAAAGTTATAGAATTCATCCTCAGAACTTCTGGTGCACGGGTATACGTTTTCAAACACAAAAATTTTTGCAATCCAAAAAAATACCCCCGAACCCAAACTGCTTATGCATTGTTATTCAAAGAGTTATGATCTGAAGCTAATCATGTTATAGTTTCACCCAGAGTAAAGAGCAGTTGCCAAAGTTCTATTATCTTATTAAGCACATATGTGAGACCTTTATTCCTAGAACAATGCAGAGTTGGGTTATTTTACCTCTGAGCGGCACTTTTTTGCACACCATGGGCTAAATGGCCAGGTCACATGGACCCCGAAGGCTCAGAGGTTGGAGGAGGGGACCCACTGGAACAGCTGTTGGGAGACAGATAGCCTCCCGTCAAGGCCATCCAGCGTGTTCTTTAACGTTGGGTTACCTCTGAGCGGCACTTTTTTGCACACCATGGGCTAAATGGCCAGGTCACATGGACCCCGAAGGCTCAGAGAAGGTTGGGGGAGGGGACCCAGTGGAACAGCTGTTGGGAGACAGATGATAGCCTACCGTCAAGGCCATCCAGCGTGTTCTTTAACGTGCACAGGGTATGGCTCTCCCGCACACGGGGCCACGGCTTAACGTCCCATCCGACGGACTTTCCAAGCCCATCGGTGTCCCCTACTGACTGTGGGCAGGGCGGGGAATTTTGCGGAGACAAATTTCAACGCTGACCAAGCTGGGACTCGAACCTGGGAACTACAGATTACGAACCTGGCGCGCTACCGACTAAGCCACCCCCGCCCCGAACAATGTAGAGATAACAATTTAACACATAGAAAGAATTTGCATGGGCGACTGCTTTCACAGCATATTTGTTCTTTCAACTCGTACAAAAATATTAAAAGTTAAGGAATATATATTGCCTTTTACCCAACCGTACAATATCACACTGTATCTGGTCAATGTGCAGGTCTCAACACGGTCCATTTCCTTCATCAGTCAGTCAATGCTTCATTCAAACACTGGTGATGGTTACACTTCAGTGGCCCCTCTTGTTGGAAAACCACTTTGATTGCTCAGAACAAAAATTTCAGCTTTTCATTGCCCCCTGAAGGCAATTGCAAACCGTATCAAGGTTCATGAGCTATTAATTTTCAAAGTATGATGATTCTGTATTTCAAAGTATGATGATATTACTTTGAATATTAAACCTCTACTGTCAAGTTTTCAATCTATACTAATCATAACAATATCAGTCATGGTATACTACTTTGGTCATTGTTTAATGAAGAATATATTCGTTAAAAACAGCAAGTCGAAATGCCTACTTAAAAAAAAACACAGTCTCATGCCGTTTGTCCTGAATGTAAAATATTAAAAATTTTGCTTCTTAAAAAAATATTATTGTAATATGCTTTACATTTAGGTTAATGGATAAATTACCATCAACACTGATATACGTTTCAGTTTTCGCTACAGAGCTTTCCGAACAGTTTCTTAAAATGACCAAAATTGAATGGCAAGCTTTAAAGCCGACAGATAAAAAGTTGAGCAATAACCCATCACTCTTCAATGTTAGTAACAGTTGTCAAGGGACCATACAACTATCTTTCAAAATTTTGATGTGGACCTTTCATTGAATAACTCTGCTTTTCTGTAAATAAATGAATGAGTACATTGTTGATTACAAATGCAAAGTATCTAAAAACAATCAGCTTTCAATTGCCTAATAAAAGCAAACATGATTAACATATTATGTTAATCAGAAAAATACATTATGACTCAAAATCTTTTACCTATAAAGCTTATTTGCCGTATTGGTATGTCTGAAAAAAATTAATACGTAATTCATTAAAAAAAATTCTTGAATACATTCCAAGCAGTAGGTAATCATAATGCTTTAAAATTTCTGGGATACTCTATCCATATTAATTCTAAATATGCAAACTTCAAGTATTCAAAATTGTAGCGCCGATATTTTCACCTGACCTATATAGTTCAGTACTTATTGCATAATACACTTATATGGCCATAAGGAGCAGCCAAAATTTATTTTATGTATTTCAGATGCTTTACATCACTACATGTGCATTTTATGTCAATGAAAAATGCTTTTGTTCATTAACAAGTTTTTGGGTTTCAACATGATCTTATGTATCACTTAGTCATTGCATACAATATATTCCCAAACATGTTAGTGTTCATTCAGACATTCGGATTTTTGAGGTGGCTGCTAGATCTGAATCAGATTTATCCAAATCAGCATTAAATTCTATGATAGCTTATAATCAGAGGAGGGTGCTTAAGAGAGTTTAAACCAAACTTGCACACAGGGGCATAGCTATGGGGGGGAGGCTCCCCCCAAAAGTAATTCTGAGTTGGCAAAATTCGCAGCTACTTCTTAAAATCTAGGTGAGGTGTAAAAATTTGTAATCTTTTTTTTTTGTAAAATAAGGGGAGTTGTCAAAATCGTGGCTACTTGGAAAATGGAGAGACAACAAAATCTAGAGCAGTTGGCAAAATTCGAAGCCACTTGGTAAAATACAGGCGAGTTGGCAAAATCAGGACAACTTAGCAAAATCTTGGGGAGTTGGCAAAATTTGGAATGACTTGGTAAAATTTTGGCGAGTTGGCAAAGTTCAGAAGTGACTTGGCAAAATCTTGGGGAGTTGGCAAAGTTCGGAAGTGACTTGGTAAAATGCAGGCGAGATGTAAAAATTTGGATTTTTTTTCTGTAAAATTATGGCGAGTTGGCAAAATTCCGAGTGACTCGGGAAAACTGTGGGGAGTTGGCAAAATTCAGGTGCGACGTAAAAACTGCACTTTTTTCTGTAAAATTATGGTGTATTGGCAAAAATCGAGGTAACTTCACAATATCTAGGAGAGTTTGCAAATCTTGGGGGAGTTGGCAAAATTCAGAGTGACTCTGCAAAAATCAGGTGAGATGTAAAAGTTGGGATTTTTTTCTGTAAAAATGTGACGAGTTGGCAAAATCGAGGCAACTTGGCAAAACTGGAAACCACTTGGTAAAATACAGGTGAGTTGGTAAAATTCAAAGCCACTTGGTAAAATATAGGGGAGTTGTGAAAATTGTACCTTTCTTGCACAATTAAGGAGAGTTGATAAAATTCGAAGTGGGTTGGGTTGTTTTACCTCTGAGTGCCACTTTTTTGCACACCGTGGGCTAAATGCCAGGTCACAAGGACTCCGAAGGCTCAGAGAAGGTTGGGGGAGGGGACCCACTGGAACAGCTGTTGGGAGACAGATGGTAGTCTCCCACCAAGGCCATCCAGCGTGTTCTTTTACGTGAACAGGGTATTTGCTCTCCCGCACACGGGGCCACGGTTTAACGTCCCATCCGATGGACGGCAGCCTTTTCAAGCCCATTGGTGTCCCCTACTGACCGTGGGTAGGGCGGGGAATTTTGCGGAAAATTCGAAGTGACTTGGCAAATTCAGAGAAGATGTAAAAATTGCGATTTTTTCTGTAAAATTACGATGAGTGGCAAAATTCAAATCCACTTGGTAAAATACAGGAGAGTTGTGAAAATTGGGATTTGTTTTGTGAAATTAAGGAGAGTTGGACAAATCAAGGAAACTTAAAATCTAGAGCAGTTGGCAAAATTCATATCCACTTGGAAAATACGGGCAAGCTGTGATAATTGGGATTGGGTTTGTGAAATTAAGGAGAGTTGACAAAATCGGAAAACTTGGCAGAATCTAGGGGTGTTTAAAAATTTGAAGTGACTTGGCAAATTCAGGAGAGATGTAAAGATTGAGATTGGTTTTGTGAAATTAAGGAGAGTTGGCCAAATCAAGGGAAATTGGGAAAATTCACACTGACTTGCTACAATTCAGGCAAGATGTAAATATTGGGATTATTTCCATGAAATTATGGTTAGTTGGCAAAATTGAAAGTGAAATGACAAAATGCAGGAGAGTTGTGAAAATTACCTCAAACCCCCCCCCCCCAAAAAAAAAAAAAATCTAGGTAAGAACCTGACAGAGACATTATTTTTCTCAGTTGGCAAAATTTTGGTTTGACTCTCGAGTTGGAAAATTTTTGATCCCCCCCCCCCCATAGTCCTTCGCTAAGCCCCTGCTTGCACAAAAAAAAACAAGCACTGCATACCTCTAGTACTTTCCACAAGCTCCCACCTTAAGAAATTCCAACTGCAGGACTACATAAAAAGCATTCTAAAATGATGGTGTTGTGTGATTCAGTTTGAAATAATGAACAGGTTCTGAGAGTTAATGTTTTACTGTACCATATATCACCAAATTAAAAAATACTCAATATTTCAAATTATTTGCATTAGAAAGCAGACAAACAATATCTTCCATATGCAGAAAATAATTTTGAAACTGAAGAGTCTGAGGCAATTCTCATCTTATATCCTTTGAGTTTATTATGCATAGTAATGACTTTGTAAATGGCAATGGTAAGATTGTTATAAATATCACTTTTCAAACTCAGTGAGAGCAACTGCTTTCTGGCCTATAGTTGTACACAATATTTCTGATCTGGGCAGAGTGTATAACCCCAGCTTGTAGTATTTTTGTGATTTGTAAAGCAAAACATGTCAATGGGGGATATAAGAATCCACATTGGAAGGAGGCCTAGTTTAAAAATGAAACGTGTAATGTGCATGAGAAAGGTTTATGTTTGATGTTTACGAGTGTTAACATTCAATCCTGAGTTATATTACTCTGAAAAACTAAGCTTAACATGAGATTGGATATATCAGCCAGCTACTTGGAGTGAAAATAACTCCAGTCAACAGGCTTAAGATTCAAGTAATTTCAAAACCTTCAATGTTTCAATTTCATCAACACATTAATATTAATCTCTTGTTGCTAAACTATATTTGAATGTTCATTGATCTATTTTCCTATTCAATATTAAAAAATGTCTTGCTTTTAAATATTCAACATTTTACACCTTAGTGACACATGTTCAACAAGAGCAGTTTGCTTTTCTTTATTACTAACTTTTACAAGTTTTGCACTTTAATAACACTTTATTATTAAATTAACTGTACATGTAATATATAAACATTTACAACTGACTGACCTTAATGCTCACAGCTTAGCACAGTTTGTAATTATATTCAGTCAAGTTGTTTAAATTTATTAAAAACATGAACAACACTTTTGTGCCTCTAAGGCTAAAATACCAATTCAGAGATACTAGAAGTTCACATATTATGCCTTTAATTTTGAATTCCTTGCCATAACACCACTCGTCATAGTACCCACTGTTTATAAACAATGTTTTCCCAGAGAATAACAAAATTTCTCATCACAAGCTTAATGTAGAATGGCCAATAGTGAGCAGAGCTTATTTTATGGCATTGTGACATCTCCTTTTATTTTATGTCACCTATATTAGCTAAAGTCCAGTGTACATGGGTAGGATTTATATACACTTTAAGATAAAGTGAATTAAATAATTGCATAGATAGGTTTAAAGGGCATATTATGCAGTTAAAAATGCAATTGCCACTTGTACACATTAGATAGAAAATGTAATGAACTAAGAGGAAAGACGTTAATATAGTGGTTAATGCGAAATTACAGTCAATTTAAAGGATAAAATTTAGTATAATATCTGCATTGTGCTCTGACAATCAATGAAAATGAAAAAAAGAAATTATAATGTGAAAAGTTAGTTAATGGTTACTCTGAGATTATGGTTAATATAAAGGAAAAAGTTTAATGTAATATCTGCAGTGTGCTCTGATATGAAAATAAAAAGGACATTTATAAAAGGAGAATTTATGTTCAACCGATTTATCAAAGACACAGAATTTCAACAACTTTTATTCCTTGGACTCATCACTTGCGCAGCAGGTGTATTACAACAGGTTTGAAAAAATTTGTATTGTACATAACTTAAGACTTAAGCAGCAGATTTTGAGTGCTGCAGACATCAAAGGTAATATAAACAAACTGTAACAAGATGTTTAATTTTACTTGACGTTTGTTATAAAATACCTTTATTCAGTTTATCAGGATCTCATGCAGCCACAAGCAGCTACATGAAAAGTTTACTCTTTCGAAAAATAAACGATAAGGTTTGAGGCAAAAATAACCAGCAGTTTGTGAATTATTATTACTTTGTGTAACTACAATGAGATCTGTCAATCCAGGTCTACCTGTACATGGGAGTGAAGCCCATATTAAGGCAGTTTCAGTTGCCGAAATTGTCCAACACATTCACATAGTCAATAGCCACTCACTCTGATGACCACAGTGTCAGATTTGAGCCAGTTCAGACATACATACATACACATAATTGTACAATGCATGCTCACATACTCTTATGAACAAAGTCCTTGGAATTGGCATGTGAACACACCTTGAAGTATGAAATGTCTGCTGGCACAGTGAAATGTCAGCAATATGCATGCTGTCTCTAAGCTGTCCTCCTTGCATTCGCAGGTATTCTCATGCTACATAAGTGTACACTTTCCTGGAAAGAAAAGCAGAAAAAGTTATGTAAAATATATATTCAAAATCTAACTTTTTAAGAATATATTTTTATCTATAATTTTTAACAACAAAGATGTAGTTAATGAAAAATTTTTTCACACTATTTGGTATCAATCACTATATATATATATACACAGGGTGGTTATAAGTTTCCCTATACCAGAGTCTCTGGAGCAGTGGTAAAATAGCTAAGGTAGGTAGCTTAATATAAATGTTACCGCTAAAGCTCGAAAGCCGTTAATGTGCACATTACCTAGCTAATCTGCAGATTAACTGATTTGCTCCGTTAACGTGCGGAATCAAGAGTTTTCCCGCATTTTACCTAGGTAATGTGCACATTAACGACTTCCGTATCGTTAAAGTTCAAAAGTTTGTTTCTCTCATAGTGGTGAATCTCTTGAATATGAATCTTCGTGTCACGTGATTCACTCGTCCGCATTATAAAAAACGCCCCGGATGAGCGGAGGCCAAGTGAGAACGAATCGGTAAAGTGATTCATTCTTGATAACGAATCACTAAAATGATTCGTTCTCACTTGGCCTGCTCATTTTGGGGGCATTTTTTATAATTCGGACGACTGATTCATGTTGACAGAGGGATGACCCTGGTTTCAACTCTACTCTCGGACACTAGATAAATAACATTATGTTAATTTAAGCGTACAGAAACGTTCCTGTTGTTCCAGCAAAGATCTTATTTTCACTTTAACGAGTGCCTAGTAGGTAATGTGCAGATTATCCAGGTAATTTGCAGATTACCTAGGTAATTTGAGAAATGAAACAATTTTCCGCACGTTAACGGATCACCCTAGTTAATCTGCACAATACCTAGATAATCTGTAGAATAACTGATTTCTGCACTTTAGCGGTAACATAAACATGCAGAAGTGATTTAGCAAAGAAAACAATTAGTTCCAACTGTCACCACCAGGGAGAAAACAGGTGTTGCAAACACACAAAAGGCACAGGTGAGAAAAATTATTTTATTGTTTTCATGTACATGTTTATTACAGGAACTGCTCAATATGCTTCCCATTGGTGCAGATGTGCTGGAAGTGAAGGACTGCATGGGCCATGATTAGGGCTTAAGTTTTTCATTTGAGACAGTTTCTGCGAATTTCAAAGTTTTTCTTAAGTTTCCGAGAATTTGCATATTTTTTCACGATTCTGTTAATTAAGACTTCTTTTTACTAAACTTTTTAAAACTTATCAGAATATTTTTAACTTTCAAATTTTGTCAGTTTCAGTAATGTCCAACATTTTTCACGTTTTTTTTTTCTGAAATACATGAAAACATATGTTTTGAGAAATTAGTGTTAGACCTTTGCTTTAATGGCCTTTACTCTTCTTCAGAAACTAATTTCGACAAGACTATACTGCAAACTTCTCCCATATTCATTTCGTAAGTGGAGGAAACCAACCTCTTCTAAATCTCTTCTCTAAGGGCTACTTTTGCTAATGGCGTAACACACGGGGGAATGTGGAATTTAGTGTTGAAATACACAATTCTTCAACATACCACTTTGTTTGCAAAGTTAAAGGTATTTAAAAGCGATTAAAATGGGATGGTTCCCCCACCAATGGAGTGAATTTTGTGGATAAGTACATGTGTGTGAATACCTTTACAATGGACACTCAATCACTTTCTTCTTGCAAAGCACACGATGGGTACTTTGCAAGATGGTAGTGACAGCACTGGCTCAGGGCTGACCCTCACACTTGCCTGGTGGAGGACATCACACCTTTGTTGATAAGGAATTCTATACTGATTGGTTGTTATTTGAATAACTGATTGATCTATACTTCTCATCTTATACGTGTAAACAATTTTGGCATTCTCAGATTTTGTCACCATCTTTTTAAAATGAGCTATACAAGTAAAAAACAGCCAGTGATCAATGCAAAGAGCTCCCAAAAGGGACTTTCCATATGAGTAAATATTTATTGTTTTGTTCTGCAATGTTCCTGTACATTTTACGAGAAAAGGTAGCTGCAAAAAAAACAAAACAAAAAAAAAGGTTTATCTAAAGAATGTCAAGAAATTACCAGAATTATTTGGTAATGCAGCTAACCAGAAAATTCATTGATCTTAAGACTCTGCAGGCTCATGAAAAATTTTGTGCTGCTAATATTCCTCTTATAACTTGGTAATTTAACCAAGTTTTTTAATAACCAACTTAACACTTGGTAATTCAAATTTGAAAGATTATCTTGAAAGTTCTTTACAGGACCTAGAGTAATTCCTAGCAATCACCAGTTAAGAAGTAGTTAGTTCCCAAAATTGTATGAAAATTACTTCCAACATGTGAAAGACTTATTAAAACCAAAGTTTGGGATCAGAATCATAACAGATGCAGAGGATGCAGAGAATGCAGAGGACAGATATATTTTAAACATTTTACTTGTATTATTGTTCCTTGTATGGACGAATCCTTTAAATGTGAAACAGAAAACAAACTACTCGATATATTGCTTGAATGCATTGTGTTAGTGAAGTTTAAGATTATCAGTGAAGCAATTATTCATTGCATAAACAAATTTGAATTATCATATTCTACTGACACAGCTTTTGTTACTGACAATGCTTTGTACATGTTCAAAGCATGAGAAAAAGCCTTAAAGTTGTTTTTTTAAATGCAGTTCATGTCACATGTAATGCTCATCTTTTAAATCTTGTTGGAGAGATATGGCAACGAGAATTCAAGACTTAATGCTTTGGTTGTAGTGACTGAACGGGGATTTATGGCTTGTCCTGCATGTAAAACTCATTTTAAGATGTTTCTTCAAGAAAAAGGAAGCAAACCTAGCAATCCACCGGTTCCTGTTCAAACAAGGTGGAACAGTTGGTTGCAAGCTATACTGTATTACTGCAGTTACATAGAAGATTATGAGGAGTTTTTCGAACTGGAAATGGGAAACAGCTCCAGCAGTGTATTAAAAGATATCGTCAAAATGTGTAAAAATGCTTCCTTAAAAAAGTGATCTGAATCAAGTCAAGAGATACGTGCCAGATATTTCTGTTCCGCCTGTATCATTTGAAAGTTCTCTATCAGCACATAAAGTCTACAACAAAATGAACAATTTAGTACTAAAATTACTCAATAAAAACCAAGAATGTGATCAGACCCTTACAAAAGCATACTTCATTCATGTTTGGAAAAAAAATTCGGCAATATTTCAGTGACAAAGGAAACTGCACATTTCATCAGCCTGGGGCAGTTTTTTTAAAAGCATGTAGAATTTTCTATCTCAATCAATTGAATACTTAAGCATTCTGTGAATAATATTGATACATAAGTGTTGAACAATATACCCATGTTCAAAGACAATTAAAACTTAAAAATCGAATATTGATGCTATGAAAAAACAGTAAAGAATTAAATAATACTGACATTCAATTCTTTTCTGGTTGTTTTAAAAAAAAAAAACGCTTTCCCAGGTTATCACAGGTAGCGCTTTGATGCTTGTCAGTCTCAACAAACAGTGTTGATGCAGAGCAATCTTTTTCTAAATATTGTGGCTTTCTGCGAAATGATTGTTGGAGTAAAAGAAAGAATTCACTGTTCCTGACTCGTATATAAGGTGCAAGTTGACCCTTAATAAAACCAGCCATTTAACATTTATTATAGTTCTTTTTAAGCACTTGCATGTATCCAACTATCATTGCTTTGCACGCCATAGATGTTAATTTTTATGATTTATGAATAAGATTGGATTAAGCAATTGGGGGGGGGGGGGGGAGGCTTCGAGCCAAGTTGTGAATGGTGTACAAGCTTTTCTGATAAACTGAAATATGAAAATTTTGCTACATTACTGAAATTGTTGACTGACATGATTAAAAAACAGAGTACCTTAACCCGTAACTGCTACCGATGGGGTCTCAGTGACCCAGCGTTAGGAAGATTTCCCGATTCCATGTTTACTCGGATGGTGGGGCAGCTCTGCTTTCAGGTATTCTCTAATAAATCAGTAACAATTCACGATGTGTAGCGAGTGGTTGTGTTTATTTTACCATTATCACTATATACACGTAGAAGGGTCACTGTGACCAATCTGTAATATTTACGTTAGTGAATTAATTTTTCCGAACACAGGTATTTATACATTAGTTATTGTTGTTTCAGTTTTATATTGTGGAATTTTATCTTAGTATAAACTACACAACTGTTAAAAAAATATAATAAATTTTTTGTCAATTTATAGATAATATAATGGCATCTTCAAGCAAATATCTGACCGATGCAGAATTAGAGTAAATAATAAACAGTAGAGTAAATAATAAACAGTAAAGTTTTGGCAATTTTTTATTGCATTTTGAATATATCAGGGGTAAACAGTCGCGTAATTTACCAATTTTCACAAAACAAATATAGCGTTATAATTATTTAAATCAACCAGGAATTGCTTTATATACTCCTCATATGAAGCGAAGAATTTACAACAAAAAAGTGTCCCGCAAACTACATTGCCTCGCAGCAGACATCCTTGGGATTGCTATAGAGGATCAACCCAATCCAGTTCAAGCTCAGGAATTAACAAAGAGAAAGCCGTGTGCAATACGTCCCGTGAAAAAAGACCGAAAAACAAATATATATTGTTCAGTGTATATTTGAAATGCACATTGCCCAACCGCAAGCAACTGGTGAATTGGGAGTGGCACCAGGAAGATGATGGCCACCCATTGCAAAAGATGTGGTGGATAAGGTGGCGGTTGCCATGACAGTCTCTGCCAGAAGTAACACATGATCAGTTAGCAGCATGAGAGCTGTGTCATGACAGTTGTCCTTTCATGGTGCAATGTTGTGAGTCACAAGTTTGCATCCATTTCAGGGGCAATGAATGGTCCACAAAGTGCTATAGTGTGTTGTGCAATGGTACTCATATCCAATGTCACAGGAAACTTGTGACTCACAACATTGCACCAACTTAGTTCTCTAATTTCTGACAGAGATGGATGACGTGACTGCAAGTAGTTCTGTGGAATGACAAGTCACACTTCACCCTCACTGGTGCTGTCAGCACATACAACTGTCATGTATGGGGGAGTAACCTTCATCTTTTGTGCATGAATGTCCTCTCTAGCCCTCATAAATGACAGTGTGGTGGGGCTTCAGTGTAGACACTTTTCTCTGAGAAGGCTACACCTAATGTCCAGTGCAGTGTACCTTAACAGATGCTCATTGCCATGCTTTTCTCCAGCATCATGTGATTTCCACCCTCCAGAAATGGCAGTGTCTGGACCCCACAGCATTGTTGCAGGATGGTGCGCACCCACATTAGTCAGCAGGTAAAGCAGTTGCTGTGTACAACGTTTGACAATGAGTGTTTAGTTTCTCAAGACTTTCCTCATGCCTGGTGACCACACTCGTCAAACCTGAATCCTTATTATTTCTGGCTCTGTGACTATCTCATGGACCAAGTTTACCTTGGCAGTGTGCAGTCGCTTGCTGATCTGAAGACCAGAATTACATGGAAAGTGATGAATATCCACGGTGACATTCTCCAAGTAACCATGGCTAGGGCTGTAAAATTTTCACGGGAAAAAAAAGGCAAAATTCATGTTCCTTTTATTTTTTTTTTAAGAAGGCCCGATTAAAAGCAGATTTATAGTCCCATCCTATATGGGCCTTTACAAGATTTTTTTTTTACTTATTTAACCTGTAACTACTACCAACAAATCATTATGACGCAACTGCTACCGACGGGTCATAGGGACCCATTATAAAATTATGAAGTAAAGCAAGAAATTTTGACACAAAGTTTTTATTTTTTAATATTTAATGTGAAGTCGCATATATACATAATTATTATAAGAAAAAAAAAAGAACTATTTACAATTTGGGCACACTTTCAATACACATTACCTGCAAATTGGATTTGGACAATGTGCATTTGCAATGCACATTGCCTGCAAATTGGATACAATGCGTTTTGCACTGGAAAGCATTATTATGCAAAGAAATGTGATTAGCACATGTTCTCATTTATATTTTACATTAACCCTCCATTGGTCACATTAGATTTCAGAGACCCAGACAATTTTATATCTTGAATATTTTTTCAATGACACTAGCAAGGACCCATTCCTTCTCAGTACTAGTGGTGCAATTTCACTTTGATTCACCTATTAGTTACTTGATAGGACATATAATTGTAATCAAAATGGGTCTCACAAACCTAGCTTGACCATCAGTGTAACTATTTAAGTGATATCAGATATATTTCAACATCTCCCCATTTTTGCTTATTATTAAAAAAAATATCAAACAAAAATTTTTTAAAGTAAAAAAAGATTAAAAATATTCAGATCTGATAAATCAAATAAAATAATAGACTTATACAAGAACCTCATTTATCCGACACTGATTTAACCGATGTGGTATCAGCACTTCTTTTTTTTTTACAGAAATTTTGTAATAATTGCTTAGCACAGGGGTTCTCAACGTGGGGTGCGCGGTAAAATTTTTTGGGATATGCGTGAGAGCTCAAAAGTCACTAGATCTAGTAACAAAATCACCAAGTTAGCACACTGTTGTGCAAAAATGTAATTTTTTGTGTTTATCGATATACATAATCATATCAGAATAATATGACCACCTACCATACATATACTATGATAGGTGGTCACATTATTCTGATACGACTGTGTATGTAATTTATAAATACAAAATTTAATGTGTGTGTATATATATGTTTTATTTTATTCCCATTGTTATACTATAATTATAGTTTTATCTATCTATACAAGGGGTATGCCAGCTACATACACATTTCCAGGGGGTACGTGAAGCATAAAAGGTTGAGAACCACTGGTTTAGTAGATTGAAAGGGTATTGATGTATTACACCTATCCCTCAATTTACATGGTACTCAGTTTACCCAGGTTTGGTTTAAAAAATATATAAAAAAAAAAACCCTTAAGCAGCTGCTTGTAACAGAAGTCTAACAGGAGCCTCTCAGTTTATAGCGATAGTAGAAAGTATGTGTAGAAGGCAAGACCTCAGCAGAAACACAACAAAAACATCCATGATTTATCAGGCTCAAACCCAGGTCCCCTAGATCAGTAGCCAAGCATGTTAACTCTAGGGTATAGAGCAGCTAGGTTCATTTTTACACGGTAAATAAAACAGCAAAAATTTTTTTGTACAAGTACAGATTCAGTTTTACACAATACATATTGAGATTTTTCTCTATGTATATAGATATAATACATATTATTAAGTTGCAGTGGTATAGCATCAAGGGATATTATTAGTTGTCATCACAAAGCAAAAAATCATTAAATGGTTTTAATTGTTATAATTTATTGTCAAGAATAGATAGATAATAGTAAATTCCTATATTAACAAAATCACCATCTGTAACAAATTATAGTTATATTCTTCTACTAAAATTATGTTCTTCCCATTGCAATGCAATCTGTCTCATGACATCTTATGAAGTGAAGCCTGTTTTAAATCAGCAATGAGATCGGACTTTACTAGACTGAATTTTTCAGACTAGTAAAAACTGTGTTTTAATTCATTTTTAGCAACAAGTTTAACTTTTGATTGTTATATAGACTAAATGCAGCTGATTCATAAGCACACTGTTTCACAAAATATCACATAAATACCAATTTAAAAAAATAAAGCCCAAAGTGTTGGTAAAAATGTTTAATTTCTGATTCACACTCAATACATAAAAACCCAACTTTTATTTTTCATCTTCATATTCTGTAGTGTACATCAACATTTAATTATGAGTATTTTTCGCAACCAAAAAAAAATGAGAATTTAATCTAAGCTTATCTGAATTAATACAAATCAAGTACAAAATAATGTTACATTAATGCATATCATTATTGCTGAAGTTTTTGGTGATCCAATTCCATACATTGGTCTAAGTTATGATTAGAGGAAACTGCATACTAAGTTTGGCATTTCTAGCTCTTATGAATAAGGACCAGTTCCTATTACTTTTTAATTATTTTCAGAAAAGTCCAGGCTTTTTGCCAACTGTGCTGTCATATAAACAAGTCAACTTTGAAATTTGTTTTTAAAAAATAACTAATCAACTAAAATTGGTCATGTTATATGCCAAATTAAACAGAATTTAATTACAAATTTTATTAAAATAAAAACTTTTAACAAATTTGAAACATATTAATTTTAATAAGACGTTTTTACAGTAACATAGTGGAAAAATAGATCAGAATAAGAAATTAAGGCTTAATTTTGGAAAACCTGATGGATAAAAATAGTTAAAATTATATATTAATCAAAAGTAAATTTCTTCCCAAATAGTATAAGATTTATGTGAAACATGATATTTTTTCTTTTAATGACTCTTTTCAATGTGGCATATTTTAAAACATCGGCCAACCTTACAAAGTTACTTGGATTGCTCGCATTAATGAGATTTTCTGTCCGGTTTATGAAATGGAAAAACACTTTCTTGGCTGCCTCTTTTACTAAACATTATGAATTTTTTTTCTTTAGATGTTAAAGTTTACCAATCTAAACTAAGTGACAAAAATTTTGTTCATCAAGGGTAAAAAAACATATATAATCATCAGAATGGCACAGTGAATATATTTGGGGGGGGGGGGGGATAAATTTTTAAAAACTGTTGAATATAAACTTAAAAAATTATAATTTCTTTCACAGTAATATATTGCCAAAAAAAAAATCAAAATATTAATTTGAAAACGAATTTGAATTAATGGAGACTTACCTATCTTCTGGAGTTCTGGCTAAATATTCTCTTTCTATTAAACCTTCAATTCTTTTTTTAATGACAACTGGACTGGGATAAAACCTTGACTTTAATTGTTCTGTAACCTATAATAAGAAAAAAAATCTAAATTAGAAATGTTGAATTAGTTGCTTTACTCTTGAATGGCACTTTTTTGATACTAGGAGTAGTAAATGGCCTGATCACAAGAGCTTTGTATAACAAAATAAGAAAGAATTATATACTTTGTTGTAGATACATACATGACTCTTGGGTTTAAAACACATAATGGTTAAAAACTGTTATTAAAAATGGATTCTTTAAAAGAGACAAATAAGTTCACATTCCTTTACCTATGTAACAATAATAACTTAGCTTGTACTCTATCAAAATTTATAATATATAGACTACATTCTACTTGGATTTTTTAAAGAACTTATTATGTTTTGTATTCATCTAATATCTCCATCACCAATGAGCTACTATATCAGATTTCACTTTTTCTAAACGTAACAGTACATTTGCCTGAGTCAATAACACAGTAATTCAGTTTCCACCTATCAGTAGGTTTGCAAGGTGTGCTTATATCATCTATAATGGTCAATCAAAAAGTTTACAAGGCATAGAGTTCAAGTTTTTTTTTTACCCCAGTCCCTAACATTAACAATGTAAGGTAATTCTACAATCATCCCTCTACATTTTTAGCATAGCATTCCACAAAGAGCAAGACATTTATATTGTGATATGAGTTTTTGTGCTCTTTGTTGGTAGAAGTCCTTGTCCTTTTCGTTCAGCCATCATTTCACTGTTGTTTCCCAATTGTCTTCAATTTGATAGCTGTTGATTTTTCGATTTGATTCCTTCACACTGGAAAAAGTGCTAGATCAAGGTTATATGCCAGATACTCCAATTTAACTCACTGCAAACTCTGTAAAAGTTGTTGGGTTGAATGCATAGCCAACCAGGTCCAGTAGCAAGTAGACTTCCTAGTCCATATTTAAAAACTGTTCCTAGGTTAAAATACATATTTCCTCTCTTGTGCTCTAAGTTCTCTTGAATCAAAATTATTACTCTATCACAAAGTCATACAGTGAACTATGCAAATTTTGAAAATATGCATCTCAAGACAAAGAATAATTATTTTAAATAAAAATAAATTACCCCTCAAGCAGCTGCTTGCCACCAAAAACAAGCAATAGCAAAACTTTCAATTTATAATACTAAGCAGTTTAGGTTGTCAGCTGGTCATGCATTTTAGTTTAGAAATAACATTTCATTTTATGCAGGAAGGATGCCAAGAGTTTTTTAAATAAAAAAAGTCACTCCTATTTTATTTTTTGGAAATGTGTTACGAAGCATCTTTCAAAAGTAATGAAAAAAAGCATATCTTTATTTTTGAAAAATATTTTGCTCAGCATACTGAAGAGAGCAATTATTTCAGATCTGCATTTAAATATCTCTATACACTACCAACTATATTCATATTAGAGAAATGTTTAAATTTGAAATAAATAAAATTTAAAAAGTTGTATTACGTGCAAGTTCAGATTAGTATAAAAAATATAATTACATTATTGTACTATAAAATATGTTCACTACATAGCACCTGTTACTTGATACACACACTAGCAATTTGTTAGGGTATACAGTACAATAAAAGATATGAAAAATATAATCCATTCCGATTATATGTTAACCTACAAGGGGGTTATTAACAAGTAGTTCATATTCTTAAGCTATCAAATCTGTACTATGGACAGAGGAAATCAGCAAATTACTTTTTCTCTTTCTTCTAAACTTTTATCATATGCATTTTATAGTACTGCATACTCTAACAGGCTAATGGTAAAGATATAAAAAAGATATATCATATTACAAAATTAATTTTTTGTAATCTATTTCATATAAAATATTGAAGTAATTCTTTCAGAAGCTAAAACTGAGATTTCTTCTGGATGATACTGCACTACATAATGTCTGTTTTGCTTATTTTTGAATACACTTATATTGCAGTACTGTTAGAGATTTTTTAAAATTACTAATACAAGGTAGTTAATCGACAATTAATTCCAATATTGAAATACTTTAAACAAGAGCTAGAAATGCTCAAGTACAATCACGCTAAATTTCAATACTTGGTATTTAAAATGCTCCAGTGGACCTTCAAAAATCTGGCAAGATCAAAAATCGGATCTTTTAGGATTTTAAAAGCCCAATATTTTCCACCACGAAAACACATGTAATTGGTGACAGTTTTTTGCACTGAACTTTAAATAATACTGTACCATTGTTCAAATTTGTTAACCAGTCACTCTTATATAATCACATAAATACCTTTACGATATTGACAACAGCACTAAACTTACATTTTATGAACACAACAAAAAAGTGATTTAAAAAAAAAAGGGAAAAAAGGATATATATATATAACACTATGCTTTCACTAAAATCACTTACAAAGCACTTTGTTAGCAGATCTTAATTTGAAATAACTTTATTTGAAGCACAGAATTTTGGAAGCCTTTCTATTTTATAGCTGATAGACCAACCAATCAGTGGTGTAGCATAGGTTTGGAAGTTGGGAAGATAATTCAGTATGGGAACTCAGGAAGTTGGGAACCCCTAACATGACACTTCTGTCATGTTAGGGGTGTGCTTTTGTCTTTTCACAGCACTAAGTGAAAGCACTGTCGTTTAAAATACTTTGCTCCACGTGCTCATTTTTTTAAACTTTTTTTTTTCATATATTTTTAACAATTTTCTGGAAAAATTCCCAAATATAATGTTAAAGTTAAATTTTACATTCAGGAGACTAATTCCCACTGCTGCTTTTATATTGAAAAATAATATTTTTGGTTCTTGAACAAAAATGGATGGCTTACATGCTTTTTTTTATGCTGCTTTTGAATTTTTTTTTCTTTCATGTAGAGATTCTGAGAAACTACAATTTCAATTTTATGGAAAAACTAAAAAATTACAATATGGATAGGTAAATAGCCTAAGCATATTAGACAATTTAGGGAGTAAAACAAACTATTTATTTGATTTTTATATTGCCACCAATGTATTAGAAATTTGACAGGTGACAATACAGCATCATATGAAATATTAAGCCATTTTCATAACCTAAAAATGTTAACTATTATCCTAATATTTGGGCTCTTACACATGTTTCTGTTGTCTTTGTGTAGCTTTAAATTTATTAATAGTTTAGATTGTTAAAGTTACCTTTGATACTCTTTTTGTCTTAGGTCAGAAGTAACTAAGAGAGTAATTAAGTAGTAAGTTGAGAAGTCCCATAAATGTGTATGTGATGCTGACATTTTTTGCTACATTTGTGGAGTGTTTACCATGGAACATCAGAGAAGGTGCTTTACTTCCCTTATTAAACAACTTATCAATTTATTCTAGATGCAGTACAGGCAATCAAGATAAACATGTTGACACTTCATATTTGTTGTATTTCATGTGAAAATTGTTTATGATAAAAGGATCTAATTTGTCTATGTCTTTTGGAATATCTATGATTTTAGAAAACAGTATCACTTAAACAACTGCTGTTTCTGTAAAACTAAAATGTAGATTTCTCTATAAAAAAAAATCCATAATTTATCTTAATTTGCCTTCAGCAATAAGACCTGTCACACATGGTCAACACACTCCCATCCCAGTTCTACCTGAAACATTTACTGTAGAGGAGGAAGGTTGGGTTGTTTTTCTCTGAGTGGCACTTTTTTGCACACCATGGGCTAAATGGCCAGGTCACAAGGACCCCGAAGGCTCAGAGAAGGTTGGGGGAGGGGACCCACTGGAACAGCTTTTGGGAGACAGATGGTAGCCTCCCATCAAGGCCATTCAACGTGTTCTTTAACGTGCACAGGGTATGGCTCTCCCACACACAGGGCCACAGCTTAAGTCCCATCTGACGAATGGTGGCCTTTACAAGCCCATTGGTGTCCCTTACTGACCATGGGCAGGGTTGGGTTGTTTTACCTCTGAGTGGCACTTTTTTGCACACCATTGGCTAAATGGCCAGGTCACATGGACCCCGAAGGCTCAGAGAAGGTTGGGGGAGGGGACCCACTAGAACAGCTGTTGGGAGACATATGATAGCCTCCCGTCAAGGCCATCCAGCGTGTTCTTTAACGTGCCCAGGGTATGGCTCTCCCGCACACGGGGCCACGGCTTAACGTCCCATCCGACGGATGATGGCCTCATCCAAGCCCATCGGTGTCCCCTACTGACCGTGGGCAGGGTAGGGAATTTTGCGGAGATAAATCTCAATGCTGACCCAGCTGGGACTCGAACCTGGGAACTACAGATTACGAGCCTGGCGCGCTACCGACTGAGCCAACCTCGCCCCAGGCAGGGCAGGGAAAAGAGGAGGAAGGAGTAGATGTGGTAAATGATCTAGGTCAAGTAATAATCAAGACTTTAATCATTACAAATGAATTGCACATGATCTCATAGGCTGAACTAAATTATCTAGTTTGAGATCTAAACCTACCTAAAAATCATGCTGAGCTTTTTGGTTCGTGATTACAAGAGGAATCTTTTGGATCAGAACAAGTGATAAACATGTATCCTAACCACAAAATGAAAATTTGCTCCTAATTTTTCGCTGAAAGAAAATTTTAACTATTGTAATGATGTTAATGCCAAAATAAAAACACTTAGGCAAACACAAAAACTGTAGAATGGCAAAAGTTTATAGACTCATCAATATTAAGTGTCAAAGTGGTGTTGCATATATAAGAGCAATAAACTTCCTTCAGTTTTAATTACTCATTCATTTCAATTGAAGGAATCTTATGAAAAAAATAAAATGCCTATAAAAAAGGTTTCAATATTAGAAGTACAATTAATATATATTTATATGGTGATCTAAAGGTTATTCCTGTTCCTAACTCACTATTCAGTTAACAAATTTGATGAAAAGCAAAGAACACAACCAATATTTTAGGATTTGGCCATGAATTACATATGACATACATATTACATATAATGGTTAATTCTGATTTTAAACATACTTGTTCTGGAGAATTCAATTCTTGGATAAAACTATAGAATAATGTAGAACAGCAAAGAACGAGGCATTTTGCATAACTTTGCCAGAATATCAGATTTTGGGAACTACACTGTAAATACTCAATAAAAAGTATTGTAGTATAATACTTGGACTTCACTGTTGTATTTTTCCCAGTTCTGATAATTAGCACAAACCTACCATAATATATGGAAAGTTTTGCAAATATCATCTTTACAATGTGAAGTTCCTACTCTTCCAAATTCTTTTCTTTGAACAGCACATTTGGAATCTTTAACCTATTTTGCTTACTCCTTAATTTTCATAAAAATGGATGTTCACAACTTTTTACCTGATTCATAAGTCTGCAATTTTTATCGTCTACTTGAGAAAGCATTATTACAATATAAATAATAAACCTTACTCAGTGAAATATAAATCATCATTTTCAATAATTCATAGCCATCTGCCAACAAGTTGTTAGATTCCTTTTTGATACCATGTGTGATCCTTGAACAAACTCCTGACAAACTTTTTTTTTTGACTTCTTGAAATGTTTGAAACCACCTACCTCAAAATAAAATGAGCCATTGAATGAAAGAGGTGGTAGTCAGAAGGAGACAGGTCAAGATTACACACTGAATGAGGAAGAAACTCAAATGTCAGTTCTCAAAGTGTTTTTTAAGTTTGAAGTGTAATGTGCATTTTGAGTTGTCTCTTGTTGGAGAATACCTGATCTTTCTGTATTCTCTGTTTATCAATCCTGGGTGGCACTGAAGCACCACACAGTGCACAAACTAGTTGTGATGAGTAGAGGTTGCATGTCCCTCAGGAACCAGTTTGAAGTGATTAAATCCTCAAAATGTCGCCAAACACACAAAGCTGCTTTCATTTCAAATTATCCCACTTTGGTATAGGAAGTGTGGGTTGTCCTGGGTCAAGCCACTGCTTTTGAGTGTTAAGATAATTGAAAAAGATCCATAACAATTTGCTTGATGAAATGGTGGTTGCGTGGATTAGTGAGAAGTTTCTTACAGACTTTGATACACTGGTTTGCTTGTTCAGTAGTCAGTTCATATGGAACACTTCAACAACTCCTGACTACCTTACTGATAAGCAGATGACACACTATAGTGGCTTGTGAACATCCAAGCTCGGAAGAGAGCCTGTGAGAACTTGTCAGTGGATCAACTTCAACAGCGTGGCACAGAATGTTGCAATCTATCAATATTGGCTGTCCTAATTGTGGCTTACTTTTAAGGCTTGCATCACCACTTTTAAACTTCTTAAAATGAGCTTGAGCAGAATTAACGGAGACTGCCCCCTCACCTTCCACCTCAGATATTTCTCGGACCCTAAATTTCCATTTGTCAGTTTAGTCTTTATATATAAAAACTTATTTCCAGTAATGATGTAAAACACTGAACTCACTAATTGTACATTTCTAACAATCAAAATCAAGACTCTGATACTTCTAATAATTATGAACTGATGCAGTACACTTTATACTCTCCCTTAGTATATGTTCAGAGGTATGTAAATGTAACAAGGTGATGAATCCCCATACACATTTTGCATGGTGAAAAATGCACAAACTTACGAATTGACCTAGTAGTGTTGTACAAAGAAAATTGATATAACCTAATGTTCCAGATTTATCAAAAAAAGCATAGCTTACCTCTGCTACTAGAACATTATGTGGCATTCGCTTCCTTGCTTTCATTATCCTTACAATAGCTGCTTCAATCGTAGAAGTTAGTTAAAGAAATCTGTATTTCATTGAAATTATTAAAAATATTATAAATTTGCTTATACCTTTTATACACATTTGTGATATTAATATTTCAATAGCTACTTGTTTTGTCAATGGAGAATACTGATACATAGCAGATGACACACTATAGTTATCTTCATATAAATATGAAGCTTATGGTTTCCAAAATGAGCTCCTTACACACAAAAAGACTAAAGTTACATAGATGATAATCGCAGCATGACCTGATGCTCTTTTGGCATTGATAAATCAATAAATTTTTTACGCTAAATATTTATTGACTAAAGTTACTTTACATTAAATGCATAACAATTTTTACTCAGTATTAGAAGAAGAGCAGGAATTTTAACAGCAAGATCAATTGTATAAAGAACTTCTACAAAATTGATTGTTTGTCTGTTTACTAATCCAGGCTGCTGAGTAGAGATTAAATACCATTAATGAACTGAAAGAATAATTGCACAGTATTTAACATTACACAAATATACTTATTTAAATGACTGTTGGGTAAAATAGTTGCTATTTAGGCTTAAATTAACTATTAATAAATTCTTATGGATGGTACTACTTCTGTTAAATTTTCCTTTTATAACTTTTTTTAACTGAAGGAATGAAATTGAAAAATAAGGATTTTGGTAGTTGAATTTAAATATTATAACTTATTTATGTCCCACTTAATATTTAAGAAGATATAACTTTGAATGTGGCTTTTAACTGACACCACATAGGTAGTTCATATTCCATTGTCACTGAAGTGTGTCTACAATTAATACTTAACCCTGCTGTACCACAGAATTTTGTACCAAGATAATTTTAATTGGTAGATCAAAAATCCACCAATTCAAAGTATTTCTTAGAAGGATATATTAATTTCCAGGTAGCAGAAATACTTATTATGCACATCATTATTATCCATTTGGGTTGTTTTACTTCTGAGCAGCACTTTTTTGTATGCAGTGGGCTAAATGGCAAGATCACAGGTATTCCAAAGGCTCAGAGAAGATTGGAAGAGAGGACCCACTGGACAGCTGTTGGGAGACATGGTATCCTCCCATCAAGGCCATACAGTGTGTTCTTTAACGTGCACAGGGTATGGCTCTCCACACATGGGGCGATGGACGGTGGTCTTTTCAAGCCCATCAGTGGCCCCTGTTGATAAATGGGCAGGGTAGAGAGTTTTGCGGAGATAAATCTCAACACTGGGACTCGAACCTGGGAACTGCAAATTACAAGTCTGGTGCACTACCAACTGAGCTCCCCCTTCCACACCCATTATTAGTCATCAGTCTATTGCACATAGGATGGCACTAAAGGATTCAACATATACATTTTGTTGAAAAATATTAACCCCATAAAATTGATATATATCACAGACATATGAAAAAACAAATATTTAGAAAACAAATTTAATTATTATTGTAATGCATGGATGAACAACCCAAATGTGGACATGGGCTGGGCCAGAATAAACTTCTAAAGGATTGAAGTGGGCCCAAATCATTTTTTAATGGAATTATGTAGGCCAAGATAGTTTTTGTACAGGCTATATTTTGTGCACTCTTGTTGTAATGCCTCACAAATCAAACACTAAAATTTAATATTCAAAGAGCTATCACAGTATACATCTGTTTCCATATTCTGTAATCAGTGAGTAACTTATTCCATCATAGAATGATCTTGGAAACCTTTTTTCTTTAAATGATGAAATCACTGGATTTAAATGTTTTGTTTTTAATATCCTATTTAAAGTGTAAAAATAGTATGAACTGTACGATTTTATTTTGGAACATACAGTGTATTACTCAAACATTCCTAAAAAAATGTGGTGTGGCCACTAGATTTAGCCCATTGTTGGAGATATGCAGAAATCTTTGAAGAGTTTTAAAAACATTTACTTGCTTCCTATTTTCAATTAAACATTGATAGCACTGAAAAATGAGATTTTAAAAATGCACAATTCTTATTCCTCCCGTGTGGCTCTAATGGCATAAACAAGTGGTTCTCAAACTGAGAAGTCTCTAACACTTCCAGTGTCCAGGACATCTGTATAAGTTTTCAGAATTCGAAATGTGAGGCCAAGGATGTATATATCCATTTTTAGTACAGCAAAAAAAAAATTGATCTTTCAAATATAAAAATTACCATTTCAAAAATATTTTATACATATTTTATAAAAAATATTTTATAAAAAATATATAATTCAGGCTTCATAAATAATATGTATTTTTTTTCATTTGATGAATATTTTATTAAACTATGACAAATATTTTGTTAAAGCAATCTGATTGCCATTTCTTAGAAGCAATATAAAGCATTGCCAATTTGTTTGTTAATATTACTATGATGAAGCAATCTCCTATTTTAAGCTCTGTTGATTAGTTATTTATCAAAAATATTCTGAAGTTGACCTGTTCATTGACTCTGCAACAAGCCTGGACTTTTCTCAAGGTACGGAGAAGAAAATAACAAAATGGAAGAAATTTTTACTTTAAACAAGAAAATCATTTTTTTTTTTGCTATTCAGAAATTAATAGCCCTTCTATTTATATGCATTGTAATCATTTCTATCTATTAGTGTTTTTTAAATAAATTTTTATTTGTGTTGCCAGATGCACTTTTTTACTACATGACTAAAAACATCCTATTAAAATAAAACTTGTCATCTTTTCTGTTAAATATTTTATATTCAGAAAATAAAGAATTAAATGCTGATTAATGATGAGGTTAGGTAAAGGAGTCGGCAACTTCCTCTGAGGAGCATATTGTGCAGAGAGAGACTCCTTTGTTTTGGTCATGTGGCTTGTATGAATAATTACAGATTGGCGAATAAGGTTATGAACAGTGTGCCCAAAGGCCTCAGAACGAGGGGGAGACCTAGGATGTGGTGGGCTGACAATGTCAAACAGGACCTTATTAGAATTGGTGTGGTGTGGCCAGATGCAGTAGATGTAGCTCAGGACAGACTTGCTTGGAGAACTAAATTGCACTGTCTGGTTGGACCTCCGTAGCCCATGGCTGCTTGAGGATGAGGATGATGATGATAATTTGGCATATGACATGCCATAATTCCTTTCATTAATTATTTGGTAAAAAAGTTCAAAATTGAAATTTTTTTTGGGCTGAGCATAGGCTCAGCCCAGAACTTTTCGGAGAAAATAGTTTGGCATCTGGATGAAAACCAGTTTTTCACAACTGGACACTGGAAGGGATAAACCCAGTTAAGGGATTTTAGAACTCAATTTATATATATATAAAATTTGCTTCTACATTCATTTTTATTTTTCTAATGCATAGAAACCTAATTCTCATAGATCTATATTAGATAATACCTTAAGCTAAAATAGAACTCCAATGCATACAAGCTTGAGAACTGCTACATTAATCAAAACCTATTTAACAAAGGTATGAGATTTTTCTGTGGGTATGTAAAACATTTTGCACAAAACAAAAAATGATAAATTATATGTATCTATTATAATAATGCTAATTTTCTATCAGTACTTTGTAGATCTGATTGCTGTAGAAATTTTTTCATCAAACTAGCAAAACTTGACCCTTAAGCAATATGCTCTTGCAGCATAATATCAGTTAAATAATTAAATCAACTGATTAAAAATATTTATGTGAATATTTAAATTTATTGGAGATGCTTTAATCGCTTATTAAATTGACTTATTGTTCAAGTCAATTATTCGACTTATTGTTCAAATTATTATTGTTAATTATTATTGTTGTCAATTTATTTGACTTATTGTTCAAATAAGATAGCTTCCAGAATTTAAATAGTATTCAATTACTTTTTCTACTTCAGATAACACAGTTGTTCTGTGTGTGTGGTTTGAAAGATTGTTTGATACATCTAAAGCAGGCCTGTCCAACCACAGCTCACTGCAAAAGAAACTGAAGCTCATAATATAAACAATCAATATAATGAATTTGGCTACTCTCTTCCCATTTTTTGATACATAACTAAACGATTTTGGCAATTCAGAGTACTCATCAAAACATATATATTTTAATCCAGATATTTTCTTGATTCCTTAAAAATGTACCACCCTGATGGCTGAGTGGTTCGAGTGCTTGGCAACTGACCAAAGGAATCTGGGTTTGAGCACCCAGATCCTAGAAAAAAGAAACATAAAACATAGTTTTCTGTTTTTTCCCCCCAAATTCATTATTAAAAATTAATGTTTTCATTTTTAAGTAGAGAATTTTTCCTGCAGCTGTTTAAGAATATAATTTTTTTCACAGTGGTTTGGGTTGGTAGGGGTGTAATCTTAAATAACACTTTTTTTAATGGTTAGGAATATCTTCTTACTTCAAATGGATAATTATTTTTGTTAGATATCTACTACTACCCAAACACAGTGGTGTCCACCCAATTTATTAACCTTTCCCTCAAAATATAATTTTTAAATTTTTTCTCTAGGATAAATTTAAGACAAAACTTCCCTTGTGAACAAATACTAATGTCACAAGTAAATAAATTTCTACCTTAAATTTCCTACAGTGAAATTTAATACCTATTCTAAAACAACCATAATTCCAACTTTTGCTGCATTTTTCATTTTACTATTTTAACATGCAATGAAAAGAAACAAATTTAGGGGAATTACTTTTTTTAACATTCAGTAAAATCAGAAGCAACCAAAACAGTTCTCTTTATATACATATCACTAATCATTAATTGTGAAAATTATATATTTTTATTTCAATTACTTTATTTGTTTTTTCAATAACCAATCTTGCAAGCAATATATATTTTTAAACAGTTTGACCAAATTAATGCACACTGAACAGATGGCACCACTGCCCACCCACCATTTCTGCAGGTTTATTAGTCAAAATATAAATCCCAAATCTCTAAGTAAAATCCTGCAAAAAAAAAAATCTCGACAGGCTAAATTTATCTAAGAATTACACATCATATGTAAATAACAACTAGTGGAAAGAGACACTGTGAAAACTCAAAAATAAAAAAAATATACAATGATGCCTCTCAGAGGTAAAACAATACAAAATTTCCTATGATCTCTATGTGAGGTCCATGCTAGTACTATTGGCTATGGTTGTTTTACCATGTGAGTGGCACATTTTTTGCATATACTTGACTAAATGACCAGGTCACAAGAGCTCAGAGAAGGATGGAGGAAGGAGACCCTCTGGGCAACTATTAGGAGACATGAAAGCCACCATCAAGGCCAACTAGTGCGCTGGGTATGGCTGTCCTGCACAGAGGTCATGGCTTTTCATTCCATATGATGGATGGCAGCCTTTCCAAGCCCATTGGTAGTACTACAGAATACGTACAGAATAGAGAATATGTTCTAAATGATACACTCATTTACATAGGGTAAGACCAGTGTCTGAGTATCATGAAGAAATCCAATGGGCTAGCCAGTTCACCAAAATGGGAATAATATTAAAAATACACTGACATGAGACCTCTACTTAAAAATATATAATAGAATGATGTCTCCCCTTGTTCCTTCCTCTTGCAAATATAACTGTCAGCATTGCTGCAACTGAATATGCTTAGCTGTCTCATAGATGCATGTTGCAGTCACTTCAACTATCTCTTAAAGCCGTCCTTTCACTCAAGAGGTGCTACAGCAAGTTTAAACTTCTTTTGTGTACAGGTTGTTGGGTTGGGTTGTTTTACCTCTGAGTGGCACTTTTTTGCACACCATGGGCTAAATGGCCAGGTTACATGGACCCCGAAGGCTCAGAGAAGGTTGGGGGAGGGGACCCACTGGAACAGCTGTTGGGAGACAGATGGTAGCCTCCCGGTCAAGGCCATCCAGCGTGTTCTTTAACGTGCACAGGGTATGGCTCTCCCGCACACGGGGCCACGGCTTAACATCCCATCCAACGGACGTCAGCCTTTCCAAGCCCATCGGTGTCCCCTATTGACCGTGGGCAGGGCGGGGAATTTTGCGGAGATAAATCTCAACGCTGACCCAGCTGGGACTCGAACCTGGGAACTACAGATTACAAGCCTGGCGCGCTACCGACTGAGCCACCCCCTTTTGTGTACAGAGTTTTTGAAACAGATATTTTGAATCACCTCATTAACTGCATGAAGGGATGCTGACAAACATTACTGTTTGATGGCCCTTCATTGCATATTTTATCCCTTGCATATTAAGTAATCTCTTTGTCTAGTTACAGTGCTTGACATGTTGTTACTTTGATGAAAACAGGCGCATGTCGGGTGGGAAACAACACCCGTGTTATAAGGTGAACCGCGTTATACCGAGCGGTGCAGTGGCGACACAATAAATTTCACACTGTAAGCTTTTCTTTTGCTCATCATGCATACAATAATTAAACACTATTCAAAATACATGCAGGAACTTAAATACATACACAATTACTCAATACGCAGTAACAATAAAATGCGATACTCACTAACGCCGCACGGACCTGTATAAACATGTTTGAACTTATCGCAAACATCGCCCGTGCTATAACCGAGTGCGCGGTATAGCGAGCAGCACTATAACAAAGGTCCACTGTAATAATATGTAAAAACTAGAAAAGTAACATAATGCCTCTGGTGAATATGAGCTAAACGTTTTCAAAGAATAAATTTGTTTTAGTTTTCCTAATTCGCACCCTGAACAGTAGTGATTCTTACTAATGGGTGACTGAAAAATGTAATTGGGAAATAGCTTTGTGGAAAAAATTAATTTTGCTAACATGCAGGATTTGATCCAATATCTCTCCTGATATATGCCAGATTGTTCTAAGACCACTAAACTAATGCTGGCTCCATCATTCATCACTAATGTGACATCAATTTTCTGTCATCATCTATGATTGAGGAAGAAAACTTTTTAATGCTGCAGTAAGATGTAAATAAATGATTCACACTTAAGCATTATTAATAAATTAATCAATAAATAACAAATCCCCAGAGTTACTCTTGACTTTGAAGTCAACAGGTAACTCTGTGGCTTTACTATTATTAATTTAATTGTAATATATTTTTAGCATATACAATGCAAAACAAATTTATTTTTTATCCCTTAAATGATGATATTATTATTATATTAAAATATTTTTGAAATTAAGTTCTTTATAAAAATAAAGAGCAACTGATCAAATTTTAACCAATAACTAATAAAAATACATACAATAAAAATAAATACAGTACAAACAAGAATATAAATTATACATCTGTGTAAGTCATCTGGGTATCTGAGATGATCCTATATTACATGAACACATTCTACCACCAGAATTTCTATTTACTAGCATAAATATATTGATTGCAATATTATTTTCAAGTTTTACATTTTCTACATTTACCACCTTTTAACAAAATAAATTAAAGTTTTCGGAAGATTTGAAAACTCTGAATCATTAGTACCTCTTCAACTCAAAAAGAAATTTTCATTAATCTCTTAAAACAAAAATCTAATAACACCAAGTCTTGTGGGAGAGAGAGTGTAGTCTGGAATGATTTACCCCTAAACACAATCTGCATTAGTTAGGTTGGATTATCAACCTTCCTAGTTTGGAGACTGAATCAGAAATTAGAAAACTGGATAGGTGAGACTATATAAAAGCATTTTACATTACTCTAAACCAAGCCATATAACCTGCAGAATTTTCTTGGCCCATTAAATATTTTTCACATCTAGATTAAATGACCTAGTAAAGTTTTCAATATTAACCTTTCTGTTCCCTAAATGCCCATACACAAACACTAAAACTACTTTTAATTTATATAAAGCTGTCAAATAAAAATACATATTCCCAAATTGTTTCCCACATGAGACCATACAATATACTTTTAAATAACAAAGGGATATTTTTATTTTTAATTTTATTTTTAAACTTTCATTGCTTTTATTTTTGCAAGTTTATTTGGATCCAACTAACAACAATGCCATGCTCCAAACATTGCAATTAACCAAATTAACATGGAACTGAAGAAATTAAAATTTAAATTTCAAGACATTCAGAATGAAAAATTTGATATGCTCCATATGTAAAATTTACTTACTTCAAAGTGTGCAAAGTGTATGCCACATTTTTTTTGCTGTTGAACACAGCATATTGAAATATTAATATACTGATTTGGCATCAATGGACAGGACATGAGTAAACAAAACATGCAAGTGTACATTCATGGTCATTATAAAGTCCTTGTGCTGTTTTAAATTTTTATAACTTCTGTTCTATACGTGATAAAATCAATCTGTAAAAAGAGTAAGTGAAGAATTTATTACAGCTTTACATACATTTATTCTTGGGATTGTTAATTCTCAACATGTCCATCATCATTAGGTGATACAATTCTGAAGTTCTACAAATACGTTTTGCAGCTGATTTTCAGTAATACCCTGAATCACATTAGTTATCCTATTCTGAAGATAGTCTAAAATCGAAGTTTTGTTGAATAAACAATAGTCTTAACATGTTCCCATAGAAAGAAATCCAATGGGCTCCAATCTGGTGAACAAGAGATCGGTCTACCTCTTCCAATCCATCTGTCAGGAAAATTTTCATTCAGAAAGAGCCTAACACTGAGAGCAAAGTGACAAGGTGCACCATTTTGTTGAAACACTGTATCACCTATAAGTCCTAAACATGTTAGTTTAGCAATAAAGTAATTCTGCAGCATTTCCAAATATCTCTATTAACAACCCATCTTTCAAAAAGGAATGGCCAAATTATGCAGTCTTTTCCTAATGCACACCAGGCATTGACCTTAGGGGAATCTTTCACGTTCCTCAACTTCTTGTGACTTTTCAGTGCCCCATATAATGTTAAATGTTGCTTCATCAAAAAACATTAAATGGTCCATAAATGAAGCATTATTGTCAAATTTTCCATTAAATTGGTAACAGAAAATCAATCACGTGTATAATCCTCTTCCAGCAACATTTGGTGGATTAGCATTTTCTAGGCTTTCAATGTGAAGTTTCATTCTGAGAATTTTATGCAATGTTGAGTCAGGAATACTCATCTCCAAAAATGACTGTTTTATTGATTTATGTGGACTTGCAGTAAAGGATTGTTTTACAGATGCCACACTTTCCTCATTTACATTTGGCCTTCCAGATCATGGTTTAACATTGACAGACCCTATTTCTTTAAACTTATTCATCCAGTTAGTTATGGAATTCATTTGTGTTGCATCTTTGTTACAATGGGTTCTAAATCTTTTTTCTACTGCAATTACAGATTTTAACTTAGCCAATCATAGCACAGAATTTACTTTCTCTTCTATTGAAACCATTTGGTTAAGTCTAATTCTGCAAAATAATAAAATTTATGTTAAACTACAATAAAATAAATGAATCATTCTTAATACATACTAAATTTCACTAAATTACATTTCTAACATTTTTTTACAGATTGATTTTATGTATGGAATGGAAGTTATGAAAATTTAAAACTGCACAAGGACTTTATAATAATCCTGCATGAAAGGCATGTTTATATTAAGTTCAACTTTCCATTTTTGTTAGTATACTTGAACTAATGGCTTATCTTAAGAAAGTAACTATTGCAGAGTAAAATAATTAGGGCCAAAAAGTTAAGTGTGGCCTTTGCAATACAAGAAATATTTATACACTTTAGAGTATTTTAGTTTTTAATGCATAGCTGGTCCTAGGCAAACAACAAATATGACTGCAAAATAAAAGAGAATATAGCCCACTAGTACCATTAAAAATGGATCTGGCCTGCATCCATGTTTTCAGTTGTGATCCCCTCCACTATGTCATATTATACTGCAAGTTAGAAGTGACACCAAATGATTAAATGACTAATGCAATCTCAGTGTCACATATGAAGGAGAGCACATTGACCATAAATACAATGGGAACAGAGTTAAATCTTAGATAATATAGAGTGGTTGTCTTTCAGCAGAGAAAACTATCTTTTCATAAAAGAATTTCTTGCTGTTCATAAACACATTAAAATGAATTTAAAAAAAATAGTTTCCAAAAGGCAGCTAAAATCTAATTAACACAAATAATCTATAATTTTAATTTTATTAACAATTCTGTTAAACTGATTTACTCTAGCATTTTTATCTTCTTATTATGACACTAACAGTCAAAACAACAGTTTATTCTATTTAGAATTTAAAGCTTCATTTAATCATTATTCAAATTCCTTCCTGAGCAATAAAAATAGAGTGCAATCCTCCTGAACTAAGAACAAATTACAACACGGATTTACCAAATTGTAATGAATCTCACCATAAATAAATTTGTATAAAAATATCCTTTTTGGAATGTGCACATATGTGGAAGATAACTATAATCGTTATCATTAATCAAAGCAAATGATTTTAGTGCTAATAACTTTCAACTATTTGTTCTTAGATTATTTAATATAAAAGGATATTCATGCTTCCTGTCTTCATCCACTTTACTTCTAGTTTCTTTTCTTTCTGGCTCTGATTCTCCTTTTGCTGCAACTACAAAATGTTTATAAATTAAAAACAATAGTTTGAATAATATACAACATAAAAATAGAATTTCTATATATGATATATAAATCTAATCATATTTATATAATTATATGCAGAAACAGGAAAACTAGATATATTCAGCAATGGTAATCTGTTTTAAAAGAGCATAATTTAAGAGTACTAAATCCATAACAGTTATTACACTGCAAAATTGCCACAAATATTCATAAGCTAAAAGAAATGAACAAAAGACTAGAATTAATGTCATACAGAAAGGAGAGAATATATTTCTGCTGAAATCAAAAACTATTTTATAATTTTTATTATTATTTTTCAAAATTAATAAAAACATGGAATTCCAATCAAAAATTTTAATTTATTACTCTCTATCAATTTAAGTTAATTACTTTTTGCCAAAGTTATCCTTTCTTAGGTCTACATCAAAATTCAATTTTATATAAGCCAATTTTTATCCATTACTCTATACATTAATCTAGTTAATTATTATTTTTACCAATGTTATTTAAAAATAATTTAAAATTCTCTGTTGTCGAGCAATAAAATTTTAATGTTTATCCTTCAAACTATTTGCATAGTTTTTAGGAGAATACTCAGAAGCTTTTCGGAGCAAAGACAGTGCTCCATCTTCAGTGAAGTGATGCTATGTATTAACGTTAGACTCACTGAAGACGGAGTGCTGTCTTTGCTCCGAAAAGCTTCTGAGTTTTCTCCTAAAAACTTTATGCAAATAGTTTGAAGGATAAACTTTAAAATTTTATTGTTCAACGACAGAGAATTTTAAGTTATTTTTAATTAATTTCTGAGCAAGAAGGTCCTTTTATTGTGTACCAATGTTATCTTTCCTAGGTCTAATACTATGTCAAAATTGAATTTTATGTTAACCACAAGGTCATTTACCATTTATTGTCATCATAATCAGAAAACACAATGACATCAAGATATTAGCCATCAACTTGGCACTGGACTTTTTGAATACAAAGACTATTTGGAAAAGAAAGATGAACAAAAAGTTTACTGAATGAGATAAATAGTAAAAGTGTATAAAATCTGGAACTACTTCTCATCATAGTTCCAACTGCATGTACACTTGTCCCTGATTACAACCAATTTGTCCATATCAATGTGGTAAAAGTCAGTACCTTGAGTTTGAAATCAATGAAGAATCTTCTACTGGATCTGCTCATCAGTTTAAAATATCTACCACTAAGGTGACTTTACAGGACTGAACAGGATTAACTTGGTGCCAAATCTTGACTAAAGAGATCCAAAATGCTCGATAAAACTTGAAGCTTTTTGTGATCTGCAAAGTATGAGGATGTGCATTATTTTGCAGGAGGGACATGTCATTTTTTAAGCATCCGTGTAATTTCCTTCTGTTGTTCTCTTGAACTTTACAAAGGGTTGGACAATAATTTGTGGTATCAATGGTGGCAACCGAGTTCCAAAAGGTCACCACAGACAATACCCAATACACAGAAAACTAACACCATTATCTTACTTAGAATTTAACATTTTAATTGCTATTCAATTAACATAGGGTAAAATTAGCACTTTATCTTTTACATGAAAAGAATTTTGTTTTTCAAATGTTTTACAACTAATGCATCTAGTTTGCATAAATTTGATACAAAGCTACTAATTTTTAAAAATCACATTTAAAACATATTTAGAGATCTAATTTACAAAAAGTGATTTAAAAATAAAATATCTAGTATAAAGTATATTATTTAAACAACATACCAAAACTGTGCTAGCTGGCTCTTAATTAGGCTTACATTGTAAATAATGTATTACCAGTCTATTGTAGGTCTTTTTTTACATGTCCAGAAGAACTGAAGATTTATGTCTAACGGTGAGTTCATGGCTTTCTTCTTTTGTTGCATGCAATAAAGTAGAAATAGTAAGTTTAGGTATAACGTTTTGTTGCCTGGCAAGTCTGTGGAGTAATCTTTTGGAAGGTATGCACCAAGATGTCAGGTGGAGTTTAGCATACATTAGTGGTTGGGTTGTTTCACCTCTGAGTGCCATTATTTTGCACACAATGGGCTAACAGGTCACAAGGACCCTGAAGGCTCAGAGAAGATTGGTGGGAAGGGGCCTACTGGACAGCTGTTGGGAGACAGATGATAGCCTCCAGTTAAGGCCATCCAGCATGTTCTTTAATGTTTACAGGGTATGGCTCTCCCACACATGGCTTAATGTTCCATCTGATAGACAGCAACCTTTCCAAGCCCATCAGTGTCTCCTACTGACTAAGTGCAGGATGAGGAGTTTTGCAGAGATAAATCTCAACATTAGTCCAGGTGGGACTCAAACCTGGGTGGTGGTCTCAAAATTAGTCCAGGTGGGAACTACAGATTACAAGCCGGGTGTGCTACCGACTGAGCCATCCCTCTGTTTCACCTCTGAGTGCCATTATTTTGCACACAATGGGCTAACAGGTCACAAGGACCCTGAAGGCTCAGAGAAGATTGGTGGGAAGGGGCCTACTGGACAGCTGTTGGGAGACAGATGATAGCCTCCAGTTAAGGCCATCCAGCATGTTCTTTAATGTTTACAGGGTATGGCTCTCCCACACATGGCTTAATGTTCCATCTGATAGACAGCAACCTTTCCAAGCCCATCAGTGTCTCCTACTGACTAAGTGCAGGATGAGGAGTTTTGCAGAGATAAATCTCAACATTAGTCCAGGTGGGACTCAAACCTGGGTGGTGGTCTCAAAATTAGTCCAGGTGGGAACTACAGATTACAAGCCGGGTGTGCTACCGACTGAGCCATCCCCACCCTAATACAACCAAGGAAAAGATAGTATCAAATGTTTATCTTGCCATTTAAAACCTATTATTATCTTTATAAATATCCAGTAATTAATGCTTCTTTAAAGATGTTTTTCATTTACTATATTCCTTTAACAATATCATTTTACATGTATCAAAGAGAGGTTTATGACATTGTCCAACTTATTCTGATAATAATTACTTTAACTTTCGCAAAAGCTTTAACATTATTTATATCTTACTGTATGCCACAGCAGAAAAAAATTACAAAACTTTTGCTGCATTAACCCTTTCTCTACTATCATCATCATCCTTAAGCAGCCATGGGCTATGGAGGTCCAACCAGACTGTGCAATTTAATTCTCCAAGCAAGTCTGTCCTGAGCTACATCTGCTGCATCTGGCCACTGCACACCAATTCTAATAAGGTCCTGTTTGACATTGTCAGCCCACCGCATCCTAGGTCTCCCCCTCGTTCTGAGGCCTTTAAGCACACTGTTCATACCCCTATTCGCCAATCTATAATTATCTATACGGGCAACATGGCCAAACCAACAGTCTCTGCACAATATGCTGCTTAACCCTTCCATGGCCCAGCCTGAAAAACAGGTTTCTATCCTAAATTAAAAAGGTATTGTATTTTTAACACCTCTAAAATATAAGTTTTATGGGCATATATATTAAAATTTTTAAAATTCGATATTTCTGTTTTTTTAAAAATAAAGTTTGGTGTGTGACCATATGCATATGTCATCGGCTCTAGTAATTTAGATTATCCGGATGTATACATACGGGTTGGGCCCTGGAAGGGTTAAAAGAGGTTGCCAACTCCTTTGCTTTACCTCATCATTAGTTACAAAGTTGAACCACCTAATGCCCAAGATACTGTGTAAGCATCTAGTTTCCTGTTATCTTGTTTACAAAGTATCCAAGTTTCACTACCATAACTAACGCTAGAAAGAACCAAACTATTATAGTCTAATTTTAGTCTGTATACGCCTATTTCTCCACACTCTCCATAGATTCTTAAACGTCCCAGCAGCAATCCCTATTCGTATGTTCATCTCATGCCACACATTACCAATATCTGTTACATAGCTCCCAAGATAATTAAACTGTGAAACCTGCTCAAGATTGCAACCATTCAGATTAACTGAATCATAGCCTACCTGACCAATTTTCATCACTTTAGTTTTCTCTCTGTTTATAACTAAACCTATTCTACTACCAGTCTCATCAACAGCTCGAATGAAAGAGTTCATCTCATCAACATCATTTGCCAAAAGAGCTAAATCATCAGCATAATCTAAATTAGAAATTTTCGTATCTCCAGCCCATTTAAGGCCATAAATTTCTCTTGAAGTGAATTTCGCATAACATAATCAATAACCAAACTAAAGAGAAAAGGAGACAAAATGCACCCTTGTCGACACCAGAAGTAATGCTAAACCAATTACTACAAGACTTACCAACTCTCACACATGACTCAGTGTTATTATACAGAGCTTTCATTATGTTAACTAACTTGTCTGGTATACCATATGATCTCACAATCAACCACAAATTATGATGATCAACAGAGTCGAAAGCCTTTCTGAAATCAACAATGCTAGCAACCAAAGGTTTCTGAAACTCTAAACATTTCTCAAGAATCTGCCTAAGTGAAAATATCTGATCCACACATCCCCTACCACTTCTGAATCCACATTGCTCATCATGCAATTGACTGTCAACCAGATTCTTAATTCTATTAAGCACAATCATGGAAAGAACTTTACCTGGAACAGAAAGCAGGCTGATACCCCTATAGTCAACACAAGAACTGCATTCACCTTTTTTGAAAATAGGGATAACAATAGCTCTGGTAAAATCCTTAGGAACCATGCCTTTATCATAAAAGATATTTAGAATTTCAGTCATCCAAGTGGTAACTGAAACATTCCCAGCTCTAAGCATTTCCGTAGTAATTTCATCTACCCCTGGGGATTTATGTAGTTTAAGTTTAGAAACAGCCAAAATAACCAGGCTGTGTTATAGGGCCAACATTAAAGCCAGTAATGCATCTATCATCATTGCAAACAATGGGAACAGAACTAACCGCATTGTTTAGAATATCACTGAAATGCTGAGCCCACCTAGCCATGACAGAATCCTCACCTTCTATAACCTTACCTTGTTTATCCTTCAAACCCTGTAGTATACTTGTCCGTTTTCTACAACACAAAACATTAACATCTGGTACAGCTCTCTGCTGTCTAACTGCTTCCTTGGCTTTCCTCAGCCAAGCCATGATTCTTATCAGCAGCTAACTGATCCTTTACACATTTATTCAGCACTCTGTAATGCTTTCTATTAGGACTAGTAGGGTATTGATTAAGGATATTCCTGCAGTTCTTTCTTTCTGAAATAAGCTCAAGTGCCTTATCACTCAAATAATTATGCCTCCTCTGCTCCTTTTTTCCTAAAAGAGTACTGTTAGTTTCCAAAAAAGTCTGTTTAAAATTATATCAGCCCAAAATGGCGAAGATCTTAAATGGACTCGTCCAATCAATATTGCTTCTTCTTCACAATCTCTTTACCTGCATTTTGAGCTGATGTGGTAGTGAAAGGGTTAACCAAAGTGCTTCATTTGTTACAAAAGACAGTTAAAAACCACAGTGAATTTCTTGTCTTTTCATCTAGGATGCTTCATCAGAAGGAAAGAAAGTATCTTTTCCTCCTAATGAAACTTTCACTGTAGACCTCCCAATGAAGCATCCATAAAGGAAAAGAAATGTGTTATTACCATATTTTTTACAGTTAAATGTTAATAAATACTTCCATTAATGCATAGAAGTTCTATATTTTAATGTTGTGACATACAGTAAAACATGAATAATATTATTGCTTTTACAAAAGTAAATTTAGGGCATTTATTATCAGAATAAATTGGAAAAATAACTAACCTTTCTTCAATACAAGAAAAAGGGTATCTTTAAAAGTATATGGCAAATGAGGATTTCCCTATAAAACAACAATTAGTGATCATAAGCAAATTACCATTTCATAAGAATAATAAAATTAAAATGGCCCGACAAACATTTTATACTATCAACTATTCCTCAATGCCATGTGCATGCTCAGCTCCATTTAGTATCTCAGTGCTTTCCAGAAGATGACTCCACAAACTTGTCAAGCAACAAAAGATTATATCTAAGTTTAGCATTTCTACTTTGTCGCAGGTGGCAACAGAACTAGTGAACTTGCCATTAGAAATCAGTCTGCAATTCTTCTGAAGATCTAGTAAGACATCTATCTACAATAGGCTAGTAATCCATTTATGCATGACACAAGCAAGTCAGCTGAATAGTTTCCATACATTGTTTAACAATGATACTTTTACTAAATATTACAGATGGATAGTTTTACCATGATGTAAATAAATAATTAAATAATTATATATTAAATGTAAATTCAATGACACTTTTACTAAACATTGAATTTTTTAAATCAGCTTATATAAATTTGATATCTAAATTAATATTATTCCTTAAATGTGATCTTTAACCATTAATAATTTTGTGCAAAATTTATACAAACTATGCGTGCTAGTTGTAAATCATTTGAAAAGAAAAATAATTCTTTGCACATAAAGTGCTAATTTTAATTCTATGCAGTATGATAGCAATTAAAATAGTAAATTTCTATTAAATTACACTCTGTGTTTGTATGTTATTATTTATATTTTTTAAACAGATAATTTTCCTTACTGATGGATTCACTTTAAATTTCTTCCACACAGGCATTCCATTCTGTGATGGTAATTAGGTTGGGTTGTTTTACCTCTGAGTGGCACTTTTTTGCACACAATGGGCTAAATGGCCAAGTCACAAGGATCCCAAGTGCTTAGAGGTTGTGGGGAGGGGACCCATTGGACAGCTGTTAGGAGACAGATGGTAGCCTCCCATCAAGGCCATCAGTGTGGTATTTAACATGCAGTGTATGGCTCTACCACACACATGGACTTAGCTTGATGTCCCCTCTGAAGGATGGCAGTCTTCCCAAACCAATTGGTGTCCTATATTGACTGAGAGCAGAGAGTTTTGCAGAGATAAATCTCAATGCTGGCCTAGGTGATAATCCAACTTGGGAAGTGCAAATTATGAGCCTGGTACACTACCGACTGCAGCCGAGAAGTGCAAATTACGAGCCTGGTACACTACCAGACTGAGCCACTCCTGTCCCCAGCATGAAATGATGCACACATCTCATCACCTATGATAATTTCCTCAAGAAATTCCCACTTTTTTGTGAATACCAAACAGAAATGGATCACAAACACATATTGTATGTATACACATTGTGCTTGAAGTATCAGTGAGATTCCTTGGCACCAATTTTTACAGCACTTTAGATAGTGCAAGATGTTAAAAATAATTTAAAATTCTCTGTCATTGAGCAATAAAATTTTAAAGTTTATCCTTCAAACTATTCGCATGTTGAAAGTTTTTAGGCTCAACTCAACAAATTTTATTGCTCAATGATAGAGAACTTTAAGTTATTTTTAATTAATTTCTGAGCAAGATCCTTTTAATTGCGTATTTAGTGCAAGATGTCATGCACGATATTGTACACTCTGCTAATTGAGATGCTGACGTCTGCAGCCACATCTTATATTGTAGTACGGCAAATTCTCCTTATCATGGCATCCATGATCACCAGTCTTTGATGCTGTGGGTCAACTACAATGTAATTATCTTGTACATAACTTCTTCCATTATTGAATCAGTTGATTCAATCATAAACTTTCCATACATTGTTGGTAGTGGTGTCATCCCAATTTATTAACAACTAGTTCTTTTCAATCATATTTTTTGCTTTACCTTTTTAGCATACACTGATATGAAATGCATTTATGGAGAATCAACAAATCACTAAAAGAAGGAAAAAATACAAGGATTCTCTATATCACTATCAATAATTACAGTTTATAAATATTTTTATTGTTTAAATAATTTTTTTAAAATATAGTTCAGTAATCAGTATTATCCTTTAAAAGCCAGTTTAATTGACCCTAGTTGATTACACAACCAACTGTCAGTTAATTTCCTTAATGTGAAGATTATAAGCACACAGGAATTCATCCAGAGAGTATAACATGAAAATACATTTATTCCAAAGAGACATGCAGGTTTTAACTATAACAGGTTACAACAATTGTTTTCTAGCAAAGACAGCATTCCTAAAAATACTTAAGTTAATCAAATGTATAAGTGCAATGACAACAATATATGTTGTCCATTGATAATATAAGTTTATACATATAGGTGATAAGTGGCTGCTCTCTTTTACTTTCAGAAAGAAAAAGAAATCTTAAAATTTATTTTTCTGAAGTTTCAATTTTTTTTTTATTCCTGACCCAACAAATTCCTCATTTACAACTTTTTCAGTTTTCTGGATTTTGGTTACCTCACAGGGCAACCTGCTTTGCTATTGTCTTCCAACTATTCAACAGTTAGCAATTAATTTCACCTTCACAATTTCCCACTCCTAATAAATTGAATGCAATTAAATCTCTAAAAAATGATTAAATCTTGGTTTGTAAGTTTGGTTTTTTAAATTTCTTCACTTTCACTCAAAACAAAAGATTTATTTTTCTTCTTTGAGAGATTCTTTTGGGGGAACTTAAAAGCAACAAACAGCAACCCACAATATAAATTTAGAAAAGGAAGACAAAAAAAAATTGCTTTAATTTTCCTATCATACCACTGAAAAATAGTTTTTTCCTTTACACTTTAGGTATAGGACTTGCCAAAATCAAGCAGGCTTAAAATAAACCAACTAGTACACCGAGAAGTCTACTATCAATTGAACAGTGATCTCAACCATTCTAAACTTCCTCTTACTTTATTCCCTTTATATAAAAATACATCATCATCAGTAAAACGTCCTTTATAAATTAGAAGACACTAATCTCCGAACTATCCAGCAATCTTCATTTGTTCATGATAAGTGGCAAACACAGGTACAAAGCACAATTGGTGGCTTGAATTCTTATTGGCACAAACTATTATATATTGCAGGTAAGCTTTTTTTAACAATTGTCCAAAATTTTAATATCAACTTACATATTGAATATCAACTCTTGATGAAATCCAATCTTGATTTCAACCACATTATTATTATATTATATATTGATTCAAGCCACATATTTACAGTTAAAATGATAATTTATTATATATGTATTTTAACATAAATATACTATGGTCATTCAGAAGTCTGGGTTTGTTTGTTTTTTTGCCATGCAAAATGTGTATGATGACACATCACTGTGCAGAGATCTTTACATCTGAACACAGTACCTAAGGGAAAGTATGAAGTTCACTGTGTCAGTCCATAACTATTACAAGTATCAGAGTGTTGGTTTCCATTGCTACAAACATTATAGAATAAATACATTAAGTATTGAAATTTGTGCAATTTTATGTCATTACTGAAAAAAAGGATTAAATGCTACCAAAGCAGCCTGAGAAATATGCGAGGTAAGGGAGCAGTCTCCATGTGTGCTGCTCAAGTTTGATTCATGAAGTTCAAAGGTAGTGGTATGAGCCTCAAAAGCCACAATTGGGGCTGACAATATTGGTAGATTGCAACATTCTGTGCAAAACTGCTGATCCATTGACAAGTGCTCACAGGCTCGTCTGAACTTGATAGCTCAAAATGTGATGGTCCACCTATTCACTTTTACTTTTCCTTAACCAGTTTTATTTTATTTACATTATATTTATCATTTTGGGGATTATTTAATTTTTTTGGACATCACAATTCTTGTTTCTGAGTGTAGGAGATGTGCATGCACAACTCTGACCTTTTGATTGTCAACTGCTAAAGTGCATGTGTAGGACACGACCCCTCTTGTGTCATAGCTAGTGTGATCGTCATATTATGCAAATGTCTTTCCTGATGTGCAATAGACACGTGTCAGATTTGTACGCATAACTAGGTGTCGTTAGGTCACAGAGTAAGTCAGAGTGAGTGTTGTGAGATGTGAAGATGTAGTATTGAAGTGGAGAGGTAGATTTTGTATACTGAGTAGCAAAGATGTAGGAGTCAGAAGTACTGTGAGAAGTATGTGTTGTGTAGATAGAAGGAATTGTCAGTACTCCAATTTTTGTATTCATCAACTGAATTTGGTGAGTTTTTGGATTTTTTAGAAACAAACTGTTTCTTTTAGAAACTTTTGAATTTTTGTTATTTTGCTCTTGAGCAACATTAATTGATTTTTGATTATATTTAAACTTTAATTAAACTTGACATTCATTTTTGAATTCTAACTCGATAAGTAATGCTTGACAAATACTTAACGAACCTTATTTCAACTTTAATTGGCAAGTTATTATTGCCTGGTGCCCGATAAAGCTATCTGGAATTTGAATAAATTTGGATCAGACAAAAGGTCCAACTTTGAAAGTTAATAATCTTTGGAGTGTTACAACAAACAACCAATGTCCATCTGCAATGCAATGGTGATGTAGTTAGGAGTGGCCAAACTGTTCCACAAAGCTGACAACTGAAAAACAAACCATCATATCAAACTCTATAGGTCAACAATTTGAACACACAAAAGCAGTGGCTTGACCCAGACCAACCCACACATCCTGTCCCAAACAGAAAAGATGGAATTTTGAGGATATAGTGCACTTAGAACTAGTTCCTGATGGAAATGCCATCAATGCCAACCTCTGCTGAGTACAACTGGAGTGCATACACTCTGTGATGCTTCAACACTACACAGGATTGGTAAACAAACATAAGGTACTCTTCCCGTACAAGAATCTAAAACTGCAGTTCAGACTAAAGAAAAACTTTGAGAATTGGTATTTGAGTTTCTTCTCACCCACTGTTATAGTCTGGACTAACTCCTTTCAACTACCTTTCGCTCATAGTTCATTTTCTTTCAGGCAGGCATTTTAAGTATTTCAGGAAGTAAAAAAAATGGATGTCAGGAGTTTTTACCTTCCAAGTGCCTAGCATGGTATCCAAGATGAACTGAACAACTTGATAATAGATGGCTATGACTACTCAAAATTATAGTTTACATTTTGCTGCGTAAGGTTTGTTACTTATATTTAATAATCATGTTTTTAGTAAACAATAAAATTTGCACAGACTTATGACTTATGATTTGCACAAACTTATGAATCATCATATTACATTGTTACATTTTAAAGTAAAAAAAATATGCTTATTTTCATCATCATATGAATAGGATCTTATTGATGTGAAAAGGCACAGATGACAACTGAAAATGGGTCTACTTATATGGCAAATCCATGATAAAATTTTAAGCTAAAAAATAAAAGTCAACTTATATACCACAATCTCTAGAAAATCTTTAACTTTTTACCTCCTCTATTTAGCACAATTAATATACAAGAATATTTAGAATCAGAATGGAAAGTTTTTTGTACATCCCAAGGGTTGGCCATAAATTTTGAGAGCCAGATGTATGCATTTTACAAGTCAGCTATTATGGGAATCATTGTAACATGGCAACTTTTTAGTTACCCCAAACTTTACACAACTTCTTATACACTGAATGGACAAATTATTATATACACCTACCTGATAACCTGTTGATCCACCTTTTGCCTTCACAATAGCAGCCAGACATCTTGGTAAGGACTCAATGAGGTGTTGAAAACACGGAGGTGGTATTATCGCCCATGAAGTAAAGATCACTTGTCGTAGAGCATCCAGTTGTTCGTGGGGGTTGGCACACTCAAACAGATCTTTCCAATTCGTCCCACAAATTCTCAATGGAGTTGAGGTATGTGATCAAGGGGCCATTCAAGTGTGGTAAACTCACTTGAATGCTTCTGGAGCCAAGTTGGTCAGCACTCTGGAAGTATGTGGTGTGGCATTGTCCTGTTGAATGATGGTATCATGTGCAAAAAGAGAATCATGAACAGGTGTAGATGGTCAGCAAGGATGTTCACATACCTTGTGCCGGTGATGGAGGTCTCGATGGGTATGAGGAGCCCCAAGGAAGCCATTGTAAACACACCCAAACTGTCACAACCACCTCCACCTGCCTGCATGACCAACTTTTTAAGCTGGGTCCATTGCTTTGTGTGATTTACACTGTGCATACCCTCCCATTGGCATAATTGAGTTGAAACCATGATTCGTCAGACCATATGACATGTTTCCAGTCCTTTGCACTCCACTTGTGATAGGCCTTTGCAAACCACAGCTAATATTTTGGTGTCTTGCAGTCAACAAGGGGATACAATGTGGATATCAACTGCCACTGTCTATTTTTTTCATGGTACGACAGATAGTATTATACAAAAGCTTGTGGATGTGCCTCATTCCATAGTAGCCGTGCAATTCCTTGTAACAATGTGGGACAGTCTGTGCTCATCTCGAGAGTCAACTGCACGTTTACATCCACATTTTTCCCAATGGTTGGAAGTTTTGGCATATTTCATGTAGTCTTGGTATACACATGACAGTGTGACGTCAAAATCCCAGTAGTTCAGCAGTTGCAGCGATTGAACAACGACCTTCCTCGCACTTATTATCTGGCCCTATTCAAACTCACATCGCAGCCTTTACCCATGATTACTTTTCATGCATTGGAGACTGGTTTCCAATGCACAGATTAGGGTATTAAATTCTCTCTATTTACAGGCATTGCGAGTTTTGCATCCCATGACTGGATACGATACTTCTGCTTTGCATATTATTAACGGGTGTAAAATAATTTGTCCATTCAGTGTAGCTGCTGATCAAAATAAATGATCTCATTGCAGTGGTTTTTTTATTGCAAATAGAGATCAAGGGGTAAATTTGTTTTATACATTATACACATAAAAAAGATGCATACAATGCTCTTTCTGAAAATGCTGCTCTTTTCATATATATATATACTATTTCTCACAATATGAGGAGGAATGCAACTCTTACCTGCTTGTATTTTCACTCTATGTAATCTGGATGTGAAAGAATCATTGACCATGAAGTGATGAGCTGGTTCTGCAAAATTAAAAATTATTTCTATAAAATTTAAAAAGGGAAAAATTCTACTAAAATTTTTCAATATATCTATTTTAAAATGTTTATATATTGTTAATAAGATTTAATTTCATATTTTAAATAAAAAAATGTGCAGATAACGAAAAATAAGTCATCTATCTTTCTGTTTATGAATATTTGTTTACACATTTTCATAATAATGAGTGGGGCGGGGGTGGCTCAGTCGGTAGCGCGCCAGGCTTGTAATCTGTAGTTCCCAGGTTCGAGTCCCAGCTGGGTCAGCGTTGAGATTTATCTCCGCAAAATTCCCCGCCCTGCCCACGGTCAGCAGGGGACACTGATGGGCTTGGAAAGGCCGCCGTCCGTTGGATGGGATGTTAAGCCGTGGCCCCGTGTGCGGGAGAGACATACCCTGTGCACGCTAAAGAACATGCTGGATGGCCTTGACGGGAGGCTACCATCTGTCTCCCAACAGCTGTTCCAGTGGGTCCCCTCCCCCAACCTTCTCTGAGCCTTCGGGGTCCATGTGACCTGGCCATTTAGCTCATGGTGTGCAAAAAAGTGTCGCTCAGAGGTAAAAACAACAACAACACAACCCATAATAATGAACAAAAGAAATTTATCTATTTTTCGATACATGAAGAAAATTTTTGAATAACCAAGAGAAAGTGCATAACACAGAGGTACAGAGGGTCAACTCATAATTTTTGGGCAACTCAAGTTTCTTTGGTATAAAAAAAATATCACTGTAGTACAGTTAGTATATAAAATTCATGTGGTAGGATGGATTGGCAAGGGTGCTAATACTGTAGCATCCCAGGACACCATGTCTTCAGAGGAGCAATACTTTTTATTTAACAATGATAACAAATTGTCAACTTAGAGCAAATACTGAAATCTTTCAAAAAATCAAGTTTTTTTTATTGCAGCCTGAGAACCGCTTAAAAAAAAAGTGCCAGTTTATCCATGCATTTGATGTTTCAGGAATGCACCTGTTTGCCATTTATACATTCCACTGGAATTTGCAAAACAAAACTATAACCACTCCTGCATTATTTTGAAATGCCATGTCAAAGAGTTTCCAAATCAAACTTCTTGAATGCTCCTCTATGGGTATCTTCAATGATTACTACTTAAAATTTCAGCCAATGAAATTCAACTCTATACCTACTTATTCTGTGGTGCAACACTGACTCTTCCACTAATTCGTCCTCCCAACTCAACACACATGCAGATGTCCATTTATTTTGACAAGATTTACAAGCTTGCTTTCATATTTTTACTTTTCTAAACATGCAGAATTTATTGGATGATAATCAGCCATCTGAGGTCGAGTGGTTAGCACACTTGGCTACTGACCAAAGGGACCTGGGTTTCAGCCCCAGGTAAGGCATGGATGTTTGTTTTCTGCTCAGGTTCTGCCATCCTTACAGACCATTTACTATGGTGCATAAAAACTGACAGGCTCCTGTCAGACCTCTGTGGCAAGCAGCTGCTTGAAGGAATATTTATTTTTCTTAATCAGAAATCAAAACAAGAATTAGTTTTTACTGTTTATGTATTAATGCATTTCATATTTTTTCATCTAAAAATGCAGCTATAATTATGTAAACAAGAGTATATTGTTAGGAACATTAAAACTATGTTGTCAGGTACAGTTAGGAAAACTAATTAGATCTACTCTAGTTTATGACTAACTGGCCGGTAGCTCAGTGGTTTAGAACACCTGGCATGTTATCAGGAGGTCGTGGGTTCATATCCCACCCGGCTCAAGACAATTTTTCCTCTAATATTTAAATCGACGCTAGAATGCTGATTTAATAGTTGATTTGGAATACGTCGAGCTTATTTCATTGTTTATTATCTGCATACTCATTGTATATGCTTCCATCTATTGGCAAATATAAATGCCGTTTGTGGCAAAAAATTGCCTGAATAGCGCCAATATGAAACATGAAAGGAATGTTCATAGCACTAAGTAGAGGAGATCTTGATCGGCGGCCGGTAGCTCAGTGGTTTAGAGCACCTGACATGTTATCAGGAGGTCGTGGGTTCATATCCCACCTGGTTCAAAACAATTTTTCCTCTAATATTTAAATAGACGCTAGAGTGCTGATTTAACAGTTGATCTGTTAACGTGGGTCTCTTCTGCGGTACTCTGCTCCAGATATCCGTGGCATGCAGTTCCCTTTGGAGTGTTCATTCGGAAACAGCTTGTTGTAGGCCTGCATTGACTGACTGGAGCAATTCCTGCTTCGTTGCAAAGCAGTTTGCCCTAACAGTGTGTGACACACTGCGGTGATCCCTATTGGTGAGCACGGTCTTTCTGCTGCAGTTCTGGTGAAGATTAGCAGCAGACTACAAAGTACACCACTTCTGGAAGAAACTTTGGACAGCATGTTTCAACACACCTGCAAAGGCAGCAACTTCTTGTACACTATGCCGTTTAGCTCGGCTAACATAATAACACATTTTTGCCACTCATTCACATCTTCGGCGCGACCCATGTTTCACAGAGCAACTAACACATGGCACACAACCACTTCTTGTCATTGTATGAACCCTGTAGCGCACGGCACAGCTATTTGTAGGATGCATTTATCACTTGGTGCGCGCTCTGTTGCTGTCGAACAGACATAACCCTCTTACAGCAGGAGATGACTAATTTTTTTCGTCCAGTGAGCTTACTATTAGCCCTATACAATGCAAACAAAAATTCTCACTTATTCCATAAAATGAAAAAGTTATATTTTCTCATCCCCTAGGGTTAAGGAGTAAATCAGTCAGTGTATTTAAAAAATAAAAATGTTATTACTATATTAAAATATTATTGAAATTTTTAAAATTATTAACTTTTTTAAAATAAAAAGCAACAGCTGAATTTTAACCAATAGTAATTTAATTAAAACACATAAGAATATAAATTGCATGATTTTTAAAATTTTCTGGCCTTCTCAGTTCCATCTGAGACTCCATTTGTTTTATAGTGACTTTTGAAGCTTCATTAATTTTGAAGATCAAAAGATCTAAATAACATTTATCATTAAAACCACTTACACATTTTTCTTTTCTTAGTTTCTAATGTGAGTATTTGTGTTTCATTTCCATTTCACTGCACTATTATGCTTAGGAGATTTTCTTGTTCTCCCTCCTAAGGGCTTGGGATATCAGATATCCAAATAGGCTGCCAATAATCCCTTACTTCCATATTCTGCAGCCAGTATAAATTGCATTTCTGTTATCAAGTTATCTGTTCTTGATAAACACATTCTACTGCCAGAATTCAAATTTCTGTCATAAATATATCATTTGCAGTATTACTTCAAATTTTTCACTTTCTACATTTAGCCTTCTAATGATTAAAAATTAAAGCCTCTTGGAAGATTTAAAAACTATGAATCATAATATTTGTTTAGTACTTATTCAGTTTAAAAACACTTTTTCATTAGTCTCTTAAAACACTTTCCTACCTTACTTTCCTACAAAAAGTTGTTTGTATCATCACTCCCAGGGTTGATGGACAAACTGTCCAGGGTTGAAAATCCCACCACTAACTAGTTTGCTTGTTTGTTAGTAGTTTTCAATATACAGTTGGCAAAATTTTTTTTGCCCTATTTTTGATGGCTAAGTTCTGAATTCCAATTTCACAAATAATAATAAAATAATTACAAAGTGTCAGTACCAAAAGCAAAGATGAGATATTGAACCTCTGAAGGCATGACTCAGATTTGGAGTCTGTTATAAAACTTGTCTAAAGGTGATTTTGTTAACTTTTTTATAATATTAATGTGTACTTTTGTTCTAACTTTCCAGTAAATGAAATTATATTAAAATATATGCTCAACAGTTTTTCATGCACTTGGGCCATTTTCTCAAAACTTCTACTTTGATTATCTCATGCCTTTCACAAAATTGTTGGACCACAGCATTCTCACTTTTTTTCCTAAAAAAAAGAATGCACTGGCAAAGAACATCTCAAAAAAATAGTGGGGTGACAGTAAAATCACCCTTGTTATATAGGGTAATTCTGTTGTTGTGGGGCAACAGCAGAATTACCCTAGTTATAACATTGTTGTGAGTCATCATCCTCAAGCAGCCATGGGCTACGGAGGTACAACCAGACAGTGCAATTTAGTTCTCCAAGCAAGTCTGTCCTGAGCTACATCTACTACATCTGGCCACAGCACACCAATTCTAATAAGGTCCTGTTTGACATTGTCAGCCCACCGCATCCTAGGTCTCCCCCTCATTCTGAGGCCTTTGGGCACACTGTTCATAACCCTATTATCTATAATTATTCATACAAGCAACATGGCCAAAACAAAGGAGTCTCTCTCTGCACAATATGCTCCTCAGAGGAGGTTGCCGACTCCTTTACCTAACCTCGTCATTATAACAAAGTTGAACCACCTAATGCCCAAGATACTGCACAAGCATCTAGAATCAAAAGCGTCTAGTTTCCTGTTATCATGTCTACAAAGTATCCAAGTTTCACTACCATAACTAACGCTAGAAAGAACCAAACTATTATACATTCTCTAATTTTAGTCTTTAGGTGTATATGCCTATTTCTCCACACTCTCCATAGATTCTTAAAAGTCCTGGCAGCAATCCCTAATCGTCTGTTAATCTCATGCTGCACATCACCAGTATCTGTTATATAGCTCCCAAGATTGTAATAAAAAAACTCAAATTATATGCCTCATGAACTTACTTTCTGACTCACCTTGTATTTTCCTACATTATATACTATTGTTGTGTATCCTCAGTTGATTTTTTTCCAGAAGTTACTGGATTTGGAAATCATAGTTGAGGAATTTCAAGGAATACAATGCTGTACAATTGACAAAGGTTCCTTGCAATTAAAATTTATATTAATTTTCCCAAAACAGAGTTGAAATTAATATTTACAGTTCAATATATACACTTACCTATTTCCTTTGTCTTTGGTGTTTTGATCAATATTCTTTGAGTTGCTTTTCCCATCGCTAATGACTGAAGAGCTCTTACAAGATCTTTTTCTGGAATATCTGTTTCACTAGATATTTCCTAAGAAATGAATGAAAGTGGTTAATATGGTAAAGTATACGGAAAAGATGATAGGGGAGGGGGAGAGTTTCACAAATACCTAAAATACATCAGATTTGTGTTAACAATATGCTATATAATTACAAAAGGTTATACAATAAGGTTTTAATATAATTCAAGCAGCCACTTACCACAGAGATCTGATAGAACCTTGACAGTACAATATCACAGAGAAGATCTGTGAAGGTGAGACCTAATATGCTTTGACATATTTTAATTTTCACTGCTCTATACATGAATATCATATATTATCATCAATATGATATTCAGTAGTGGTATGTCCTACTTACTTATTTTCAAATAATATACTATTATTATATAACATATATTAATAGCATATTCAATAATTACTTTGCATTAGGTTAATTCTGTGTTACACAGTCTTGGAGGTGGCATTAGTTTAACACTGCACAGGCTTTTATGATGTAAATGATTGTTCAACTATATCCTTCAAATGCAAGGGCGAATATAATAAGCTGTATGTCAAAACTTGTTGTATGGGATTGTTACAGGCTATAAATATCCCCCACCTCCAAAAGGAGGAAATGTGATATAGTTATACTATACCTTAAAAATGCAAGGGTTCATAGTTTGGTGTCAAATTAAAACTTCTGATGTGGGAACTGTCACAAGTGACTTTGAATTATGTTCTACACCTTTCTCCCCTACCCACTGCAAAAAATGGATTGTGTGTGTTTGTTGTTGTGTTATATTGTGTTTGTGTGTGTCCAATGAGTTACTTCTCAAATTAAAACTTTTGATGTCTACCATGCTGTGGTTACCTCAAATCATGTCCCCTCTTCTTTTAAACAACACCCCCCACACTAAAAAAAATTCTTTAATGGTCATATGCCAAATGAAAGTTCCTGAAGATAGCATTTTTAGTGACAAAGTAAAAAACATAGACTAAAAAAATTAATAAAAAACTCTTCCCACATGCATCATAAAACATAAAGCATACTAATATTGAAATCACTTGCAGAATTCGTATTTGCTTTGAAGATAAAATGCACATTTACATATTTAAGAAAAACTGCAGCATCCTATTTAACTTTAAAGTGAATACAAATTCAGTGAGTGATTTCACCACCATTATGTTTTACTTTTATTTACTTCTTAGGATGCACATAGGAAGAGGGGTGGGGGTGGCTCAGTCGGTAGCGCCAGACCAGGTTTGTAATATGCAGTTCCCAGGTTCGAGTCCCAGCTGGGTCAGCATTGATATTTATCTCCGCAAAATTCCCCGTCCTGCACACAGTCAGTAGGGGACACTGATAGGCTTGGAAAGGCCACCGTCCATCAGATGGGCTATTAAGCCATGGCCCCGTGTCTGGGAGCGCCACAACCTGTGTACATTAAAGAAAACACTGGATGGCCTGGACGGGAGGATACCACCCGTCTTCCAATAGCTGTTCCAGTGGGTGCCCTACCCCAAACTTTTCTGAGTCTTTGATGTCCATGTGACCTGGCCATTTAACACATAGTGTGCAAAAAAAGTGCCGCTCAGAGGTAAAACAACCCAAACCACATAGGAAGCGAGGTATTTTTATTTTTTTTAATTTATCAATTTCAATGGCTACTAAAATTTTCTATTAGTTCCTGAATATATAACTATATAGTATTAAACTGATACTATATTTTATAATATTTAAGCATCATTTATTTGAAAAAACTTATTTACAGTTGAATGACCTATTATGCTTTGTGCTTCTAATAGTTTTTTATACAAACACTCATTGACTATAACCATCACAATTAGGTTATGACATCATCTGCTGCATCGGGGAATCTTTGCTAGGTGGCCACTGCTTTGGCTACCATTGATTCTACAACAAAGGCATATGCGACTGCAATGGTGCCAAGAATGTCATGCATGGATGTGCGAATGGCATCCCGCTTCAGTATGCAGCACCATGATGGACGAATCCATATCTGGTGGTGACAGGTTCGGTGAGACATGCATGATGTAGCACCATATAGGTCTGGGCCCCTGGTGTTATGGTATGGGGTGTGCCATTGGACTCCACTCACGCATGCGCCTCATACGCATTACTGATACTTTGAACAGCCAGCGTTACATCACTGAGGTGTTGGAGCCTGTGGTCGTGCCTTATCTTCAGGGGCTCTCTGGTGCCATTTATCAAGACAATGCCCGACTACATGTGGCATACATCGTCCAACAATTCCTGGATAGCCACCATGCGACACTTCTGCCTTGGACCGGATCTGTCCCCAATTGAACATGTCTGGTCCATGATCTCACAACGAGCACACCAGACACCAACAGCTGCTACAACAGATGAATTTTGGTTATGTATCGAAACTGCATGGACTGACATTCCCCAAACACACATCCATCATCTCATGCTCTCAATGCTGGACTGGTGGCTACACAAGATACTGATTTCTTTGTAATCCACAAATCTGAGTTGTATTTGCAATCATTTGATCCTTGTAACATAAGCTATGTATTCACTAAATATGGCTTTGATATCTCTTGTCTTTCCTGGTGTTGCACTTTTAATAACCAGAAGTGTATATTTAGATCTGAAATGTAAAAGTTACTAAGCTATGCAAAGTTGGTGTTTTATTCATTAGCAAATACTGTAAGTCAACCTTTTCCCTGAGTCATTTCTGATGGGAATATTGACTAAATAGGAATATGTCAACATTCACCAGGTGTATGAGCTTTGTGACAGAAAAACAACTACTCAATTGAGGAATACTGCCAATGATTTTGCCAACAATATATCTCTGTTGGGCTGTGTTCAGTGAGGTGCATTGAAATCTGATGGAAAGAAATGAATTTCATCAATAACAAGGACTGCTATATGTGATAGAAACAATGCACAGAAAATTTTTTCTACATAGTTGCTGTTCCAGCTAACAGTACTCAAACTTCAGCAGTTCAAAACTAGTTTCTGCATGCATAATCGGGAAAACTTTAAACAGATAATAGCACACATATCATGTGTAGAGGGTTTTGGGACTGAAATTATGAGGAAAAAAAATTGTAATTGGATCTTGAGTACTGATTGGATGATCAAAACCTCTTAATGAATGCACCATAGATAGACAAAGCTCAATTTATCAGAGCAAGAATCACAAACTTCCATACTTTGCCTCACTAAGCTACAGAAAACCCATATACAATATAATAAGCACATTTCAATGTGTTCAGTATCAACATTTTTGTATGATATTGTCAGTGATTATTTCACTTAACTGTGTTGTCTTTGCCAACCAGTTAAATGCACAGAGTACCTTCACAACAAACTGTCTTGAAGAATGTACCTCTGGATGTGTGGATAAATAAGGTGATTCAGCTTAATAGAATACCTCCACATTAGGAGTGGGTGGTTAATTCACAATTATCTGCAATGTTGGACATGCATAATTAACTTTTGGCATCACTGCCAAAAGTAATTTAAAACTTCAGATGGTCATCTTTAATGCCTTCTGTATTTGTCACTATATAGCTCTTTTGTTTGATCAATATGTCATTAGAAAACAAATTTTTTTTTCAATAGTGCTGTCTCTTTTCACCCAGCATGATAACTGTTTACTCATAGCTCAGCAGGGCTGGATCTATAGGGGGGACAAGGGGAGGGTATCCTCCCTCTCTTTCAGAATGACAGTAAGGGTAATAAAGGCAAAAAAATTATTAAACTTATTTTCATCTCGTGCATTTTTCACAAAATTTTTAAAGACCTGTAAAATATAGGGGGGAGGATGTTATACTGCATTGGAGATCCAGTTTCTTGGCACACTTATATATATATATATTTTTTTTTTTGGGGGGGGGGGGGGAGAGAGATTGTGGTTCTTCTGCCCTGCATTTTTTTCAGTTTGAGTTTGTTTCTTGGGCCACCTTCAAATTTTTTTCGAGATCTGGGCCTGTAGCTCAGTAACTATCGCATTTCAGCCTATATTTACATGTAATTTTTTAGTTGTTGGAATGACAACTTCTATCAACAAATTAGTTTAGTTGTGGCATACTTTCAGAATACCCATTATATATAACAAACTACTACCACATAATAAAATTTATACTATAGGGTATTAAGACATTAGAAATGGCAAAAAAGAAAGCATTATAAATTAAATTTTATGTTATTGATATATTAAGAAAGGAAAATGGTCATTATACTGTCATCATGAGAAAATTTAATGTCCAATAAATAACCATTCTATTAAGTTGCTTCAAATATTTAGAGGAAAAATTGTCTTGAGCCGGGTGGGATACGAACCCATGACCTCCTGATAACATGTCAGGTGCTCTGGACCACTGAGCTACGGGCCGCCGATCAAGATCTCCTCTAATTGATGATAGGAACTTTCCTCAACCTACCTTACTTAATATGTAGGGAGTGTTCAGGCAGTATCACCCCAAGCGGCTTATTAATGCCTTTCAAATGGAATGCATGTATTACGAGTATGCAAATCTACAAATAATTAATGAACTCAACTTATTTTGGGTACTCCAATAAATAACCACTCTGTATTTGTAGATTTGCATACTCGTAATACATGCATTCCATCTGAAAGGCATTAATAAGCCACTTGGGGCGATACTGCCTGAACGCTCCCTACATATTAAGTAAGGTAGGTTGAGGAAAGTTCATATCATCAATTAGAGGAGATCTTGATCGGCAGCTGGTAGCTCAGTGGTCCAGAGCACCTGACATGTTATCAGGAGGTTGTGGGTTCGTATCCCATCCGGCTTATTAATGCCTTTCAGATGGCATTAATAAACATTTGTGGACATGGATGTAAAACAACAGACTCTGGATGTAAAACAACAGACTCAAGACAATTTTTCCTCAAAATATTTGAAGCAACTTAGTAGAGTGGTTATTTATTGGAGTACCCAAAATAAGTCGAGTTCATTAATTATTTGCAGATTTGCATACTCGTAATACATGCATTCCATCTGAAAGGCATTAATAAGCCGCTTGGGACAATACTGCCTGAACACTCCCTACATATTAAGTAAGGTAGGTTGAGGAAAGTTTACATCATCAATTAGAGGAGATCTTGATCGGCGGCTGGTAACTCAGTGGTCCAGAGCACCCGACATGTTATCAGGAGGTCGTGGGTTCGTATCCCACCCGGCTCAAGACAATTTTTCCTCTAAATAGTTGAAGCAACTTAACAGAGTGGTTATTTATTGGACTACCCAAAATAATTTGAGTTCATTAATTATTTGTAAATTTAATGTCATACATCAGATTCCACATTTTTGGTAATTGAGAGCACCTACCTGTTTAGGGAAAAACTATCAAATTATTTTTCTGCATGCATTTACACTTGAAATTAACTTACGAGAACTAAACTCTCAGAAAGGGCTGGATTTCCCATGACACATTAGGCACTTGCCTAGGGGTGTCAATATAATAGGAGTGCCATCATTCAAGTGTTATATTTTGTTTAATACAATACTACATCCTTTCAATTCTTAGAAGGAATAATAAACTGGTTGCTGTTCAAAGAACTCACACTCCTTAAAACTGAAAGTGAACTTTTAAAGGATACAGATTCCAAGAATACACATACTATTAAATGCATTAGAAAATCTTCATGTTTATCTGAATAAAAAACATTTAAAGTTCCATAACTTTAAAACTAATTTTATTACACTACTTCCTTTCTTCATGCTTCTGAAAGCAATAATTTTTCAACCAAACAAGATTGTGTATAAGTGCACACCACTAATACTTGTGCCTAGGGGCATGTTATGTATAAATCAGGCCCTGCTCTCAAGAGTAAATAAAAGCTAAATAAGGCACATTTCAGTGTCAGAAGTACTAACAGCAGAAATGCAAAATATTAAAATAATATGCTAGATTTTGATGCATTTGCTTAACTAAATGTTTCGGAATTTTTTTTATAAATATACATTGATACAATTGTTTCTAAGACTAAAAGATTATTTATAAATACACACCTCATATGTTAAACGATCTCTAGCATTGAAAAGCATTAATATACACATTTGGTAGGTTGAGACTTGAATTATATGTTTGCGAGGTAACCCACTTCGCTCTACAGATACAGAAGATGAAACAGAACCAGAGGAAGTTGTATCTTTTGCTTCTGTTTCTTCTTTTCGTGGGCCATAAAATACTGCATTCAGATCTACTGATCCTAGTTGTGGTTGCAGTGTCAACTGACGACCAGAATGTTTGGCTAAGTAAAACCTGAAATAAAAATTGTCACTGTACTCTGGGATCATATAGAACAGAAATAACAACATAAAACAACTTAAAAAATTTATGGCTTTAAATTATATAATTTCTTAAACAATCAATTACTGTCAAATTGTTTGCATTTTCAGACAAAAATATATTTACTTTAGCATCATGTCCACAACTAACTAATGAACAGAAATATTTTTTTCTTTCAATCATATTATGCTTCTTTGAACTTGAATAGGATTACAAATCCTAGATTTCATAAAACCCTTCTGTTGACAGAGTCTACTGATACATTTCTCATTTATTTTGCTAGCTACAAGTTTGCAAATAGACAGACAAACTTGATATGCACCTTATATCAGATGTAAAGTAACTAATCAGAGATCACTGCTGGCATTCGAACCCATGTGACATTGCCATTTATTGCCATTACTTCACTGGCATTCACTTGCCATTATTTCACTGGCATTGCCATTTAAGGTTGACCATAATGTTCCCTCTAATTTTTAGAGAGCATTACAAGAAAGAAATTTCTACGAGCACGCTCAGCAATTTGCAACATGACTGAACACGGAGAAAAACAATGCTTGTACATGAAAAATGGTGGAAGTGCACATCTTAACAGCTGTGCAGTCATACAGCTTAGAGAAAACATTGACTGACCAAATATTTAACAACTATGTGGTGTTCTGCCAATTATTCAATTTCAGCAACTTAATTCTGATTCATACTACATTAATCAATGACACTAGTAGTTTTTTTTTAATTTATGTTAACTAGGAAGAATATCACACTGTAAAAAATATTCAATTCATGATTATGCTGTAATATTAAAAGACTCTGAGCAACATTATTCTACATTTAGTTTATTTTTATTCACATAGTCAAGTCACGATTATTTTTCACCATGGTATACTATCACTTAAGAATATTTTTAATCCTTACCAAAAGTTCCCAAGTATATAGATAGAAATTATTACCATTTTCAGGTATCTTCAAAACTTTTTATGCTGACTCAGCCGACAGGGCCTTGTTTCAAGGATTTTAACTTGGTTGCCACTGATCTCTTTTGGCAGCCACTGCTAATATGTAGCACTGTGTTTGTCACTTGACATTTAAATGCTGGATATTAGTCCAAGTTTTTCACAATGTAGACAATCAACAGTGCTATTAATCAAGTGACAAACATCAGTGCTATGCATTAGCAGTGGCTGTCGAAAAGAGATCAGCGGCAACCAAGTTAAAATCCTTGAAGTAGGGCCCTTGCAAGAACAACGTAAGGATAACAGCAAGATTGGCTGAGCCAGCATAAGAAATTTTGAAGACACCTGAAAATGGTAATAATTTCCATCTATTTACTTGGGAACTTTTTGTAAGTTAGGTTGTTTTACCTCTGAGCGGCACCTTTTTGCACACCATGGGCTAAATGGCTAGGTCACATGGACCCCGAAGGCTCAGAGAAGGTTGAAGGAGGAGACCCACTGGAACAGCTGTTGGGAGACAGATGGTAGCCTCCCATCAAGGCCATCCAGTGTGTTCTTTAATGCACACAGGATATGACTCTCCCACACATGGGACCACAGATTAATGTCCCATCCCACAGATGGCGGCCTTTCCATGCCCATCAGTGTCCTCTACTGATAGTAGGCAGTACGAGGAATTTTGCAGAGATAAATCTCAACACTGACCCAGCTGGAACTCGAACCTGGGAACTACAGATTACAAGCCTGGCACACTACCGACTGAGCCACCCCCGCCCCATTTTTTGTAAGGATTAAAAGTATCCTTAAAGGATAGTATACCACAGTGAAAAATACTCGTGCTTGATATGTGAATAGTAATAAGCTAAATGCAGAATAATTTGCTCAGAGGCATTTAATATTACAGCATAATCATGAATTAAATATTTTTAACCAATTTGCTATGTAGTTTAACTTAAAACCACACTGTTTCTTCACTGCTCTTTTGCGCATTTTTGAATAGACACAAATGAATTATCTGGCTTTTTTACTTATCTAGACGACCTTGTATGCTCTGTTGCATAAGACACAAAGATTTTACCAAGTGGACAATGCATTTCATTGTGAAAGTTTGGAAAATCATGGTTGTCCTCAAGTAAAGAGAAGCCAATTTGTGTCTATCCAAAAATACATGGAGCAGTGAAGAAACAGTGTGCTTCCTAGTTAAGTCTTTTCTACTTAGTCTCTTCCTTCCATACTTTTCAAGATCTCAAATCAGATTCAGTTACTAGGAGTCCTGGTTTTTTAAGACTACTGCAAATTTTTTAAAAGAATTAAAAATGCATGTCATTAACTCGGAAAATCTTCATGTTAAGGAAAGTCTATTTTTTGCAAAGGTTTTGTACATAATGAATGGTTGCTCACAAATCATACATTCTACTTAAACATCATCATCCTCAAGCAGCCATGGGCTACAGAAGTCCAACCAGACTGTGCAATTTAGTTCTCCAAGCAAGTCTGTCCTGAGCTACATCTGCTGCATCTGGCCACTGCACACCAATTCTAACAAGGTCCTATTTGATACTGTCTGCCCACAACATCCTAGGTCTCCCCCTTTTTCTGAGGCCTTTAGGCACACTGTTCAAAACCCTATTTGACAATATATAATGATCCATATATGCAAATGGCCAAACCAACAGAGTCTCTCTCTGCATAATATGCTGCTTCAAGGAGGTTGCCGATACCTTTGTCTAACCTCATCATTACTTACTAACCTCATCATTACTTAAAGTTGAACCACCTAATGCCCAAGATACTGCATAAGCATCTAGATTCCTGTTATCTAGTTTACAAAGTGTCCCAAGTTTCACTACCATAACTAACCCTAGAAAGAACAAAACTATTACACAGTCTAATTTCAGTCTTTAGGTGTATATGCCTATTTCTTCACACTCTCCATAGATTATTGAAAGTCCCAGCAACAATCCCTATTCGTCGGTTAATTTCATGCCGCATATCACCAGTATCTGTTACATAGCTCCCAAGATAATTAAACTGTGACACCTGCTCAAGACTGCAACCATTCAGATTAACTGGATCATAGCCTGCCTGACCAATTTTCATCACTTTAGTTTTCTCTCTGTTTATAACCAATGTTACTCTACTACAAGTCTCATCAACAGCTCGAATGAAAGAGTTCATCTCATCAACATCATTTGCCAAAAGGATTAAACCATCAGCATAATCTAAATCAGAAATTTTCAGATCTCCAGACCATTTAAGGCCAAAATCTTTCATTTGCAATGAATTTCACATAACATAATCAAAACCAAACTAAAATAAAAATGACACAAAATGCACCCTTGTCGAACACCAGAAGCAATGCTAAACCAATTACTACAAGCCTTACCAACTCTCACACACAACTCAGTGTTATGATAGAAAACTTTCATTATGTTAACTAACTTGTCTGGTATGCTATACGATCTCACAATCAACCACAAATTATGATTATCAACAGAGTCGAAAGTCTTTTTGAAATCAACAAAGCTAGCAACCAAAGGTTTCTGAAACTCTAAACATTTCTCAAGAATCTGCCTAAGTGAAAATATCTGATCCACACATCCCCTACCACTTCTGACTCCATATTGCTCATCATGCAATTGCCTGTCAACCAGATTCTTAATTCTATCAAGCACAATCATGCAAAGAACTTTACCTGGAACAGAAAATAAGCTGATGGCCCAATAGTGGTAACCATCTTTTTTTAAAATTAGGGATAATAATGATAATGCTGGTAAAATCCTTAGGAACAAGCCTTTATCATAAAAGATATTCATAATTTCCGTCATTCATGTGATAACTGAAACATTCCCAGTTCTGAGCATTTCCAAAGTAATTTCATCTACTCCTGGGGATTTATGTAGTTTAAGTTTAGAAACGACCAAAATAACCAGGCTGTGTTATAGGGCCAACATTAAAGCCAGTAATGCATCTATCATCATTGCAAACAATGGGAATAGAACTAACCGCATTGTTTAGAATATCACTGAAATGCTCAACCCACCTAGCCATGACAGAATCCTCACCTTCTATAACCTTACCTTGTTTATCCTTCAATCCCTGTATACCTGTCCATTCTCTACCACACAAAACATTAACTAACTGGTACAGCTCTCTGCTGTTGTGCTGCCTAACTGCTTCCTCGGCTTTGTCAGCCAAACCATCAAGCCAAAGATTCTTATCAGCAACTAACTGATCTTTTACACGTTTATTAAGTTCTCTGTAATGCTTTCTATTAGGACCAGTAGGGTATCGATTAAGGACATTTCTGCAGTTCTTTCTTTCCGAAATAAGCTCAAGTGCCTTATCACTCAGATAATTCTGCCTCTTCTGCTCCTTTTTTCCTAAAAGAGTACTGTTAGTGTCCAAACAAGCCTGTTTAAAATGATCCCATTCTTCCTCAACTTCAGTAGTAAGCATACCATGACTGTCATAATGACTAAGTAACCTATCATGGTAAGCTTTGGCTATAACTGGGTCTTTCAGAGCTTCAGAATCAGAGGTAAAATTTTTAACCTTAGCACAACACTTTTTAAGTTTAAGTTGCAAGACACTTTTAACAAGGTAATGGTCAGATCCAATTTAAGCTCCCCTATATGATCTGGTATTCCTAACAGAACCAAGTTTCACTACCATAACTAACCCTATTTCTTCACACTCTCCATAGATTATTAAAAGTCCCGGCAGCAATCACTATTCGTCAGTTAATCTCATGCTGCATATCACCAGTATCTGTTACATAGCTCACAAGATAATTAAACTGTGACACCTGCTCAAGACTGCAACCATTCAGATTAACTGAATCACAGCCTGCCTGAACAATTTTCATCACTTTAGTTTTCTCTCTGTTTATAACCAATGTTACTCTACTACAAGTCTCATCAACAGCTCGAATGAAAGAGTTCATCTCATCAACATCATTTGCCAAAAGAGCTAAATCATCAACATAATCTAAATTAGAAATTTTCATATCTCCAGCCCATTTAAGGCCATAATCTTTCCCTTGAAGTGAATTTCACATAACATAATCAATAACCAAACTAAAGAGAAAAGGAGACAAAATGCACCCTTGTCGAACACCAGAAGTAATGCTAAACCAATTACTACAAGACTTACCAACTCTCACACATGACTCAGTGTTATGATAGAAAACTTTCATTATGTTAACTAACTTGTCTGGTATGCTATACGATCTCACAATCAACCACAAATTATGATTATCAACAGAGTCGAAAGTCGTTTTGAAATCAACAAAGCTAGCAACCAAGGTTTCTGAAACTCTAAACATTTCTCAAGAATCTGCCTAAGTGAAAATATCTGATCCACACATCCCCTACCACTTCTGAATCCACATTGCTCTTCATGCAATTGCAGGTCAACCAGATTCTTAATTCTATTAAGCACAATCATGGAAAGAACTTTACCTGGAACAGAGAGTAGGCTGATACCCATATAGTTATCACAAGAACTGTGATCACCATTTTTGAAAATAGGGATAATAAAGCTCTGGTAAAATCCTTAGTAACCATGAAAGATATTTAAAATTTCAGTCATCCAAGTGATAACCGAAACATTCCCAGCTCTAAGCATTTCGGTAGTAATTTCATCTACCCCTGGGGATTTATGAAGTTTAAGTTTAGAAATAGCCAAAATAACTTCAGATTGTGTTATAGGGCCAACATTAAAGCCACCAATGCATCTATCATCATTGCAAACAATGGGAATAGAACTAACCGCATTGTTTAGAATATCACTGAAATGCTCAGCCCACCTAGCCATGACAGAAACCTCACCTTCTATAACCTTACCTTGTTTATCCTTCAATCCCTGTATACCTGTCCGTTTTCTACCACACAAAACATTAACTATCTGGTACAGCTCTCTGCTGTTGTGCTGCCTAACTGCTTCCTCAGCTTTGTCAGCCAAGCCAAAGTTTCTTATCAGTAGCTAACTGATCCTTTACACGTTTATTAAGCTCTCTGTAATGCTTTCTATTAGGACTAGTAGGGTACTAATTAAGGACATTCCTGCAGTTCCTTCTTTCTGAAATAAGCTCAAGTGCTTATCACTCAGGCAATTCTGCCTCCTCTGCTCCTTTTTTCCTAAAAGAGTACAGTTAGTTTCCAAAAAAAAAGCCCGTTTAAAATGATCGCATTTTCTTTCTCAACTTCAGTAGTAAGCAAACCATGACTGTCATAATGACTAAATAACCTATCATGGTAAGCTTTAGCTATAACTGGGTCTTTCAGAGCTTCAGTATTAAAGGTAAATTTTTTAACTTTAGCACAACACTTCTTAAGTTTAAGTTGCAAGACACTTTTAACAAGGTAATGGTCAGATACATTTTCAGCTCCCCTATATGCCCTGGTATTCCTAACACAACTATCCCATTTGCTGTTAATTAATATATAATCAATCATATTCTTATGCAGCCCACCTGGTGAAACCCATGTATATTTATATATGTTGCGGTGTTTGTAATAAGTGTTAGTTATTCTGAAACCATTGAGTCCACTATTAGGAGATGTTGCCCACTGCCATTGCAGCTACCAATACCAAAAGGGTCTATCACCCCTCTCCAAAGGTCAGTACCAACTTTGGCATTGAAGTCACTTAGAACAAGGGTAGTATCTCCTTTCTTGACAGAATTCAAAATATCCTGAATTTCTCTGTAAAACCTATCCTTCTAATCCTCATCAGCATTCTTGGTGGGGACATAACAGCAGATAACATTAGTCTTTAATGCTTGCCTGAAATTTTGCTGAAGAAATCCTTCATTAATGCATTCGTATCCTAGAAGGGCATCACTAGGATGTCTGCTGAGAAGCACCATGCCTTGGTGATGCTTATTATATTCCCTCCCTGAAGAGAGAAATTTAAGATTATTTTTTAAGAATCTGACCTTTATATGTCCATCTGGTCTCTTGCAGGCTGAGAATATATAAATTATAATGATGGAATTTGTGTGTGAGGAATCAAGAGAAAAATCTCTGTGCAGAGTCCTCACATTCCAACTACCTAGGAAGAGAAAACGGTTAGTGGGATGTTTAAAGAAACTATGTTTATTGAGAGAGGGAATGCCGACAATATCAAACAGCCTCCTTATCGCAGTCATGGGGCAAAGACCCATTCCCCTGCCACTAAAGGCTGAAGCCATCTTACTGGAAGACTTCCTCCAATGTAGAATTTGTCAATGCTAGCAGAAGCAAAGAGTTCAGGTGCCTGCGATGACCTCTGCTCAGGATTATCCACCAGCTGATAAAACATATCCTTTGAATCTATTCACTTGGGGCTGTCAACCCACAAACAGAAAACACAGCAGAAGATTTTCCCTCCACAGAAACCCACCAGTGCAGCAAATTCAGGATCCATAATCAAGCTCAGAACCTTATTTCAGTGCAGTCCAGTTGGTTTATATGGTCAGCATAAGGACCCTGTGTGGTTGACCACTCCTCAACAGAGTAGGAAAAAAAAAGTAGCCATAGTTGTCCAGATCAGTAAGCCACATTAATCTGGCAGCCCTCCCCTTCCGTTCACTTCCACAAGAGAGTATCTCTTTTGAAAGGTACTAATGGTCTACACCACGAGAAGGCGGGGTCGGACATTAGGTTAGGCCTGGTCAGTTCTATGCATCATCACAGGGGATTGGTGCATAGCTCTCCTTTCAATAACTACCTAGCTACCAAAACAAAGAAAGACCCTTGTGACCAGAAATGTCATATTCGTTCATGCTCCTAGGAAACCCGGCTATTCCATTTCAATCATGTGAGCTCCCTACACTACTTGACAATCTTTCTTCAGCTCAGCAGACACAAATCTTTTATTGTTCATTTCCCTAAAGTAACATTCCATCCTTCATTTTACATCTACTCTCTAGTGTTCATTTCATGACTCATGCTAATAATATTGAGCCACATAATCTTTAATTACAGCCATCTTAATTCTATCCTATTAAAATCTTCAGGTAAAACATTATGCAAAATTCTAGACCACAGAATTCTCCCACCTCTTCCTATTTCTAAGTCTCAAGGTTTCTTTTTGATACTAAGATATCTCTAATTTAATATTTCATCAAGCAGTCAAAGCAATACTCTGAAGAGCATATAAACAGTCAAAAATAACAAAACACCACTTTTTTAAAGAAACACAGTGTAATCACAGCTGATTAAAAATACACTTAAATATAGAAGCTTAAGATATTATGCCTTAATTAAAACAGCTGAATTATGTTTTTAAAAGTGCAATAAAAGGGACCACCTCTACCCTTAGGTATAAGGCCACTGCATCCATCCACCTTCCCTAATTTGTCACAAGGATTGAAACAAGATATTTCAATATGTGCATTCTTAGGTATTATCTAAGTCTACAAAAAGTATTTTTATTTAATTAAATAAATCCTTTTGCTTCTTGTGTTTAGATTTGTTTGCCAATTACACCACAGAGTTTAACATTACTATGTAAGGAGAAAATATTATGTTGTCTTGTAGCCACATTACATTTCTCCACCTAGAATTAAAATCTTTGAATATGGTATGCTGTGACTTTCATGAAAGGTAATTTTTCCTTTACATTCTTTCAGAACAACTATATTATATTCCAGTACTTCACTTTTTTTATGCGATTTTATTCTCAAACTTCAGAAAATACAAATGTAAAAAAAAAAGAGTAAGCTAATACAAATGGAGAAATAAGAAAAAGTGTATAAATACTCTGTAATCATTGTATCCTAATTGAACAACTCACAAATGTCATTTTCTCAGTTAAATGCCTTTCTTGCAAAGATATTTGCTCTGTATAACATTTACAAGATGACTGGTAACAGTCAAAAAGTACTACTAAATTTTAATAATCTACCCTTGCTAAGTGAAGCAAATTATATTCAAAACTGAAATCCAGTCAAGAGCTCTGAGCTTGATTATGGATCCTGAATTTGTGGCACTGGTGAGCTTCTGTGGAGGGAAAATCTTCTGTGTTTTCTGTTTGTTTGTGGGTTGACAGCCCCAAGTGAATAGATTCACAGGATATGTTTTATCAGCTGGTGGATAATCCGGAGCAGAGGTCAACTACTTAACTTTTATAATCTACCCTTGCTAAGTGAAGCAAATTATATTCAAAACTGAAATCCTGTCAAGATGATAAGGATTACCAAAAAAAACAAAACTGATTGGCTCTTTTTTGTACATATGCATTTGAAGCAGTTTATGTAACATATTATCAAAGGAACTTGTTCTCTACTTATAAATATTAAAGGTGATCTTTAGAAAAGGACAACATTTGTACAGGTGGCTCAAAAAATGAAAATTTAACAGACTGATCGATAATTTCATCACTTGCTGATTAAATCTTATTTCATGCTCATTCTTTTATAGTTGCTGATAAAAAAAAAGGGGGGGGGGGTTAGTCAGGCCCCATTTTGTTTACTCTGACAAGCTGCACCTGTTTTAGATCTTTTTATTCAATTTTAATTAACATGGTATTTCTCCAAAATCCTTTGAACCATATATGTGGGAAGTTTCATATTTTTCAATTTGAAGGCTTGAAAGATTTAAGGGGTACTATAACACCCTAATAACCCCTTCATTTTATTACTTAGGATTAAGATTTATAAGTCACATTACACTTAATTATAACAAATACATGTGATACATTTATATTCCCAGTAACCAAACTGAGCATTGCTCAATCTTATATTCTCCTTAGCCATTTGTTTCATTTGCTCCACTTTACTTGCTAAATCAAAGTATAGCACATTTCATAGCCAAATGATTTCATACTTCAGTATGGAAAACTATCTAAGGAATATATATGGGTCTTGCAAGCAATTTGCCAAACTGAATGTTGCATGCAATTAAAGTTACATCAAGTGAAAATGACAGCCTGGTTTCATTGCAGCCACTGCCTCTCTTAAAATTGTTTAAAGACAACCAGAATTCTTTTTCTTCTTTAAACAAACTTGTCTTAAAACTCTCCCCTTATATCATTTCTGCATATCACACTCTCAAGGATAAGAAAAAACTTTACACTCTCATCATATACAGGACAATGAACAAATACTGACATAAAGCAAGTTTTTATAAGGCTACCAGAACTTTACTGTCTCACTTTAAATTACTTTTTACTTTATATCAGATGAGAAATGGCAAGCTGGAAATATATTTAATCTGATAACTTTGAAACTGAGAAAATACCTTATGAGATAATTTTGAAGCTACTTTATTTAACTATTTAAGTCACCTACACTGACTTTAAAAAAATGCCTCTATAGCTAGACTTTCATTGGCTCTTTGTAAAACATTTAACATTTACATGTCACCTCATCTCTTTTCTGCATATTCCACACTCAAACAAACACACCACTCTCATATATCACTATCTCCAATCTAAATCTCACTATTATGATATCTCTGATACACTCAGAGCCACCTTTATTGAACAGAATATGCAAATAGATATTGATTAATTTATTTAGCCTATTGATCTGGGCCACTTTTTTTTTCCTATCTTGTTGAGGAATGATCATCTTCCATCTATGGACCAGTCCAACCATTTATGGCCACATTTCCCCCCCCCCCTCCTTTCTTACAAGTCAACTGCACAGGGTCTGACATTGACCATTTAAACCCATTGGAATGTCTAATAGCTTTGAACTTTATTAAAGATCCTTAACTTGCTGTACTGGAGAGCTTCTGCTACAGGAAAATAAACTACTATGTTTTTCCTTTGTTGGCTGTGGATTGCGAGCCCCAAGTGAACAGATACACACCTTAAATTACCTGGTGGACATTTCTAATAAAAAGGTCTTTGCAGATATCTGAACTATTGCTTTTAGGGGCATTACCAACCCTAAACTAGAGCAATGTGTCTCATGCAGGTCAATTTCTCTTTTGACTCTGTTTCTTGAAAAGGTGGTGTCTGAAGTGCCTAACAAATTAGTTACTTAAGCTTTTACTGGTGGGGGAAATGGGTGTTGGTCCAGTGCCTATGATTAGGGAACTGTTTGATCTTGTTTGCACATCCCTCTCAATAAACCTAGTTTCTATAAAAATCCTACTAACCATTTTCTTTCTACATCTACCTGGAATGTAAAGGTTATCCTCTTTAAGTCTACACAACAGGAATTATAGCATTATAATGTAGACATTCTGGACTTGTAAGAGATCAGATACTTAAAAATAATAATTTTTTTTTCTTTTAAGAGGATATCAAACATCAGCAGGGTGTAAATTTGTTCTCCACAGAAATGGAATTTTAGGATATGTTATCTGTTGCTATGCTCCCATTGAGGACTTAGATGTGAATGAGAAAGACAGGCTTTATAGACAACTTCAGGATATTTTCAATTTTGCAAAGAAAGGAGATATCTTATGTCCTGAGTTACTTTAGTGCCAAAGATGGAACTCTTATCTTCAAGCAGGATAGGTATTTTGGTATTGGTAGTTGTAATAGCAATGGCAAACATCTCTTACAGGTAACTAAACTTAATGGTTTGAGAATAATTAACACTACAAATACCAGGATATTTACAAATACATGAAATTCACCTCGATGTGTTGCATAGGAATATTATTGATTATATATTAACAACAAATGGGAAAGCTCTGTTAGGAATACTAGAGACTGAAAATTTGGTCTGACCATTACTTTGTTGTGTCTTGCAACTGAAGCTCTGAACTTGAAACCCAGAAATAGCAAAGCTTACCATGATAGGTTACTTAGTCATTATGCTAATTGTAGTTTGATTACAATTGAATGGCTAAACTAGTAGCCCATTAAGCTCATAATTTACACTTCTCATGTTGAAATCGCAACTGTGCCAGCATTAAGATTTTATCTCCATTAATCCCCAGCTTGCTCTCAGTCAAAAAGAGATACCATTGATCTTGAAATATATCTGCCAGATATGTATTTCAAATTATGTATTTCAGTTGTTGCCATTAGAACTAGATGGGAAACTCAGCCATGGCACTGTGTGCAAGAAAGCCATACCCTGTGTATATTAAAGAACACGCTGCATGGTCCTGGCAGGATGCTTTCATCTGTTTTCTAACAGCTGTCCAGTGGGTCCAATTCCCTAGCTTTCTCTGAAACCTTAAGTCCTTCTAACTTGGTCATTTAGCTCAATGTGTGCAAAAATATGCCACTCACAGGTAAAACAACCCAACTTAAAATTGAAGATGAGGAAGAATGGAACCATTTTAAACATGCTATTCTTGAAATCAACAATACCCTTTTGGCATAAAAAGAGTAGGCAGCAAAGTTGCTTGATCAATAAAGCAATGAAGTTTATTTCTGAAAGAAAGGAGTGCAGTGATAAACTGAATCAACAACCTACTAGACTTAAAAAACAGCATTACAAAGAGCTCAATAATAGTGTAAGGGGATCAACTGAAATCTGATTTGAATTTATGCTTTGATAGAAAACAGAGGAAGCAACTAGACAGAACAGAGTTGTACCAGATACTAAATCCTTTGTGTAGGAAAAACAGACTTGCATACAGGAAATGAGGGATAAACATGTTACGTTTATTGAAAGCCATATCTGGGAGCCCTACAGAGATTTATCTGCATATTTCCTTTCATTTCATTTGCAATACAAAGGTCAGAGAAGAATCCTAGTGAAATGTACCTTCCATAATCATGAATATCATCATCATCCTCAAGCAGCAATGGGCTACAGAGGTCCAACCAGATCGTGCAATTTAGTTCTCCAAGCATATCTGTCCTGAGCTACATCTGCTGCATCTGGCCACTGCACACCAATTCTAACAAGGTCCTGCTTGACATTGTCTGCCCACTGCATCCTAGGTCTCCCCCTCTTTATGAAGCCTTTAGGCACACTGTTCATAACCCTATTCACCAATCTATAATTATCCATATGGGCAACATGGCCAAACCAACGGAGTCTCTCTCTGCACAATATGCTGCTTAAAGGAGATTGAAGACTCCTTTGCCTAACCTCATCATTAGTTACAAAACTGAACCACCTAATGCCGAAGATACTGCTTAAGCATCTAGTTTTCTGTTATCTTGTTTACAAAGCATCTAAGTTTCACTTCCATAACTAACCCTAGAAAGAACCAAACTATTATACAGTCTAATTTTAGTCTTTAGGTGTATAAGCCTATTTCTCCACACTTTCCATATATTCTTAAAAGTCCCGGCAGCAATCCCTATTCATCTGTTAATCTCATGCCGCACATCACCAGTATCTGTTACACAGCTCCCAAGATAATTAAATTGTGACACCTGCTCAAGACTGATTAGACAAACATTCAGATTAACTGAATCACAGCCTGCCTGACCAATTTTCATCACTTCAGTTTTCTCTTGGTTTATAACCAAACCTACTTTACTACCAGTCTCATCAACAGCTCGAATGAAAGAGTTCATCTCATCAACATCATTTGCCAAAAGGGCTAGGTTGTTGGGTTGTTTTACCTTTGAGCAGCACTTTTTTGCACACCATGGGCTAAATGGAAAGGTCACATGGACCTTGAATGCTCAGAGAAGGTTGGCGAAGGGGACCCACTAGAACAACTGTTAATGTCCCCATCCGATGGATGGCGGCCTTTCCAAGCCCATCAATGTCAGTCGGCAGGGCAGGGAATTTTGTGGAGATAAATCTCAACGCTGACCCAGCTGAGACTAAAACCTCAGAACTACAGATTACAAGCCTGGTGTGCTACCGACTGAGCCCCCCCCCCCACCTGCTAACTTGCAAAACAGCTACCACATTATGTTTTGTATTCAATATGGTATACATATATTCTCTTATGTGGCTTTTACATAAACTGCTATTTTAACATGCTTTACGATAATTATTTGGCCACCTATAATCACCTTCACTGTTAGTCAAGTATATCTCTTTAAACCAGTTTGAGTAAAATTTAGGGGTTAACATTAAAAATGAATATCATGGAGTGCAAGTTTCTAATAAATAGACCCATTATAGTATCAAACAAAATAAGCAATACATTCCAAGTTTATGGCAATACTAAAACATAATTCACCCTCTGCTATCTCTATCAATTATTCATTTTTTTTACAAAAAAAAAACTCTCTAAAACTTTTGTTACTTTTATAATATACTATGAGTATATATTGAAATTTATAACTGCATTTCATTTATTATTAGAGAGAAAGCAACTACATTCATTTACCAAAAATTTCCATGAAAACAATATCTGATTTAAAACTTCCCAATTACAGGGAAAAATAGCAGCAGATGCTTTTGATGAATGACACAAATATGAAAGTAGGTTCGGTTTGTATACTCTTTGTATAATACACTGGCGGAAATTGAAAAACTGCTATCTCTATCAATTATTAATTTTTTTACAAAAAAAAAAAACTCTCTAAAGCATTTATTACTTTCATAATATATTATGAGTATATATTGAAATTTATAACTGCATTTCATTTATTATTAGAGAGAAAGCAACTACATTCATTTACCAAAAATTTCCATGAAAACAATATCTGATTTAAAACTTCCCAACTACAGGGAAAAATAGCAGCAGATGCTTTTGTTGAATGGCAGAAATATGAAAGTAGGTTCGGTTTGTATACTCTTTGTATAATACACTGGCGGAAATTGAAAAAAGAACACCATTAACAATTGAAGTTTAATCTATGAAATTTATATAGTAGAAACAATTTGTTGAGAAAAGACAGTGATCACGTGTGAAGAGATTCAATGTTTATTTTACCTTTTAATGAGTATTATATTTTACAGAAGGCACATTTTAAATAAGGTGTTGAACTTCCTCGAGCAGCAATACAAGCTTCCAATCTGGCATCCAATCTCGAGCATCAATACAAGCTTCCAATCTGGCAAAGTCGTACAAAATGCCAGATACCACACCGGGGATACCATTCCATGCACTTTCAACTTGAACACGTAATTCAGCTATGGTCATTGCCTGCCGCAGTCCACGGAAGAGTCTTTGACCAATTCAGTCCCAGACATACTCGATTGAAGACAAGTCCAGAGAGCGTGCTGGCCAAGGGAGTTGGTACACTGCTTGAAAAGCATGTTGAGTTGCCCAGGCGGAGTGTGGGCGGACGTTATCTTGTTGGAATACTGCATTTGGGATTACACTCAAATATGGTAGGACAATTGGCTGTACGATGTCGCTGGCATACATATTGTTATTCAGTGTACCCTGTACAAATACTAGACACGTAAGAGAGTGATAGCTAAACATGATGCCCGGTGTGAGCATGATGGATGAAGCCACTCACCTTGTCTCCTTCGTATGCATAGATGCTCCTTATGATGTATGATTTATGATCTATGATCCATCAGATGCTCCTAAGCAGAATCAGCTTTCATCACTGAAGACCACAGACGGCCATTCATCCCTCCAATGAACTTGTTCTTGACACCACTGCAAATGTGCTCACCACTGCAAACGAGGTGACAATGGTAACCATGCCAGCGGCACACATGCCTATAGTCCTGCTTCCAAAAGACGATTGCGTATCATTCTTGTGGGACACCCTTGGTATGACAGAGGATGGAATTTGTGATGCCATAGCTGTCCGCTCTACCACTGCCGCCCTCCTGATATGCCGATCCTCTCTTGCATCCATAACTCTATGCTGCCCAGAACCATGTCTGCGAGTATGCGAATGCTCTTCTGATCATCGACACCATCATCGTACCACTGCCGAAACCTCTCGTCCAACATGGTGTGCAATTTGATGAAAATATCACTTGCTTTCCAAAGATCACTATACGACCTCATTCAAACTCTGCTAACTGAACAAATGTTGCCCTCCTGCGTCATCCAGGCATGTTAGCTTCTTCAAAGAGAACTGAACAACATGACACAAGACGAATAACTTCTTTCTTCATGCCCTAGTCCTTAAATACACACTGCGTACATTTGCATGTTGTCATCCTCAATAACATCATTATTTCATCCAATGACTGTCAATCTTGAATCATGGTTTCTGCTGCCCTTAACTATTAACCTATTATAATATGACGTTCCTAAAGGAATTCCTTCTCTGTGTTCTTTTTTCAATTTCCGCCAGTGTATATATAAAAATATACTATAGATATGGCTAGCTGGCTGCAACAAACCTTTAATCCCTGAAGTAAAAGATTTACCTTCTAAAAGCTTCGAAAGCATTTCTTGGAGCCATTGGAATGTTACATTTTGGTGTAGCTGCTTGTGTTGGCCAGAAACCAGTAGTTAACACTCTTACATTTAAGTCAACACTGTACAGGTTTGTCTGAAAATATATTATATTAATTAGTATATATATTGTAATGTTTCACTTAATTTCATTTTAAGAACATGATTTTTAGTGGAGGGGGGGGGGGTTGGAAATTGGTAAAAAGCAGCTTAATGTAGATAGTAGTCAAAATCTTAAAACTAAATTATTAATGCATTAAAAATACCATCATAACACCGTTAAAATTAACTTTCTTGTCCACTATGTCTGTAATATTGACACTATATCATTTGTGGAACAAGAAACTGAAAACCATCTACAGGGAAGGAAGAGAAGCAAGATACAAAGAGATTCATCAGAAATATCTACAATAAGGCCCAATGAAAACACAAATAATTTCCAATTAAAGCTGCACAAAAGACTCTCAATATCATTACATCCCTCATACATTAAGTGATATCACAAATATTGTGACAAACTACAATTGTACAGTGCCACATTACTATCTTCTAAACAATATTAGGAATAATAGTGATATAATCAATTCCTCAGGGAGGGAGGTTATTCTGTTCCAGTAATACCATCATCAAACTACCTTTTCATAATTAAAAGGAAGTTTAGCAAAAATGCATATATATCAAGGAATCCTATTTAGAATTTAACAAAAGTTTTAGGGGATATTTAATATTGTATATATTAATATTTACATTTGAAATAAAGAACATATATATAAATATCAGAATACTTGTCCAACTGTAAAATTAAATTTCCAATCAAAGAATATATCAGAAACTTGTATTGCTCTTTAAATCAGTTTGGGTTAAATTTGGATGAAAGTGATTAAAATTTAGGGGTTAACATCAATAATGAACATCATGGAGCACATGTTTCCAAATAATATATCCATTATAATATCAAGCAGAATAAGTAATACATTCTAAGTATCTGGCAATACTAAAATATAATTTACCCTCTGTTACCTGTATCAATTATTAATTTTTATTACAAAAACTCTCTAGTGCTTTTATTACTTTAATAATATATCATGGCTATATATTGAAATTCACAACTGCATTTCATTTATCACTACAGAAAAAAACTACATTCATTTAACAAAATTATCAATTATGAAGTATTATTAATCACTGCAGATATTGATGTTAATGTTATTTAGTAAGGATTGTGATTTACTCCTAATAGAAATACAGCTTACACAACAAGCTCTCATATTTCTAATAAGGTTATCCAACAATGCAGAGGGCAGCAAATACCACTCTATAAGAGCATTTTGCAGTTCACGAAGGATCTTTGGAGGGTGTTGAAAACTTTAACTCACCTTCCCAAAGCATCCCATGCATGTTCAATGGGATTTAGATCCGAGGACTTCATTGGAAATCCTTCTCTGGATATCTTGACTGTCAAGGTATTCTTTAACTATCTGAGCTCTATGTGAATGAGTGTTACCACCCTTAAAAATGTATTCTGGACCCAATGACACTTTTAAAACGTATCACATAAAGCTCTATGATTTCATCTCTATATCTTAAGGCAGAGTCCCTCTTGAGAAGACACGCATGTCAGTGCAGCCATTGATAACGATACCAGCCCAACCCTGGTTCATTCTTCTAGAGCATGTTCCAATGTCTTAAAAACATTTCCAGAGTCTGGAAATTACACTTTCTGACACATTCATGAATCTGGCAACTTATCTATGTGATAAGACTGAATTTGAAAGAAATTCATGGAATGATGCAAGGAATGTTTTGTCAACACAACAATAGTTTTGTGAAATGTCAAGCAAAAGTATGGTGAGGGGACCTCCCATACTAGCCGTAATAAAGGCTAAAACCGTAACCATAACTGTCCTGCTTCCATCCATCTGATGACTCTCCTCCTCTGACCATCATCCAAATGGTTCCTCCTTTGCATTTTAACAAAACTATAATCCAAAATGTTTGATCAAGCTGCTCATAATCCAAAATGAGAAGTGCCCATTCCTGAAGCTACTTTTATCACCAGCTTAGTTTGTATATTGCAGAATCTTTTACATTGAAAAATGCAAATTTAATAGCCAATAAATGTATGACAAACTTTCGAAAAATTCCAAAAAGAATTTGAGATATTTGCAACTCTATTCAACTTCCTTAAATTATGAACAGCAAATGACAATATTGCCCTTGATGAGTATGCACATTATTGATCTATAAGCAATTAAATTAACAATTAAAAGAATATCAAAAGAATATAGAAAAGTTTTATTATGCACTGTACAGACCAACAAGGTTATTATATGATACTTCTTTGACTTCAAAATGTAAATTTAAAAGCTCTTCTAGGTAGCTTAAAATCAAAGAAACTTTAATGATATATATTAACAGATACAAATGCTGCAATACAGATAGAAGAAATATCACCAGTGCTTGGAAACTATTATTAATATACCCATAATATCAAAATCATAATTTATGAGATAAAAAAAGGTATACAATAACCCTAAGAGATTATATCAACCAGATCGATACTGACACATGCATTGTGCAAAGTGGCAATGGCAGAATTACCAAGCATGACATGCTGCAAAGCCACTGAAGAACCAAAATCACTTTCGAAAAGCTTGAAAATGATGGCAGCCCTGCCAACTTTACAACTAAAATTATGATTTGTAATAATGAAAAATCAGAGGAAATTAAAGCACTTAAGAAAATTAATAAATTACTGTATTTTGCAGAATTATGCAATATATCTATTATTACTCAATATAGCAAAACTATATTTAGACATCCATTATGTTAATTTACTAAAATGTGAACGTCAATAGCCTTAACTTGTGCCATTCAACAAAGCCAGTGTGGTACATACTTTGTATGCTGAATGCATCTGAAAGCTGATGAACTAAGTACATCTGTACCATCATGCTGCTTAATAATGCAGCTGGCAAGAAAGCACCAACTACATGAAATGAAAAGTAACAGAATGTAAAAGCTCACAATGTCCATATTAAGGACACAGTAGAAAGCAAACAAGAGTGTTAATTTTAACACTGCTAAGGTGTTTCTAAAGCATTATTATAGATTCACACTATGTTTTATAACAAGAATATAGGGTGACCTTCCTCATTGGAGGCAATTTCACCATGAACTTACACTTCGAACCTTGAACCTCTATTAAATCATGATCCAGCTGAATAAATTTACAGAGACAGAAAATATGTTGTACAGAAGAATGTTATTGCACTACAATGACCAGGACATGTTCTATAGGACTGATCATGTTAGTAACCACACGATTTAAAAAAAAATACAAACTGTACCCATAACAGCTACCAAAAGAAAAGTGATGAGGATAATGTTGCATTTACCAGTACAAATAGTTACATTATACATTATTCATATACATTATCTGTTCAAAGTGGTCTCTGTTCTCAAACATACATTTGGAGACTCTTTTGCAGATTAGCCTATTTCCCACATCACAGCATCAGTTATGCAGCATACATCTGTGATACACTGACAGAGATTGTTAACACCAGGTTGCAGCAATGAATAAAAGAATACTTACAAATGGCCCCAGAACTGAGGACAAATCAAGTGAACAGCAAGATCATGCCACTGTCTCCTCCCCTCAAGACCCATTCCTTAACAGTAGTTATCACATATATATGTGGGGGGGAACTCCACATTTTCAAATCAGATATTCATAGTGTTCAAGCAGATAATTGTCCTACACATCACCAACTCTTTCCTGTAGAGACTAGCTTTCATCATTCAAGTTGTTGATGTAAAAAAATGGTTCATCCAGTTGATGATCATGGATATCATACCCCATATTCATGGATCAGTTTTAAATGTTTGATTTTCAATACCCAATGGGGATTTGTGTGGCCTAATAGTGCATGTTGTGCCTCTTTACAGTATCATCCTAGTAAAATTGGCCTCATCAGTCAACAGTATCTATTGTGTGAATGCTGATTTCTCTAACAGTTCACATTCAGCATAGAATTACACCACTTGTAACTGAGTTTGTCACTTTCATGTATTTTTGATGGAAAAGTTCATGCCATCAAGATGAATATTTGCATTTATAGGAAAATATGGGCTGCTTAGGACAGTGTGGTGCTCTGTTTTGTCTGAAGGGGGGAAAAGTATTCAGAAAAATCTGAAGAATTTCATTGCACTCTTTAACGATTGCAATTAATACTTTCAGGGTCCAGCCACAGTTTGCTACCATGATGATAGTAGAAAGCATTACTTGAGGGCTCTGTGTTTGAGACCCCTAGTTTAGATGCTTTTATAGTGCATTTTTTGAGAAATTCAGCTATTTTTAACATAAAAGGCTAAATATTTTAACAAGTAAAAATGAACTCTGAAACAGGGTATTCTTATTCAATAAAGTAAAAATAATCAAGATTCAAACAAAACCTTTTCTTTTTAAAGTGCTACTAAAGTGGTACAATGGCTCAATAAATTAAGCTAGTTCTTTACTTGGTTATATCATATCTGTATATTTGCATTTTGGTTGAATACAAAGTATTCTCCAGAGACAGACATCAAATTGCTGTCAGTGGTTTAAAGAAATAATTCAAACAAACACAATGTTTATTGTATTAATGTCACAATTAACATCCATAATAGAGATTCTTACTTTTACTCTTTGTACATGATTTAATTTCTTTAAATCTAAAGTAGAAAGTAAGGAAATTTAATTTTTTGTACATGATTTAATTTCCTAAAATTACAAGAAAATTATCTTTGTACATGATTTAATTTCTTAAAGACAATGTATATCATGGCATCTGCAATGCAACATATTAATGTTAAATTAATATAAAAACTTGCTTTTATTTCAAAACACAGAGACTTTAATTAAGGCAAACAATAAAGAAACAATATAAATTTCACTTACCCCTGATATCTGTATATGGGCCTTAAATTCTTCCATCATAGTGTTTGAAACTGACATATCTTTAAACATTCCTTCTAATTTTGAGGTAAATTGGCATCCACATTCAGTCTGTTTTAAACACATTAGTTTAAGATATAAAACACAATATATATATAACACTCTGTTTCAAAAGAATAACAACATAATAAACACTGTTTCAAAAGAAAAAAAAATCACATTGAAAGAGAGAATGAATTTGTTTATTATCAATGAATTTTAAAGCAAAATTTCTTAAACTTATCCTAACATTCCCAAAGGTAGACTTAACTGTTTTGAATGTGATAGACCTATAAATAAGTAAATATATAATTTCTAAAAAAAATGCCATGTCTAAAATGGTTTAGGAGTACCTACAAGACAGAAAAATTAAGGAGGCAGTAGATTTAAAAAATTACAGCAGAGAACAGTTTGCCATTAAGTCATATAGCTCCAATAAATACCGTAAAATTATTTAAAATTATATAGACATAACTTACATCTAGGTTCTTAGGTGGTGTCCTCTTTCATTCTCAGGACCTACTTATCCTGACCTTTTTTATGGCTACTGATGCATTTCGCTGTTGTAGTGTATGATAGCAAAGAGTGAGTAAAGAGTATTCTGTTATTCTTAGAAGATGCTAAAGAAATAATTAATGACCTTAAACCTGTAGTATGGTATACTATAGAGATCATTATTAGGGCCAATATTGTCCCTGATCAAAGCTGGGAAACTGGGATTTCCTTTTCCATCCAGCTGATTCCATGTTCCGAGACATTTCAGACTGATCAGTCAACATCTTCTTAAACATAAAAAGAAGTATTAACTTTTTTATTACCATACTGGCCCAAAATGGCCAAGATTTGAAATGGACTCGTCTGACCTATACTATTCCTTCCTCTTCACTACCTACAGTTGGGCTGGGATAGTAGTGAAAGGGTTAAAGCAATGCATAAACTTTTAAAAAAAACTTGAAAATTTCCAAATAGGCAACATTGGCTCATCAAAAAAAATCAGGTGAGGAGGTAACAAGAGTGAGAGAAGTAATGCCCTACAGTTACAGACACCACCTAAGAACATAGACACAATTTGATATGTCTGCAGAGTTTTAAACTTTTTTTTATAGTATTTATTGTATCTATGCTGAAGAAGAAATTAATAATTCTAAACTGTAAATAATGATATACCATTAGGGTCAACACTGTTCCTGGTTAAAGTTGGGAAATCCTTTTCCCAATTCCTGGGGGAAAAAAAACATTTTCCTTTGATTCCTGGGAATCTTTTAAGTATTAATATTTACTAATAATTTCTACTCTGTAAATTGATTCAAATATTTAGAGGAAAAATTGTCTTGAGCCAGGTGGGATAAGAACCCACGCAGACATGTTATCAGGAGGTCGTGAGTTCGTATCCCACTTGGCAGTTTATCCTCCAAATATTTGAATCAATTTACAGAGTGGAAATTATTAGTGGATACTTAATGAGTTGAGTTTAATAATAATTATTTGTAGATTGCATACTCGTAAGACATGCATTCCATCTAAGAAAAGGCATTAAAAAGCTGCTTGAGGCAGAATTGCCTGAACACTCCCTACATATTAGGAAAGTAGGTTGAGAATGTTCATAACATCAGTTAGAGGAGACCTTGATCGGCGGCCGGTAGCTCAGTGGTCCAGAGCACCTGACATGTTATCAGGAGGTTGTGGGTATATCCCACTTGGCTCAAGACAATTTTTCCTCTAAATATTTGAATCAATTTACAGAGTGGAAATTATTAGTGATACTTAATGAGTTGAGTTTAATAATAATTATTTGTATTAATATTTTTCTTACAAATGATGAACATTAACAGAATAAAAGGGAAAGCAGAAAAATACTTCAATATTAATCAGTCTACAAAGTTCTCAGAAGTAGATATATCTTTCAGTAATAACTAGTCAGCACTACAGAACAGGAAGACTGAACAGTTTGTTGCAGCTAGTGAAAATGCAACTCAGTAAAAAAAAACATGTTTGCAAGTATATGTTTTGAAAAGCTTATAAAACAGGAAGGAGTGCAATATTTATATGCATTTGATAGCTTATTGCAATTACCAAACTCAGAGTTTCTGTGATTAACCTAGGAACTGCAGATTATGAGCCTAGAATGCTACCAACTGAGCCACCCCACCCCAGGATCATCAAGTGATATTCAATGACATTTGTATCTTGCCCACAAAATTATCATTTATAAATAAACAGTAAAAAAAATGTGAGAATTTTACAAATTATTCACATAAAATATGAATCTACAACAACCACTGCCAACCCTCCACTCCCAATGAAGTGGAAAAATAAAAATAGTATTTGGTATCACTTAATATATTATCCAGGGTATTTGGAAATACCTGGTATGTATGGAAAGCTGTGTGCATATTTAAGTTGCACACAACTTTCCACACATACCAGGTGTTTAAAATATCGTGGGTAATGTTATAGCACATAAAAGTATAAAAATATTAATAGTAAATGATCAGGTATTATATATATACCCCCCCCCCCCCCCCCCACACACACACAGGGAAGGAGGGGTATATATAATACAGGATCTGGGATAGTTATATTATAAATCGTAATAATATAACTATCCCAGATCATAAAAATTAACTAGAAGGTAAAAATAATTACATAGGTAAGACATATCATACATATGAGCAATGTATCTCATAACAAACACAATATAAAAAAATAAGGCTCTGATGCAAACTATAATAGATAAAAATATTAAATTAAATGATATAGCATATAAACCATTCATAGCTCCCCCAACTAAGTTCCAACCACAATATGAAGAAATTATCATGATCCATCTGCATAAAGACACGCTCTGCAACATGGAGATTCCAACCCTACCAGTGGTGTGAAACTTCCTGTTGCATGAGCAGCCTGCCATGCGAGCTGTGCAAGCAGTCACTGATACAGCATGAGAGACTCATATAAAAAAGGCTAACATCACTCGGTAAAATCACTGAGGAAGTCACGAGCAGGACAGGGAAGAAACATGTAGTAAAAGTTATAATGTTTTAGATTTCTAATTATTTTAAAGGTTTTTTAACATTGAGTTTAGTTAAAAGTATGTTTGAAGTTTTAAAAATTCTTGAGTGTGTGCCAAAGTGACAACCAGCTTGAAAGATAAAACAGTTCTGGAGCCTGTCTTTAAAAACCATGACTTTTGATGGTAATAAATGCAAGACATCTAATAGTAAGATCTTCACAGTCACAGAAGAAGAAATGGAAAGAAGAGGGCAACAACTTCAATGTGTAAAGAAATCCAGACACAGCTTTAGTGATAATGAAAACATCCAATAAACACAGCTTTAGTGATAATGAAAACATTGTCAACCTAACAAAGGAAAAGATGAAGTGCAGAATGAAGGAAGTAGTAAGAGCAGTAACATAACCCAGAAATTATTTTAAGTGTAAATAATAATGATGAATCTAACCAATTAAGAAATTTTCTGCTGTCAAAGCATCATTTAGAAGCAACCAGCAATAACCCTGGAAAGTAAAAAGCCAGGCTCTTCAAAGACAAGCACTTAGCGAGATATCAACGAGATGACCACAGCCTGCAAAGCGACAACCATCAACGTAGCTCTCAACATAGAATAGATGATGTCACCAACAAGATCTTCAGGAATGCCTACAAATAGTTTATCGATCAATACGGGAATGAAGTCTCCGGGAAACTGACTAGATGACGATTTATTGCAATGGAGTGTCAACAATGAAAATTTAAGTATATTATCATTCTTCCACTGTGGCATTAATTATTTATGTCTTTCCTTTTTTCTGGAATAGATGAAGACAGAGACGATTGAAGATTATTGTTGTTTATACTTAAGAGATTTTGAAACGTTTTAGTTGAAACTTCAGAATTTTGATATTTATTTTTGAAAAGTGAATTTATTATTCAAAGTTTATAGTTTGAGTTTACAATGTGAAGTGATTAGAATTTTTTATGTGTTATGGTTCATCTGAAGTTCTAGTTGAACCATAAAGAGTTATCATATTAACATGATTTCAAATGTATTCACGAATTGTAGATTTTTTTTGTTTCAGCTGACTGATAGCTGAATTGAGTGTTGCAAATTTACATTAAAGAATTTAGAAATTTAGGAATTATAAAGTGTTTATGGATGTGAATGACGAGAATGAAAGAGCATTTAGTATACAGTGATTATATAAATCGCATTTTGAACTATTTTTTGTATTTTGAAGTGAATTTGAAGTATATTTTTGTATTAAAATTGATTCTTATTGTAAAATGTGAATGGAATTGTATTGGATGAAATGTTAGCATTGTATATGATAAATTACTGATACAGCTTTTCTTTCCTCTTAGATACGATGCATCAGTGATATTGATGCATCATGATGCATAATTATCAGGATGACATTGGCAGCATTTGTTTTGATATATATGAGCTGGCCATGATGTCTTGAAGTTTTTGTATCCTTTTTGGAGCTGTCCCTAACGACAAAGTCTAGTTTGACTGAGGTCATTAGCAAAACTCCTTTGGGAGGAAGACAAAGCTCAATGAGGGGAAGTAATTAATGCTATTTTTATTTCAGATAGCTCGTGATTTATTATGTTCAGGTGAAGTTTTAGTGGATTACACCCTTGTTTGTTAGTAAAATGAAATTATTAGCTTCGCATATTCGATTGTAGTTAGGAGGATTTAACAGAGTACCAATACCCATTTTTTTATGTCTGGCAGGCACAAAAGAAGATTAGATTTTGCAAATTTAATTGTTGTTAGGGGAATAAGTGGAAGTTATGTACCCTGCTTGAAGCACCTGTATTTATATTCTGTGAATGAGCAGAATTGCTGTATTTTTCATTATTTTTTCTTTAACCTTTTTAGAAGTTAAGCAGATAAGGAGTGAAATTAACAAGCTTTGTACAGGTTACAATATGCAACTTTTGGATTTGTATCAGAATGTGATACTAGTTAGACTGCTAACGCTAGTATGCAGTTAACTACCATAGCCATTGGTATGTATTTACATTAAGAAGCTTTACACTTTATTAGGAGGAATGGGAGGCAGTACCTTTGGTTGTGATGGAAAATTGTGTCAAAGAGAGAGTAGTCTCATTAAATCTGCAATGTATATTCATTACTTTATTTATGTTCAGTGATGTGTAAATGACGTAGGAAGTATCCTTTTATTACAATTGCTAATCAAAATCTGTCTCCCTTTGAGAAGGGAAGTTGTGATGGCCCACCCATTCACTTTCACTTTTCCTTAACCAGTTTTATTTATGTTATATTTATCATTTTGGAGATTTAATATTCAGTTGGACTTATCACTTTTCCCTCATCTGATCCACTAAGTTGTGCATGCACAACTCCAACTGTTGATTGACGGTTGCCAATGCATGTGTAAGGACACGCCCCCTCTTGTGTCATAGTTAGTGTGAGCGCGCGATTGTAAGATTATGCAAATGTTTTTCCCAGCATGCAATATACACTTGTAAGTTGCACGCCATATGTATACTAAGTGATGTTAGGTCACGGAGTAGGTAGAGAGGAGTAAGATGCAGTAGAGATGGAGTTGTTAAGAGAATGTGATCTTTTAGTTGCTCAGAATATTGCATTCATAGTTTATTTGGTGAGTCTTGATTTTTTGGAAATAAACTTTGTGTGTTATATGAAATATTTTGACCTTGCTATTTTTTCTCTTGAGCAACAATAATCGATTTTTATTAAGATTTAACTTTAATAATTTGACAATCTTTTGATTTCTTACTCACTAAGAAACACCATGTACTTAGTGAACCCTCATTTAACTTTATTTGGCAAGATTATTTGCCTGACGCCTGATGCTATCTGGTAAATCAATTTAATTTGGATCAGTCAAAAGGTCCAAAGTGAAGAAGTTTAACATACTTTTGGAGTGTTACAATTTAACATATTTTTTTAATTCTTTAATAATACTGTATGACTATTATTATTGCTTGAACTGTATGAGAGCAGCTTACAACACAGACATATAAAGTGCAACTAGTCTAAAATTTGAACTTGCCACATCAAAAAAATTATTTACTTGAAAATATTTGAATTTCATAAGGCAATGATTTTGCTCTAAGCATTATTGTTCAAGATTGAATTATATAGTTTTATCAGATATATATTAGAAAACTTTCAAATGACAATTTCTATCAAAAAAAAAAATTGAAGTTTCATATGCTGTACTAAAAACATATAGTTGATGGGAACACTTGATGGATTAAATAAAGTATTGGTGCAATGGTTTACCCTATTTCAATCTTAGTTAATGGCCATAGAGGGAGGGGCGGGGATGGCTCAGTCGGTAGCATGCCAGGTTCGTAATCTGTAGTTCCCAGGTTCGAGTTCCAGCTGGGTCAGTGTTGAGATTTATCTCTGCAAAATTCCCTGCCCTGCCCACAGTCAGTAGGGGACACGATGGGCTTGGAAAGGCTGCTGTCCGTCGGATGGGATGTTAAGCCGTGACCCCGTGTGCGGGAGAGCCATACCCTGTGCACGTTAAAGAACACGCTGGATGGCCTTGACGGGGAGCCTACCATCTGTCTCCCAACAGCTATTCCAGTGGGTCCCCTCCCCCAACCTTCTCTGAGCCTTCGGGGTCCATGTGACCTGGCCATTTAGCCCATGGTGTGCAAACAAGTGCCGCTCAGAGGTAAAACAACCCAACCCAACCATAGAGGGTAATTAGTTTACAAAAGTGCAGTTTTCTTTTTTCCAATGCATTACTAAAATCAGCACAACCTATCCTCATGGCTAGTGATCAAAGTGACCCAGCCAGGTTCAAGTCCCAGATAAGATACAGATTTTTTTTTTTTTTGTGGTGTTGCCCTTTAATCGATATCTCACTTTCCTCACAGATCTTCTCTATGGTGCATTATATTGAATGGTTCCTGTTAGATTTCTATGGCAACCAGCTGCTTGAGAGCTAATTTATGTCATTATACTGCAATGAGGTGTGTTTACTGCTCATCCATATAAGAATTGAAAAATAATGATAATATATACAGGAAAACAAATATAACCTTTATTCTACAGTGAAGAATACAGAAAGATCACACTAATAATTCTTTTATGAATATAAAATGTAGATCCTATGAAATCAACTGTTGATCATACTTCTAAATCATTAGTTTAAAATACCAATTAGACAGGGTGCAAATTAGACAATTTAATAGATGAAATAATGTTATTTATACAGCACATTAAGAAATCAATGTGCTCTATAATGTGCAATGTACCCTCTCACAAAGATAGCTTGACAGTTACAAGGGATAGTATCAAATTTCCAGGGAGTTGGGGGTTAAATTTTTCCCTTGGTGATTGTATCATATCTCCTAAATTTAGCAGTAATTAAATTTACAATTATAAGCTTTTTTTAAACATATTTTTCAATGCACCTATTTCTTCTTTTGCAGGTAATATTATAAAAAAAAATAAATTACTCCTCAAGCAGTTACTTGTCATTTGAGGTCTGGTAGGAGCCTATCAGTTTAATACACCATAGAGATTTGTGAGGAAGGTGAGACCTAAGCAGAAACACAACACAAACATTCATTCCTTACCAGGGTCGGGGGTGGCTCAATCAGTAACACGCCAGGTTCAAATCCCCCTTAGGACAGCATTGAGATTTATCTCTAAAACTCCCTGCCCTCAGTCGGTAGGGGTTGCAAATGGGCTTGCAAAGGCCAATGTCCATCAGATAAGTTGGTTGGTGTTTATGGTGCAAGTGCAACATAGGCAGAGCTGCCAACCTTGCACAACAGAAATCACCATTTGGAAGAATGAAAAATCGGAGGTAATCAGAGCACAGTAGTTAGGCAATTTACAGTGCTCAGGCACAACTTTTTTTAATGCAACGCAACAATGAGTTAAGTCTTGGCTCAACTTCTGGACTCCTAGCTGTGATTGATGGCGACAAAAGAATTTAATTTTTCCATATTATATCAAGTTTCTTATTTACTTCTTCAAAAAATAAAGAAAAAAACCTACTAAATATGCAATTTAAATTAATTAAAAACATGTTTCAATATCACATTAGAAAGAATATTCTACTTCTTGGAAAGTTCAAAAAACAATATCTACACAATTATATTACTAATAGTGAAGAGGATGTATAACAAGAATACACGAGTAAAGAATATAATGATAAACACTTATTCCTAAGCATAAAATTTTGTTTCTTAAAATAAAAACCAAAAGAAGTAAATAGTATCTAAGGCATACTTTCCTAACCGCGCATAATGTTATACAATGAATGTCTGTCAGTACCATCCAAGGCTACTTGTTTCAACAGCCTATTGTCACTAACAAATGTTGATTCCATAATTTAAAAACACTCTCAAAAATAAATAATCTCATTGGAGATGGCTATTCTAGCAAGCACATACCCTAAATAACGAATTGCCATTCCACAATTTAAGAAAACCGCAGAATAAAATTACCAGAGAAAACCATTTTAATCTGAACATACTGCTGAAAAACGAACTACCGTTCTGCAATTTTTACCCCACTTCCACCCCAAAACACACACTAATCTTATAACAAGCCTAAAAAACAAAATTGTAAACAATTCCTCACCAATCTACAGCATGAAAAAACTCCAGAATTAAAGACATAATCCCATCAGAGACAACAAATTAAAAAACATAAATGATCATAAATAACTAGCCACCGATCCTCAGTACAAAGAAAGGAGCTGGAATTAAATAATGTCATCAAAACACAAGAAGCTTAAAAAACAAGAATTATTGCAAACAATGCACTGCCATCGGCATTATTAAAAAAAAACCTAGAACAAGATAATCTAATTGGAGACAATCATTTTAAACAGACCATATCACTAAAGAAAAAAATCATCTCATTTCCCACTGAATACAATAATAGGGAACATTCATTACCTAAATATCATAAATTGTCAGCATTGGGCAAAACCCTTATGCTACATATATATATATGGAAATTAAATAAAAAATTGCATTAAAAAAATACAATTATATGAATAGCTGATCAATTCTGGTTAAATAAACTCGGAACTTTTATTCACCTTAAAGGGTGAGATCTGAAAAAAAAAAAAAGAATCAGACACCACACAGAACATCAAATAAAAAATTCGATAAGATGAAAAGCTATTATACTGTATATTATCCACTTAGGTTACTTTACACCCCTTAAGAAAATTACCACTCGTGGTGCCACCTAGTAAGTGAGTGTTGTAAGCTGTATGTTTTCCTACTTATTGATTATCAGTTACTAGTTCCTTTTTTACATTTTTTTTCTTAGCAATTGAAATATACACTGCTAGCCATTAAAAGTGCAACACCAGGAAGAACTCATCAGATTGTCCCAAAATATGCAAGATGCGATGGGTGAACACATAAATGATTCAAAGCGTAGTATATATGCACATCATGTGTGACAGTAATGCCTCCTGGAAGTGGTATAAGAGGAGATTACAAAGAGCTGGTGTAAAGCACTGGAATTGTGTTTACTTGCAGTTCTTGTGCACTAAAGGATATAGTATGCCCCCATCGAAGAACACGGCATCCATATGACCACGTTTCTGACTTTGATAAAGTGAGAATTGTGGGATTACGGGAAGGTGGATTATCGCACTGAGATGTAGGTGCTCGTGTTGGATGGAATGCTGCCACAGTGATGAGAATATGGTATCAGTGGGTAGAGAAGGAACGAACTCAACAATATGAGAGATCTCAATGGCCCTGTCACACAAATGAACTAGGACAGACATCTTGTGCACATGACTATGAATTATCATATAGCCATATCAAACACCTTAGCTGAACAGTTAGGCTGCCTACACACTTGCTGCGTTTCACCTTTCGCTGCTCTACAAGGACGAGTTTTCGAAGACTGCGCATCTTGTGGAGTCGGTAGTAAGGTGTAACTTCCTCTATGATGGCCACCGCACAACTGCAGCTGGAGTGGGTTCTATTTCTATTCTCACCGCGCGGTATGCAAGTGCCCGCAAGAGCCAATCAAATAGCCACTGACGAATGACATCGCTACAACAGCCGGGTGAAAGTTGATAGTGAGCATTTTGAGATATTTCACTAACAGAATATCTGCATTTATAAATCTTTAACATTAAGCGAGTTTTTCTCTTGTAACCACATATATGGTTTTGGAAATATGTTTGGGAGTAGAATTTTTTCTAGAAGTAGCTAAAAAATTGCAAAAATACACATAAAATTTAAAATGTATACATTTCGGGTGATTCTCCCCCCCCCCCCCTCCCTTTTAACCACACTGCTGAGCATAAAGCGAAATTTTTAACTTTAGCTGTTCCACTTGATGATAAGGAGATTGATTATTTAAACAAAGGAACGAAACAGAAGACAATGCATTCAGTAATATCATATATCAGTAATGCTTTGAATGATGATTTTAATGTATTATCGTGCATTATTAAATCACTGCTGACTCTAATGTAAGCAGTATGTTTCTCTGATTACCTATGCTTAATATCTGAAACTTGAAATAGATTATAAATATTTATGGAATTAGAAGCTGAGATGGTCCAAATAATGCCATACTGCATTTTGTGTATATGCTTATGATTCCATCCTGTCAAGACATTAATTTTTAGTGTAACAAATAATATGCAACACATTAGGACCTGGATTGGTGTGGAGCTTTAGAAAACTTTGAAATGAAAATATTTTTCCTATATTATATTACAGTAATTCTATTTAAAATTCCATAAAAAATAATATGGAGGAGAAAGTGCTAGATAATAATTTTATGAAAATAGAACGGTGTTCTTGTTTCATCTTTACCCTTCAATTATTTTTTCCAATAATCTGATGGAATCTGAAGTTGTCAGTTGTTGTTGTTAGTGCAATATCTCTTGACACTCTACAGCCGAAATTTCGAATTTCTACATAAAGAGGTGGCTTGCAATATTCATTTAAAAGTTTCGCATTTTGCAGATTTAACATTGTCTAAACATAAAAAAAAACTACTTGAGGATTTAAAATGTGAATCATAATATTTCATCAGCAATTGTCGAACAATTTTTTCCAATTATCTTTTAAAGCAAAAACTCCTCCCTCCCTCCCCCCCTCATAATCAACTCATTGTTATCAATGTAAACCTCATGATATTCATATTCCACCACCAAAATTTCCAGCCTATATTCATATTCATTTAAAATTTTGCAGTTTTCAAAAATTTCCATCGTTTATTTGAGAGCACCATTAAAACTTTTGGGAGATTTGAAAAAGTGTGAATCATCATAATAGTTCATTAATCTTGTCCAACCCAAAAGGAATTTTTAATTTACCTCTACAAACAAAAACAGTTGACCGTCTGCAAACAGACCATAAAGTGAAAACATTAGCTATTTCGGAAAACGAGCTAAGAACAATTCTAAATTCATCTTGCCTTATTGTTAGTGTCAATCTTTCAGCTGCAGAAATTAATTTCCGCAATTTTGTGTCCTTTGTTCTAAATTACTAAAACCTCTTTAGATAAAGAACAAAAAACAATAGCCAAAATCTCTTTAAATTCGGTAGGTGTCATACAGAAAAAAGATTTTTTAACTGTGTCAGACTCTTGAATATTATGAATTAATTTATGAAAATCACTTAATCTTTTTTCATCATTAAAAATCTTGCGACCCATTTAGTGTGATATTTTTATTCCTATGCCTATGATTAGCCACGGCCAGTACAATTAACTGTTTACGAAAGAGCAAACTTCTTTTCTTCGACCTAATGTTTACTACAGAGTGAAAGAAATGTCAGAAAGCGCAGTAGATCTCGCAGAGACAACAAAGCACCCGTTCCAATTTAATTGCAGCGAGAACCAATGAGCTTAGTTCTTTGTTGCAGACTGCACATTTAAGTGTGAAGGCTACAACTGTTTCTTGCAGAGCGGCGAGGAGCCGCGAGTGACATCACAGTGTGTTTGTGACGCCGCGAGTGGTAAGTGTGAAGGAGCCCTTAGGGTGTGTTTACACATCAATCAGTGTCGGCATGTACAGTTCAACATTGTCTGCAGCATCAGGGCATCTTTGCTAGGTGGCCATTGCTTCAGCTACCATTGACTCTACAACACAGGCATATGTGACTGCAATGGTGCCAAGAACGTCACGAATGATGTGCAAATGGCATCACATAGTCTTTTCAGACTCCTGCTTCAGTATGCAGTACCATGATGGACAAATCCGTATCTGGCAGTACCACAGCGACAGGATCAGTGAGACATGCATGATGCAGTGCCATACAGGTCCGACCCCTGGTGTTATGGTATGGGGGCCAATGGACTCCACTCACACATGTGCCTCGTACACATTACCAATACTTTGAACAGCCAGAGTTACATCACTGAGATGTTGGAGCCTGTGGCTGTATCTTATCTTCAGCGGCTCTCAGGTGCCATTTACCAACAGGACAATGCCCGACCACATGTGGCATACATCGTCCAACAATTACTGGATAGCCACCATGCGACACTTCTGCCTTGGCCTGCATGTTCACCATATCTGTCCCTAATTGAACATGTCTGGTCCATGATCTCATGACAACTAGCATACCAGACACCAGCAGCTGCTAAACATATGAACTTTGACTATGTATCCAAACTGCATGGACTGACATACCCCAAACACACATCCAACATCTCATCCTCTCAATGTTGGACCGTGTCAATGCTGGAGTGGTTATTGCCGCTCATGGTGGCTACACAAGATACTGATTTCTTTGTATTCCACAAGTCTAATCAAGTTGTATTTGTAATCATTTGATCCTTGTATAATATAAGCTATTTATTCACTAAATATGGCTTTGATATCTCGTCTTTCCTGGTGTTGCACTTTTAATGGCCAGCAGTGTATTTAGGCAACATAAAAAAAGTCTTGGCACACTGAGACTTTTATGGGCGAAAACAAATTATCCTACCCATTCAAACAATCTGAGTTTAGCGATGATCATACCCATTAACTCACTGTGAATTAAATTTCCTATTTTATAAGACAGGAAATATATTACAATACAAAGAGAATAGCAACAATTACTGTGTTCCTTTATCTAGTGATTGGATAATTGGCAGTGACAAGCTTAGTATGCAGCATGGGAAATGGTGCTCACTGCAACCAACTGAAATGCATCCCATGGAACCAGAAGAATTTTTGATATTAATGAAAATTAACTTAATCACTAATAATTAATATTCAATAAGTAGGAGTTATCAATAATGGATCAATCCATTATTTCAAAAGTTAGCATTACAATACATCAGGAATAATAAATGTTATTTGCGACTGTTTTTTGAAAGCACTTGGATTGCCAGTAATTCAGCTTGTCATGCGGCATGGGAAGCAATAACTTACCGCAGCCAAGTCACTGCATCCATATGTTTTTGATATTAACGCAAGTCAACCTAATAGCTAATTATTAATAACTAACAATCAATACATAAATATAATTCATAAATAATTGAGTAATAGCCTATGAGTAGAATTTTCAAATAGCTCAGATGTAAAACAATCCAAATACATACCTCTTGTCAGGGGCATAGTGGAGGACTATGGTTGTGGTGGTGGTGGGGGGGGGGGGGGGGGGGAATACCAGACCAGCCTGGTATTTACCATTTTTCCCAGAACCTTGGATATGCAGCTCATCAATGCAATTGGTGGAAAATTGGAAGGAATCTTAGGATCTTTGCCTGGCTTGAGGAAGGCCAAAATGATAGCCTCCTGCCAGGAGTCTGGAAACTGCTCCCTCTAGAAATATTTGAAGAGTCGGAGCAGTCGATCTTACTCGATGGTGAGATATGTTGGAGCATGGCATAATGGACATTGTCTGGTCCTACAGCAGATGCACGAGAAGGGTGCAGAGCAAGGTGAAGCTCCTCTGCTCTGAAAGGCCTGTTGTAAGGCTCCAGGTCATTGGAATGGAAAGACAGCAGAATGCATTTGGCCTTGCTCTTTTGGCCAGAAACTCAGGAGTATGAAGATGAAGAAGAGATGGAGAAGGACTCCCCCAGAATGTCAGCAATCACTTGGGGATCAGCAATCACCTGTCCATTGTGCTCTAGGTTAATAATGAGTTGGACGTGTAATTCCCACCCATCTTCCAGACTTTATTCCACACAACCTTAGAACTGGTTGTGCAGGTGATAGAAGACATGTATTTGATTCACAATTCCTTCTGGCTTTGGCACAGGATGAAATAGGCTTTTGCCCTAACGCGTTTCAATGCTTCAAGGTTGGGGGATGTCAGATATCTCCAAAACACCTCAGGCCTTGTTCTGAGTTTTTTTAGCTGTGGTGCAATCTGGATTCCACCACAGTTTTGGAAAATGAGGAAACTGTGTCAAAGTTTGAGGAACTGTAGAGGCAGCTGCATATAAGATACAATCCATCATCTCTGCCACTGCTACCTTGACTGGCTCCTGGCTGATTGAGTAGTCATCGAACTCACAAAGAAGTATGAAGCCACTCTAGTCAGCCCAATCAAGCCTTCACCATGCGATGCATGAAAGAATGCAAGGCCCCACAAGGGAAATGGTACACACCACGGGGAGGTGATTGCTTCCAAAAGTGTTATCCTCGACCTCCCATGTAAAGAGTGGAAGGATCGAGGAGGAGCAGATGGTCAGAGCAATGGCAGTGAATGAGCAGGTCAGGGAATGAAAGTAGGTACCGACACCAGTGTTCAACAAGGAGAATGATTGATCCAGGAGCCCATAGGTGTCAGTACTTCCCCACAGAAGGCTGTGTCCATTGAAGTCCCCCATGATAAGGAAGGGGTACAGCAGCTGCGAGATGAAGACATCAAGATCTTCCTGATGATATTTTCAAGTGGTGAGTAAACAGAGCAGATAGTCAACAAAAATCCCACAAAGAGGTGGATGGCAACCACCTCTAAGGTGGTGGTGATGGTATGACATGGAATGGAGAATGGCTGCTCACGAGGATGTGACATCCCTGCGAGCTGGACCATCTCCATTCTGGTGAACGAGAGAGAAGTACCAGATTGTGGGAAGCATTGGCTAGCTGCAAGTATATCTCCTGCAGGCACATGCAGATGTGATCTTGTGTACCCTCAAGAGGACCTAGATGTTGTCAATATTCCTCTGGAATCCATGACAATTCAATGTTGAAGTGTGGCCACCTCAGTAGTTTGGTGGATGACTTTTGATTAATTTTAACCATCGCCAGCAATGGGTTTGGAAAATTCAGGCAGTTAGTATCCATGTCCCTCAGAGTTGTCTGAGGGATATGAATCCAAAGCCACTAAATGTGGAGGAAATAAAACTTTCTTCTTGGGACCTAGAGAGGGGCCCCTTTGGTTTAGAAGGTCTGGCTGGGGCAGCTTTTCTGAGGTGGAAGTGGGAAGCACAGATGCAGGAATTGAAATTGGTGTTGATGCTGTTACCAACTTCGGCTTCGCTTGTGGAAGGAGGTATTTAGCTGCAGGTGAGAAAGATTCAGTAGGTGGAATACTGATATCAATCTGCACCATCACAAAAGACACCGCAATGATGGTCTTTCCAATCACTGCATAGGAGACCCTATCAGGCAGTGCAGCGAAGCTTCCTCACCTCTGGATATGAGATGTTAATCATTTTGAGGCACTGTACCTCCTTTTCCTCCAGCAACTTAAGACAGTCATAGGAGTATGCCAGATGTTCACCACTACAATTCATGCAACCCATCAGATGGGATGTTAAGCAATGTTCCCATGTGAGGGAAAGCCATACTCTGTGAATGTTAAAGAACACGATGGATGGCTTTGCCAGGAGGTACCATCTGCCTCCTAACAGGTATCCAGTGGTCCCCTTCCCCCAACTTTCTCTGAGCCCTTGGGGTAATTGTGAACTGGCTGTTTAGCTCATTGTGTGCAAAAAAGTGCAGCTGAGATAGAAGAATCAAACTTACCTGGGGCTCAAACTCAAGTCCCTTTGATAAGTAGCTATGCATGCTAACCACTCTGCCACTGGGCTAGCAATGCTACACCTACTAGTAACACTAATATAGTAATATATTAAAAATAAATAAATACCCTCTGAAGCAGCTGCTTGCCACAGAGGTCTGACAGGAGCCTGTCAGTTTATATGCCATAGTAGAAGATCTGAGAGGATGGCAGGACCTCAGCAGAATAAACGATACATACATCCATGCCTTACTCAGGGCTTGAACCCAGGTCCCTTAGATCAGTAGCCAAGCATGCCAATCACTCAGCTATATTAGCATCTCTATATATAATATATTAACAGTAAAATAAATTTCACATTCATATTTTCAGCAGTGCTTTATATAACAGAATTATATACTTTTGTTTTTTAGCTGAAAGATTCTGAAATCGATTGCAGATAATAATTTAGTAGCCTTTAAAACATGCAAAATGCATACCTTTAACTTAGAGATCATGTTTTTCTCTGAGTCATCAGAAACACTTTTATTAAGAAGAAGCCTTTTAGCAAGATGCTGCTTATAGTAACGTTCAAAGACATCTTTTTCCTGGAGATACCTGAAAAGTACCATGGTTTTATCCAGAACTTGTTCAATTTCCTGTTCAGTCATCTGCAAAAAAACTACGTATTACATTTTTTCAAACACTTATCATCATAATACATAAACATTTTGAATTACAATATTAATCTTGAAGAGAACTTCTATTACTCTCCATTGATAGGAAAGACATAGGAGAGAACAATCTAACAAACCTTGCTAATATTTGACTGCTGGAGATGGCAAAATGTCTGCTTTATGCTTGTGCCAAACTTGAAGTTATACCTGTCAATTTTAACCATGCCTCATAAATGACACCTAAAAAGCATGGTTGCATTACTAATATCTATTTTCATGTATAAGGGTCATTTAAATAAAAAGTAGACGAGGAAATGAAGAATGAATCATCTACAGCTCCAGGCAAATTTACCATGCCTATTAAAAAATCTGTCCCAATATGAAATTAGCAACACAATACCTTCTTTCCGAATGTGACTTTGGTTGTTGCATGAGAAAGTCTGATAATGGAATGCACTTCTTCATTCAACTTCCTTCTTTTAATTTTTTAGTGGTCCAGAAATATGGAAACCTAATAGAGGAGTTACCAAGACTACAGGTAAGATGTTCCAGGTATTCCCAATCACACTTGTTCAATGTTGTTATTGTTATTTAAGCAGTATGGGAATGGACACTGTAATGCAACAAAACAACCTTCTTAATCAAATGAATACTTTGACTTTATTGCCTGCCTTAAAATGCACATAGTCTTGCATTATCATTTCAAGTTAATGATATCACCATGGTCCAGAAACTCAATCAACAGCATACCTGATAATCAAATTAAAATGCCAGAATATCACACATTGTTCAGCTTTGGATAGTTCCAAGTGAGGTTTGTCTTGAATCCACACACCACATTCAAGTGGGTTCTGTTATTACAAGTTCCTTCTATTCCTTGTTTGAGGGCACAAAGATTACTCAGTCCATTACTCAGACTTAGGGGTTGTCCACTTTTCATTTGAACAACCTTATAAGAAGTAGATGATGACAGCAAAAAAAAAAATCCTTCCTCTAAGTTTATTACAAAGGACATAATTTTTCAAATTTTACACATTAAAATTGTCACTACTAGTAACATTACTGTCTTGTTGATTTGGCCATGTTGGCCTTAATGCGTAACTACAGATTAGCAAATAGTGTTATGAACAAGTGAGGTCTTAGAAAAAGAGGAAGACCTAGGATGAGATGGGAAGACAATGCCAAACAGAACTCTGTTAGAATTGGCGTACAGTAGCCAAATGCAACAGTTGTAGCTCAGGTCAGACATGCTTGGAGAACTAAATTACAGTCTGGTTATGGACACAGTCAACTGGGAGATGACGAATGGGCGATGGTCATCTGGGCAATGGACAACTGGGCGATGGTCATCTGGGCAATAGCCAAGTGGGCCCTGGACAACTGGGCGACAAAAAATCAAATACGCAATGCAAAAATGCTAGATCATCTCTTTCATAATCAACGTATGTTTTTTTAATTTTTCGTGTCAAAGCTTAATTGCAATTTTTGATGACAGGCTTCCACAAAATAAAATTGGAAGTAATAGGACAAAATGGAAGTGATAGGACAAAAAAAAATTGTCCTATCACTTCCATTTATTGTTCTTTGGTACACAAACTTGACTGAAGTGTATTTGACAATTCTAAAGCAAATTCTAATATCCTGATTTCAATTTAACAACTTCTGTTATTCCACACTTTACTGAATTGTTCTCATGGGGCATCAGCTCATTTGGGGCATTTTTTAGAATACGGACAACAGATTCATCAGATACCTAAAATAGAACAGAAAGCAAAGAGACTAGATACAAAGATTCAAACTAATGATCAGTTCTTCGAAAAAATAATTTTTTTTTAATTTATCTAAAATTAGAATATCGGAGGCAAATTCACGCAAGTGAGCTTAGGTCAGATTAGGTCGTTAGGTAAGGATTAGTTTTAGTTTTTTTTTTGGAATTATGTGGAAATAACTCATAACTCATACCTCATAAGTCTTAACCATATTTATATATATATATTACTAATAGTTACAAAAAAGAAAAATTCGGCAAATCATATGGCTGCTAAGCATGCAAAAAATTTTAAGTTTCTGTCGCCCAAATGACGGTTGCCCAATTAACCGTCGCCCAAATGACGGTTGCCCAATTAACCATCGCCCAATTGTCACGTACTGGTCTGGTTAAGCCTCCATTGCTCTAGGCTGCTTGAGGATTACGCAATATTTTGAAGAAAATGGTAATAATGTCATAATTAAATATTCACTATTGTTTGCCAAGCACTTTCTACAATTTTTCAAAAATTTATTTCTTTAATAACACTGGTTGAATTGTAGCCTAAAGCAATGAAAAATGAAGAGTAACTGATCTAGTGTTGCACATTTCACATCATATTTTTCTAAATCTTACCTAAAAACATTCAAGACTTCCTACATGGCAATGATATTTTTAAATGGTAATATTCATAAAAATGTCCTTTTGGTAGATGCCATTTATTATTATTCAGTTCATTTTAGACTTTAAACTAATACTGAAAAGACATACTTCTGAGCCTCATAGTTTGTGGTTGTAGGAAAATATGACAAGAGTCTGATCTTGATGTTTGCAGGCAAATATAAATACAGTAATTCCTCACATAACACAAATCTGCATAACACCTTTACACAATAAAGCAATTTATTGTTAAGGAAACATTTTCACATTAAATGCATTATCCTTGCAATTGTCCGAGTTTTAAATAAGTTGTGGGTATTTGCCTACTTAGAAAAATATATTACTGCCATTTGTCCCTCAGTGTTTTGTTTTTCATGGTCAGATAGTTGTGATTTTATGTAGTTTGAATGCACCTTCATTCTTATTCAGCATGCAAAATGTGATACCAGTGCTTCTGCAAATAAAAAGCCATAATATTAGAAAAGAAATCTGAAAGAGTGAAGCATATAATTTTATTTTCATATTGCATATATAATTGATTTTATTTTAAGTTATGCTTGACAAAGTTGGCTTAATGTTGTAAGGAAACTTGCCAATGCATACACACTTAAAGGTAATTCAAATACGAACATATAAACAGTATACAATCATACTAAACTTCATTCCACCTAATGAGAGACCTGATGTAAACAAACAGCTCTTTCCTTGTTGGCTAAAGAACTCATCACTACATATAAGTGTACTTGTCAGGCAAAAAAAAAAATGCAGATATTTTATGATATATTGGTTTTGAGGAAACAACAGTCAGTATTTTATTTGGTTGCTATAATACACTCTTGTGGAAGTGAATGTAAGGGGAGGGTTGCCAGATTAGAATGGGCTACTGATCTGGAAAACTATGGCTACTTTTTTTTCTACCCTGCTGAGGAGTGGTCAACCACACAGGGTCCTGGTGCTGACCATATATACCAAACTGAACGGAATTATGACTGAGCTTGATTACGGATCCTGATTTTTCTGCACTGGTGGGCTTCTGTGGAGGGAGAATCTTCTGCTGTGTTTTCTGTTTGTTTGTGGGTTGACAGCCTCAAGTGCATATATTCACAGGATATGTTTTATCAGCTGGTGGATAATCCTGAGCAGAGGTCATCGCAGACACCTGAACTCTTTGCTTCTACTGCCATCGTCAAATTCTACATTGGAGGAAGTCTTCCAGTGTAGATTGCTTTCAGCCTTTAGCGGTGGGGGAACGGGTCTTTGCTCCATGCCTGCGATTAGGGGGCTGTTTGATATTGTCGGCATTCCCTCTCTCAATAAACATAATTTCTTTAAACATCCCACTAACCATTTTCTCTCTGTAGGTAGTTGGAATGTGAGGACTCTGCACAGAGTTTATTCTCTTGATGTCCTCAAACAAGAATTCCACCATTATAATTTAGATATTCTCGGCTTGCAAGAGAAGACCAGATAGACAGATAAAGATCAGATTCTTAAAAATAATCTTAAATTTCTCTTTTCAGGTAGGGACGATAATAAGCATCACCAAGGCGTTAGGTCTGCTTCTCAGCAGATATGCCAGTGTTGTTCTTATAGGATATAAGTGCATTAATGAAAGGTTTATTACAGTAAAATTTCAGAAAAGCATTAAAGACTTGAATGTTATCCACTGTTATGACCCCACTGAGGATGCCGACGAGGATGAGAATGATAGAATTCAAAACATCCTGAAGTTATTCATAAAAGCTATCAAGAAAGGAGATATTACTCTTGTTTTAGGTGACTTCAATGCCAAAGTTGGTACCGACTCTGACCTTTGGGGAGGGGTGTTAGGCCCTTTTGGTATTGGTAGCTGCAATGGCAATGTGCAACATCCCCTACAGGTAAGTAAACTCAATGGTTTCAGAATAACTAACACTTATTACAAACATCGAAACATATATAAGTACACATGGGTTTCATCAGATGGGCTGTATAAGAATTGATTATATATTAATTAACAGCAAATGGGCTAGTTCTGTTAGGAATACCAGTCATATAGGGGAGTTGAAATTGGATCTGACCATGTTAAAAGTGTCTTGCAACTTAAACTTAAAAAGTGTTGTGCTAAGGTTAAAAAAGTTACCTTTAATTCTGAAGCTCTGAAAGACCCTGTTATAGCTAAAGCTTATTATGATAGGTTATTTAGTCATTATGACAATCATGATTTGCTTACTACTGAAGTTGAGGAACAATGGGACCATTTTAAACAGGCTTTTTTGGAAACTAACAGTACTCTTTTAGGGAAAAAGGAGCAGATGAGGCAGAATTATTTGAGTGATAAGGCACTTGAGCTTATTTCAGAAAGAAAGAACTGTAAGAATGTCCTTAATCAATACCCTACTAGTCCTAATAGAAAGCATTACAGAGAACTTAATAAATATGTAAAGATCAGAATCATGGCTTGCTGCTAAGAATCATGGCTTGGCTAAGGAAAGCAAAGGAAGCAGTTAGACAGCACAACAGCAGAGAGCTGTACCAGATAATGTTTCGTGTGGTAGAAAACAGACAGGTATACAGGGTTTGAAGGATAAACAAGGTAAGGTTATAGAAGGTGAAGATTCTGTCGTGGCTAGGTGGGCTGAGCATTTCAGTGATGTTCTAAACAAGGTGGTTAGTTCTACTCCCATTGTTTGCAATGATGATAGATGCATTACTGGCTTTAATGTTGGCCCTATAACATAGCCTGGTTATTTTGGCTGTTTCTAAACTTAAACTACGTAAATCCCCAGGAGTAGATGAAATTACTGTGGAAATGCTCAGAACTGGGAATGTTTCAGTTATCACATGAATGACTGAAATTCTGAATATCTTTTATGATAAAGGCATGTTCCTAAGGATTTTACCAGCATTATTATTATTATCCCTAATTTTAAAAAAAGATGATTGCCACTATTGGGCTATCAGCTTATTTTCTGTTCCAGGTAAAGTTCTTTGCATGATTGTGCTTGATAGAATTAAGAATCTGGTTGACAGGCAATTGCATGATGAGCAATATGGAGTCAGAAGTGGTAGGGGATGTGTGGATCAGATATTTTCACTTAGGCAGATTCTTGAGAAATGTTTAGAGTTTCAAAATCCTTTGGTTGCTAGCTTTGTTGATTTCAAAAAGACCTTCGACTCTGTTGATTGTCATAATTTGTGGTTGATTGTGAGATCATATGGTATACCAGACAAGTAAGTTAACATGTAATGAAAGCTCTCTATAATAACACTGAGTCATGTGTGAGAGTTGGTAAGTCTTGTAGCAATTGGTTTAGCACTGCTTCTGATGTTCAACAAGGTTGCATATTTTGTCTCCTTTTCTGTTTCATTTCATTATTGATTATGTTATGCGAAATTCTTTGCAAGGGAAAGATTTTGGCCTTAAATGGTCTAGAGATTTCAAAATTTCTGATTTAGATTATGCAGATGATTTGGCATTGTTGGCTAATGATGATGATATGAATTCTTTCATTAGGGCTGTTGATGAGACTGGTAATAGAGTTGGTTTGATGATAAACAGAGATAAAAACAAAGTGATGAAAATTGGTCAGGCAGCTGGTGCTTCAGTCACTCTGAATAGTTGCGCCCTTGAGCAAGTGTCTCAGTTTAATTATCTTGGGAGTTATGTAACAGATACTAGTGATGTGCGGTATGAGATTAACTGACGAATATTGATTGCTGCCAGGACTTTTAAGAATCAATAGAGAGTGTGGAGAAATAGGCGTATACAGCTAAAAAGTAAAATTAGACTGTATAATAGTTTGGTTCTTTCTAGGGTTAGTCATGGTAGTGAAACTTACCAAAAAATTAAAATATGTTTTTTTATGAATATATGTTTCTGAAAGAAACACTATAAAGTTTCTTTCAGAAACATTTGTATAATGGAATGGTAATGTTTATTTAGCACAGGAGATCAGTGTTGGCACTCCTGGGAGTATAATACTTGCTTTTACAGGGGGCAGAAAAATTGAAAATCAGATATATAGCACTTTGTGCTAAATGCTTACTAGCAAAATACACCTGTGACGTATTTTTTCATCCATTTGTTTGACGTGTGGTTAAAAATGAGGACTCATTCCCTTGCAAAGAAATTTAATCAAAATTTAATCAATAGCAGTTAATTCTATGCACATTGAGACTAGAGAATGCTTGCTTCTGTCATATGGTGTATGTTAGCTCTCAACTTAGGTAGAACTGAGTAAAATAATATACTAATACATAAAAGCATGCTTACATATACTTGTGCATATGCAAATACATACTGTACTTGAAAACAACAATAGCAAAATAAATTAAGATGAGAAAATGAGAGCCCTGAAAACAACCCTTGATTTTTCCATTATTTTTAATCAGAAAAATCACTCCAAGTACTATATACTTTTGCATAAAACAAATGTTTTCAGAAATGCAACTATGGAGTTATGTGAGGAATTACTGTGCCCTATCTTTTCACAGTGCTACTGTGTGTGCCAATAATGTGGCCTGTTTGATATGAATAAGTAATTCCTTATACATTCAACTATTATGAAAACCTGGTGTAAACTATATATTCTACTTCTAATATGTATTTCACTTAACCTCAATTCTTCAGATAACTAGCTGGTGCTTCATATGTGCAAAGTATGTGCATATTAATGTCTTCTCAACTACAACAAGATAAATATCTATCACTACATCTAAATTAGTGAAACTGCAGTCAAAATTTATTAGATTATTGGAAATTTCTTTAACAATTCATTTATCTGCATATATAATGCATTCACTATAATTCATTGTTATTTTTAATTTAAAAAAAAAAGGAAGCAATTTATATTAGATTCACTTACCCCTTTAACACCCTTTTTAAGCTTGTCATCAATAAATAAAGAGAGATATTCTGGAGATTTTGGATTGAGGTTTAAGAAATATTCAAAATCACTAGCAATCATTTGCTTGAAATATCTGTCTCCTCCAAAGGAATGGTAAAGAAAATGATCAAAACGATCCTTCAGATCTAGAAGACTCTGTAAAAAGATTTGAAAATTATACTTAAAATGTTTTGTATAACTAAAGTAAGCTCACTGGACAAAAAAGTAGTCATCTTCTGCCATAAGAGGGTTACATCCATTCGACAGCAACAGAGGGCATACCAGTAATAAACGTGTCCTACAAATAGCTATGCCGCACGTTACAGGGTTCATACAGTGACAAGAAATGATTGTGTGCCACATGTGTGTTAGTCACTCCGTGAAACATGGTTGCACCAATGATGTGAATGAGTGGCAAAAATGTGTTATTGCGTTTGGCCGAGCCAAAGGGCATAGTGTACAAGAAGTTGCTGCCTTTGCAGGTGTTGTAACACTCCAAAGAATTGAAAATACTTTTAAGTTTATTAAATTTTGGACCTTTTGTCTGATCCAATAATTATTTAAGCTCCGGATAGCTAAGTCGGGTGTCAGACAATAATTAACAAATTGCCAAAAATAAAGTTCAATTAGGGTTCGAATACCAGCGAACGTTATTTAACGAGTAAGAATTCAAAAATTAAATGATAATCAATTTTAACGTAAATTCTAATCAAAACAATTAACGGTGCTCAAGAAAAAAAATTAGTAAAGATTCAAAATGGGTTTATATAACAAACAAATTTATTTCCAAAAACACTCACCAAAACTTCAATGAAGAAGATACTACATCATTTCTATCTTACTACAAACTCTTCAACAAAACTCCAACTACAACTGTGCTGTTCAACAAAAAACTAACTCTGATTCTGATTGTGACTAACATGTCACCAGGTTATAACAAGAGGCTATCAAGCCAGCACGTCATGTTGCACGCCAGGAAAGACATTTGCATAAATTGACGAGCAGCACAAGCTATGACGCAAGAGGGGGCGTGTCCTTGTACATGCACTTTAGCGGGTGACAATCGAAAGTTCGGAGTTGCGCAAGCGCAACTCCTATGCTCTTGGAAACGAGCGCTGTGATGCCAAAAATGAAATAAAAATCCACAAAATGATAAATATAACATAAATTAAGCAAAACTGGTTAAGGTAAAGTAAAAGTGAATGAGGGGGCATCACAGTGTGTCGAAACATACTGTCCAAAGGGTCTTCCAGCAGTAGTGTATATCGCAGTCCACCACTAATCAATGCCAGAACTGTGGCAGAAAGATTGTGCTCAACAACAGAGACTGCGCCATGTGTCATCACTTTGCAACTAGGCAGGAATTGCTCCAGTCAGTTGATGCAGGTCTACAACAACCTGTTTCCGGATGAACACTCCGAAGGGAACTGCATGCCATGGATATCTGGAGCAGAGTACCATGGAAGAGATCCATGTTAACAGCTGTGCACAAGGCTGCACGGCTACAGTGGGCACGGCGCCACAAAGACTAGACTGTCAACTCTTGGAAGCGTGTGATCTGGTCTGATGAGTCACATTTTTGCCTGTACTCAAATGATACGAGGCGACGGGTACATCATAAGCCGCATGAAGCCTTCCATGCGGACTGTGTGCAAGGTTCTGTTCAAGCTGGAGAAAGTTCTGTGATGTTCTGGGGGTGTTTCACTTAAGAGGAAATGAGTCCTTTGGTTGCAGTGATGTCACACTTGAACCAGAAGGGCTATATGGAGCTACTGGATGGCCATGTTGCCTTTTGTGTAGCAACTCCACAGTGAACACCAGAAGGATATCCCAGTCTACCAGGATGACAATTGTCGCGTGAACAGGGCTCGAAGTGTGTTGGATTGGCATGGTGAGCATTCTGAAGCCTTCAAACATTCCGACTGGCCCGCAAAATTCCCGGATTTGAATCCCATAGAAAACTTGTGGGACTATTTAAGGCAACGAGTGAAGCGTCGTCCCAGCCAATCTGGTTGAACTGCGGCATTTGCTGCTGGAATAGTGGATGAATATTGATGTCACTACATCCGCACACTGGTGGCATCTATACCAGACAGGATTTCAGCTGTTCTTCAGTCGCATGGAGGTGTTACACACTATTAGGTGACATTCAGCCAGTGGTGACTAATTTTTTGTCTGGTGAGCTTATACTTGTAAACTTAAAAATTTCGTAAGTGCATAATCACATATAACAAATTAAGAACACACTTTTCTATATTTATTTAAAAACTATCATATTAGTTTATATTGTTTGGTATTATTTAAGGCAGTGATGTTCAACTTACATCCCTCAAAGCATGTTTGACTGGCCTACAATAATGAATGAATGAGTAGATATTAATATTTTTAAGGTGGTTGGGAAATGGGAAGTAAACATTATTTAATACACTGTGTAAAATGATGACAAATCTCATAGTAATAATAAAAGTGCACTTAACTATTCCATTATATTTTTTATACCTATTAGTGTATATCCATCAAAAACTGAAAATTCAAAATGACAAATTAGAGAATGGGGGGAAAAAACTGGTTCCAGGTTTCGAACTCAAGTTTTATTACATTACTAGAATATTTATCAGAACAAACAGCTGTTCATATGCATGATAATCCAGAGAAGTACTTGGTACAGCAATGAAGAAAACTAATTATTTCTGCTACACTTAACTATGGTTTAAACTGGAACAAAAGATTAACTCAGGAAAACATTTATTGGGAACAGCAGTCAAAATTCATAAAGTAAAACAAAATTATACAAAACTTGATAACTCATTAATCACAAATTCTTACAGATAGAAGTGGTAGTTTAAATATTTTATTGTGTTAAGTCTATACAAGTAAAGTGTTTTCTCATTTTTTTAACCAATTTGATGACAAATCGTACGATAAAACTAAAAGAACACATATCGCCTCTACCACATATGAGAATCTCGTTTTCAAAGAGAATTAAGTTTTTCCTTTATCTACTCTTTCACTCATTTACAGTTTTAATCTGAGCCAGTGGATGATGGAAAAAATATAAATAGTATATTATTAGTAATTATACAACATAAAGGTATTTGCCTTTTACTTCTTAAATTTTAAAAGTTGCATTTTCCACACCTCTCTCAGAAAAACAAATTGCTGTCAGTGAAATATCGCTTGAAAAACTACCACTAAAATTTCAAATTTTTATTACATACATATTATTTGAAAATTTAATAACAGCTCTGCTGTTCCCATATTTAGTTATTTGTAAAGATATATATATTAAAATTAAGTATTTGAAAAATGTGAATTATATTTCATAATACCAATCCAACTAAAATAGTTTTCTAATTATCACTTGCACTGTTTCAAATGGAAACTTCACAACATTCACATTCCACCACCAAAATTTCAAATTTCTATCATTGATACATTGTTGCAATATTCATTTGAAATTTTGGAATTTTCAACTTTTTCCACCACTAGAGGGAGTAATTATAGCTTTAGAGAGATTAGGAAAGTGCATATCATAATATTTCATCAATACCTATCTAACAGAAAGAATTTTTAATTTATCGATTTAAATTAAAATCAGATTGAACTCTCTAAAAAGGAGAGAACTGAACTCTGTAAAGATAGACTGAACTCTTCAAAACAAGATTAGAATGAAACTATTATATTGTTTTCTTTAAGAACGAGATAAAAAGTGGGGCTGAAAAATATAGACACTTGTTTGCAACCTTTTTAGAACCCATCAACTGTTATTAATCACTTTACATTTAGATATTAACCAATCTTTAGACCTACTGTTACAAATCACAGTAAACAAACAATATGCTTGGATATATATACTTATTTGCAACTAAAAGCCAGGACTGCAAATAAAAACATTTACATCAATACAAATGACAAAACATTTTGATGAATGAAGAACCCAATAATTTATACTTATTAATTTTTATAATAATTTTTGTTAAAACAAGGAGCTGTACACAAAAATTATAATAAAAATCCATATTTTTAAAAACAAAATAACTGTAATTTTCAAAACAAGAAAATAAATATGATACTTACTCATATATTTTCCATGCTTTTAAAATTAAGAAAAAAAAAATTTTTTTTGTATAAATTTCTATTTGTTTTAACTTTTAAGAGAACCTTTACAAGATACATATCCAAAACTTTTTGTTAATGGGCCCTCTTCATAATGCAGAAGTGGTTATCTTCATTTCCCATGTAGAAATGATCTGATTTGCACTGAAAATAACTCTTGCTGCTGATCATTTACGACTCAACTGCATTTCTTGATAGCAAAGACAGCTGATATCAAGTCAAGACAACCAAAGACTGGAACATCAGCATAAAGAGAGAGGGAAATGAATATTACTTTGTGCATGCTCTCAGAAGTCAGAATTAGGGTTAGCAGGAATGCTGAACCACTTGGGTGTAGAGGAACCATGGCATTTGTTTAGAGTTTTGAATGTTTTGCTGTGTAAATTTTTCATTGTTGCTTTAATAGGTAAAGTAGCAATTTAATATACACAATATTAGCTGCATTTACAAATTTAAAACTCCCGAGTTGAGCTTAAATGGCTCATGTAGAAAAGTACAGCATCAGTTGCCACATAGTGGAGTCTGCTTATTGCTTCTACACTTATTCCTTTATCTTGTACACATGCCTTTTCCTTGTAAAGGCTGTCAAGAAAAAAAAGAAGAATTACCAGTCCATTGAGCTTGTATACTTTGCTGGCACAGTCGACAGCTGATTCTGAGGGGTTATGTCCCTTGTTTTCACTATTCCAGTGCACTCGATGTTGGGCTGATGATGTTAATGTACGTCATCATAGCTGTGTTACCAGGCCTGGTTTACTTGAAGAACATTGAAGTCACCAGGTTTTTATGGAAACCTCCTTTGCTAACATGCACTGACTTCTGCTGACAGTTCGTTGTTCACGTTGTTATGCTCTTGGATGGTTTGACGCATTGAGCGAATTGACACTATTAAGCACATTCTCAAGAATTAAAAACTACTAAATCCCAGATGAAATCTTTAAAGAAGTTTAAAACAGTCTCCAACACAATTCCTCCAACAAAGCATTTCACCACTACATCCTTCCCATAGCTTCATCAAGCTCCATATCATGAAATGGTAAGAGTTTATATGGGTGTCTCCCTAATGATATTCTCAGCTGCTTGTGCAGTCAGTGTGTGTGTGTGTGTGCCCATGAAACAGAAGATTTCATGGCACCGGTAGGGGTGGTATCTCCATGTTGCAGAGCTTATGTAAGTTAATCATTATAGATTCTGCATAATGAAGTTGAAATTTGGAGAAGGGTGCTATTATTGGTTTATATATTAAATTATTTATTTCTAAATTATTTTTTATTACAGTTTATGCTAATGCTGTATTAAGTTTTTTATTATTAATATCTTGTTGATGTTTCTATTTATGTTGCATACGACATGTTTTGCCTATGTACGAATTTTTACCATTAATCTATTATGGGGGTCTGGTATTTCTATATTATATATCCCTCTGATTGTGGAAAATTTGTTATGATCATTTATTACTAGGTGTTTGATGCTTTTATTAATAGCAAGTGGTAATTTAATATTGTATTTTTGCAAAATATTGTTTACTGTATTA